>OX439042.1:39056004-39677363 GCA_949317995.1 Acholoe squamosa | reverse complement strand
CCAGCAGAAGCAGCACCAGCAGAAGCAGCACCAGAAACACCACCAAGGCCACCAACAAGGTCGCTACACCTTTGGTCTGTATGTGAAAATGAGAGCATCAAATTAACTTCCAAAAGACGCTATGGAAGAAGTGAAGGTCGAAATATTGTGTATCCCGCTCCTATTTAATTTTAGTCCAACCTCGTAAAGCACGAACTTAATACAGACCTTAACTCCTCCGTTGAGACAGGCTCCCTTAGGGTAGATCGATGAAAATATTATAATACCAAGGTCGTTCACCTCTGGCATGTCTTTTAATTGAGGCATGACGTATCATGACGTTTCTCGGTTCTCATAATACACCAATGAAGTGCTGCCGAGTACACTCGCTAGTATTATACGTATATTGGTGCATGTTGCCAACTCTTTGGGAGTGGATACCAACGACATGTATCATAGGGTCGTCATTAATCAGTGGCGGATTTATAGGGGGCGCGGGGGTCACGCGCAGCCCCCTTTTTCACACTACTCAAACGTTTTGTTGCGTATTTTGGACCCCGAAATTTACACAAAATAAGGGGTGCGCCCCCTCCTTTTTGGCCGCGCCCCCTCCATTTGCAGATCCTGGATACGCCACTGAATGAAGCTTGAAGGGCCAAGAGCAATATCTACGTAATTCCCTATGCGTGTACCATCTCCTTTCCTGTGGTATTTCTCCTCACTCATTGACCTTCAAGTCGTCATCGGCCAACCTTCCCTGCTAGCCCTCTCCGCCCACCTCCATTGTCATATGATCTAGCAGCTCAACCACTTTGTATTGGCCTAAAACTATACCTTGCTTAGTGACATTCCCCCGCCTCCCCCTCCCTTTCTCCTGTGGCGAAGGCTTTGTCCAGCCTGTGCCGGCCTCTCCGTTAATTTGTATTCCATCCATCATATCCACCAGGAAGGGCTATACGGCCTTTGCATATATCTAGATTGCTGTGAATGAAAGTTTAAGGAGGGCAACTCGCAGTTTCGGTATTTCCTCTCTGATTGTCCCTGGCCTTTCTTTATTGTATTCGTGACCAGTTCCTGCTCCTGTATAAATCCGACTGTCCCTGCTCTTCCAAATACCCCTTATTCATCTCTATATCACCATCATTTAAGCCACTTTGTTGTCCGCCTGCCTGTTTAATGTTCCAAAGCTTCCTTATATTCAGCATACCATGATAATCCCCTCACTTCATTCTATGAACGTCCTGTTCCTTGACTTTTAATCTCCCCTGCACCTCGGTGACACTATTCCTGTATCACTATCTATATCCTCCATTTCTAAACTGCCCCACACGTGCGTGTTGCGGCACACTCCCGACGTCACCCTTCCCAGCACGTGTCTGTGACGTCATATCACTGACGCCACGTGTCATTGACGTCACGGAGACGTACGTCGGTAAGCAGGCGGAAAACGGCGATAATGGAAGTGGGACGATTTGCCGACTGGGAGCCAGGAGGGAAGGGGCAGGGTAGGGACAGGAGGCACAAGGGAGATCTCTGAGCTACATAAATCACTTAGGATGCATGAGGGATGGCATTATCTGCCCCCCCCCCACTCACTCTGCATCAGTACCCCCAGCCCACTCCATGACTGACGTATTATATTAGCCATGCCCCATTTCATGACTTTTTCTTCTTCTCCTTCTCATTGTCCCTAGACATCTAGGTTTATTCATAGAGAATAGTAGTACCTTAAAGCCACCGCTATAATGCTTAACCCAAGATTCTTTATAATATCTGAGGCTGACTGTGAGAAAGTGACAGTGGGCTTTGACTATGCCTGCAGGTAGTGAACCCGATAAGCAGAGTTAACATTTGCTGAGTGGGGCCTCCACCCTACATTACATGACCTACCCAAGGGCACCCCTAGACCCCCCTCTAGTTTTTCTTCTCCATCACCACCTCACCTATGGACCCGTCCCTAAGGTCACCCCCTACCTCTAGGGAGGACCTACAGTATGCTTTTTGTACCGCGGAGAAAGCCCTTATCGATGGAGTACATGCTTCCATTACAACGTATGTATCCGTTATCTATACACTGCGCCACTACCGAAACCAGTCCCAAACAACACACCTCATATACTACTCACAAGAGGTCCATAGCTCTATGGCGCACAACTGGTAATGCACATAACTTGTACATGTATGTACCGACAGCCTGCTATCAGAACTAGCTATTATTTCTGATTTTGGTGTAGTCATACTTAATGATAAGAGAGGAGGGTTAAAAAAATGTGGAAATAGACTGCGTGGGTCGCCACACATAAAACTGATTGACTCACCAATGGCTCATGGACGATTAACTGACAACGGGAAACTCCTCCTGCTCTATCACTATGCCCTAGATACATGATCAAACTGTATTTCAGCTGAGAGTATTTTAAAAGGCCTTTATTCAATTCCCATTCTAGTTGAGAGCCTGTTACGGGGGGGGGGGGGCTACATGCAATCTAATGTGTCTCCACTCCTTTTAAAATCCAGACCAAGGTCTTAGTGGTGCTGAGTTGCTCTGAGGGACAGTAAGGGAGGAGGTCTGTGCCATGGAGGGGAACGATTTGCTGAGGGTGTGAGGGAAACAAAGGGTACGATGGTGAGGGCCTGGTGGGGTGGTTGGAAGCCTTGGATTGGTGTGTTCTCTGTGGGCATTGTCACCCCACCCCGCTAATGCCCCCCTCCTGTCGGCCTTGTCTTCGTTACCCACTTTGTAGCAGATCTTCAACAATGAACGCCTAATCCGGATCCAAATAATCTCTGGGGTGAGATAATCCTTTTAAAATCTTCAATGTCAGGCAATCTTGCGAAAATGCCCAACATCTCATTCATGGACTGAACCATCATTCACCTAAAAGAGACAACGCCATTAGACAAAATGTAAATCGAAATGGACTTTAAACATTAAAAACTCTTCCGATTGTCTGTGTTTTTATTCCACGGCAATGGTTTTGTTTATTTTACCCAGAAAGCGTTTTTATATTTGGACATTTTGTATCATATTCAAAGTTAAGTCTGGATGTGTTTTAAAGTGGTCAGCTGCAGGCTTGGGCGCCCTTGGGCACAGGGCATTACCCCCTGCCTGACCAAGCACCTGATTGGGTGATAATGACCCCTGTTAAGTGTGGAACAATACCTACTGCAGCACCAACGCCCCCATCAGAGGGTATTCTACTCTGCCACTGCCCTAGGGTGATGGGTGATCTCCAGGGCACAGCAGGCCCCTGCTTGGCAACAGTGTCCATGGCACCCAAACATTACTAAGGGTCAGTGTGTAAACCTGTAATAAATTCACAGTGCTTAAGTTGTATCCTACCCCCTAAGTGCATTAATTGTGGCATAAAACTGGTTGATACCTTTGTGCCTGTGTTGTTTGCAATGTGTCATGAGTAATCAAATGCTGTCGGGCGGTTTTCAAGGATGTACTTTTGGTTTGCTCGGCTTTGAGTTTATCGTGTAATAAACCCGTGAGCACACTGTCAGATGGATATTCATTCAGACACATTAAATAGGTCGGCAAACATTGCACCTCAGCAATAAAGATAGGATCTAAAGAGACCATTGTCCTGTCTCACCCTGCATTTTTAATTAAGATGTCATCGAAAAAGGCACTTTAATTACATGTTATAAGTGATGCAGGGGGAAAAAAGTAAGTTGAATGTGGAAAACAGGAGGGGGTAGCTCTAAAAATGTTTGAATTGGCCTCGATGAGGGTTCTTTATAGGGGGATTAGCCTAGGGGAGTGGCATATGGGTAGGGCGTGGTGGCTGTGGATGTGCGGGTCATGAAGGTCGCACTGTCTGCATGCCAGGGGGTAGCTTGGCGGAATCGTCTGCACAAAAAACATGTTACTGGAGTGAATTAAGGGCAGGCCCCAGACCATTCCCCAGTTCCACTGCCGGGCTCTTCCACTGGGGACGCTGCGACCCACGACCTGCCATCCCGACGTGCCCCGCCACCACATGACCGGTTACCATGGTGATCCTGACAACGAGGCTTGGAAAATGCCATCCTGCGTGAATGCAACTAACTTCATGATAATCCCCTTGGTCCCCACCCCAATCTTAAATTTCCCACAGTTCCCATTCTCCCATCAACCTTGCCACGCAACTTCCCATCATGATTTATTACAATTCATCATACCGGTAATACATGTTTAAGTCAAGTAACTCATTTTGCATTCTGGATACAATGTTCAGGAAGAGGGGGTCTGTATTTTCTAATACTACTTTATTGTCAGGTGACTGGTTGAGAGCTATATATATATGAGTAGGGGGTGGGGGAGGTTTGGGATAGGGATGAGTTAAAGGTGTCTGTTGGTGGGGGAAGCTGAAGGCATTAGTTGCTGCAGTCATTCATTTTGATGGACAGGACGTTCAGTCTCCACGCCCCCCACCCATTGTGTAAGCTAACAGAAACCAAAAGCCTCACTTGCCTGGCTGCATCAGCATTCCGATCACATCGTGAAAAAAGAAAGACCCTCATATCTAATAAATCAAGTTTTATTAGGGGCAGCAAACAGCTCCCACAAGGCTATCCTTCCAGCGACTGATCTTGTTCAATTTTGACCGTTGAAGTAAGTTGTCCTGCAGATTTCAGCTTAAAAAAAGGCACAGCGGCATATGTAAGAGATCAGTGAAAAGATCGGCGGGGGTGAGGATTTAGTGGATAGGATAGGATAATTATTCATTCCACCAGTACATAGAAGCGTAGCACTGGATATAATTTGTTACGCTAAACTCCAATTTGTCGATATAGGTATATGGGTCAGGTCGCCAGAAAGCAGTAGATTTAGTGTTTTTGGGGTTATTTTTGACTCTTATGGCTCTGGAGAAAGAATTTGTGAACCAATCTTGTCTTACATAGACTCATTTGATGGAGGACACTTAGGGCTATCAGAAAAATGTTAATTTGTGGTCATGTATCAAAAACTCTTAGACTTGTAGCCTGCCAAAGTGAAAAAAGAAAAATGGCCAAATTTGTTCTTTTTTGACTTTTTGTATTTTTTACAAGTGTCCTGTATTGAATAAAGAACATCTGGAGTATCCCAAAGTTATTTTTTATATTGCATATGATTATAGGTATCATTTCCATGAGGTTTGGACATGTTACTGAATGAGAATTTTTCATCATGTGTCTTCGAAAATGGAAATCTGTAATTTGTAACATCTGGTACCTAAATCTAAATCAGTTATATTACATGGAAAAAATAAAGCTTCAACATTTTTGTTATTACCTATATAAAGGGACCTATTATCCGACTACTTTGGTGAAAAAATTGTGTGTCTATCAGCATTTGTCTCCATGTGAGAGCAGCTTATGTGAAATAATTCTGATAAAAGTACCAGACGTTACGTAACGTCCGGTACTTTTATCATCATGTAAGAGACAGTCTACTGTGCATGCATAACTCAAATTTTGTTCCATTTCGTAATTGAAGTCAATCATAGACATATTGGCCTTGCTATTGCATGTGTTTGCTATGCATAATGGGACATTCTCTATTACTGACAGCAACTTTATTTACCTCCATATTTCATCATTTGCGTACCGGACGTTACATGACACAAAACAAGCAATAAAAATGGAACCGGATGTCCTAAGTCCGTAATTTTTGGTTTTCTGAGCTGAGGGCATGTCCCTTCACAAATGTGTTAGGGTTATATAAAGTAGTTAGAAAATTAATTTTTAAGGGTCTTCAAGGGCAAAATCTTACACTTTCTGACGACCTGACCCACATACTAGACCCAACCCACATGGATTTCAAATAGTACATAGTACCTTTTCACCATGACCCTGACTCCCTCTGATTATAGCGTTACAATTTATACTTATTATGTCGACATTATAGTAGTATAAACCTTTAATACAATCCACTGAGGAAGTCAGTCAAGCAAATACCATCAAAACCTGCCTGGTTCCACTATTACTATTTGGGCAGGGCACCTTACTGGAAATCAGCCTTCAAGTTTGCCCATCAAACTTGCTTGGCCCCAGACCAGTCATTACTGGGGATGTTGGCCTCGTTTGGTGCCTTTGAAGATGAGGAGAGAACATGATTCAAACTAAATTGATTTGGTTTTGATCTCGTGCGCCAGGACCATTTATCTTTAAATATTCACCACAGGCTCCCAGTGGCCCCTGACTAACATGCAATTTCTATCCTTATTAAAGCTCTAATTAAGCCGGACCTGCAGAGTGGGGGAGCGGCCATGTCACCTTTTTTGGAAAGTGTGCTTTATGAATTATTGCTGCCCTGTGGGGGTATTGGCTTTGTAGACATAGATAGAAAGCTATTGGATGGACATAGCACTGGTAACTGATAAGGCCACATGTCCCACTCCACACATGGCCACACAGCTAAAGAGTATACCATTGAGAGGAATGACCACATCCCATCATATTGTCCAGCTTCCTGTGGACTGAACCCTCAGATGTTTAATGTACGAATGAGGACGTGATCATGACTTTTGATGGGCGCGTGTGAACTATAACCCCTTTGTACAAAAGTTGTCTTTTATAATCTATATATACATCTTTGGTTGGTTGCTCATGCAGGCCTCTCAATACAATGCACCAGTCACCATGCGTGCGCACATGCAGACCTGCCAACGGAAATCTCCCATTATACACATTTAATACCCATTGCCTGTGTACAGACTACATATTGTCACCACAGCTGTCCATGCTTTACACTTCATCTCCTATCAAGTGTAACGGTGCAGAAACATTCAAAGTTTTTCTAACCACCACCATAGAGGCATTTTCACCTTTTATCATATTGAGCAGAGGCTGTATATACACATTACTTTTTCCATACCTACTTTCTGCCCTGAGGCTCTATAATACAGAGTGTTTTCTTTGATGTGGTGGCCCCACACAGTAGCACGTGCAAGGACGTGCAATCTGGGCAGGAGACTGGGCATGTATTTTACCCCTGGCCGCAACCAATGAGAAGAAGCCTTACGACTGGGTTGGCGCCTACCCCGCTCTCTGGATATCTGTGATTGGTTCTAATTGTGCGGGAAAGGTAGACAGGGCCGGACGGAGCTCGCCCTCTCCAGCCCGACTCCAGTACGGCTGGCTTCACCCCTTCATCTGACTAGATCGTCGCCCAGGCGGCGAAGTTCACTCCCCAAGCAGATGCTTGACTTAAGTAGTAACCCAACATGAGCTTGGGTAGTGAATACACATCACAGATCAATGATATTCTTATCTAGATCAAAGAGGGTAATTAAGTAATAAACTAGAATACACATCTAGTGGAAAATAGAGCTGATCCCAGGCTATTGAACTGAGTATCAATAGATGCTGGCCGAGGCTGTCTACATGGGGCAATTTCTACAAACCGATGGAAAAGGGACCAAAGGGCGGCAATGAGCTAAGCTGGGTGGGGGTGAACCGGAAGGGGGTGTTTTCACTGGCCTGACAATTGGGGCGGACTGACCTTGGCCGTGTGCCGATAAAGGCCTAGAATGGTGGTCTGTGGGCAGTGGTCAATTGACTGACCACTCGTCTGTCCATAGTGCGCATAGCCTCGCGTGCCAGTGGCCAGAGGGGTTGGGGTAGGACAGGAAAGAGAGCTAGGGTTGTGAGTGTGGAATTGGGGGATGGGGACAACCTTGAGGAAAACGCCGGGTGGGGGCAGTGCCACATCGGCCTGAGCCATAATGACAGGTTGGGGGTAATTCCAACCTTCAGCTCTGATTGCATTTCTGTGTCAAAATTAAAGCTATTGTGCGCAAGCGCGACCTCACTTATCCCAGCGTGCTCTCTGCCGCAGGAGAAAACGCAACAGCCGCGGAATAAATAACAGTCGTCAGAGGGAAACTCAAGGGGGAGATCTCTAAGGTTATTTTTTGTCTGCTGTCTGGCTGCTGATATTGCAAGGTACTTCAGGCTGAACTTGCAGAAAGTGGACGTAATATATTGCAAATGTTTCTCCACATAAATAATCGATGCTTCTCCTCCCTCTTCTCCTAACTATTATTTCTTATTTTCTTCGTCTTCTAGGAAAAAAAGTTTAGAATGAACTTCCATTGATGGATCTTTGTTCTTCCTGGCAGGATTTCAAATATATATCCTATTAGAGACTTTGAAATGTCAAGGTCCAGTAAGATCTAAAACATTAACAACTTTAAATGTGATTCTTAAGATAAAATATCCAATCTAACAATGCTCAAAGAGAACGCATTTGCCTACTTGGTCATGAATAGAACTCAGGAATGAATATTCCATTAGTGGCCGGGGAAACTAGGTCACATGCAATGATTATGATTGGTTTGTAGTAAGCAGTTATTCATTTGGATTTGTGCAGGTATTTATTGCTTGAATACACAGTTAGAGCTGGAATCTCCATTAGGGATTATACTACCCATTAACTCTTATGCATAGATGGCCTGTATATATACTGATTGGGTGCATCATCATTGGACTATGGCGTGGAGAGGGATAATGTGGCACAACTGCCATGCTCAGTGATTCAATCCTATTCATCATTTGGTGGGGCAGATATTTGAATAAAAACCTCTTTCCTAGCAAGGAAAGGACAAAATGTAATAGCTCTCTAGGTTTTTCAATAACCACATATCAATGTTTTGATTATGTCAGCTGTTGATGAGCAATAGACTGTAATACATAATTTACCCTGTCATATGAGAATCCCTAAGTCAGAGGGAAATGTCAACAGAGGGAAAGGAGATACAGGATGAAATCAAATATCAATGAATGTAAAAAAAAAAAAGACGAACAATAGGAAATGTATTTTCATCTACCGGTTTTGAAATTATAATATTGAATGTCAACGAAAGAACCTCTGTGAAATTAGTCCTGCTCGCCAACTAAGACTGACATTTCAGCATATCTATGTGTAAACTAGGCGTGTTCAACATTACTGCACACCTATGTACAAAAATCATAAGCAACCAAGCAGAAAGGATGTCTGAGTGGATCATCTATCATCTTTGGCAACTTTTGTTGTGTAGAGGAAATGAAAAACACTGAAATAGATCTATATTGAAAGATATGTACAAATACAAAAGTGAAGAAATGTGAAATATCCAGCAAACAGCATCCATTCTCCATTGCTGTCCAGATGTATTCTCAGTAAGCTCCAGGAGACTGACCATGTGACCTGGTTGGCAGGACGCCATGTACAAGGTTAATTGGGACACGGTTGGCACACCTGTATACTGCTGCCCCAGACACCATGACCCCTATTCTACACTCTAATCCAGACACCAACCCCTCCTCTATACCCTACCACTCCACATCATAATGCACCATCAGAATACTAATCTCTATTAACGAGGTGAAGATTTATGGCTGAACGCTCGGAACACTCCCTACCTGCTCATATGAGTTCATGTTCAGCTCAACAGCTGCTCAATAGTCATTGTGTTATAACTCATACAGAACCAGACAGTGCATGCATAATCAATAATATTATGGTAACCTGGCGTCGAGTCATTATATATACTGTCACTAAACATTAGTCCTCTACATTCGCCATTGGATTCAAGCACATTGGGGTTGAAGGAGGTACAAGATCTGGGATTGTTTAACCAAGATTATATGAAACTATTTAAGCTGCACAACCATGTTTCACCAAGGAAGTACAGGGTTTCACTTTAAAGAAACATACCATCAAAGTTGAAGGAATTCTGGGGATTGGTGAAAGAGCAGAAGAAATAACATGGGGTGGAGGTGGCGCATAGTTTGGACGTGGCTACGAGGCAGTGTAGGCCATAGATAGGTTGGGGGTGGTTTGGGGGCAGTCTAGGACATAGCATAGACGTGGTTTGGGGGCAGTCTAGGACATAAAATGGACGTGGTCAGGAAGTGGGCGAGGACACAGGCTGGGCATGGTCAGGTGGCAGTCTAGGACATACGCTAGGGGGACAATCTGTTGCATAGATCATTATATGGTTGGGAGGTTATCTAAGATATATTTTGTACATAGGACAGGGCATTGGCTTGACGTGGCTATAGGAGGCCATCTATAGGACGTAAACTGAACATGGATATGAGTCAGTCTATGATATAGGCTGGGCATGGTTAGGTCTATGTAAAAGTCTTATGTGGCCTAATCAAATAATACACCTTCTGGTCTACAGTCTGCTGCCACAGCTTATATTAAATATATTTTTGTCCTTCTCTGCTCCATCCAAAGCCCATCCGTCATCATTCTTGGCTTTCCTCAGCACCTAATACGGCCAAGAAACATGAGTGCGCGCCACGCTGATTGCCTAATTCTTCTTCAAATGTTTCTTGCGTCAAATATCCCAAGTGTTTTGAAAGTCTGATGGATTGGGCACATAAAAGATTCAGTGTTTTCAAGGCTGGAGGGGTTGGGGGTGAGGACATGGAGTGAGAGGGCGCCTGCTTTTGTATGGCTATAGGATATGACTCCCTCTTTTGCTCGGGACTGCTCCTCATTACTTTTAATACCGGGGCTGTTTAATGGTTGCTTATGGGCCTTTGGAGTATTTGACTCTTTGTTGATAGTTAATGAGTGGTTATTCAAAGACATTTTAAGCAGTTACCCAAAAGGTTTTTTTTCTTAAACAGTTCCTTAAGTGAGCTTGGTCAAATAGAGTTTGCACAAGAGGTCGTATACAATTGAATTGAATTGAATTGAATTGAAAGACCAACATAAATAATAATTTATCGAGTTTTCCATACTCAGAAGTGATGTGTTTGATACAAG
This sequence comes from Acholoe squamosa, assembly GCA_949317995.1. Taxonomy (NCBI): domain Eukaryota; kingdom Metazoa; phylum Annelida; class Polychaeta; order Phyllodocida; family Polynoidae; genus Acholoe; species Acholoe squamosa. The sequence goes on along the minus strand of OX439042.1, from coordinate 39,666,649 downwards.
GAATCTCCAGGGAATGGAGAATATTCTATTAGGGAAAGCAGACAATGCACCACGAGATTTTAAGATATACAATATCGGTAAATGCAATGGATAAACAAGCTCATTTAGATGGTGCTTCAGTGAAAGTTGCTTCTGCAGGATTAACGATTCCTAGTAAATGATATAGCAGTTGAAACCAACATTACATATCTTCTGATGTACTTTGAAATCTCCAAGCGGCAGACCTTAGTTATCTATAATGCATGTATTTCCACGATTGTACAGGACCAATAGTGGGGTTTCATCAAATATCAATGTACAATGGGACAGTGCTGTACATACGTCTTCATCCTATTGTGGAGAACTAGCACCTGGGGTACTTAAAACAGGGGTATGTTCGCTCGCCTTGAGGCACATTTTATGCTAACACTACTTCTTCTACACAAGACGGGACATGTACCAAGAATGAATATTTTAAAAGTCAGATTCTTCCTTTTGATGACACTAGCACCACTCCTACTTTCTCAAATCGTTACGTAAAAGGACATATCAATGTCATTTTTCTGTTCTAGTTGTTGAACGGTGTGTGTGCTACCTTCATAATGTATAATACTTTCCATCTGTCTTTGTGCTGAAAGAGACTGATAAAAACATTCTATGGCGTCTCATACTATTCTAAGCAGTGATATATAGACATAATATATAATGTTCTACATATCCACCTATACATTGTTCAACATCTCGTTCACCACCACGCAATATTCTTCTGACCCATAGTCCGATTGTTAAATGTCGACAGCATGATTAGATTCTTGCTATCAGATAGGAAGAAACATTACCGGTATGACAATTGGCTAACAAAGACATCTCTCATCTACTAATGCCAGCCAGTGTTAATTTGGCAATTTATTTAGTCTTTCCGGATTTAGGCCTTTCCACAAATGCATTTAATCAAATTATGTACATACTCCTTATGCATCAGAGGTGCATTGATGGTCGTTAGTACTGTTCACATACCATTCAACAACATGAGGAGTGATGGAGACCATGTAGCATGGTTAATTAATATTCATGTTGTGATGAGTCGTACAGGTGTTACTAGATTATGACCGTGCCACTGCATGAGCTGCTCAGCCCCTAGTGTTTGCCTACGGGTCCTTTGTTGGTCACTGGGACATCAATGTATTATTCACATATATAGTTGTGCATAGGCCGCCCGCCACTGAGCACTTCCTCCTACATTAAGGCAGGGCGTTAATCACCCTGCTCCCCGCCATCGTTAATATACATAGTTCTATTAATAGATTACCAGAGGTGCCCGCAATGCACATTTTAGGGGGCAGGGCAGGAATGCTGAAAGGGGGAACCATTCATTTTCTGGAGCCACGTCAGGAAGAAAATGGGATTAATTGACGACTCGGGCCCACCCACCCTCTATGATAAAGACAGTGCACCACCCACCACAGCCAGCAGTATAGGCTATATGCGTTGATCTGATTCTGGTGACATTCACTAATAAGAGATAATAGAATAGGTTCATGTACAAGCTTGTCTCTGAAAGTGGGCGTTACCAAGAGAGAAGGTATCCATCATGGTACATGTGTGTCTTACTAGTGGATTTTACATCAACAAGCGGAATTCAAAATGGCGGAACCACTGGGTATCCATACTAAGGCCTCATGTTATAGAACTTCTAGTGTTTCATCAAGACCCTTTTGAACTAAGAGAATTTATCTGCTTTAAGATTGCACAAATTGACATGATTGAAGCATGTGTTCGTGTTGATGTCACTTAGAGTATAGCATTGTTTTTAAGCACGGGTCTTATTGCATACTTAGTGTTCAGAGGCACAGGATCACTTCTAACGCTGGCTAACATGGATGGGATGGGGATGGGGTGGGGAAAGGCTATATTCAACAATGTTCTACTGATCTCTAAACATAGGTATCTCTATCTGAGTCATGTGGTCCATGTATGTAGGCCAATTGATCAGTGTGATCAAATATGCCCATAGTAAACCTGTGTAGTGATTTGGCTATAGGCGTTTCTGTATAAGATGATAAGAGGATAGAAATGGGTCCACTTTGTTAACTTATCCATCACAGCCTGTATCAACACATGTACATAGAGTTGAAGTATCAAAGAGCACCTCTCAGAACTTCGACCTGTTTTATATATAACAATGAAAGGCAAGGGATGTGGTATAGACGCAAAGAATTTCGCTGTGGGCGCAGTAAAGACTCAAAGCTGATGCTTAGCAGCACAATTTGCTGGTCTGGATTCCATACCTATTGAGGCTGCTTCGTATATCTACCGGCGCACAAAGATTTCGCGAAACCAAGGGAAAACTAGCGAGGTTTTGTTCACTTTTCTGATGCAGCGAGACATTGGATGTTTTCTTGTAAACATCTGTTGAAGTCAGACACACAATTCTTCAAGAGACTTTGTACAAAACACGTTCTTCTCAATGTAGATGTTCAGAAAGTTGTGAGAATATCAGATGTGCACCAAATGAAACCGTGAACATGTTGCCCTTAATCGAGGGAAGTAGAATATCCATTGGCAATGTTTAATTTCCATCGCATTGGTTCGATCTTTATTGAAATTTGACATTGCTCACTATTGATTCACTTTCTTATGATTGTCTGTTCGTATTTGCATGGTCGATCATTGAAGGTGTTTTGTATTACAAAATGATTCTACCTTTTCATTGCCTGCATTATGACTCACAAACCAATTCTCACTTTCTTCAGAAGGTGTGCTGCATCAACACAGTGTACGCTTTTATATGTTTGTGTCATTCAAGTACAACTGTATACATTAGAAGATCGTGAACAAGCTAGGTCAGCACCCCAGGCATGTTTCTATTTCTATTTGATTGTTTATTCGTCTGGAGGAATGTCTGGCTCAACATTTTAATGATTAACAGGACGTCCTCTTCTGTTTAGGCAGACTGCCATGATGTGCCTCTGGGGATCCTGGCTCTATTCTGTCTTTACCGTGATTAATACCTTATAAGGCGCACCTCAAGTCGCGGCTTTGTACCAGTAGATACATGTGTACAGCAAGTGGCACTCTATGTTTACACTAAACCTCCTTGGCTAGCCAGCCAGCCACTCACAGCATTGCTATATATGTAGTGCATAGTATGGCCCTACAAAGGTCCTACCAAACTAACTCTGTCTGTAGTTTCTCCCACTGGAGGTCAGCAGTCATTTGTAGTATATATTCTTATAGTGCACACCTCAATCCAAATAATGTCCCAAATCAATGTAATCAAGTAATAGCCTAAGGTCAGCTCACTCTAGCATTGTGTACAAAAGATAGCTATTGGGTAATGTGAAAAGAAACTAGGAACAAGTAAAAATGTGTATGATAGATACCATACCTGTGTCTTAATCTAAGATGATGCTACCTTACCTCCCTGTAGGTATGCTCAGTGTTTTCACTAAATGAACACAATTGTCTGGGTGAGTTCAGGATCGTGTTTCAATAGTTTCTACAACAGGATGCCCTCAAATTATAGAGGGAGGTATAAGAAATGACTCCATACCAGTGACTACATAGTGTACAGTACAGACCTAAAAAAACAGCTGCTATTTATTCAACTACTGACTCAATACACACCACTATGAAGTCATAGCACCCAGTCGTAGGAGCCACTATTGGCTAAATAGTGACCAGCCATACCGCGCTCATGGTCTAGTTTGCACTCCTGCATTCAAATGAGCATAGGGCTGCAACAACTATATAGTGATATATAGTCCCCCCAGGAGTGAGACACAGGGTGTATGGGTACCAAGGATGTAGGAGAGGAACACAGGGTGGAGGATGAAGAAGTGAGACACATGGAGTACTGAGGGTGTAGGAGTGAGACGGAGGGTGTACTGAGGGTGAAGAAGTAAGTGAGTGAGTGAGTAATGGTTGTTTAACGCCAAGCCGACAGCTAAGGTCATATTCATGGCGGGAAGAAGTAAGACCCAGGGTGTATGGGTACCGAGGATGTAGGAGTGAGAAACAGGGTCAGACTGAGGGTGGGCAAAGGGTGTAGGAGTGAGATACATGGTGTACGGAGGGTGTAGGAGTGAGACACATGGTGTACTGAGGATGTAGGAGAGCGATGCAGGACGTACAGAGGGTGTAGGAGTGAGACACATGGTGTACTGAGTGAGGAGGAGTGAGATGCAGGGTGTACAGAGGGTGTAGGAGTGAGACGCAGGGTGTACTGAGGGTATAGAAGTAAGACCCAGGGTGTATGGGTACCGAGGATGTAGAAGTGAGACACAGGGTCAGACTGAGGGTGGGCAAAGGGTGTAGGAGTGAGATACATGGTGTACTGAGGGTGTAGGAGTGAGACACATGGTGTACTGAGGATGTAGGAGTGCGATGCAGGGCGTACAGAGGGTGTAGGAGTGAGACACATGGTGTACTGAGTAAGGAGGAGTGAGATGCAGGTGTACAGAGGGTGTAGGAGTGAGACGCAGGGTGTACTGAGGGTATAGAAGTAAGACCCAGGGTGTATGGGTACCGAGGATGTAGGAGGGAGACACAGGGTGGGCGGAGGGTGGGCAGAGGGTGTAGGAGTGAGATACATGGTGTACTAAGGCAGTGTATGAGTATATATCCTCTTTACCAAATCCACCCCCATCAGCCTCTATGAGTGGCCTGGGGTCAGGACCTTTTGGATCATTAGTCTATATAGAGTACTTATATGATTACAAAGTAAAGAGCCCAGATTGGGTATATTTGAGCGAAGGAGTGCATAGGGTTACAGTTAAGGCTACCTACTAATTATTCACACAGAGGGCTGTCATACCAGGGTCCCTTATTGAATCACTGCTGTGGTGGCTATTTAGCCAGCAGGCAGTACGATACCCAGTAATGTAGCCAGCTATTTGATCACTATGGCCAAAATACTAAGATCACCTAGTAAGATCTAACCCATCTCAAGTTGTAGCAGGCAGAACCTGTCGTAGAATGTATTGAAACAAGGTCCAGAGATGGTTCTTTACCTCTCTCACCCTGTCCTTATGCTGGTGTATTAGCCAGGCACGCATGGTTTGTAGTATCAATGCATGTATCAATTACACACATCAATATGGGTATAATCCCCATGGATTTAAAATGATGATAGAACAATAATATTATCAGCTCTATTGTTGGCTTAAAGGTATCTACTTGCTGTGAAGATACTATATATATATATATATATATATATATATATATATATATATATATATATATATATATACGTCTGCTGTAGATTAACAGAACCGTTTAACTCTACAGCGATTGGTTCTGAAAATTTACAGCAATATTTGCTGGAACCAGAGTTGCCAGCAAATTTTGATGTAAATTTACTGTACCTTCTGTTGTTCATTTACAGCGAATCTTGTTGTCCATTTACAGAAAGTAATGCTGTTGATGTACAGCAAATCTTACTGTTAATCTATAACACATTTTGCTGTAAATTTCCCTCACGCATTGCTGTAATTCTGATGAATGATTACAGTAGTTATTGGTGTGAGATTATAGAGGAATGTGATGTAAAGTTGCAGCAATTCACCTCCTGTTGATCTACAGAAAAAGTTGCTGGAACCAAAGTTGCCAGCAACTTTTGCTGTAAATGTTTACTTCTAGCAGTCTAGGGTTCGATTTTGACTTCGTGTTTGACTCGCACGAATACCCATGCTGCCTATTATTTTTTTTACATATATTTTTGGCGAAAATGGTATAACTGAACCTGTTGGTATAAACATAGAAGAGTGGAGAAAATCTTTTTAACAAGTTTGATTTCAGCACTTTAATACTGTTCTATAATTATTGTATAATGTCCTTGCCTATAAGGTACACCCTGACCGGCAGATTCTATTATGTACAACTAGGGCTTATCCTCGCAGATGAGCCACGCGTTATACACGAGGTACTACGGTAGTATTCATAGAGCTGGTGTATCTCAGTACCATATAAAGATATTCCCTGTATGAGAAGTTAAAATATAAGAAGCGGTCTGGTGAGATTCCATTTGCATTCATCACAATTTTACGGAATTTATCTGCTCATTTCCTTCTTTTTTTTCGTTTGTCAATTTTCTTTTCATTTGCTTTTATCTTCATTTTCCTATTTGACTTTCTCTCCGGTGCCCTCTCTCTCTGTCCCTGTCTGTCTGTCTCTCTCTGTCTGTCTCTCTGTCTGTCTCTCTCTGTCTGTCTCTCTCTGTCTGTCTCTCTCTCTGTCTCTCCCTGTCTGTCTGTCTGTCTCTCTCTCTCTCTCTCTCTCTCTCTCTCTCTCTCTCTCTCTCTCTCTCTCTCTCGTCTCATCGTTTGTCTGTCTTTGTCTTCTATTTGTCTTTCCCTTTCCTTCTTTTCTCAGCCACAATCTCTACATGTCCACCAGTCGGTAACCTTCGAGATGAACATGGGCATGCTTTGATGGAAATCACATATTGTAATATTGCTGTAAGAATTTACCAGCATCAGAGACTATCATCTTAACATGCTTACTCAGTGTTAAGGCCCGACATAAAAGGAAACATGTCCACGATAGAAGGAACAATAAAGGTGTATTCCCCCACAGCCGCCCCACAGACGTAATGATACCTAAACAAATACCCCCAGAGGCCTGGCAGCCCTGCTCCTTTGGCAGCCAAGTAATTTTGCTTGTCCTGTGAGGAGGGGCGGTGCGACTCTCACTGCTGACACGACCTCCAGATTGCCTGCCAGTCCTGCTGTTATAGGAGGCCCTCCGAAGCAACCCTCCTTGTGACAACTCCAATATTAGATTTACCGATTTCAGCTTCGGTTGCATTGTTTCAATTACCGCCTTTTCATGACAAGGAACATCCAAAGTGCAGTGGTTGGTAATTATGCGGTGGGCACCTGTCAGACGTTGGGTGGCCAGAGGGCGTGGGGTACAGAAATACCCTTGATGTGGCCAGAAGCATGAAGGGACACTGTTTGGTTGGGAGGTCAAGGACATGTATTTAGTAGGGGCACATGCTTACATTCACATGCCTTCCCTGTATCTGTGATTCAGGGTATATGGAACTCTAGGTGTCGGTGTGCAGCCTCACACTATACCATGTCAAGAGTGTATAGAGGAGACGATGAGACTTTAATACAGTTCAAAATGGAGCGAAAATGTACAACATGATTGCATCTGCCATCCCTCTGCAATACGTCAAAGCTCGAATAGCTATATTGTAACATAACCTATCCTGTGAAAGTAGACAGTAAAATGAGCAATGAATATATCACCTCTTGTACCCAAGATGATTATGATATTTTATCTGACGAGTGTCACTCCCTGCGTATGAAGTTTTATACACGGGAAACTATCACATTGCAGGCAGGGCGTGGATGCTGCTGCACGGACATTCCATATTGGAATTATTTTACTGAATGCCGAATTGTTAGCCCTTTAATTATAGGTTAATGCTTTAACTCAACATGCACCTCTGTCGGTATGATGCATGGCTGTAGAACATGAGAGTATGCATCTTCCCATTGTATTGCTACAAATGAATGGTCCCACGTTAACACCCACTTAAGGTGGCAATTTGTTTTTAACTAAATAATACATTAATATGTCATAAAACGATATATGGCAGTATCATCTCACAAGGAGAGACGAATTTTGCCTAAATGGGGGTTACCCATAGATAGGTCATATAGACTGATACCCCTCCAGAGCAATGCCAAGCTTAATAAGGTGATAAGCACCTTCAGTCTCACCACATTTAAGTATCTGTAGTAAAAAGACACCTTTTAAACTGGCATAGCATCGGGATTGCATCCCCTTTTAGAGCTTCACAAGATAAGCAGCTTGTACATATTCCAAATATGAAGCTATGAAGTGGGGTTGCCAGGTTGCCGATGAGGGGGAATCCATTAGGCATCGCCAGCATACTCATACTCAACAACTGCATGTCGGCGCCCATTCGCAGAGCTCTTTAAAGTTATGATGTTGATCAATTAGGCTCATATTTAAAATTGTATTTCTGCATGTACACTATGTGGCCGGGCGCGCTCTGCATTAGAGGGCATGGCTGGGAATTTATTGCTCGGGAACATGTGAGTTCTAGAGAGGCTTGGAAGTGGATTGAGAGGCAATGTTCAGTATAGGGAGTGGCACAGATTGGTACTAACTAGACCAGAGAGTTCCTATCAAATTGTAGGGTCTACACCTAGATGTGCAATGCAATGCAGGTCTATTCGCCCAAAACATTCAGAAATCAACCAAAATTCCAAATAAAATCTTATTCCCCTTTCTTCTCTACATCTCATATTGATATCAGAGGCTGAGTCTTATTTTGAAATCGACGACAATAAGCCGATGGACCACATCTTTGTCAGTCGGTGTAAAACTAATGTAAATCAATATTTATAGGACTCTGACAACTAGCCGCAAAGTATCGTGAGAGTTTTATTGTCGCTGCTCACCCACACTCCTCCAATTTGACAATCTGAGACATGAGTAGTATAAGAATTGGGGAAATTCTGCGGGCTACTGGTGGGACAGGGTGTAATAGGCAGGGCTCTGAGTAGCGGGGGGGGGCAGCTTTTACCGAGGGGCACAGAGGGGTCAGATGTCAGCCCACATTGTTTACCGCTGTAAATAACACCCTCTGTCCGTCCACCACCGACGGGTGAAAAGGCCAAGGCGGTCGTTAGGTCCAGCCGCGCCCGCAATGCAGAATATCATCGTGCGCCCATCGCGTGGTGCGGATATGGATTGAGGTCCCAGCAAGGGGCGCAATCGAGCCGACCATTAGTAGGGGTTAGAGTGGGAAAGTTGGGAGGGGAGGGGATATCTCTTCTCCATTGTACCCCCCCCCCCTACATCTCTTTGGACGGTAGCCCTTATACCCTATCCAGCCAGTCTTACCTAACATCCCCCTTCTGCTCCAGTAGTTAAAAGCTCCGACGGCTGGTGACCACAGCAGTCAGCAGGTTGCTGATGGGACGCCAACACTCTACTCACACCCATCTACTACCCACTGGCCACCAAGACTACTTGAGCAGACAGCAAGGTCGGCACGTCAAATGGGGCACGAAGAGGAGTCCCGTGGGGGCTTTGTCGACGATGTTGTTCCACCATGCATGGATGCACCGAAGGGTGCTGCCCCGACCGGTGGCTGTCTTGTCCTTGCCTTTCCGGCTACCCCCCTCCACCCACCCCTCATACACATACACACAACCACTCCTTAACCACTGCTATTAGAGTGCCCTCCAGCAACCTCAATGGACGATCCAGGGCCCAGGCCTGCCCATTACCCCTACTTCCCAATGTGTAGAGCAAGAGCTCCCATCTTCAACACGACAAAGGGTTGCCTTAATTCACCTCACTTTGTCCACCGTTATCATCCTCTTACCCCCGCCTCAGTTGTCACGAGGTGATCAGCAAACTCCTTCAGAGGACAACAGGGAAAAGAGGGGTAATATACTGTTAACCCTTCTAGGGATACATACTGCAATAATGCACCATGCCCATTACATGGCCTTCGTGATTTATGAATCTACCCCTTGTGACTCTACTTGCCAGGACAGCGTTAACCCTAAAAAGCCGCTGGTGCAGCAGTGCATCATGCCCATTGGTCGCTATGATGCACCAATGAAGTGCTGGCAATACTGCTCCACAGCACTTCATTGGAGCATCATGCCGACCCTATGGGGTTAATACATATACTCATAGAGGGTCGGGATGATGCTCCAATGAAGTACTGACGAGCAGTCTCACCACCACTTCATTGGTGCATCATGACGATCAATGGGCATGACGCATTAATGCACCAGCGGCCTTTAAAGGGTTAAATAAAACACTACTCTATTTTCATCTTAGTGTAATTCAATGGCCTTTATGTCAAATAAAACGATTCTGGAAGGGTTATTGAAATATGTGTTACTACAGAGGAGAGCAGCAGGTTTATGTGATGCATCTGATGATGTCACGATTAACAAAATGCAACAGGTAATGCATTGTATGCATATGGAAGATGTTGCAAACTGTATTGTATTTAGAATAGTGAACGTTACAGGGTTATGTTATTGCACAGGCCCCTTCTGGTAGGTTATTTATTGATATTTCTTGAGGGATTTAACAAATGATGTCATAGGAAAAGCTACAAACATCCCATGGTTGTACCTTTACAATGCTGTGCAAGCATAACTGTGATGCATTTGGGCAATCATGACGTCATCAGATGCATCAAATACACCTGCTGCTCTCCTATATAGTAGCACATATTCCAATCACCCTACCAGAATCGTTTTATGTGACATAAGGGCCATCAAATTACACTAACATGAAAATAGAGTAGTGTCTTTCTTTAAGCATTACACGAATCCTATGTGATTGGTACACACTGCCTATACAGAAGGGTCTGTATGATGCTTCAATGCAAGGCTGGAGGGTAGGGTAACTGCACCTGGCCTTGATCTGTTGAAATGATTGTAGTGGTCACTTGCAAATAGGAATGTATTGTCAGCGTACAGAGGTCATGGCTCATCATCGGCCTGTTAGAAAGGCGCACCTTACACATGGAGTTGAAAGAAATTTGGCTATGATGCTGGTCATATAATTTTCAGGATGCCACAAATGAGGTGTGAACAGAAGTATTTTAAATCTATCATTGTATCATCAGTTTTTTTCTCCATTTGAGCATTTCACTGATGTTGTGGCATGTTAGGGAATGAACTTAAATCATCACGTTGTTTAAAAAAAGTTTAAATATCTCTTTTTTGAGTTATCTTAGTTCATCTAAGCACTTCAATTATATTATAATTGTAAAACCTAGGAATAATTCAAGGGCAAACAAGATTTAATATCAGATGGCAGCACACATATAGGAGAATTGTATTGCTTGATCTATGATTCTCTTGATTAAAAGATCAATACTATAATTAATAAAACTGTCAGTAAGTGGGCTGTACATAAGTTTTCAAACACTTTTATGGTTACCAGAATGGTATGCTTCATTGAGTTATATATAGGTATATAGCCTACCATGGTATCAACAACACCTTTTCTTTGGTTAAATCAAACACATGACCTTGTGTACATAGCTGGCCTATTCTGAGATGAGAGACGTGGCACAGTCAGTAGTGTGTCTGCTCATGGCCGTAAGGTCGTGGGTTCGGTTCCGGCCCAGCCTGGGGCACAGTGGTGGTTCCAAACGTCGCCGTAAGGTGTGGTTTGAGTTCCTCCCTGCTCTGGCTAGTCTGTGCTGGAAAGTCTCTCGGCGTTCATGGCAGACAAATGACTTAAAACAGGCCTGTCCATCTCTCACTATGCCTATGTAGTGACGGATGTTAAAGAACCATTGCCTCGGTAAATGTGTAGGGGCGTGCTTTCTATCTTCCCATAGATTCGGTCACCATCATCCCCCCTCCCCACTAGACTAGGGTCCGGGCAAATAAGCCACAAGGGTAATCTCACTTCGGTGTGGATACAAACCATGGGACCTCTCACCCTTGAGTGTCGGCTGTAAGGAAGGCACAAGGTGAGATAAAAATTCAATCAATCAATGGCCTATTCTGAATCGGAAAATCGAGGGTACCCCGCGTATAAGGCGCCCAACTTGGGGAAATGCTATAAGGCACACACCCTATCTGATACACGTATAAGATGCGCCTTGTACGCGGGAGACCAAGGTAGTAGGTTTGTGCCTTTGTCTGAACAGGGCACTTCAGATGACAGGACCCGTTTGTGCCCTATTGAAATGCTATTCCGGATGTTGATAATGTAGGGTACCAGTTGTGGTGTGCATATACTGTATGGGTAAACATGGTAAAATATGGCAGTGGTGGGTAAGAGACTATTTTTGTGTCATAGAAGAGGGGATATATTGGCCACTAGCTGGGCTGGAGCTGGTTCCGGTGACACGCACTGAAAATAACTGATAAGATGGGACCAGCATGTCCCTGGAAGTGGGTGGTAACCAGGGACAAGGTACCCATCACTGTATGTCTTATCAGTTGGCTTATCTCAACCAGCAAAATTCAAAATGGCGGCTCCACGAGGCCTCCATACTGAGTCCTATAGGGTAAGTTCTAACATATTATGCTAAATCCTTGTCCAGTGAGCCCATCCTACATAGCTCCATGTTGTATCGAAATTGGCAAGTAGTTTATCAAAACGGTTTTGATATTCATCTAGGGTCTGGTATAATACATGTACGTGGTGCATGATGCAAAAAGCAGAACTTATCAAAAGAAATCGGTATAAATGTGGGGTAGAGTCAAATGAAGGGCACAGATGATAACTACGTTTTTAAATTCTGGATGTTAGAGCATGAATGGAAATAGACAACGCACTAGGGGAGATCACAGACACAGTGCTGAGTAGATGGTAACTTGGTGGGATAAAAACAAAAATTTATACAGCAAGTGGGCGATCAAGAACCTCATACAAAAGGCGCTGATAAACTGATGGAGAAATGGAACCTCGCCTAGAAACAGAACGGCATAATATGTGCAATTATCCACAAAGTGTCTGAATGAAAGAAGGTAAAAACTGGCAGAATAGGAGAATAGGGAGACATTGTTCTAGGTGGGTTAATTCATTGTTAAGCCTCCATTCCTGGCGTATTTGTGGAAGTGGAGAGGCGTACGAACCCCGCCTACCATCCCACGGAGGCACGTGATCAATACAGCGTTCAGCGCGCCTCCCAGTGGCGGCCGTGCACGGCACGTGGTGTGCGGAAACCCTGCGTGGTGTCGCTGTTGTTGCGGCAGTGCCGGGGTCGGTGATTCTGGTGGTACAGCAACTGGCGGGCAGGCGGAGCCAGCCGGCACAGGGATAGGCGGCACAGGGCGGAGACGAACGGGAAAGCATGTTTAAACAACAACAAGGCTTCATACCCGGGAGTACTAGTAGTCCACGCCGCCCACCGCGGCCCTACAGCCTACCTCGGCCTCACCCAGCCCCGGTCACTCCCTATCCTCCTCCAGGGAGTGCCGTGTGACCACCTAAACACACCTTATCACCCAGTACCACCCACCCACCTGCCTCCCTGGTGCTCCACAGCCACGGTGCAGGAGGCGTAGGAAAGTGGTGAGAGCACTTCTCCTTGTACTTGTCTCACCGCCCATCACACGGGCAACTACGTACAAGACAGGGGGCGTGCGAGACGGGAATTGAAAGCAGTAAAGGGACGCTTACTCAGCGGCAGGGCAGATAGCCCGGAGGAGTTGTGTTGGAGGCAGGGAGGATTAGCTGATCCATTCAGGCTGCTGCAGGTGTGTCTGCTACTAAGGGGATTATCAGTTACCATTGCATACAGACGGTGTGTACAGGTTGGAAGAAGATGTACTGAGATACTGAGTGTGCCACAGGTGAGGCTGCATGGTCATTCCAGGCTTCCATAAGTAGAGAACATACCGAACCCCCAATAACTCTGAGCTGCTCATCTCAGTGTTTTTTTTTTTGTTTTTTTTTGAGTCACTTGACCTCACCACCCACTTCAACAAGAGTCAATATCAAACACTATTGTCTGCAGCTTATCATACCCGTTTTGGATTTAAGTTCTGTATTTCATCAATTTGGAGCTAGAGGCCCCGCCCTGCTAGTACTTTAGGACCTTAGTACTTGGTACCAGCTTCTAATTCCCCTAATCAACTTAAGCATCGCCACTGGTCAGCATCACCTGGACCACCAGCATCATCATCAACTTAATACCATCAACCAGCATCACACAGGTAAGCTACGGAGTATACAGGTAGTGCTACTACAACTACTACCCTCATCTCACACAGTTCACGAGCCGCTCACTCCAACCACTAGGCCTTCGCCTTTGAGCAGCTCGGCCGGTTGTTAGGCATTGTCTCCATAATAAAGACTGGCATTAATAATGCAGTTCAATGCCTGGCACGCGAGTCTAAGGGGGCAGGCTGATGGTCTGGTCGCCGGACAAGTGGCGATTTGAGGAGGAGGATCCAACAACGTGGATACTGTTTCCCTCTGGCCGTGCACAGCCCCTCTCCAGTCTCATATAGCCTTTAGAGGCGGCCAGGAGAGAGATCGATATCTGCTTGATACATGCGGAAATATGTTGCTGCGGATCGAACCCGATTAGCTGTAAATCCTATCGATCAAACTCAAATAAAGCCATTGGGCTGGTACTGCACCCAGGCAGCAGGGGCTATCTGACATTTTTTTGTATGGAGCCCCTTTCTTACATCCCCCCTATTCATCCCTTCCCCTTAACACATACCCTCTTAACGCTAATCCAGGATGCTCATATTTTAATCTAGACCTCCTCTCACACACTACTTTCAAACATTTGATAACAGTGGCAAAAATAGTAGATTAGAATTTCATTCAAAAGCCTTTTGGTCGGTAGTAAAATACAGATGTACGTTTTCAGAGTTAAAACATCGATGGAGACAATAGTACTTCGGTGTGTACTATGGCTTTAGATTTCCCTGGCCACACAGAGGTCCATTGTTTAACAAGCTGAGTCATACTTTTCAATGTCTGAGTTCTCTGTTACAGTGACAACTCGATTTCGGCCAGGAGGGATGGCAGGCTGGGGTATGCCAAAGCTGAAATGACAGGCATTGTTTTCACATTTCCACACGGTTGAAATTACACGTCCGCTGGGGCTGTGTATAGAGGCTGCTTGCCGTACGTATCGCTGACTGCAGGAAGCCTGTAGGACGGCTTGTCACAATATAACCTATTATTACACTGCGGCCGTCTCAACATGATTAGAACCTGGGCAGATGAGGGAGGGGGCGAGGGTCGGGTGGCAGGGAGCAGCTCACCCTACCACCAACAAGGCAGTAATGAGCTGCTCGGCTCTGAGCTGTTCTATGTAGGCAGCTAAGAGACACTGGACACCACCGCCATCACAGGGGGTTCATGTGGTACAGGCCCATAGGGCTATTACATATGTTCATGGCTATGGTATGTGGCGGAGGTGATATATGGGAGGGTGTATGAGTGATATAGGCTATATGGCGGTCTTATAGGGGCATAGTATGTAGTGTATTTACATGCAGCTACGTCCTTTTCACACTGTTTTGTATATAGATGGCTTTCATTACAGGTAGAGGCGTTTGCTACTGTTATTCTCCGTGCGAGCATATTAATTGTAGATGATATAATCTAACACCATGGCATTGTACATGAGTATATTGTACTTATTGGACTGATGCACCTATCCCTTTTCCCTCCGCCATATGAAGACGTCCCTCTATAAGTATGAGATAATACACAATCCTATAGCCCCGATAGCCCCCTTTCCCGTCACTACAAGTCAACTGCTTAGAGGTATCGGGCCTTGACAATTTAGAAGAAAATCCAATGTCCTGCAGAGTATAAGTAAAACGAACAGCAATTCATATCATGTCTCATGGTACAAAAGTGGCTATCTAGTTTATGTATCTGATCTGTTTGTGAGACAGAATGCTCTGAGATCAATGGCAATGTCCTTCAAAAGGCCTAATGGGGCAGCTGCTACTGCAAGTAGAGAATAATCTGAGAGGTACTGTCTCTAACAAGGATAGCAGCCAACCTGGGTGATGCTGAACGTTGGAGAGGCGCCAAAGACATAAAGCCTTTATGATGTATTCATGTACATTAGGGATGTTCATAAGAAATTATGCAAAGAGCTAGGCACTATAATGTAAAGGGTGCCTTAAGGCCTGTGTAAGAGATGGATTACAGATTCAGACAGGCATATTTCAATAAAAAAAATGATAGTCTAACTTCATTGCTCTGTTGTACTTGTCCATCTTGTTAACGGAACATTTTATATAATTATGTTATGCAAAGCGTTCTAATCTTAAATGGTGTCTAATGGTATAGACTTACACACCATTGCATTTTACAACTTTCCTGAGTGCATTCACCAATCACAACAGTAAAAGAAATACTGCGATTGAATCGGTGTATGTGGATGAAGGAGGAATAAAACACGTGGACCCATGTTTTTATAATCTAGATAAGCAGTGTACCATTCCCACACTATATTCTACAGGGGCTCTATATCATAGCATGCAGCACAGCTCAGGGTGCCCGCTGGGGTTTATGTATATTTTAAGGCAGTAAGCAGGTGGCGGGTCTGTATACTATACATTATGCCAGACATTGTGATGGGCACCTGAGGACAGGTACTATACATTATAAAGACACCAGACAACACTCTGAAGCAGCAGTCTACTAACGCTAATCGCCGCCAGCAGTCCTCCACTGCACCCTCTAATGTTGGTATCCCTTTTCCTTGAACACTCTGACTCATACGACCAGGCAGCATTTGTAAAAGCGTGATGGAGGGGGGGAACTAGGGGGAGGGGTAGGTGGCTTATGGGAAGGAGGGGGCAGTGGGAGGTACAGATCGGTTGCACAGGAAAGACGATGACACACGCGGCTACCCTCCACCAGGGGGCGTCGTAAAGGCTGATCATATTCGTCCAGCCCTGGAGGAAGTCACGGAATGTAGGAAGAGGTAGCGATAGAGTGGGTGGTTGTTGGAGGAAGCCTTGGGCAGTATGGAGGGGGGGGGGTATATGGCCTGTGGGGTTGGGCTAAGTGAGGAGATACTGTGGGTGGGGAGATGGAGTGGTCGGTGAGTTAGGGGATGGAGTAGCAGGACCACGAGCGAGCTGTAGCACCCAGGAGGGAGGATGGAGGAGGCACCAGTGGTACCTCGCGCTCCAGGTGAATTCCCATTTGTTGGTGGGTCCGGACCGGCCCTGTCGGCGCTGGTGGTAACCCAACTCCCTGTATTGACCCATATCATCCCAGCCTCCACCTGAG
The DNA here is from genome assembly GCA_949317995.1 of Acholoe squamosa. NCBI lineage: Eukaryota > Metazoa > Annelida > Polychaeta > Phyllodocida > Polynoidae > Acholoe > Acholoe squamosa. The sequence continues at coordinate 39,649,909 of OX439042.1, read as the reverse complement.
CACAGCGCCAGGGGCATGGAGTGAAGGAGTAGAGGAGGGGTCGGTAAGGGGCCTGCATACCGCTGTAAGTAGTATATGTAAAGCCTGATTTTAACTGGGCGTACTGCTACCAGCATCTGGTGCACGCTACATAACAATAAGTCTTATGTAGGGTTTCTAACTAGCAACAAGCAGAGTTAATGTACCTAGCTGATTATGTGTAATTCTGTTTGCTAGCAGCTTTGCTTAGTTCCTATGCACGATGAAGACCATCATTCTTAAAAAAAAGACGTCTAGCGTCTTTAGCAGACGCGGATCTACTTTGCTTCCACACTGCTAGGGAAGTCTTTAACTATATACATTACCATCGTTACGCAAGCCAAGCGGGATGGGACATTGCCTTCCCTTTGCATACATTTTCAAAGAGGCGGCAGTTTTTTGTTTAAATCTTGCTCCTCGCAGCACTGATAAGAGGCTTTAGACTGTATATATTGTCGGAGTGAGACTGTTATGAGGATTTAATTAAACTAGTTAATTGCAGATTAGGAAGAACATGGTAGAGAGATATGCTTTCTCATTACCAGTGAGCTGTTAGGAATCTCTGTGTAGCACACAAATGCCATATAGTTATGGCGTGATGCAGAAGCTCTTGCAGTGTGTTACTAGAACTCAACTGTGATATACAGATAATTACAATGATTATGTCCTCGTGTCTGTTATTGTAACACATTGGGCTTCAGCAAAAGTCAGAAACAAATATAAATGGATATGACAATTGAAACAGGCAGTCAGATGTCATGTAAGAAAATTGAAGCTTGAGCACTTTTATTGTGCAAATTCTGTTTAACTTTTGCAAACCCTAGGATCAAACTAATATTGCATTGCATCAATCAGTCAATGAAATTAAAGTATCACTGTCTTTTTTATAGCGTTCACTTGAACTGGTATTTCTCGGGATTTATTGCACAAGAGTACAACAATATATTAAGAATCCATGGACAAATGGCCTTACGTATAGGTAGCTGCATAATAAAATACTACAGCATACTCGTGGTTTCCATGACCATTTTATAAGGGACTGACAAACTCATGAGAAGTGAATGTGATAAAAATCGCAATGTAAGGATGAATGACTTGACATGACAACAGGGCCTGGTCGGGTAATCGATATTAACCATTTCTTCACTGTAAATGGGTCACAATGTATAGGAATGTACAGAAGTGGCATCGTGGATTGTAAGAACTATGTTTACTGCTGGGCGACAACCCTAAAAATACCAATCGTATTTCAAATTGGAAATGATGTTGATACATTTTTAAGCTCCGAACTTTGATGGAGTTACTTTCGACATAGAACTTTCAATTTGCCGTTGCAGCGTTGGACAAAAAGCCGACCCTTTGAAAGAAGGAAAAAATGACATAGAGAAAAAGTTGCTGATTGCGACTTGGAGGAAGCCTCACGTGGCGCACGAACATTTCTTTAACTGATGTTTTCCCCTTCCTTCTGCCACGGGAACCTTTCCATTCGCCGGTTGTTTTTGTACTATTGTTTCCACGGACATATCTTAGCGTGAGAACCTAGGAATGTCATAAGTAGAGGCAGTCCAATTAGCAAGGCTTCCTCTCAAGGTCGACCTGTATTAATTAACTAATAATTGAACGGAGTCTTTTATCCTACGAAGACAATTATCATCTCAGACATCAAATAGGTCTTCGCCATAAAAGCAAAGTATTTGGTTCTAATGCCTGATATTAATTGGGTATTATTAATCCAGTGTAGTTTATTGGACATGATAGATCGTAGTAATACCAAAAATTGTATCGCAACTCCAATCAAATTGCTAACATGTTCAATTCAACTTTAGAGTTGAGATTTAAGCATGCTATTTCCCAATCTGCATGTTTTCATTTTCCTGAATAGACTGGTTCATTGATGAATCTCGCTGAGGGATTGTATGAGCCGAATTTAACCTTCCAAGCAAACTGGGGAAGTATCTAACATGAATGATAACAGAATAATCGCAATCATTATGTTATCATGCCATTATTTGATTCTGGCATGTCAGGGATTTTAAGGAAACATTCAGAATTAAAGGCCATCGTGATTATAATAAGAGCATACCGTACTTGCCTTGTTTTGCAATATTGACCTAAAGAATTGTCCGTTAGGTGGGCTGAACAACACATGATAACAGTTGAATGAGGCATGTATACTTGGCTTTGTTTCTTTATGATACATATCACAGTTAGAAATGTAGTTGACCTAAATCACCAGTAATCAATTGATTTAGGTGTTCAACAAACCGGGAAGAGCAACATGATGCAACTTGTAGTCGATCAAGTCTTTAAGGGCAGTGTACAGTCATTTTGATGCACAATATCCTTTTGTTGGCATAGTGTAGGAATTACACAGATATGTAGGTGAGCCTATAGTGGGTTAGACATTGCACAGTGCCTACTGGAGGAATAGAGTGAGAAGGTGACAGGAGGTCCAGCTGACAGGGTAAATCTGCTGCATCATGTTGACAGATGTTTTTTTCTCGCCCAGTGATACGCTCCCCAATCAGGCAATTTGCATGGGTCCGCAGGGGTGGTGGACTGTTATTGTTTTACCTCATGTCTCAGCACGCAAGTTGTATAGCGAGCAGGTCTGGAGGGTCGATTGGGGGCGGCGGGTTGCACGCCCACCGCCAGCAGCCCTGTCTCTCTATAACATTAGGGCTGGTAATTGCTGATTGTTTTAGACCCACTGATGGTATAGGGAGACAGCCCAATACCCTGGTCGAGGGTAATTGTGGTTTGGGTGAGGAGGAGGGGTTTTGGGGAAGGGCCAAGAGTGTGAGGATGTTGTATGTCCTGGGAGCTTGGATTAGGTCATTTTAGATCTTTAAGGACAGCATGATCTTTAAGACTTCTTGTCTATTTGCCAGAATGATGAACAGAGGGACCGGTGTATCACATGTGATTTGGTGCATTTCATTCTCCAGGAGTGTCATTATCAAAATTGCTCATCCTTTCACCATTACTTGGTTTTATCTAGCATGCCAATGAAAGGACACTGTGCATTAAGGCATTGTGTTGCCTTGAAATCGTTGGGCGCTAGAGGAGGTGTGGGAGTGTGTTATGTGTCCGAGACGGGATCCTGGAAGAGGTAGATTCAGCAGGATGTTGTTTCTCAGCATCAGGCGCTGGCTAGTAAATTTTGTTGTGACTAAAGGTTCACCATGAAGCAGTAGGTAAATGCTCCTACCCTAATCTCCTGAATATGGGGAGCTAACTTGGTGTTAAAAATCATTAGATCTGACATGTATTCATCATCCATTTGGCTAATCTGGTCACGTATAGAAGCTGGGAATCTTTGGGGGAGCACCTGTACGCCTTTGCGATCCTAATGAGTCTGCTCACCAGGGAGGTATCAAAATGTGGCAGGATCTGCGAAAAAGGGCCTTAGTGCGGGGTGCATTAAGGTCCCCATTCCCAGTATATGTCACAATTTATTACTACACTTTGATACACTCCTTGAGGGTGAATTTTGTATATCAAACCAAGTTGACTCGCCACACTGAAAAAAGTCTTCCTGACAAAGTGACATGTATACCCATGTCAACTTGATTTGACACAGAGAGCACACGTCATTGGGACATGTGCACATATGTCACCATGACAACTGTAGCACACAGTTATCCTCATATGATTTGACATGCCTTAAAATGCCACGTCATCTCTGAGTTGACTAGGGTCATGGCCACGTCGAAGGCACTTGACGTATGATGGTTTGACATACATAATTGTTCTAGGATATTTCACTAGATGGGGCAAACAACCATTTTGGTACCAGGATTAATCACTACCAAGAAGTACTACCAACACTTGAGACATTTGATGTATCTGTGTCATTTTGTTTTCACGAAAAATAGATCACTAAGGTCTGTAAATACTATCAATGAATGGTAGTGAATTCTATTTCATTGTTAAATTTGCATTTGTTATTGAATCTCAAAATAGACAACCATCATCCTGAATACTTCAACTGGAGAGGTTAGACACCTTATGTGTGGGTCAGTGAAAATACCAAAGGACTGTATTCCAACCCACCATCTATAATATCAGTATCTACAGTACAGGGAGACATATGTCATTGCCATGCACCTCCATGCCCTTGTCTTATGGACTGCATAGAGGTCCTCAGTCAAGTAGATGTTCTGTAGATAGGAAAACATGCCTTAGTGTTGCAGGCCTGTGGGACTATGATATCCCCTGCCTTCTATTATAGGCCTGCCTTGATTGAACCATTGGTACATAGCTATTGACTGCTCTTGACCCTTACATAATTGTCTCACATTATTACCTAGCACTCAGGTAAATGGATCAGAAATATGTGAAGTGTCTTCATTACGCATGTCAAGTAGAGTTGACGAACCAAATATGAGAGCGTCAACCTTATTCGACATGCCTTCATACATGTCATGTGGAAGACAAATTGTGACCTGTGCAGTATGTGTCAAAGCGATCAGTGTTCTTCTCTCTGTGCAACATTGCGTTGTCGCATCATAACAGAGGAAGATAAGCGCATCATGCAGGCATTAATTGTAAAGTCCATCATATGTATTTGGTTTCGTCGTAACCAAATACCATCAAATACATTTATAGTTTCAGGCTAGATAATACGATATTTCTTTTGAACCAATCCGAACCCATTCTATCCATGTTCTGGAGGTATTGGTTGAACATGGCCTTTACAACAGGACAGTTCTCTCTTGACTGGAACCAGACCTGATAACAACAGTAGGGATGTTGATTCTGTGCTCATATGCACACTGAGTAATCAATTTATTGAACTGTCCGTGAGAAAGTGGGCAAATATTCATAATTTCTGCGTCTCCTAGTATCCCAGTAGAAAGATTCAAGCTGGGGGTAAAAAGTGGAATTATTCTACGTAGAAAAGCATTATCCAGTAGGGGGTCCATCTGTTGGCTGAGGGTTATAATTGCGTAATTGTATTGCAGAATCGTCTAGCTCCATGAATATTCATGAAGTGTACCCAAACAATCTCTCACCAAATTACCCCCTTCTCTTGAAATCCGCCCACACTATTCAACCAGTAGTCCCCCACGTGGTTTCAAATTTTCAAAAAACGCCAATGAGCATACAAAGTCCATCATGGAACGGAGGTTCGCATCCAACTCGGGGCGGAGGTGGGACAAAAGCGCACGCGGAGCGTGGAAAAAAAACAGAAGGGACAGTAGTTAGTGGAAAACGTTTCAAAAGAAAGAAAACTGGGGATGATGGAAGAGAGTCCTGTCCCATGATCAACCCTGGGACTGGCAAACCAACAGGACGGCACCAGTTGTGAATAGAACCAATTAGTTGTATGGTCTATCCTGGGCAGACCATGCAGACATGATTTTAAGAGGTGTTTTATTGTTTTCAATGACTCATTATTCACTAATTTATCGAGCCCATTTGTCCATCTCCCAACTCCCAATGCCCCATCCCGTCCGGGTAGAGCCCACCCCTTCCCTTGTGGAGCAGCATTCGAATCAATCTAATCTAAATCGTGATTTACCGTCCCGTGAAAGATTCCAGAAACCAGGGCCCAGAAACATAGTACTAGTTTGAAATTCATTTCGGTCGGGCTGGAGAACATTATCTAATTAAAATTCACTGCTGAAAGCGCTGTGATTGGCTTCGAAATAAAATTTGGAGCAAAATGAAGAGCCAGAGCGAGGCAAGTCCTGACTGGTATTGAAAACGAGGCTAGGAATGGATCTGCGCTGATTCCCAGCCGATGTTGGTGCGCCTGCTGTTCGTTGTACAGCAGGGCCCGATGGAAACCAGCGAAAGTAGAGATGCGCAGTCAATGCTGTGCCTGCCCCCTCGTATTTTCAGCCCTCTCAATGAGAAATAAGAATCGTAACATAAATACCAAAGGGTCTTTTGTGGGGCGCCAATACAGGCTACTGGTAAAACAAATGATCCCCATGTCTGTCTGTTTGTCTGGCTAACTACAGAGAAACACTGTGCATCCAATCTAACTGACTGATCTCGTGAACAAAAGCGACGTCAAACAGATCTGTGTAGGCGTTATCTGGCTTATCTCACGTACACCTGATATGGGACTTGGGACAGGGGTATAGGCCTATTTTGTGTAATCCCATATCTATTTAAAGCTGAGAGGAGGATCTGCCATAATCCCCATCACAAGAGATATGCTTAATCAAGAATAGAAGTAAGTCAGACAATGAAAAACGATGTGATTGTGCCTTTGATCTGAGCTACATCGATTTTCAGTTCCATCATTATTTTTCAAAAGAAAACAGCAAAAATGAGATTCTTTTGCATCTAATATGTTGCCCATTTATGAGCTTTACCCAAAGTGAGATTCTTTGACAGCAGAGTTCAGCTCCAGACAACCCCTACCCCAGCCCAGCTTACCTCTCCCTTCACCCTAGTATACCACACACATGGCTTTGATGCCCATGGTATATCCTCACAGATGGGTATTTCTCCATGACAGTCTGTGTAGGGGATGTATGGCATCATCCCCTCACCCATTTTCATCCGCTGCCTCCTCCTGCTGCTACTGGGGGTATAGCCTCATTGACCCACTTCCCCAAGTCTACTTTCTAACCTGCTAACGATTAGAGCCTCATGTCTGAATAGAGCTATCAAGGCAGCCCTGGAGAAATGAGTCAAGATGAAAGCCCCATACTTGATGGTGAGTACCTGTGGTCATCGTTAAACAAACTGTTTTCAAACACTGAAACAGGATAGGAATGAAATGGTTATAAAGAATGATTAGAATATACCCCCTAGATGTTTTTGTTGTGAATTCATAAAGTTCAGACATCAATCTATGGCACTATCCACCGGGTATGTCCAGCACACAATTGGTTAAATACAGCAGTTCTAGGAAAACGGAAAGCTGCTATTACTTGTACAATGTACCATCCATCACTCCCCTCTACTCAGGTGGGTGTTTTAATACCTTCAGTCACTACTGTATACAGTCCACCCCCTCCCTCACACATTCAGTACACCTGTCCATAGATATGTACAGTGCCTATCTAGTCCTAGGGGGATACCACTTTTACACAACTGTACAGATTCTTGCTATCCCAGTACCACTGGTATTTCCATCACGAATATCGTTCTTACAGCTTATCCCCAGCACTGATTCCTTCCACCCTACCTGTCCGACCACCATCCCCATCGCACCCTCATTCCCCTTTGCACTGACCATACGATCCATTGGCCTTCACCCCCTAACCCCCACCCAACGTTGTTAAAGTATGATGCTCCACTCTTCCTTTTCATGAATTTAAACTCCATTGCAAATTAAAACAAGCTTTAGACAATAATTGTACTAGTCTCTCGGGTTATACATTGCAATAATACAATGTATCCCTGCCCTAATGGTTTATTGTTTCATGAAGCGAACCAATTCTACAGGAAAACAGCCCATGTTATGCCTAACTCTAATATCCGTATCTCCCCAAATTTGATCTATTCTGACTAATTGCATGTTTTTTAAGCATCGGGGCGATAAATTTTACATAAAAATATGCGAACCCCTATATTTCCTATCGTCCTTGCCCTTACTCTTACCGGCTTTACTTACACCACCTCCCCATCTGGCCCCATCTGGCAGACTCGCCTTGTTTAATGGTGGCGTTGATCGTATACGACAAGCGTTTGACGCTCAGCATTTATCTTTTACAACAACTGCTATGATACAAAGTCCCTGGTGGGGTATCCTTTCCCGTGCTTAGGTGCTCCTACCCATGCCACCAAGAACATTAAAGCAACACCCTTCAGCACCTCAGGTCCATCACCTAAGGTTCATGGACGGAGCGGGGGACGTAGAGTATAAACAACGTGTATCACACCTCTAGCCCAGACCATAACGGCTGTATTAAAAGCAGATAATGCCCATCTAGGCCTACATATGTGGATCAACATGGTAAAGGTACGCCCGCGCACCCCTTCGTGGGCGTACCTTTTACTGTGTTGATCCACATTATTATTTAGGCCAATCCTGCATAGAGGAAGCGGCCAGCAACAATCTCCACCCCCGAGTCATGCCCTAAAGTCTGTCCATAAGAAACAGACTGTCACACCTCCAGGCCATGCCCTAAGTTCTGTACATAACAAACAGACTGCATCCATCCACATCTCCAGGCCATGCCCTAAAATGTGTACATAGAAACAGACAGCATCTATCTACACCTCCAGGCCATGGCCAAGGTTCTAGATCTTAGCATATATAGGCTATATTTCACAAGCCCATATTTTTCAATATATTTTAACGAGTTTCCAAGAATTGCACAGAAGGGTCGTAACCCTGACTGATTTTGTGCTTCAATAGGAGTTAGCCAACTTGGATAGGGTGAAGAATACCCACTCTTTGAGCACCGCCACCTGTCTCTAAGCTACATGATAATTCTGAAGTAAAGAAAAGGAAGATCAATATGGAAAATTCAAACTGACGAAGGGATAAGCTTCATATACACTTAGTTAGAAAAGCCACTTTCTTCTGATAAAGCAACACATGCAGCCAATATGCTTTACCCTGCAGTGATTATCCTTGTAGTGTTCTGTGTCGGAGGTGTGTGGATTCGATACCCTGCGGCGTTTGGAAAATTCCACGAGTAGAATCTGGGTGATGATAAGAAGAGAGTTTAAATCCATTGATTTCTGTAACAAATTAGCTTTCATCAGCTTTGATCCTTATTCAATATCACCCTTATGATATCGATTAGTGCCACACCTATCCCCGCACGATATGGAAGCTAAAACGTGGGGCTGATAATTTTCTGGTGTTGAGCTTGGAGGGAACAGCTCCTGGTATTCCATCCAAAGCTTATAGGGTATTGATTGTTCACTGGTCCACCATCCCCTACCACCACTCACCATCACATACAAAAACACACTGCAAGCCAAGGCCAACCACGAGACACTTGGCTCCTTACTCTACACAGATTTGCCAATTGATTCTAGCAAATTTACTGGAGGGAGTAGCAGTGGTGAAAGTGGGTCGGTGTCGGGTGTTGGGAGTAGTTTCAGAGCTTAGACTGAACTGAATTGGATGTGAGGAGTTGCCAGCATGGTGATGTGTGTGTAGTGGAATAAAACACTGAGCTCTATAGAATGATGAATCGGCCCTATGCCAATGGAGGGTAATTTAAGGGATTCGCGAATCATTTCGGCATCGAGGACACTTGGTGATATGCCTTTAAAAGTAAGGCACAGACGTGGTGTAATGAAATTCACATAAATTCCCCCAGCGCCCCTCCAGTTTCATCAGTGGGACTAATCAAAAATTCATGTGCTGAATGTATGACATTAGGAGAATAGATGGTGTGATATTACCGTGCAGTGGCGGTTAGTCTACTTGGGGCCCCATGTTTTATTGCCAAGTGATGGGGGATTCAGTGGAAAATAGGGACCGACTGGCACCGATATAAAACTACCCCCACACACTACACCTAATTCATAAAGCCAATATTAATCCTTCTGTAATGTTTTTCACCACGCTGCAATAATATATGGCGCAATACGATGTCAGCATGTACCGGATGTAACAGATGATCCATGCTGTACCTATCCATTCTCCATGAGGTTTCCCTTTAAGCCATACAATGTTCATAATCACATCCTGCATATTGTAACCCAATTCCTTAAACATCCCATTACAGACAACACTACAGACCTATATTTACATGGGAACAACTGGTCTAATAGCTCTGCGACTCTAAATGCAATAATAACAACATAATCGGTGATAATTTGCAAGTAATATTCCTCCATTGTCTGGCAGATTATAGGCTTTGAATGGAGGCAACATTCAGAGGTGCGTTTATCCCTCCCCGGCGGGGACTAGGTCTTAGGGAATATTGCATAACAGTACCAATCAGTGAGGATGTCAGGGGATCATATTGGGTTGTGACAATAATTCTGAATATTAGTATGTGTTCAAAGGAAGGAGATCTTTAGTGATGGACGATTCCTACAATAGTACTCCATATTCAAATATCCACACTGTTAGACTGCAGTAGATTGCTTCTATTTTTGGAAAACAGTATAAAGGGGTGCATCCGCTGCCAACGGATGGACCATCCGTCGGTTTCATCCATCTGATTTATCATTGATTTTCTATCGATGAAAAAAAGCGGATGAAGTGAGACGGATGGTCCATCCGTCGCAGTGGATGCAGCCCTTAAGTTGCTGTCAATACAAATCCTATGGCCTGATGTGGATTGTTCTGTATAGCTACTACAGTGGTCTTTATAGCCCATTTACAATTGGGGCTGAGATTGCATAGGGGTGCCTGTGGTAACACAGGAGAGAGTTTTAGGAGTTTCTCACGCATCTGGGTGAGTTCTAAGACAAAGGTACAAAAAGATTTGTATAAAGGGGACAAGGAGGTCCAACATTGTGTGGCTCACTTAATCTATAGGGTAGGAATGGAGACTTCATCTAACCCCCATCCCCATCCCATGTTTGATGGACACATGGATGCTTAGCTCTAAACATGCTGGAAAAGGTTTGTTACAGTACAGCCCGTGGGAGCAGCTCACACCACCACAGGAGCTGCTCTGGACGAGCAGATCATGGCACTATATAGCATTGATCAGCCGCAAGGGGAGATCCCCATGGGATCCGGTGTCTACCCCAGCCTCCGCCCCCACCCTCCAGGATCCCCACTCTGGGATTACACAAATCGCATTGAGGCCCCCAACTCAGATCCACAGGAGGTCGGGGAAACTGGCGGGTTTTCATTAACCCTTTCAAAGCCTAAAGCCGACCCGACGCCGTCATGATTACTGATAATGTTTTATTAATCAGTTCCATATTAGATCCAGCAGTACAATGGTAGAAACCCCCCTGCTTCCAACTGCCAAAACAGCTCTCCTTTCCACCAGCAATAGTCCTCTAAGCGGCCTTGCGTGAGCTCTAAAGTGTGTAGATTTTTTTCTTTCGCCCCGCGACAACAGGTTGGTTTTACCACCAGTAGTGTGGGAGGCGAGGAGTGGGTGTTTGGTGGGAGGGTTTCTTTTCGCTGAAGTACAAACAGTGGTTGGTAAAGGGCAATTGGGTTTGGTGGCAACTGGCTGGGGGTTAACGTGAACGTGGCGTGACGTGGTCTCTCTGACATGACGCAGACACGGTAGTCTGGGTAGCGTCATCAGGCATCCCGGCCGCCTAAACTCCTACAGCCCCGGCCAGAGAAGGCACAAGCAGTGACTGGGTAGATGCCCGACCTAGTAGTATACGGAAATGGGGCATTGACTCAGGAGGTGGGTAAGGAAAGGGGGGGGGGGTACAGAAACTAATGTAACAGCCAGCACGGCTAACACAGGGTGACCAAGTACTCCTGCCCCATTAAACCATATTATCTGGCCATCTCAGGAAATAGCGTGTGGCAGACGCGTGACATCACACAAGACTACGTTATTACGTGGAAGAATTAAGCCAAATAGAGTCAACTGCCACCCTCCAAATTGCCACCCCTCAAATATGCTTGCCCATAAAGCCTTTAATACATGGCCTCGTAATGGCTCATTCTCTACTGTGTGCCCATGTTGGTTAAGTGCGAGTAATCAGCTTGTCGTTCCTTATTCACAGTTCGGGTAATATTCATGGTGAAATCCATTTCGCACTAAGCAGCAGCAAAGGTATAGAACCCATTTCATATTGACCAAAATATCTCCAGTGTTAACTAGAAGGGAACAAAGAAGGTAGAGGAATGTAATCTATTTTAAGCCCGTGGCTAACCCCGTAGGGTCAGTGAACCGCCCGTCCATCTGTTTCCCTACACCATTTGGAATATTTAGTGACGCCCTTTTTTAAATTTTATGTTGGCCAGCTCAGGCTTAATGGCTAATCCAGGGCGAGTAGGAAGTGCCGTGGGCTCCTAGAGCGGCATGTGGGGTCTATACCACTGCTATCATTTATTCCCACGGTCATCGTACATCCATCACTGTGGCCTATAAATGCCTCACCTCTCCATCAAGTGAGATGCTTGTGATCCAAAGCTGGCTCTCCTTCTATCAATCGGCAAGTGCCCCCAGGACCAGTGCCTGCCTACCCTCTGACAGAGCCAGGCCCCATGCCAGGGGAGGTGGCAGAAGGGGCAGTGTGGAGGCGAGGGGCCACAATTGTTACGATTTGTCCTAATTTTCATGGGGCTTTTTCCCTTGACTGACGCAGCTGATTGATTATACTGCAATGGTAGGTATGGGCCTGGAGAAAGGGACCAATTGATCGACCTATACCTCGGTGCTTGGCCCCAGGAATGTTGTTCTATATCTACCCACGTAAAAGGTACCACCTACGGCGAGAGATACCTGATATCTAAATACAACTCCTTCTCATGGTCTATCAATTGACCCTAGTACTTGCCACTGTCAGCCAGTAGGCCCTACACACCCTTCTCATAGACAGGCACGAGAGGAGAATGGAGCCAGGCCGAGTACTGATAGAGGAGGCCAGGGGGCCCTTAGACCATCCAGGTGTCAGCTCCTCCAGTACCTTCCTGCCACCTAATGCATTTAGCCTATTAGCAGCTAGGCAAATATCCGTTGCCACACCTCCCCACCTCCTATCACCAGCACTCCTGCCAACATCTCAACTCCTCCTGTCGATTGGCAGGCGGCTGACGGCCGGAAGAAGGCAGCGTGGAGGCAATGGATTTCCGCCTTAAGGAGGCCATCAGCTGTGGAGTGTGTAGGTTGTGTACAATGTAAATGGGCTGTTGGAGTATGGAGGTATGGCATAGAATAGCTACTCCTTGGTGTAGATATGTGGTATTAAGGGGGGAGGAGGAAGTGATGTTGTGGTCAATGCTCAGGATGGAGATGGGGGAAGGGCGGCCCATTTATAATGGAGTTCTAGAGCAATGAGAGTTTGGCTGTAATCATTTGCAGTAAAGTTGCCAACCAGGTATACAGTGGAAAGATCGTTTTATATTCCATAGATATATCCCTTCTATATGTAATCACACATTTAACACCCAGATTATTGCCCTGGATGTACTGGCAAGTTGACATCACTGGCAGCAGTATGTAAACCTTCTTTTCCAAGAGAGTCATTGGAAAAGGTGGGAATATTGTCTATTACACGGGAATCATTGTCAAACAAGTAGCGAAGGTTGTGTACCTGAGGGATATACAAATGCATTTAAAGACATTAGCTTGCACACATGGGTGTGATATCAATAGACATGTATATTTGTGTCATGTATAAGGCTAGGAATAAGTAAGTGAGTCAAGGTGTGGCAGGCCTTATATAGCTGACACTGAAGTACGTGCCTGTAAGTGGAAACCCTGGGGACGAGGCACAAACTGGCCTGCAGAGAGACGTGAGTAATTAGCTGTGCCGGGACCCCATCAGGCCAGTTATAGGGCAAGGGACAGCCCACCATGTTATGTAGGATTTCTCATATGTGAGTAATAAGTTGCTTCACTACCCAGCCCTTTACTGATTAGTGGGATTGAATTGAGTCATTTAAGTAATTGTTTTGCTTGTAATCGTCCATCGTTCCCAGCATTGAATTTGACAGTCAATATCTAATATACAACTTTGATCTGGGGACATTTCATTAAGTACATTACATTCAGCAGACGGGCTTCCCTAGTCCACTTAAAAGGGTCTATATCTCCTCTTTCCTATCCCCTCGGATGTGCGTGTTGCACATATGCGCGGGCACTGACACATTCCTGATAAATTGCGTAATGTTTTTGTCTCGCTCATGTATTACTCACTCACCCACTCATTCAGCAGATCCACGAGGGATAAGATTCGAATGTGAGTTTACTGGTTTCTGATTGAGAGAAGTGGAAGGAATTAGAAGAAAACAGTGACCTTCAATCAATAACATGATGAACTGTATAAGAGATGCACGAGAGGCCAGCTAGACCTGTTTTACATGGCACTGACAGGATGAGGAGATGATTAATGGCCCCCCTCTCTCTGCGAGACATTCAGAAGGGCATATCTTACATATACCATGTCGTCTTTTCCCATATACCCCTTTAATTATGTATACAATGTCACCAAAGCTGCGCATAATGAAGGCGCCTTTCGCTGAGTGAAAGATACCGAACATCAGTCAGTTTTATCTCTAACTGTGTTGCAAAGGGTGAGGAACCTCCAGATGCTTAGTCTAACTAGTGTATGTTTTCTCTTTCTGTAATTGCGTCCTGGTCTCTTATGATTAAGTGATATATAGATCATGTGTTCCTGGTTAAGATACTCATAAAGATTCATATGCACCAATGCAGCTTAAATGGTTTTCTTTTATCAAGATAGCAAAATGAATTATCTATGCAGACAAAATGGCTGGTTTCAAGAAAATTAGGCACATTAGGGAGTGATAATTTTTTAACAACAGGAGGGGGGCTGGTGGGTTTGAGGGGGGGGTCAGAATTTTTTCAACCCCTTGACCAGGGGGGGTCAGAATTTTTTTCAACACTTCTGATGGGGGGTCAAAATAATTTCACCTGTTTTCAGTGGAAAACCCCGCACATTACTATAGGATTTTTTGTCCCTTATGGGGGGGTCGAAAAAATTTTACCCCCTCGAGAGGGGGAGGTCGAAATGTTTTTCGCGCGTCCGTGCACAAACCCACCAGCCCCCCCCCCCTGTTGTTAAAAAATGATCACTCCCTTAGAACTATGGTGCTATTCATGAAAATTCTTTGTGGCTCTGAGTTAATGTGATTTTTCTCCTCTTTTATTTCATTACATATAAAATATAGTAATTTCATCTTCCCTGTCCCGTGGGGCTGGAATTTGATCTAACAGCTTAGAGCTTATGTTAGAGATTCTCGGGAAGTCCGAAAATAGCCTCAATATTGCGACTGAGTTCATGAAAGTCGGTCCTATTTTAACATAAGCAATGTGGAGTCTTCATAACAAAAATAACGTCGAAACTTATGTCCTCCTCCCTGGCTGAATGTCATAAAATATATGTTCTTTTATAATGTCTTATGGCTGGGGCTACCATTTTCTATATCTAGAATATAGTACCAATGCAGTGCATAATTATTGTGATTTTGTATTTCCATACACTTACATTTTTTCTTAGGGAAAATGGATGTTGATTGTCTTGGGATGGTGAAGCTCTGTTTATATAGTAGCTTCTATAAGTTCCATACTGAACAACTGAACAATAGTTCACAATTTAATTCGGGTATGGCTATTCAATGATATATCGTTGTCAATGATACATTTGAAAGAGGCTAATGCCATCAACTGTACACTGCTATACAAGTAAGGCCTGTGATAGATCCTCCCTAGTGGCCTAGGTGAACACCAGGTGTGTAGGATCCCCTTATCAGCTTATGTTCAGCTCTAATATCTCCTACTCCTGTGATGTATACTCACCTTGTCAGGAGCAGTATGGTAACTTTAGTCCCATGGGGGCATCGTCCCCCACGTCAGCTTGTAACTGAGTCTAACTATGAAGCTCCTCTACCCCCTCACAAGCCAACCTGATCCTTATAGCCATACCCCTCAAGGGAGGGTAATTTGATGGTGCATTATGCGTGCACAGGTAACCTAGTTACCTCTCCCCTCTTCATCCCCATCGCTCACTCAGTACCTGGTCTGACCAGAGACATACGGACAGAGAGAGGTCTGTTGACCTGGCCAGCCGCCTGGGTCTAAGCCTGGCTTCTGTGGCATGATTAAATTTCCGTGGTCGGCGTTGTGTTTAGGGTGTGGGCATGGGAAGTGTCCATCGTTGATTTGATTTAAGTGAGGTGTCCTCTAGCATTCTACCAACCATACCACTCACTTGTGGCTGCCATCCCGAGCTTCCTATAGCATGTTCACATTCTTGAAGGCAGAAATGAACCCATAGAAAGGCAATGTTACATTTTCTGATTTTCTCAAATAAGAATATGAATGCCCACTATCTTCCCTTTCGTTAATCCGTTTCACAATGACCGATCTTATATTAAGACCAGAATACAATTAAATTGCTGTCATCCATACGTCGCAACCTATATACTAGATAAACTTTACCAATGTCCTTGCTTCTGTCGTCTCTAAGTGAAATAGACATTCCCAACCAGGAATGTGTCCCATGGAGTAGTCATCCTGTTGGTAGGTGTGTGGGGAGTCCTGGTGCATGTAGTGAAGAACTATGGGGGGGGGGGGTATGTCTCACTGGAGGAAGGCTAATTACATGTACCGGGAACCTCTGCCCCTGTGCATATGCCTACCCCCTGGCCAATGACAAATCGAATTACCTGCTTCCCAAATCTGGAGCTAAACTCCAAATAAGATAAATGCATTATATGCTATCAGCCACTTATACTGAATCACTCTGGGCTCTATACATAAACGGTAAGAGTACAACATCAAGTAAATATACCCTAAAAGAGAGGAGAGGAAGAAACGGATCGAAAAGCCCAGTTATTTCTCAGGGGTGTCTTTAATAGAGTATCACACATGTATATTCTCATTACTCCTACAGTCATTGAAATGACCCTGTTATGTCATACAAGGTCTATGCATTGTATAACGTTTTGCCTGTTTACTCGGAACATAATGTTCCTGACTTATTATATGTTTTGTCTACATAAAAAGTGATGACTGTAGTTTTGCTAATATATGATAAAACTTATTTAGATAGCAAAGTTCCTGCCTGAGTTTTAATTTCATGAATGAGTTGAAGTAGCCTACCCACAATGTCAGTGGACAATAAACGGATATCCAATGGTAATAATTGTTAAGTTTTAATTTAATGTAAAATAACTGTAATTGTTATCATAATATCCCATCAACCACTGACTGGGTTGGCCCAGCTCTTGTGCCAGAAGCACTCTTCCCACCACTAAGTCACCACTGAAATTAAAACTTGAATTATGTTAAAGTATGACAATAAGCTCACCGTACCTGACCTGTCTCTCTAAGCCAACCCACTTTAGTGGTCAATAGGATATTATGATAATAATTACAGTTATTTTACATTACATTAAAATAACTTAACAACTATACTCTCTGCTTTATAACCTCGAGGAGGGAGTGAGAGAGTAATGGAGGCGTAACGCCATTTTAACAGCTTGGGTGCAACTACTTTGAAGAGCAAGTCCATATTAGTAATGCGATTGTTATCTTTTCTTATACCATAGATTGTATTATTTGTCTTAAATTATAAAGGGAAGGCGAAATTGTCCACTAATAAAGTGATTACAATGAGCAAATTTACTTACTGGGTATTATATAGAGAAAATGGGGTTGACCTACACATGCAAAAGATAAATAAAAAACTTCATGCGGTTCATGGTCAAAATAGAATGCACACCTACAGACTCATATCCTGCTATATACAACTATGCAGGAAAATAGGAAATATGATACCCTGGCACATATATACAGCATACAGTATACAGACCACTTCGACACATTGAGCGCCAGACAACCGGGTATAGGCGTTGAGGCAGGGGTAATTTCCCCATAATGAAGACTTTTTATTAAGCCCTGACCCCAAGTCGGCCGTCAAGGACTCCCCAACCCTCTCCTGGTGCACATTAAACAGGAGGAGGAAGGGAACAGGCGAAGAGAGGGATTGTTAAGGGGTGTGGATACCGTGGAGACGATAGCAGGAGGGCAAGCTGAGATCTACTGGTGGGAGATTTATACGACAATGCCTTTTTTAAGTCTAGGCACTGCATGTAAATTGCGCGAGGCAGTTGAATGTGTACGTTCTTTCACCACAAGGGAAAGTATATGTAGAACAGTGTACATGGGTATGTCCTCTACTTGAGGTATGAAAAGGTAATTTGTTATGGACACCCATACCCTAAGTGTTTATGTTTAAATATTTGCAAGGCGTTAACTACCTTGGCCAATTCATGGTTCTGATTAACCCTACACCTAATACTCCATATTATTCACCTTATCCACTTATGTCTCTAACATAGTGGAACAGTCAATACCACCTAGAAATGGCGTATACTTTGATCCCTTAACAGTCGTGCATATCATACACATTGACCCTCGGGGGCCATTTGGATCGCTATATTACAGTCACGCCTGATGCTGATGGAATGGGCTCTTATCAGCGGTAAATTTGGTGCATTTCTTATCGATTCATCAGCACCAACAACCAAGGGCCCTATGCCCCCAGGGGACTGAGCAGCTCCCATTGCTGTATACCCCTATTGGGGGAGCAGCTCGCGGGGCGGCTCACGTTAGAGAGCCTCTGCTCAATGTGTGCTCCCGCCCGGAAGGATCCAATCTCAGTAATTCGCTGGGTGCCGGCAGTCTGTGATAATCAGCCATCATCACGCCCTGGTACAGTCCACATCAGGCAGTTTGGACCCGCCACAGTCCTGTACTTTTATTTATCCCCTTTTCCTTTCAACCGACACCCAACCTCCTTGTATTTTTGCCTTTCTTAGACACTAAGAAGGTCAATGACCCACACCTCATAAGCGTTGATTCCATCAAAGCCGATTGTTGTCCGATTTTGTGATTGGCTTGCGTCAGGGACGCATCGGGAACCGTCGGGAACTATCGGCCAGCTATCGGGCACTATCGGACAACTGTCGGGCAACAATCGGCTCAAATTGGGTTCTGTGGAACAGCTCTATTTTAAGCATCGGAAACCATCGGGAACCATCGAAAAGACGTCGGGGATAGTCCCGACAGGTACCCGATTTTTTCTAACTGATTAGAAAAAATCGGGTACCCATCGGCCTCTATGCAAAATCGGCCCGATAATCGTGAACAATTTCATTTTTTCCTTGGTGGAAGAGGTCAAAAGAGTGATATTTGAGGCTGAAAATTGTCCTATCGGGCTGCTATCGGCCCGACAAAAAAATCGGGCCGATAGGGAGCCGATACCCTAAAAAGATGCTATTGGCCCACTATCGGCCCGACAAAATTCAGGGTTTTGGTGGAATCAACGCTATACGCCCCCAATACTTTATGGGTATGCCCTCTCCCATCATGGAGCTAAGCAACCCTTCACCCTGTCTATATACTACTCACTAATGCTATCCAGGAGGTTATTTCTTATTATGCCACGATTCTGGCACTTCCGATGGTTTTATATGCAGTTTAGCCATGCATTGTTCTGCATATACCACCCATGTGCATTTTTGAAATTTTTGGTATATACTTTTTCGGGGTCAAGTTGGACTTGATGTTGGGAAATGTGTGGTAAACATACAAGTTCAGTCTGGCCATCATTTCAATGTGAAAAACCGTCCCAACTCATAGAAGGATTGAACCCCGGCCACAGTGGAGGTAGGCGAAGGACTTAGCCATAGCGCCACACTGTACGGTGATGAAATCCAATGCGAAAGTAAATAAGTTCTAACCTGAGGTCCTAGTCCTATGTTTTCACTCAGTTTTCATCTTGATTCCAAGCTTGTCATGTTATAATATTAAAATCCCAAGAAGTATTCGATCCATAGACAAGGAATGCATGTTAATTTTCTCTATTTTGTTCAATATAAATAAGAATCCAATGATTTTTCTATCGTAAGCGAGTCGCTGTCCGGCCATTCCCACCTGCCTCCTTGTCAGACGAAAGTGTGTCAGTGGCCCGGATGTGGATATAGGTCAACTCCTCGCCGTACAAGAAAGATGCTGAAAATTTCTGACCGGTTTGAAAAATCAATGGATTCTTATTTATTTTGAATATATCGGACATATCAAGCATGGAGTAAACATCTAGAATGTCTAAGGATATGTATGTTTTAATATCTGGACTTGTCATGGTTGGATTCCATACGAAAAGTGTGTGTAAACACAGCGGTACCTCTCCCGGCAAGGAACAAAAACAATGGCTGCACAGAGCGGAGCCCGGGCCATATCGCTTGCAATTACAAAATTTCTTCTCCTGGCTATATTCTGTGGATATCAGGTAAGAAATTGATACAAAATAACCTAATAGAAGATGGATATCGGGGCCCACGGGCTGTACATTTTGTATATACCCGCGCCGCTGCGCCACTACGGTTTGAACTCTCAATGGTATCATATGGTGATTTTGGTACGATTTGGAATATACATTCGTAGTCTGTTAAGAAATGGCCACCAGGACTGTCTTGTAACTATGGTACTCATCGTGGCACAAGATATGTCATTATAAAGACTTGTGAAATTAAACAGCATCATAACGATAGTGTATTATCACCGGACATTATCAGGATCTCAAGTCCAATGCAATGATTCAAGTTCAAAATGATTCTTGATGACAGTCACAAGTTAATCATGATCTACGTCAGTCACAAGCTAATCATGGTCTACGACTATCAATTCGACCATGACTGAGACTCTCGAATAATAATTTTCTGAAATCCCAATGCTAACACAATCCTCACCAGTTAAGTCAGCAACAAGTGTGAGTCACATGCATCGTGATCAATTGCCAGTAACACTACCCTAGTCCATTCATGATACCTTTCTGTATTATGAGGTTGTGGTGAATGGCAGTCGGGTTAATTACTAAAGGTAGGGGATTCATATCAAGGATACTAAAGAGTGTACATCACCAGGGTCCTCATATATGATCCTCACATGAAGAAGCAACAAACAACTCTTACATTCTCATCTGTTAATGACTTCAAACTTTCAGATTTTTAATATATACGCAACCGATACGAACCCAGAGGATCTAATGGTGAATGGTATAGCTTACAGCTTGCAGAGCACTATACTGAGATTGTTCCACTGTCCTGGTCTTATACAGGGGGCTTAGGGTAGTCTCCTCATGTACCTACTTAAGGCTCACGTAGGGATCAGTGCACTCATGGCATGCGTTAGATTCGTTTGGAGAGGATGCTAGTCGGAATCATCCAAACCTATACCTGGTATGATTTGAATCTTTTCAAGTGTTTTGATGAGCCAGGGTTCTGTCTTCATTATGAACGAAGTATTCTGTAAGTAGCTAACACGTCTATTATTGGCGTGTCAAACATGATATCGAATTCGTGAATGTTTACTGCTTCAAAAAGTATTTACCCCGCCCCGCCTCCCTCTCTGTCCTCCTCGCTTAACATGATCCATTGTACCTCCTTTCCTATGTCCTTTCTCTTGATGTTGCCTCCCCCTTTTTCTCATCACATCTGTATATTAATATACCTCCCTTGCCTTATTTTATTTTCCTTCATCTGTACACCCTTCATGTCATGGTCCCCTCCTCTATAGATCCCATTCTACTATCCAGGATCTACTTCCTAGATATATCTCCACGTTCTATTAACGTCAGCTCCACCTAGTGCCCACCAATTCGCCCCACCCGGCATCCATCCACTCCCCAGCCCTCCTATTCACAGTGCGAATTAATGCACTTCTCGTGTGGGCTGGAGCCTGCTGGTTTCCGAACGTCCGGAATGACGCCTTGGACGTGAGTGGTGCTCGGGCTGGTACCCAGCGTGCCATATACCTACATACATCATGATGGGCAGCAATTCGGGTCAGGTCCAGCTCTGCCCCTCCGTCTCCTTTTGCCCTCATTTCCAATCCCAGCTATGCAGATCTGGCTCTGCCCCACCATCTCCATTTGCCCTCCTTGCCAATCACTTTCTCTTTATTTCACCCTGAGCTCATTACCAATCCTTAGCCATACAATTTGATTTATCTCTGTCTTTTCATTGCCAATCTCAATACATACCAGTCCAGCTCGGCCCCCAACCCCATCTGCCCTCCTTGCCAATTCTCTATGATGCAGGTCCAATATTATTCTCTTTATCTCCCTCTCACCACTAATACTCAGCCACACAAGTCCAGCTCTGTCCCCTATATCTCCTCCTGTCCCATTGCAAATCCCCAACTACACAGAT
Organism: Acholoe squamosa; assembly: GCA_949317995.1. Classification (NCBI taxonomy): domain Eukaryota; kingdom Metazoa; phylum Annelida; class Polychaeta; order Phyllodocida; family Polynoidae; genus Acholoe; species Acholoe squamosa. The sequence goes on along the minus strand of OX439042.1, from coordinate 39,628,122 downwards.
CCAGTTCTGCCCCTCTATCGCTTCCGGTTGCCAATCCCTAGTATGCCCCACCATCTTCATTTGTCCTTATTGCCAACCCTAAGTCATGAAAGTTGGGCTCTCTCCATCTATCCATTGCCAATCCCGCCATACAAGTCCAGGGCTGCCCTTGCTCCTGCCCTCCTTGCAAATCCTCAGTAATACAAGTCAAACACCGATAGTTCAACCTGCCCTTTTTGTCAACCAGTCATACAAGTCCATCACTGCAACCATCTACTGTTGCCCCCATCGCCAAACCCAGATTTTGTTCTGAATACTCCCTCTCCTACGAAAACAAATTCTCTATGGGGCCTTGAAAGTGTGAATGTTCTTATGATTATTTAAAGGGGAATGGATTTTAATTGTTTTAGCATGAATTTGTAATGAAGGGATGGGTCTGTTGGAATCCTGTTTTAAACGACATAAAATGATAGTTTAGGAAATGATTTAAAGAAATAGTTTCCTTTTTAAGATTGTCCGTTTCTATTGTTTATCGCTGTTTACATGAATATCGTGTATCCTATGTTTACACGACTAATCAATGGAGTGGGATTCTTTCATCTTCAAAGACATTCTTATGGCGAAAGATACAAAGACAAATAAGTAAGCTATGGCTTTAATATAATGTGTTCCTCTCAAGTATACACGAATTGTAACACAAGCAGTGTTTTGCAATCAAAACATCCATGAACGCCAAAAGCTTACCAAGATAGTTGGATGTCTCTGAAGATGGAGTTTCGCAGTTGGCCTTTGCTGGAGTGTGTAACACATCATAAGGGATTGTTCACAGGGCTGACCGGGCTAGAGGTGCAAGATGATGGTATCAGTCTCGCCTCTGGTCCTGTATCAGGTCTGCTACCTGAAAGCAGTGCTTCTCTGGCCGTCAGTGCCTCTTGATGGATGGCATTTCTCCTGAAATAAAAGGACGCCATGATGAATAATAATCTTCATTTGAGGGAGGCGTGCATGTCCTGTCGCACTGCCGGTAGTACAGGTGACAGCCAGGCCTTACCAGATGCTTTGATTGTGCCTGGGCTCCTCCTTTTAGAAGCTGCTTGCTGGTTGTTATGATGGGAGTTGTAAAGGGGTTAAATGTAGGATGCTGAGGTACTGTTGCTGCTGCTGCTGATTCTTCCATTGGCTGTGCTGATTGGAAGTAGGCCATAGTGCATGGAAATGGTTTTAGTAGAAGGAGGATGTACACAATGTAGGACCAAGTGATAGTTTAGTTGGTTGATACACTGACCTGATGGTGTTTCGGTCATTCTGAGGATGTATTGGGTGATGCCTGTCAGGTCATATGGTCCCTGCCTAAAACGATTTCAGACTTTAGGTACTGCAAAAAGGTCTTAACTTCCTATGTCCGTGCAAATTGGCATGAACCCAGTGGGCACAGACCAATGAATCTATGTTGATGACAACGATAATCAACCTGTTGCCAATGCTGTTTCGCTATCAACCATCATCTATTTGAACATCTGATCACAGGTAGACATGTCAACATTGAACTGTTCTTGATGTTTATATGCCAGCATTAGTGTTGGAACAATACCACATCAACAGCAAATCAACATAGAGCACATAATATGTCAAATCAACACTGGGAAGCAGGGTAAGAACGTTGAGGAGCTAACACTAACTGTGCAGCAGGATAATCTGCTACCCTTAGAGTGTTGAAGGAATCTGCAGACTGCCTCAACTGCAGTAGCAGCAGTTGATGACGGCTGAGACCTGGGTACAGGAGCTGGAGGAGGGGTCGGGGACCAGGGATCCTCCAGGCCAGACGCTGGAGTGATTGGGATCCCAGAGGTTGATCCCGTCTCAGGTGCTGACCACAACATGATTGCCCTTTTAACTTGATGAGATTACAATAACCTGATTCCGGATCCTTCTCTAGTGCAATGTTTACCGTCTCCTCGGCTCACCTCCCCTGTTGCCCATTCCTAACCCTTGCCACCCCAAGGTCACATATCCTGCCCCATCGACAATCTGTCAGTGATCATGTTTTTGTTAATTCCTGTTTTATCATCCTAGACTGTGGTTGAGACCAGACAATAACGCTAGAGACGCTTTTCCGAGACTTGTATGATTCTGGTTACTTGATATTGTGTGACTGTTGTTATTTGCAGGTGTAAATAAATGAACTGATATTGAAAGGTGTAAAGTTACCTTGTTATACTCCAGTTACTGTAAATAAGGAGCAGAATATTTCCCCCCTCACATCCGGAAAAGAGTCCTAATACACAACTCAACATATCAGGTTACAGAGACTGATTTTCCAATACCATGATAGTGAAATACTCTCAGTTTGAAAGGTAGCCCTGTTTAGAATTCAATTCATACAATCTAAACATTTAAAACAATGTCGTTTGTCAAGCTCCTACTGACAGCCCCGGAGACACACCCCACTGCTCCCATGGGAAAAATCCCTGTCTGTCTCCCTTACCACTACCTTACATAAACCTCACCTGAATAGGCAATGCAATCTCTACATATATACATATGCTGAGTTGTACACTTTCCCAGTGGGAACACACCCCCCCCCCCCAGGGTGTGGTTTGTCTCATGGCGACCCAATTCACAGGGCTTTCTATATTCCACTGGCCTGGAGCTCCCCCATGTATACACCTCCGACCTCTCCCTCCCAGCACAGCATAGTCACTATATCCAGCCATAGGAGGGAAGTGAACCGCGGCAGGCCTGTCGCTACATCAAAGCTTCCTACCAGCGCCACAAATTAGTCTCCAAAATGCAAGGCTTTTAAAATCAATTCCCACGTTGCAGGCGCCGAGGCGTCCAATTGGAAGCGTTTTGAATGACATTCATGAAAATCTATCGACGGCTTACCTCATTGAAGCTAACGTTTCAAATCCAATCCGCCAGGGGACAGAACCATCACTGATAACCCTTTAAATGTAGTCTCTACATGTGGTATTACACATCAGATACAGACAGCAACTGAATATTGCAACTTGTCTTTTGACTTGCCTTTTGTGTTACAGCTCCCACGTTGATATATGTCAGCGGAGATACATTTGTACCTCTCAGCCACGTGGGGTCTATATACTTTGCACTGGCAGCACGGTAATGGGCTTTCATATTGAGTCAGGTTCTAGGGTTAGGTTTAGAAGCATTGTGGTTGAGATCGATTTTTATCAACCCCACCTGTCGTGGGAAGGGCAGGTGTGTTACAGATGGAAACCAGTTTGACCTCTACCTCTAACCCGCAACTACTCAAGGTTCTAAAGTCCCCCTATCCGTCCTCTCTATCTCTTCATTTTCCCCTCTTTGCTACATACCCTACCCCCTCTCTATCTCTTCCCTTATCCCCTCCCTACTGCCACCTCTCCAACTTTCTCCTCTGTCTATCTCACTGTATCTCCCTGCCCCCTCTCTCTCTCTCCCTCTCCCTCTCCCTCTCACAAACACACACTCTCTCTCTCTCTCTCTCTCTCTCTCTCTCTCTCTCTCTCTCTCTCTCTCTCTCTCTACCGTTTGGTGCCATTTCACCCCGCATGGAACTTTGATCCACCAGGTATTGATCCCTAAGGATCAATTCCAAACCTTACAGAAACCTGAAGCACAGACTGGAGTCCCATTTTTCCACGCAATCCCTGTGTGCGTGTAGCCTTTGGAGGATGAGGGACGGGGCGTGGTATTCAAGTGACAGGTACCCACGAAAAACGACTAGACCTGCACTCCATGCCCCTATCCGGCCTTTAAAACAAGCATTCCGAACAATACTGTTCCCACTACAACAAGCTGGTGATACCCCATAATCACTAGACCTCGATGATACTTTAAACCTGTATTCTTTACTGTAATGTAGAGCTACTCACTACAGTATTTGACATTTCGTATATGGTTTGGGAATGCTGGCCAAAGGCAAAGGAGTTAAAAGAGCTGCAGAAGGTGTGTCGTTGCTGTTTGCCACCATACATGAAGGAATAGTAGTACTAACATAAAAATATCTGTTCTATCGGTATTTATTACAAATAAGATATGAGCTATTTCTCGCAATTCTTCAGCGTTCTCATAACCAATAGACATTTGATCCTACATGTGTGTATCTTCTTTGGGTAATATTAAGTCTTTTTGTTCTCAGGAGGAATAATGACCACACGGGAAAGATTTCCTCATTGTATAGTATACTGGGATGCCTTATCACAGATAAGGTTGCCTATGTAAGGGCAGAGACACAGAACATTACCCTTTATCATGCCGTGAGCTAGTCATAAACATAATAGACCACTTCATAATGCGTCAGAATGAGACAAGGATCCATGCCACCAACCTACCACATGCCCAACATCCCACCCCACCCAACCACGGCAGCTCTGGTGTAGGGGGTGAAATGGCCAGGGACAAGGAGGAATGGCCGGTAGATTACGGTAGCAGACACTATGCTAAAACACCTAATTCCAGACAGGTGCTAAGGGGACATTGCGCTCCGACCTCCCCACCAATCTATTCCTTTTATTAAGGCACCTAATAACCACGGCTCCATTTGCACGTCGCATGAGAGCACGCGCTCTTTTTCCTACCATCCAGCTCCTATTTTGATCAATTATATATGCCCCGCTAGTCCCAAGATGCTGAGTTGACACTAATTGAAGCCTTTGTGCACAGTCTCACCTGTTGCCTCCAAACAAAGTGTTTTGCAGACTATTAATAAGCTTAATTATTCAAAGCTGAGTTCATGTTTCTCTAAATCGTGCCCGTCAAATCGGATTTCATTCATCTTTTATTGCTATTTTCCCTACCCCGCAGCGGTTCCGCTCGAGCACATTAATATCCTAGATCACATACGCTGAAATCCATCTGAAGTTGAACTCACAAGGCATTATTACTACAGTAAATCTCTTTGAACCTTTAAGAGAAACTCAGGTTGAAATAAAGTAGCATAAAGGGTGGTCATAAACAGTAGATAATCCTGAGGGATAGGTGAAGCGATAAACACATCTAAATGTGCCACACAACAGATGCATAATTCACTACGGTAAAACGAGGGCGTGGGAGGAAACCGTCAAATATTGTGGGATTGAGAGATTGGTAATGCCTGATAGCTCCTCCGCTCTGAGTTCTTGAGAAAGGAAGGGGACAAGGAGATCGAGGCTGGGAGGAAGTGAATCAGGTCTCTAGCGACTGAAGAATGATTGCAGACTCGGAAAAGATTGAATGGGAATTTAATCAAGAAAGATTCGATTGTCACGAAAAATCGTGCAATGGCACACGAATGAAATGATGGAATCTAGATTGGCATATGGAAGTGGATTATAATATTTGGATTCTTTTTAGTTAATTCCTGGGCATTCAAGAATATAATAGGTGAATTTCATGAAGAATACTGCATGCCGTATTAAAACAAAGAAAATATTCTTGATAAAAGTAGACCAACAGGGGCACTTCTATCTTCTATTGGGTATTGTCTAGAGTGCCTACTCCCAGGCCGTCTACTCTCAGCAAAGTAAGAAACATAAACCCTCAGCAGCAGGAGGAATCAGCCATCATTACACTCAAATGGAGGAATCAGCCATCATTACACTCAAATGGAGGAATCAGCCATCATTACACATAATTGGAGGAATCAGCCATCATTACACTCAAATGGAGGAATCAGCCATCATTACACTCAAATGGGGCCCTAGCCCAATCCAACGCCCTCTCTCAATCTGTCACACAAAGACCAACGATTCTGCCACACAGAGATCTCTTGGAGAGAAACGAGATCCGACGTAGCTGATGTTCGCTTAATCGAGTTAGTCCAGGGGACCCGTCAAATGGAACTTGATTACCAGGTAAAAACAAAGTAGGTCGCCTAGGAAGCTGTGTGTATCGTTTAAGTGCTGAGATCATATTGGTCGGTTGGATGGGAAGGGAGGGGGTGATGTGTGGAAGTGGGTTTGCATAACATGCCTAAATGGCCTGTAATGATAGTTTATAAAGAAAACTAACTGATTTGTTCCAATGTTAAAGCTTTATTTAGTGGTCTATGCACAATGGTCTGTCATTAGGTTGTGGACCTCCTTGTAAGCCTGTCTTAAAGTTCACCAGAGGTGGACGCAGATGCTGCCCTAGTGATGCTCATCCTCCAAACCAACAGCCTATGCTTTGTGCAGGGCATTAGTAGTGCACTAGAATTGAATTATCCTGTGCCCTAATGAATAGCCTGGGCCGTCTTTAGTTGACTTTGAATGGTGATTTTTTTCTCCCCTTATCTGTTTTATTGTTCGGTGGCAGAGTGTTCGTCCAAAGAAACCCCCTCGTGGATATAAAAGGAATTCTAATTAAATTTCAAATAAACCACATGTCAAATTAATAGAAAAAACACAGGATGGATCCACTCGTGCTGCTAATCCATTTACCCTTATTTGGTACTGCATGGTTAATCGTGCTGCTGCTGCTACCCCACCCACACACCTTCCCAGGTGGCTGAGTTACACTTCTCTACTTGGTATCTCGGTTAAGTCGACAGATCTGTAGAAAATAATCTTGAATTGCTTTTATACAAGGCAATGTACTAATGTATATATTTTCAATCCTTACTGTTAATTGTAATCATTTTTACTGGACCATTCCTCCAAGGATGAACTGTGTTCTCGTCTAAGACTTAGTGCTCAATGCCAACATTGTAATTCTTGGTTGAATATCGATAAAATGTTATATAGGATCATTTGTTAGCTGGATTGCATTGTATGGTATCAAAGCGGTTGAGTACTGGACCTAGCCCCTTGATGGATCTATCAGATCTTTCTCTATATGTATAAGGTAGGACTATTGGACAACTGATAGACTTCTTTATTACATAATATCTATTCCGATCAAAGTGGCTGGTCGATATTCTAAAAGGGTGATCTGAATGCAAGGTACAGACGCTACTGGCAGGGCACATATTGTTCCAGGTTACCTATAGAGGTTGATATGATATTCACTAAACAGGATGAGGGGTATAGCGTGTAATGTGAAGGGCAGGGGTACCGGGTAGGTCCTCTCATCTCTGATGGCCAGCTGCTGGCCGTCTTATGGTTGGGGCACTATCGAGTCTTTGATGCTGGGTGCTCTACGTTGATAGAAGTAGACGATGCACCCCATAAAATGGGTCTGTGGAAGTAATATATAATGAATAGACTTGCACGAGTTGGCTTCAGGGGGTGATATAAGCATGAGCAGTAGGCGAATGCTTATATTAAACCCCTGAAGCCAACGAATGCAAGTCTATTCATTATATATCGCCCTTATAATACGGTTTCCACCATTAATTCTAAGTATTTACCTTTAAAAATGATATAATCCATTCATTTCTTATACGAGTCGACAAGACAGCCCTCCGCCATCTTGGTTTCATGTTGTCGTATGGTTAGGCTGGCGAGCTCCTCAAAGTCCCACTCTCATAGGCCTACTACTGCGAAAACGTCGAGACAGAGCTGCGCCAGTCTAAAATATAATCCATTCTGTACACACCAGGCGGCGGCACCTGTAGTGTTGACAGAATGGCGAAGACGCACGGCAAGTCGCTCGATTCGAAAGTTTAATAATTTTTTTATATCAAATACAGCCATAATATCAAGTAATCTACCCGACAGGGAGTTAGAATAACATGTAAAGGATATACTGCTGAAATTATTTCGTCAGTTTGGTCTATAAGCTTCAAAAATGGAGAATTTACTTTCGTGTCAAGGTAGGTTTAAAGATGTCCACCCCGCGGTCCGTTCGCCGTGAATTTTGGGTGCTTTTATCGCGAGATATTTGAACTCATATTATCCATTTTCGGCACTGAAAACTCTCTAACCGTGTTATAAGGCATGATAAAATGTAACCTCCCTCATAGGCTGACATCATGATAAATGATTGAACATAGGGAGAAGATGTAATAAATCTAGCAGCAAAAGAGAAAGGTTATTTGAGGATAAAAGGACAGCAGTAATCTTGGTTGGAGGAGGTAAGCACATTTTGCACAAAAGACGCATGGGGCTATGGCACCAGGTGACTCCAGTTTCAGGTCAGCTGGAGGGTGCTGCGCATAGGAAAAAAGGTACTTTTGCCTAAGAAGTGCATTATGTTCTTTTCAGTCTTGCCTTTTTTCGTGTTACACAGAAGTGCTCATGTCAGTCAGGTACAGGTACATTTCAATGAAGATGATAGCTACTCAAAGCAAGGGCACTAAAAGAGAGACACAGTAAGCTACCTGCTTGTTCAATACGCACTATTTTTAAACAAGGCAGGTGGATTTTCAGTCTTATGCGGCAAGTACATGTTGAATAGTTACTTTTTAATGTAAGAGAGCACCTACTTAGTGCTCTCTTTAGGTTATGTGCAACAGCCTCAAAGGTCATGATTAAGGGGAAAGGAACTGCCACACCTCTTTCGAATGGGTGTCAGCTCTTATCTATACACGGACGTCCAAAGAGGAGGCGCTGACTTCTTAGGTTGTCCAGGTGGCTCTTTAGGCAAGAATAGTATAGGTTCCCTAGGATATGTTACTCCATAGAGTCCTATAATGCAAGCCACCCCCCTCTACCCCCCCTTCAAAGTAGGCTCCCTTTTGTGTTCAGTATTGAGTCCTATGTAGGATAAGGGGGTTTATAGAGATGTCAGGAATCTTTATCAGAGTGATATCAAATGGAAACAAGGGGCCACCTATACCAGAAAATCCTGCTGAATCCAAAATTTGTGATCTTGATTCTCAAAATTTGGCCAAAGGTACCTAAAAATGAGGTTTGATGATGAGAATATTTTAAAAATGTACAAAAGTTATATTGAAAATGATTGGAACTTTTTATAGATGCAACATGCTAATCAAAGTCAGTACCTCAATCTACATATCCCAATGTTTGCCTATCCGAACCTGACAAGTACTCTGCTTGCGTATGGCTCTACCTCTCCCACATACTGCCTATCCCTTAGTCTGCCTATCACTCATACTACCTATCCCCTGAAACATCTAGAGTTTAATTAGGTTTTCCCTCACATGGCTTAAAGGATTAAAGTTGACCCCTCACCTTTGTACCTAATTTTCTCTGTACATTCTTACCATTAGTCTACCTATCCTCAATCTGCCTATCATTCACTTTACCTATCCCTCATGGTGACTATCCCCCAAATCTGCATATCCCTCATATTTGACTGGCACATCTGTGATATTACCTAGCACCAATGTATCTTTTGAATATGCTCACCTTACAAGGTACCCTCTGTACCTATCTCTTAAACTGTTTATTACCTATCCTCCTTGCTACCCATCCTCTTCAATACCTATCCCTCAAGCTCACTTTATAGCTTTCCTGCCTATCACAGCTTGATCAGCTGGGATAGCTCACATCCAACCTTTGTTATGATCTCTTAGTCAACCTATCCCCTAAAGAACAAATCCAACAGTCTACCTCAAGCATACATCTACTGATCACTCATGCTATATATCCTTGAGGTTACCTATCCTTCGGGCTGCCTATCCTTCATGGTATATAGCCCTCTGCCTACCTAACCAGCTATCTATGTATCTCTCACCTTGTATGCTATTCTTTCTACCTTTATAGTAGCTCTTATAGTCTATGCCTTGTGAAATATACCTATCGCTCATTGTACCTATCCTCAAGTCTGCATATCACTCATGTTTACCTTACATATCCCTCAGGCCATTGAATTATCATGCTTTTCTAAAATGCCTCACCATGGCCATCATTAGACTAGCTAACTTCCTATCATACATGTATGTTGTTTATTCCCCTCTTCCTATCCTTCATGCTGCATATCGTTCATGCTATCCCACTTGACAAGTTAAAAAACTGAGGGCTATATACCATGAAGGATAGGCAGCCTGAAGGATAGGTAACCTCAATGATATATAGCATGAGTGATAGGTAGATGTATGTGTGAGGTTAAATTTGTTCCTTAGGGGATAGGTTGACTAAGAGATCAAAATGAAGGTTGGTTGTGAGCTATCCCAGCTGGTCAAGCTGTGATAGGTAGGAAAGCTTGAGCTTGAGGGATAGGTATTGAAGAGGATGGGTAGCAAGGAGGATAGGTAATAAACAGTTTAAGAGATAGGTACAGAGGGTACCTTGTAAGGTGAGCATATTCAAAAGATACATTGGTGCTAGGTAATATCACAGATGTGCCAGTCAAACGTGAGGGATGTGAAGAGTTGGGGGATAGTCACCATGAGGGATAGGTAAAGTAAATGATAGGCAGATTGAGGATAGGTAGACTAATGGTAAGAATGTACAGAGAAAATTAGGTACAAAGGTGAAGGGTAAACTTTAATCCTTTAAGCCATTTGAGAGAAAACCTAATTAAACTCTAGATGTTTCAAGGGATAGGTAGTATGAGTGATAGGTAGACTAAGGGATAGGCAGTATGTAGGAGAGGTAGAGCCATACACAGGTAGAGTACTTGTCAGGTTGAGATAGGCACACATTAGGATATGTAGATTCAGGTATTGACTTTGATTAGCATGTTGCATCTATAAATAGTTCCAATCATTTTCAATATAACTTTTGTACATTTTTAAAATATTCTCATCATCAAACCTCCTTTTTAGGTACCTTTGGTCAAATTTTGAGAATCAAGATCACAAATTCTGGATTCAGCAGGATTTTCTGGTATAGGTGGCCCCTTGTTTCCATTTGATATCACTCTGATAAAGATTCCTGACATCTCTATAACCCCCCTTATCCTACATAGGACTCAATACTGAACACAAAAGGGAGCCTACTTTGAAGGGGGGGTAGAGGGGGGGGGCTGTTACACTGTGTCCATAGGTAAAGCTCTGAGTTTCACCTCCTATCTATTGAAGCTTCTTGCTTTAGGGACGGCATACCTGACTCTAGTGAGGGAATAACTGTAAACATGTTTCTACTATCATGGCTCCATAAAAACCTAACGACTTTATTAAAGTGGATCAGGTTGCTCCATAGCTGCTTTTATTTTAGCTTCCTCTGATCAGGTTTCGACCAACAAACAACCTGAACCCCCCTTTCAAATGCTTTTCTCAATAGGCTTGCGTTCCTATATGTATATACGTATAAGCTCACCTTTTATTATCCAGTAAACTAACGGCAGGTTTTAGCTGCCTGCCAAGAAAATGTAACTTGATTTGGCAAGTGTTTGTCCTTTCGCCAGGTCTTGCTCCCTGGCATTTCTGGTATTGGGGAGGTAGAGAGGTATTATAGAGTATGCGTGTGCTTGGGAGGGGGCAAACACCATCTCTTTATGAGGTAGGAAGAGGAGGAAGCTATGTACAGGTAGTCATCAGCAATGGTCATATTTCTAGCAGGGCCGAGATGGCGACGGAGAAGGATTGTATTGATTTTAAAATGCATCACCCTGGCCACAACACTGGCTTCACAAACAGAGTCAGAGGATCGATATATGGATCATGGAGTTAGTTGTAGGGTTGGGGGAGATTTGGTGTTTTGAGCAGGGCATGTGTGGACGGGAGGGTGGAGGGGGTCACTGACAAGATGACACTGCTCATTCCATTGCCATTAAAAAAAAACAACTTTATAGCTAGATTCAAAATCGCCATACCACTCATACTACTCCCACTATCTACATACCTTCAGAACCCACAAGGACCCAGGGCTGAACATTTTAATTGACAATACCATTGTCTCCAGGCCAATTCCTGCTGTAAATCTCTCCAACAAAGCCAACCACACCTCAAAGTATTCTTTAATGATCTCATCTGTACAGGGGCTACCATTCATTGCTGATGTAACACAATGAATACCCTATTGACTTGATAGTATGTGGACAGCGACAAAGAAAGGGTATTTATTCCCTTCTGGAAACAATGGAGATCCAAGTCATCTGGGGCAATGTGAGAAACAACCTAGAAACGGGTCACCCTTTCTATCAAGCTTTCCAGATTCTTAAACTTATCTGTAAACACAAACTTAATATCATCAACCTTTATCCTAAGTTTTGTTGGAGTCATCTCATATTGTCAACAAACAGGTGAATTTCTGATGGATAACCTTTCAGCTTCATCGTCCATAAGAAACCCCAGGCTCCTTTTTTGATCCTCATAATTATGATTAATTAAAAACACTCCGAGTCTTTGTGCTCAGACCTGATTGGTTTATTGGGTTACAGCCGGAGGTTTGATGCGTCCTGCCCGTGTTTATTACTCTTTTGAAGGGGTATGGCTTAGTCCTGCGCAGGTCATTGGAGTTGGGTATTGTTTCGTTCCTCCAGGTGGGTTGAGCCTGGTGGGCCTGACCTCCTCCAGTGATCCACTTTATTTGCATGCCACTAGGTCAGGGATGAGGGTCACTAGTGCAAAATCGCAAGTGGCGTGCAACACGCTGTTTGATACAGGTGGATCAGCATACCTTTAATGTGGTAAAGCCATCCTTAGAGATACGTTCATGTTTTTAAAATGATCACCTGTAAACATGTTTGCATATATGCATGCATACCCTCAATGCATGCTATGATGTACATGCAATCGTTAGGATCAAACAAATTTTCTCCTTGTGTTTAAGCGTTCAATTGATCTCCACGCAACAGGTTCTGTACCCATTTGCATTCATCTGTCAACATTCTAACAAAAGAAATCACATTTATTATACACAGTAAAGGAATTCGAGTTGCATAAAAGTCACGATACATCTCATCCAAATTATTGAATTTCCAGTTTATATATATAAATATATATATATATATATATATATATATATATATATATATATATATATATATATATATATATATATAATTCACACAGGTTGGTAAGGGCGACACAAAGTCCAGGGGTCTTGCTGGCCATCGACACAAAAAGCAAAAACCTGAATAAACATGTCTGTAGAGAAAGAAAATTAATGTAAACGAAACATAATATTGTCCGAGCTGCTCTCTCATGGGCCGAGCTGCTCCTGGCCGCCATCTTGTCCGGGAGGCTGGACACGTGTTATTACCGTCGGACAGGTCCTGGTGATATTTGATAATAAGGCCGAATTCGTGCCACTCATTTGCTTTTGCATGAGAAAACAGAAGAATGGCGTTTACTTTGTACCTTGTTACAGATCATTTCCACGTGTATCCCTCGCAAATGTGTGACTTGGATCCAGGCTGGGCAATATTAACTGCCTTCCTAAACAAACTAATTGTTTGAATCCATGCAGTTAGTTATGGCGGTGTTTCGAGAGGATAAGTAGATTCAGACTCATTTGGTTATTGTCTTTCTACTTTGATTTTAAGTAAACATGTTGTGGCCGGCAAAATTGGAAGTGATCAATGAATACAAAAGAGAAATAAGTTATTGTTGATCAAGAGGAATGATTTGTTTGCATATAGACTCTCCGGCTATACAAGATTTATGATAATCTATCTTTGTTAATTCTCATTATGAATTAGGTCATTACTTAACAAATAATCTGTGGGTCTTATATATTTGCAGAGCTTCCAAGTTTATACAGATATGTATACATTTCTTGTTATAAATTACACAATTACTTATGACTTAGGACCATTTTCCGTTGCGACTTTGTCATCGGCTCTTGATTGGAGAGTAGAGGGCGGATATTGCACATCTAAATCCCCGTGCATTATGGCAGGAATATTAGTCATTTTAATGTTTTAGGCATATAATGAGCACCGGCTTAATTGCCCACTTAACTTAGTTCACCGGTAATTAATTCGCGGATGTGGACCATTGTCTCACGGCCCCAGCAGCAGTTAAGAACTTTGACTCGGTAATTAGCTGAAGAGGGAGGTTGAGCGATTGTTTCTAGCCATGGCAAATTTTGTCTTTAATTGGCGCAGCCTTGTCTAAGAACCCCTTATACGCTGGAAATCAGCTCCACTGAAATTCTATATTTGTCAGGTGGTTTAATGCCAGCATAGCATAAATTCCGAAGTTGGTACCTACTTCTACAATGCTTTATTGAAGTTCTCCCCACGCAGTAAGGGTAAGATAAATGAAAGAAAAGGGAAAAAAGAAAGAGAGAGAGAGAGAGAGAGAGAGAGAGAGAGAGAGAGAGAGAGAGAGAGAGAGTTACCTCTGCAATTTTCTTGGTGTACGTTTACCCTCGGATTCCATTTAGACATCTATGCAAGACCGCATTGATTAATGGAATTAACAGTCTCATTTGTTTCCTGGGCGACAGTGTGAGTCCAATCATGACTTTTAATAACTCAGAAATTGATTAGCACGTACCAGTATGTTTGCCCATCACTCTTATACTTTTCATACAGCCTATGTTACTGAAGTACGGACTAAATGGCACCTCAGTATAGGCCACATATCTGGACACCATTCACTCTTCATTGCCATGGGTGGAGTGTTCATATGCTCTATTGCCTCTGTGAGTGGCGATGGTGATTGGCAATGCCCGACAGGCTTTGCTAATTGGGTTCATATTCCACGTCCAAAGATTATTAGAGTATCTGAGCTCATTTTGTCCTGCTCAAAAATGTTGCGAACCATCAAAACACATTTTCGAGTTAATCAAAACGTTTCTTTGTTGTCCAAAAGCTGAGATATTGGAAAATGCTCTGGACTTTTCAGAAATGTTTTTAGCCGCTCGAAAAATACCATTGTGTTGCTGAAACAGGGCCCAGCTTCTCTCAGATACCTTCAAAATCTCCTTACTAATTGACTGGCATTGCTGCAACTTGCACTGAAGATGGGTGAAAAATGACCTGTGTAGTCTTCAGGACTAAGAGGTGACTACTGCTCAAATATACATGATGTCCTAACCGTGTATACAGTAACAAACCTATCACTGAATATTCCAGGGTTCCCAAGAGGTGTTACAGATAGACATGTACTGTCTCACCCATTTTCGCAAAATCAGCATCTCCCCTCTAGAATGTTTCTGCAACCCTTGCATCCATTCCAATATAAAACCTGCTGTCCCTGTTACCATCCTCCACCCGGGTCTCCCCAGCCCCAGGCCATCTTTAAAAGGGGTCTATGTCTTGCTTTTCTATCCTCTCTGAGTGTGGGTGGTGTCCATATGCACGGGCACTGGCACATATTCGTTCCTTGAATCTCCTCTTTCCTGTCCCCTCTTTCTTACATGTGTCTGGTGTCCATATATGCACGGGCACAGGCACATGTATTCCTTTGTGACGTGATGTCTAATGTACTTTTTCCGCCATGAATATGACCTTAGCTGTCGGCTTGGCGTTAAACAACCATTACTCACTCACTCACCATCCTCCACCTATCAGCCACACCCCCCTTTACTAGCTTTTTCTATATCTGTAGCTGTAGACACACATCTGCATCTTTACTCCTTGGTAACAAACTGACACCATTCACCACCGTTAGGCTTGTACATAGGGATTAAGTATAGATACATAAGAGGGGATAAGGGGGCAGAGTAGCTTAAATATGACGGGCACATTATGGTGTTCAAATATATTGGAGCAATTCTATGAGCAGCTCGGCCTGTCGTGTTATTGATCGGTGCCTGAAAAGTGGCTAATGGTCGTTGTTGCTGGGACTTTGAGATGGCAGCAGTGCAAAGATCACTCTGATTTATACCACAGTAGAACGCTTCCTGGGATAGCTCATCGTATCTTGTCTCATATTAACGTCAGCATAGGATGGAGCCACTCAGAGCCCCAGACCTAACCTCGAGCTGCTCACGGCAGAGGCCATATAGGAACAGCAGCCTAGGCCACTGGGTCCGGGCTACCTAATGTAATACAGGGCCCAGGAGGGGACCTTGGGTGACACCGTCCCCTAGACAGATATCTTTCATTGTCTCGAGCACTTTCATCCAGGGAGTACAGTGCCATTGGTCTGATTTAATCGGCCCTATCAATCTGCTGCAGAGGAGGCTGGCAATGGTGGTGATTTCATTAGGGGACACAAAACAAACTCTTGGAGCTGCTCAGGGTCCTGTATGTATACACGAGCCGGTAAAAGCTGAATGCCCTCGTTGTGATGACCCCACTTTGGGGGGACTCTGCCTGATGGGTGGTGATTAGATTGCCTTACACGTGGAATGAATATGCCTCTATCTACCGTCAGCTGACACGACTTGGTAGGCGTTTATCATTCATCCTTTTACCTTTCTTTTTTTTATCAAAGCCTGGGATGTATTCTGCAAGGTTTCTGTGAGGCAGTGTCCCAAGTATGAAAAGTGAAATATTGTATCTCTTTTACATGTGCACCCTATACTCCTGAGAATTGTGAAACCCCATTTGGCGTTTGTGTCAAGAGAATCTGTCTACAGTGGTTATTTATCAACTCCCACTGCATTTTGCCATCAACAATACAGATGGCTGTGCAAAACTGAAGGCATACCTTTGTGCATTACTCTGGTCAGAAGGGGAAGTAAGTATACAAATACATTTCCATGCGATGGGGAACACAAAAGAGGTGACATTCAGTACTGCAGCAATGGGATTGATGGATGATGCTCCTCGCCTCAGTTTCAAGTACAAGATTCTACAGTTTCATGTTTTCTCACACATTCAATTTTAACCAGACGCACTACAATGGGCGGTATAGAAAGCTTTGTTGCCTCAGTGAATTGAATCGGGTCAATGGAGTGCCCTGCTCAGTAAAGATTTATGAACCAACATGAAATTTAAGGTTACGGTTATCAAATGTTAAGACAACATGGTTCTTGTAGATTTCTCTTTCCTTTTCGAGTCCATTGGAAATGAAAATACAGAAATGCCTATCATGCATGGAGCCACTCAGGGATAAGTGTTGCATCTTAATTGCCCTACACGTCGATGTGGATACTTCTTTTTGGTTAACAAATTACCACAGTGCTATATCACCGTAAGCTGAGGTTTTAACAATATTTGGCACCGTAGCCCCTCTGACTCAAGGACATGGTAGATTGGACTTAAAATATAAGAGGCAATATTAGTGATAGACTATCCAGGGGCGTAGAAAAATGGGGGAGGGGCAGGGGGGGCTGCCCCCTCCAATAATGAGGAGATTCCCTATATAAGCCTATATAAAAATATAGCAGCCCCCCCAACCGAGACCCCTGCCCCCCCCAATAAAAATTTGGTTCCTACGCCCCTGCTATCACGCCATCTTATAGTAGAGATACCTGAACAAGTCATGCTATATGTGCATTGCCTGGATGAGGCAGGTGTTCCTGATCTCATTAGGTGGCTGGGGCACGTGCATACACTCCTACCCTTCTCACCTGTCGGCACCCAATTATCTAACGACACCTGCACAGGTGAATCTCCTCCAAGAGGAGCTTCTCCGTTAGCGCATCTCGCCATAGAACACATGCAGGCTACTTAAGAGTTGAAGGGGGGGGCAACGTGTTAAGGGTAGGGTTCCGGGGGTGGTTGTGCTGAAGGCTAGAGCGATTTGCTCAGTCATACAATAAGATGGTTTAGGGCTTGAGTTCTGAATATTTTTCTACGTACCGGTATATAGGATTCCGTGGAACCATCAAAAGTCATGTACTGCCTGTTTGCGGTCTGGTTCGTGCGGAAAGAAAACTTGTTACTTCAAATCGCCATGCCAATCGATGCCTATAGATCAGAATTATCAATGATTTCGATCAACTATTGTAAATATATGAAATTCCTAAAAGTGAGAGACGGACAGACAGAGGGGGCAGGGGGTTGGAGGAAGGAGGGATGAGAATTAAGAAAAAGCCCACTAAATCTAACACAGGAATTGAGGATATCTACATGCAAAGCATCGGGTATACAGGCAGGCCTCTTGGGTACAGTATATTTGCCTAACAGCACTATGGTAGAGGTGGAGCCGCCTTTGCTGATGTATCTGCATGAAGCAAACAATGACCTGCTAGATCACTTAGCACTGGGACTACTAGGGTTAATGGTCTCCTCCAGGCGTCAATATCTCTGTACTTTTACTGCCTCCCCATGTATTACTGTAACCATCGTATGCAGAACAAAGGTGGACCGTGCATGCACTTTACACACTTTGAAAGCTCAAAATGTTTCCGCTTGTTTACCTTTGTACTTCCCTGAACATTTCCATATATAAGAGCGTCAACATAATTATTACACTCCATATCGATCATCATACAGGTATGGTGTGTGATCTCTGCATAGCTTTAGTATCTTTTTCTCCCTGAATTTATGGGAAGCATATTCTGCGTTAAAGCACTGTGTGAGTGTCAAACACTAGTGGATAAGTGCTTGATGGGGGAGGGGGCTGAGATCAACAGCTGAGGTCGCGAGTTGTGGGCAGGCGGAGAAGTGGAGATCGAGAGAATGGCCTCGAGGTGTTCTAAAGAAAAGTGTGAGAGGACGCCAAGCCGGCGGCACACACACCTCCTTCTCCCTTTAAAGTATGGCAAGGGCTGAGCCTTGCAGCGCCAAGAGCTACCGAAGGACGTCGCGCCAAGCTATTTGCTCAGGATTCGTGAGCCCTGCCTTCGACCTCCTCCAGGGCCTGCATGGCAGGCTTGGCTGACTCTGGTGTCAACATTGCTCCCATGGGCTCCTCTGGGCTCTTTATTTTTGCAGCGACCACTGAAATAAGACCTAGGTCTGTCAGGTTGAGGTACAAACCAGCGGGATATCTGACACGTCTTTGAAGAACCACAGGGCATTGGGTCCCATTTGAAGATGAAGAATGAAATGAAAATAAAAAGATTATCATAAGAAGGTTGGGAGCGTGCTTTAACTGTCAGGAAAATAGATTCACACACAGCATCTAAAGCACAGAGGCCTATGCATGTATGGCAATAGTGAGGCTTAATGACATACCCTGACAACATGAAACATGTAACAAAACATGTAGCTACATCTGGCCCAGTCACCGACCCTCCTTTCACGGCTTGTGTGTACACATGCATCTCCCTAAACCAGATAAGGTCCTTCCGCCTAACCTACTGGATTCCCTATGCGCCAAATCGATCATGTCACTTACGTCTATATTTTATGCCTTGCCATATGTCAGTTTATGACCCGTAAACCTAACAGATAATAACTAAAAAGTATCCCTTGAGAAATAACCAGGTCTGCATGGGCCCCTTTTATGAACCATAAAACTGTGGCCCATAACCACTAATGACACTCCCTTTGTGACCAGTTGATAAGGACTCCCCTCACTATCTCTGAAAGACCATGATTGCCGTCAGAATGGTTAATTGCAGCCACAAATATTTGCAGATGGAGAGCTTGTAGAGATGTCTGTTGGCAGAGGGAGGCCTAGGTATGAGAGTAGGGGAGGTGATGGATGGGAATTGACATCTTGAAAACCAGGTGTGTTTAGGTGGACGTCAAGCAGGTGTTACATGTGTAGAAGCACGCGATTGCTGTCAGGCATATCCAGCTACCTTTGACACCTATGTTGACACCTGTACCACACCTATTGACACCGGTCTCCCACAGGTGTTGCAAGTTGGATGTGACAGCAAAGAGATATTTTACAACCAAAATGAAGGTGTTAACCAACCCCCACAGTTGCTGTAAATTAGATTTATAATATGCCAAAAAGTGAACATTTTTATCCTTGGCTAATTCAATCCATAGAATTGCTAGGGGCTTCAATCGGAATAGATAGGACAAGTTAAGTTGAATGTTTGTTTTGTTGAGTATTACTGTAAAACCTCGTGTATAAGTCGTTGCTTACAGACCATTTCAGAGATCAGGAGCGGCTTATAGGCTCATCCTAATGTAGGTGTGCGGCTTATAGGACTCAGTATGGAGGCCTAGTGGAGCCGCCATTTTGAATTTCGCTCGTTGAGGTGAAACCCACTAAAAAAAACATACCATGATGGGTACCTTGTCCCTGGTTAACAACCACTCCCAGGGACATGCTGGTCCCATCCTATCAGTTCTTATCATTGTGTGTTGACCAGAACCAGCTCCAGACCAGCTAGTGGCCAATAGGCGGGTTCTTCAACGCTGCAATGCTTACTTTTAGATCATATTGTAGCTTGTAGCTATGTCCAAAGTTGGGGTTCTGGCCTTTACGCTTACAAGTGCAGCTTAGACACGAGGTTTAAGACGTTAAAAGTGCCGGGTAGTAGTGTTTCAGTGCAATCAATATATATAATCGATATGGATGATATGACTGTAACGTTCACGCTCTATTTACATCCTTGAATAGTGGCTTGTAAAAACCATGAATAAATGATTTATGTCGCACATTGAATAATCTAAAAGAATAACACACGTGTCCATTGATGTATATTTTTTACAAGAAGTCGAAGACTTGTTATTCAACTGGTTGCTATTGTTCTATTCAGTCAATATGCCTCCTTGATGTTTCTTTATAAATTGTATGTAGTATACAATCATAATTTTAACATACCTATATCCAATATAGACATAATATCAAATAATCTATTCACTTCACAGTGTACCATGAATGCATGAACATTTTCAAGTACAGCATTTCCCAATCAGCCAAAGCTTTCATCGAGTTAATACATGGCATCATTTTACCCAGCAACCTTACAGAGCATGTAAATAGAGATGTGTTACTTTTTCCGAACAGAAATCTTATTTAATAGTATTCTGCTAAATATCATAAAGCACCTACTGAATATCTTTAAAGTGCTCTACACTAGTTCTCTATCCATAATTCTGTCTAACCCATGTTTTTATTACACCGACAGGTGAGTCACTGATCCCGTTCAACGTGTCTACAGGTGAGCAGGTAACACAATCAGACCACTTAACAGTAAAGTGCCATATTTTGGTGATTGGGGTTTGACCGTACTTTGTTTACTAATTACTACTCCTTTGAAACTCAAAGACTTGACGACATTACTTCTCTCCCCCTATCTTACAGCAGTGCTTGCAGTCGATATTACCTGTCATAATACAATTATATAATGCCTACAGGGGGGATGAATAATTAATAGATTGTAAATAAAATCAAGCCAACACCTCGGGGTGAGAATATTCAGGGCGGACATCAAAGGGTTTGGTTTATCTATGTCTTACATATCCTGCAAAAAGAAGAGCATTCTATAAGTGAGCAGTGAAAATTGTATAATAATGTTTGAGTTGTTTAGCGCATGCCATGCCCAGGCAAAGTTTGTGTGAGCATGGCGTGTGTAGAGTAGGCTACATGCAGCTGATGTCTTTTATCTTAGAACTTAAGATTAATTTCTTAATTCAAACTGAAATAAGAAAAATTACCTAATTTACCAGAGGTATATTATAACATTCTCGGATGAAATTCCAAATGTTATTCGAGATCCTAAACACTATTAAATCACGACAGCGAGCAGCTGTGGTAAGATAAACAATCACCCTTCCGTTACGCATATTAAAGACCTAAGGGAAGCCGCACCCCATCCCAACCTAGACGCATAATTGAAAATGGCATTGAGTAAATGAGACAGACTGATGAAGAGAGCTGCAGATACCTTAATACCCCCCATGTCCTACCGTGGTAGAGATACACAGCACTAACATTAGTTTATCCTGGAGTAGGGACTGCACTTCAAGGCTTATATATTGTGCCTTCCCCCGGGCTCTGAACAGCCAGGAATGTACCAACCAGCTTTTAGCCATCGACACTTTCAAGAATGTGTCACAGTTCACTGAAAAAAGTCTTCCTGACAAAATGACATGTATATCCATGTCAACCTGATTTGACACAGAGAGCACATGTCATTGGGACATGGCACATATGCCACCATGACCACTGTCTTCATTACGCATGTCAAGTGCAGTTGACGAACCAAATGTGAGAGTGTCAACCTCATTCAACATGCCTTTCACGCATGTCATGTGGGAGACAATCGTGACCTGTGCAGTGTGCGTCAAAGCGATCAGTCTTCTTTTCTCTGTGTTCGCAAGAAGATTAATGTGGTATGTTCATGGTTCCTTTTCACTTTTCTTTTTCATCTAAAGGTGCACAGATGATTGATGATGTCTCCTAGCACTTGACTTAAACCACCTGAGTTCACCCCGTATTCTGCACTGGGAGCTAATGGACGTCTTATGCATAACAAATCGATGCTAGCAATGTCATGTTGTAAACTTAGGATGTAAATAGGTGCACCCGACATCATGTGTAGATAAGTTATTATATCGAGCAAACATGAAAACCTTTAACATAAACATGTAAACATAAGGGCTGACTTGAACTGGTGTCCTGTGTTTTATGATTGGTTCAAGTGACATGTATTTCACACCTGTATATTCTGAGGTTAGCTGGTGGCAAACCAAATTACCAAACATCACGGGACAGGGCGGTACCAGGGATTTCAGTTACACCTATGGCGGTAAGGTGCAGGCAATGCCATGTCTGTAGGCGATGTCTGCCTTCTTCCTAAATATACAACCAGTCCAGGGGTTCAGTACATTGACACCTAGGTTTAAAGGGATTCTTGGGAAACAAGACTCATGCAGGAATTTTCTCATTTAAACGGGTGAAATGTAGACATCATTTTGGTAGGGTAACTAAGCACCAAGTGGAGGTTTAGCTATTGGCCCTTGAGATAGCGGAAGATAATGGGATGATAGGCGATTTCCATCATTGTAATATGTAGATCATGTATATAATAATAATCTATGATGATAATTAATACAAACCAGAATTGGAGTATACCCCCATGTATTCTCTCCAGTCTGTAAGGAAACCCAATATCTCAACCGCCTTTGATAAAAAAGACTCACCTGAGAATACATATACACAGGGAGATATTATGGAGGGTGTGTAGCTTACGTTATAAAGTATAGAGCCATTCATAGTAGCAGACTGCGAGGTCCCTTGCTGAGTGTGCATCAGTGCGGAGTGAATACATCAGAGGATTGGGCGTGTGCCCTCACCTCCAGACCCTCACAGGGAGTCACTTTTCATGTGATCCAAGGCCTTAAGCGAAAATGCTCGTTTTTACAGGGCTGCATGACTAACTGCTGGCGTGTCTTTATTCCCCAAAGTCTGTGCCACTATTCTAATGGGCACAATGAATAGGTGCACCTAAAAGCCCATAGCTGCAGGCTTCTTTTTCAAAAATACGTTCAGGTTTCTCGCTGTGGCGTCTGAAGGAATGGGAAACACTCCAGCGCTTTTAGGTGCTCTGTCATTACACTGTAATCCTCGGGGATGAGCAAAGCAGGCATAGTGAATAGAAACATTAACCCTTCATGACGCACTTATAATGCTACACCGGCGAGTTATTCCTCACACTGCATCCATGCATCGTGAATCTTATGTATGCCTCCCCATAAAATGGCGCACCAAGTAATAGAGATCCTGCAGGGTTAATATAAATATAGGGGCCTATTGACGGCAAATATTTTTATCCATAATTATAAAGCAGTGAGCCATATCACTATCTTTAGAGGGTTAACGTGAGCTGTATGGCCTACTCATGTAGCTAATGATACCGTGGCTGATGAGTATACAGAAGCTCTGCTGTCTATAAGCCAGGAACAGGTGGGCTATGTGCACAGGGTCACACCATGTAATTTCTCCCTCCGTTAGGCCTCTAGCCAATTTTGTTTTTTGCTTCTTTAATCTCCGTCCATCCATCGACCACTCATCCCACGTTTGGCCTCCATCCATCCCATTGCCTTACAGCCTAAACCATGCATCCCCTTACCACCTTCACTATTCCGAGGTAGCAGGTTGTCCCATGGGCGCCGCCATTGCTGGAGCTTGTTACCAGCGATTTCTACTGATAAGACCTATCAGATGGGTACCAGTTGGCCCCCGAAGTACCGCAGTAAATAGATTGGGGTTCTCTCATTGGCTGATAATCAAACCTGCTAAGTCCGTATACTACTGGTAACCTAGAACACAACAGCCTCCTAGTAATATTTAGCGTTTAATCAACGTTATGATAGAGCACGCGTGGGTCTATGGTTCAATATTCCACGACCGCGTAGCGGGAGTGGAATATTGAACCATAGACCCACAAGTGCTCTATCATAACTTGATTAAGGCGCTTATCTAACATATTTCTCCATTTTGTATTAATTTCTTACCTTATAACCCAAGAATTAATCCAGGCGAAGACATTTTGTAAGTGCATCCTATCCGCACGGTTTGCCAAGCCAGCGTAGCCATTGTTTTTACTCCACCCGTCAAACCCTCGTCTTTCCAAACACTTTTCAGGTATAATCCAAGCTTGTCAAGTCCCATACTTCTAGCAGCGCCAAATATACGATCTCTAGTTGGTGTTCGCATACATTTTGTCTCCATTTTCTTCAAAATAAATAAGAATCCATTGATTTTCCATACCGATCCAACATACACGGCCCGGTACACGGCCATTTCGTCTTGTTTACGAACTGGGGAGGTGCCCGGATGTAAGAACTAGGTCAGCCACGCGTCGAGCAAGGAATGGCCGGACGGAGCGGGTCCCGACTCGTATCGATGTGGAAAATCAATGGATTCTTATTTATTTCGAACAAAATGGAGAAATTAGGCATGGCATGTTCATATAGGATATCTAAGGATGGTTCTCTATAGAAAAAGAGAGCATAGTAGAGATAAATCAACCTTTCAGCTTAATTTGAATGATTACTGGTTGTCATGAATGATTTCTTTCTAAACCAGGCCAAATCCCGTTATCCCTAGGCCGTGTGTACCCAAAGTGCTACTGTAGTACCTGCCTGAGCATCGCTGAAGAAGAAAACACTCTAAAAAACTTAACTTACTTCACTGCACAATGCCTACGACGTTCTAGAGCTTTTAAGGACTAGAGAATCCTAAATAGAGTGAGCTCTGGGGGCTTGAGTGTGTTAGAGTTGAAATCTCTATCGTTGGAGGCAAAATGATTGCTACTTACTTCCCATTTCGCGGTACACACGCCATGTAATATGTAAAATCTAAATAAGGTCTTCGTTAATTATAGCAAACAGTCTTTCGTGATGGTAAAGCTGTGCTGATGTGTTGGGCATTTATTTCGTGTAGTGGAGGCTCCTTTGGATCTGTATGCCGTGTACAATACTGCAATACCTATCACCAGTCTAGAGAATACACTGAAAACATGTTGGTGAAAAAGGTCCTCTGTGCAGAGGACTTTGGGTCCTCAATTTTAGGACTTTTGGCCCTCAAATTGATGGGTCCTGGGCAGAGTACCGGGTCCTCACTAAAGTCCTCAATTTGAGGACCTAATGTCCTCAATTTGAGGACCTTTTATGATGAAGCTATGCAATCAATATGATGAGTGTGGGTAGTCAATTCAATGACATTCATTTTTAATTTCCATTAGTTATGAAATAGTAAGTAGATTAACCTTAGAATCCCCCTACCCCACCATAGGCAGACCTTTATTAGATGTATTGTCCTTCTGGTAGACCAAGTGACTGGTATTATATGTAAACAACAGTTTCTAGCCAGTCTGTGCACTTCTAAGTAAGTCTTCAGACACATAAAAGGTGTTCAAGCACATAGAGATCCCATAACTCCCTTCAAATTACTTGAGCAAAATTTCTTGCTGTATTTCCTATCCAGCATAAATATAAATGGCTATTGCAACATTCGTGATGCAGATAAGTACATTATTAACTAACAAAATTATCTATAGGATGACCTACAGTATGAAATATAGATTACACTACAGCTTAGTGGGGCCCCCTGGTGGAAAAAAAGTATTGTCTTCAAAATGATGACCCCATCTTCAAATTGATGACTTGAGGTCATCAATTTTGAAAGAGGACCCAAGGTCCTCTGCACAGAGGACTTTCGTATAAGCTTAAGTTTTCAGTGTAGTATTATTATTGACCTCAATTTTATATTCTTTATCCCTAAAGACTTTACCATCCATAGCAGAATAGTGGGTTACAAGTGGTTAATATTAGAGCCTTGATCTTTGGTTGAAATACAAGCAGAAGTATGTAAAAACATCTGTAATGCTATAATGCACCATTTGATTTCATAACGACTTTAGTATTTGAATTCCATAGGTATAGAAATAGTTTGGGCGATCAATGGATGCAGACCATACTTAAAATTTCTGAGTGTCTCGCCTTTATCACTTGAGCTGTGTGTGCTCTAGCAGTATCCCGGATGTAGACCTACTCAAGGAATGCCCGGATGAACACGCCTCGCGCCCCCTGATGGTGAGCATCTCTATGAGGAACCTGGTGGCGAGGTTCTGAACTAAATATCAAAGCTATAACCCATCTCCTTACCTGGTCCCTGAAGTCAGATTGGGTATAGAGTAGGAGGGGGCCAATGAACCAATGCCACCATCAGTCTGTGGCAGCACGAAGTAACTTTGAGCTCAGAATGGAGACCAAAGGCCTCACATATCCCCTTTATACACAAGATAACTCACATCCGAACAAATGGGGATGGGGTACAAAAAGGTGAGTGCTAGAAGAGTGCTTAGAGAAAGGTTTGTGAGAGTGGGTGCAGGAAAAGTAGGAGTAGGCGAAGAAGACACAGAAGGCGCCAGCTTTTTATGTGCTGTTGGGTGAGAGGTTATGGGTCATTTTGGTGCTTATTGATTCGACTGTAGGAATAGGGCCAGCCCTTGCCTCAGCACTAGCTGATTCCTGCCTTCTAGTGGGTGGCGCGATGTGAGTGGGGATGTGTAGATAAAGGTGAATTATAATTGAAGCATGGTTGAGGTAGGCAGGGAGAGAAAGATATCTAGGGAGGCATCTAATGTGGATAAAAGGACGTTTGTAGTTTCCTTGACAATTATGCAAAGTGCTTTGGGGTTATTTGGTATAATGTGATTGGTGTTTAGAAAAGAAAAAAGAAAACGGATACAAAGCGATACAAGGCAAAATTGTATCCAGAAAACAAAGTATACGTGTACTTTGGATATGAAAGTGAGACTTGGCACAAGAACTCAAGGGGAAATTAGGGACGAGAGAGAAATGATATGTGAAGGTAAATTGTAACACCATAGTTTATGTATCTTATAATAACATGAGGATGCGGTGTCATATCCACCAGGCACTTGCATGATTCCATATCTACAATAGTAAAGGCATGACATAAGGATCTCAAACCATAAGCCAACATTCGGGACGTGTAAGAATTGGAGATCGGTGGAGGGGCTTGATTTGTGGCTTTGCTTAGTAGTCTAGTGATCGATTGCTGGCGAATCTCAAAGTCGGCCATCTTTAACAGATGATCTATGGAAGCTTCGTCCTTGCATTGTCAGATGGATGCCCCTCTGGTAACGAGACCCATCGTGACCCCATCCCCACCCTGTCAGATGATTGGGCTTCTTTTTATAACGATTTTTTAGCTATGGCCAAAGTATGCAGAGAACTCCAAAATAAGATCAATGATCATAAAGGAAGACAACGGATCTGTTTCTTTACACTGAATTCCATATACCGGTTATAATGCATCAATGTTTTTTTATGTGACCTACAGTCCCTTTTTTTCACAATGAGGGCAGGAATAGCATGATAAATACCTCTTTCATAGATCAAGAAACATTTGCAGTGAAGGAATAAATTTTGGGACCAAATATGTCTGGGATTATATGCGTAGTGTCTACATGCATTTTTGTGTTCAATTTGGTACAATATAAACCAACGCCGGTATAGTAAGACAGAGGGATGGAAATTGGAAATTGCCTGTATTGGTGTGCTGCAATAATAATCCGGAGAGGATATGAAATATTCCAGATATTGTTTTGAATACCATCATTATTGTGCACTTACCCTAGAGGTAAGAGCACATTGTCGCCGAAAGCCACCTCGCCCTGTTCCATTTTGCGTCCCTCCTACTCCAAGTACACCCACAGCTATCTAACCCCCTCCTCTCCTCGAGGTCTCAGTGAAGGAAATCCCGAGGAAAACCGGAAGTCATATACGATTGTGGTCAGAAGTGAATACTGCAGGCACACTGAATGGTCAATAACCATGTTGAAAATAATGCCAATAAATATAAAACCACTACACATGTTGTTGAACATTTGCTGCTTTGGATTAAATACCAGGAGGGCATTTCTCAAAGTGCTTACCTATTTTTGCAAAGGTTAGATTGGAAATAGTGAATCTACATTTTATTCAGTGCAGATTTAGGCAGAATCAGGGTGTTTTTACGCTATAGTCCAGTGCTCAAAATTTTCGTGGTCAATTCATATTTTAAGTCAGCCTAATTATGAAGGAAGGATGTATCTATTAATTCTGGGGTGATTTTTAGAAAATGAACATGTTCCAATGGGTGCTATCGCGTTTCGCGCTACATTAAATTATAGTGCGGAACCAATTCCTTCTCTGAGACCTTGAGGTACAACCACGCAACACTCACAACCACACTGCGCCGCTTGATTCCCGTGTTTCTCGCTGATCAGCTGAGTGGTGCAGTGTACAGATTCTCTCGGCGCAGCGTCAATCTAACCTCAGCTCGTATTCTCAGGGGAATCCTTCTCTGACCTGGTGGGATACTGGGATAGCTGGCCAGGACTACTTTCACCATACCCCCAGCACTGCAGCTTAGGAATAAAAATCTTGTCAGATATAGGTCACGCCTTACCCACAATCCCACCGCACCAGCGACGGATTTAGGTCAATCCGAGCTGGCTACCAGTATGGCGCAGCATATGTTCCGTCGGCGACGCCCCACCCCCACCCACCCACCCACTCAGGTCACTAAACATACAGTGGACAGCTTCTCTCCACGACACTCACAGGTTGTCAATCCATCATACCAGTAACATAAGCGGGCAGCTCCTCTGGTGCCCCAGTGTATTCAGGCTCGACCCTTCCAGCCTGAGATACTACACTGATTACTTCTGTAATTCAAAATCTGAGTTAAAGTAAGTGCACTTACACCGATGATGTAGTACTTTCTGTAACATCATGAATATCCTTTAAACCAAAAAGTTTTGAATCCTCGTATCTTTTCTACTACAGTACAAAAAGCAACTCTATTAATATGGACCTCATGTATAAGTGATCAAATTTAATTCAAGCTGAGAATACCAGGAGCAATTTATTGATATTTGATACCACTATCACTAAAAAGGGGGACTTTCGCTCATAACACAGTCTTATTATGCATGAATCGATAGAATGGAAACGACAGCAACAGCATCCTAAATGAGGCAATTGAGGGTGTTAAGGATACGTTTGAAGTACTTTTTGTGACAGTGACTGTTCCCTAATGTCATATACGATGGCATCATTTGCATCATTGTCCTCTTCTTATCCTCCTTATTCCATGCACCACATATTACCCACTACACATGGCTGCAGCTTAAGTCATTCCTCTTTTCATTTGCCAACCCCCTCTGACTACATCCACCACTGTTATGAGCTACACTGGCTCCCATGGCTTTACCACTGAAAGGCTCTGGTAATCGTAACAGCCAGAAAGCAAGTTCATAAGGGGGTTTTGGTCGGAGTAACATAATGCATTACTATTTCTCACTGGACCGTAACTAGCCATACCAGCTATGACTGACGGGAGTTTTAAGGAAAATGGTGGGATTAGACGGGTGTACAAAAACTATTTTACCACAAAATACAATGCCTAATGAGCCCATATTTCGTCGTCATCGTCCCAACAAAGAACCCTTCACCTCCCAGAAAAACATGATAGAATTAGTCTGACATAACATGACAATTCCTAGAAGAAAAAAGGGCATGGTGATGATTTAGCCCTTCAGAGAGAAGGACAGAAGGGGGTGGGGGGTAAGTCTTGGGAGAGTGGCGGCCTCATGCCTTGGCCTGGTAACACGACACCCTCTTCTAAGACCGACCCATGACAATGAGATCCACACAGTCTGTTTGATGTCTCTAACTTCTGTCTTTGAGTCAGCTTTGTGACAGTGGAGAAATAGCATGGTTTACTGCTGAGCCCAACGTGGGGTAGGCGAGGGACTTATGTACATGTGCGTTATGTGTATGTAATGGAAAACCTCCGCGGAGCTGGAGGTTTTGTGGCAAATCCTCCAGCTCCAAGGAAGTTTTCTTACTTATACTCCATCCACAGAAGTTTATATAACAATAAATCCATGAATATAAGCATATTTGGACAAAGTGTAGAGGCCTAGCAGAGGATTTGAATCTTCTATATACTGGCTGAGAATCAAAGCTATGATAAATATATGGTCTTCCAGGTTACAAACACCAGCAATCTCAATAGTATAATGGTTAGCAAGTTTGACTTTGAATCACAGAATGTGGGTTCAAGACTGCATTGGGACAATATTTTTCACATACACATACAAAGTAAAGGGGTATCTGTAAAAGGCTTCCCTGAAGCCCCTTTTATCCTGTTGGCATTCAGTGGATATTCATTATAATATATTATTATTATTAGAATTTGTTGCAAAATTGACAATGTCTAACTGAGAATGAAAATAAAATCACACCAAGGGTTTGAACTTGTGTGGTCTAGATTTCTAGCCCCGGGCCTTAACCACTATACTACATTGACTGGTCAGACTTTCAAAGTGAAAGTATGCTGTTTACCTATAATCTATTACTCAGTCATAGTGGTAGCATAACACCATTCAGTAGATGTTCTAACACCCACAGTATCAGCTGAGGACTCTTGGTGTAATGGTTAGCACATGAGACTCAGGATCGAGCACTGTCTGGTGCGTGGGTAAGGATCCAATAGGTGACAATATTTTCTCAAGAATTTCATCTGCTCTTCAAAAGTGACCTGATTCATGAAACCTCCTGCTACACTTGGCCTGTTTCACAAAACCTCCTCCCAGACCTGACCTAATTCATAAAACCTCCTGCCAGAACTGACCTAATTCATAAAACCTCCTGCTGGCCCTCCCAACTGTAGAATGTGGAAATAAACCTACAGTTGGTAACAAGGGGGTGCAGAGCCAGGGGGAGTATAAACATCGGTAGTACTCACGATATTTGTATAGGATTAAATCCATACATGTATGGTATTAGACTACAAAATGCAGCTTTGTATGTGCAAATCATAGGGACAAAAGGAGATCGAAGTTTCCATCGGGCAATTTTCTTCTGTTGCAAATAACGTTTTTTTCCACCAATACACTGAACATCTGTATAAGAATAATCATGTCATGTGCAAAAGGATAAGATCTATATGCATACATGTCCGGGTATAATTTACCGTGTACAGTTCGACATCTGGCACATTAGGAGACATATTACCCCACGACTTTCCCATCGGATGGTCATCATATCGGCGACATTTTAAGCTATGGGAAATGTAATATGCAGCATCCTTGTCGGTCTTTTAATCAGGAGATGGCAACGTTAACCATCCCTGGACGACATGATGCTCCTAGGTCTAGTATCCCTATCTCATGACCACACCAGCGTTGCACTAGAGGGTGACATCAGGATCTTGCAGGAGGGAGGGGATTACCATAGATTGGACAGGAAGCATGAATAAATTCACAAAAAAAAAGGCAACACACTATGGGTTAGGCTTAAAAGGTTCATTTGCAAGACGTAGGACCTCTATCTTTCACTCATTTGACATTGTTAGGACGCACATGGTAAAAACTCATTTTGTATGCGGCCTTTGTCTGAAATATGCCAGTTGACGCTTGTGTCTGTATGGCGTGGGCGTCACACAGATAACGTATATGATAGCGGGTAGTCCTTCAACTTATACATATATATTATG
The DNA here is from genome assembly GCA_949317995.1 of Acholoe squamosa. Classification (NCBI taxonomy): domain Eukaryota; kingdom Metazoa; phylum Annelida; class Polychaeta; order Phyllodocida; family Polynoidae; genus Acholoe; species Acholoe squamosa. Next base: position 39,596,672 of record OX439042.1, on the reverse strand, counting down.
CATTGAGCCATTTGTATGCGGTGTTTGTCTCCAACAACAGTGGCGGATTTAGAGGGGGGCGTAGGGGAGCGCGCAACCCCCTTTTCCCAGTACTTAAGAGTATAACTTCATATTTTGAGCCTCAAAACTTTCCCAAAAATAGGGGGTGCGTCTCCTCCTCTTGGGCAGCACCCCTTCTTTTGCAAATCGTAGATCCGCCACTGCCAAGACGCAAGGTTATACCTACAAGTGCCGGTGTGGTGTAGGACGGTGAGTGTAGGCGTCACTTCACACACTATGCTCTTCTATACTAGATGTGTATTGGTGTTATAAAAAACTGGAAACAGTATTTAAAGCGAAGTGTCAGTATTGTTTTTGAACTCTATCATATTTTACCTGATCTATGATATGATGCTGCGGCATGACAGTGGAGAAGTTGAGAAAGAAACATATTCGCTTCAAATCAGATTGGGCGATGACTTTTAATTGCAAGTGAACCGCCCCCCCCCCCCAAAAAAAAAAAAAATCTCAAGATACCCCCTCCACTTTCCAACGCCCACCCCCTACACTAAACCTCACCTCTCTGGACAATCCACATTCAAACAGCAGGGCAAGAAAATGAGGGGGGAATGGCAGCCAGAGACAAGATCCCCAGATGCATCTTTAACTGGAAGGATTACACACCATGCACACGCTACCGACGTTAAGGATCCAGTCTCAGCCACCAGGTAACAACTGTAGAAAACCAGCAGTATGATCGTTATCCTCCCTTTAGGACTGCAGATATATACCTCTTTGAATCTACCTTTGCTTTGAGAGTGCCAGTTGGAAAAGTTACTTCTAAAGGCAGTGGGGAGAAATAAAAGAGGGAAAATAAGAGATGAAAAGGCCAGGCAGGGAGTTCGTACATGTAATCTCTCAGATGTCAGGTATTCCAACCTATAAGGCCTCTCGTCCCCCCTCCCCCCAACCCCTCCACCCCCACCACACACGCAACTAAATCCCTCACTACTACATCATCTTCAGGTGTCTTTAGAAGTATGTTTACAAACTGGAGGTGTCTGATATATGACTATCTGAAACCTCCACTAATGACCATGGCGTATACCTGAGATGTCAGGTGGTGAAGACGACAAGTCGACGTGCCCCCCCCTCCCCCACCCTCCCAGCCCCCCTCCTCTCTGTCCGTTCTTATTGTACTCCCCATCTTCTAAACACACCAGCCGTCATACTGGTTCCCACTAATTAGGGACCCGTGGTTCAGTATTGACTTCAGACTCGCCGTTTGGTAAATACAAGCTCTAGTCACAGCCCGCCGGACTTAGGAGACTTTAAAGGGATTAAAGAAGATAACGTTGGTGCCAGTCGCTGGTAATTTCAGAGTTAATTAGGATCACTGTAACCATACGGCCGTGTAATATTTTCTCATTCCAAACTGCGGGCTTTGATTTCACGCAAGAGCATAGGTAGCCTTGGGTCAGTTCTGGTTTATGATGGTTCTTGTTCACTTAATCTCCGAATAAAGAGTTCAGCTAGGCCTTTATTTTGTCTTATCACCTCTGTCTCAGAATGTACCCGACTACTGGACTCGACTCTTAGACCATATACCCTTAATTCAAACCTCACCCCCACCCCGAGCCACGCTACCATCATGTATCCTAATCAAACACAGACATGGGAAACACTATCTTTCTTGGACCTGGGCAATTTCCATTTCTTTAAGAAATAAAATCAATATGAGATGTCATTTCAGTTTGATTGTAATTACGCGGGTTGGAACCTGACCCCTGCCTCGGAGGGGATGTGCCTGGCGGCATGAGGGGACAGCGCGTTAGGTGGTGGTCAGGAAAGGAGAATGTCAGAGGAGAGCAGGGTAGGGTGTTGGCAAACACCCCGTTTTTACCACCCCTCTCCCCTCAACCTATATTCATTGATCTTGGGTGAGCTCTATTAGAAATACATTTGGAGATGGACTTTTCTAAAGTGTAAAGCGCATAGAGTTCTATAAAGACCAATGTATTTTGGAAGGCTGCGTCTGTTGTAATATCTGGCACGGATGCCACAAATCTGTAACACATGTGCTCTGGCCAGAGGTTAATGTTGTCACTCATTCCTATGCATTGAAGTAATCTTAGTTGCCGCTATCGCCAATGAGAAGTGTGGTTGGTGACTTGTGATGCCGAAAAGAGATCGGCAAGTTCTAATCTACCCCATAATGTCGGTGTATATGTGCCTCGTCGTATATTGAGCAACGTTAGCCTTAGGGGAACCTAAATGTAGAAAATGCACGTCCCATGTGAGGATAAAAACTGCCGCTTTCACATGGAGAAGCCTGGAGCTTAATTCAAAACATCCTGGGATCCTAACCCCAGCAATCTTAGTGTAGGCACATATCATAAGACCTGGCTGGTCTACCCTATGTAATGCAGTGGTTGCAGGCCTGTCCAGAATAGCAAGTCCTGGGATCACTTCACTATTCCATTTCCACCACTAAGATCACTGCGATCTTAGTAAAAGAAATGCATAGTGGTTTCACCTGAGTACAAGAGCACTTACAGGGAACACTCCTGATGGAAAGAGTGAATAGCCTGCTGCATACATAAAGAGGGGAGGGAGGACGTTTGCTGAGTGTCCTTGAGGGCTCTTAGGGCTATTCATGCGTTCAGTGCACTGTAAGGTAATTCTTCCCTTCTCTCTCTTTGTCCTAGGGGGAGGGCACAATGCTTCTAATAGGCAAGCATAAATCATACATTCATGGGAACAACTCTTGAATACTGTACAGGGGTCAACTGCACCCTGTGCTCTTTTGTTAGCCCATATGGGGATGGGGAACGATGGTATAAGCACTCTTGTGAAGAAGAGTGACTCCACAGCTATTCCTTTATTTTGGGACTCTTACCCCTGTGCCTAGTCAGTTCTTCTTGGAATAGTGTAGGAGGGCTGAGGCTAAGATCGATGCGATCTTAGTGCTGGCTAGGATATGTGAACCCAGTTCACTCTTAAGATCGCTTAATAGGATAAGGCTGATTTATTCCTAAGATCGCTGGGGTTGTGATCCCAGGATGTTTTGAATTAAGCTCCAGGAGCAGTTAACAGCTCAGTATGTAGGCAGCCTCCAGGCGGACCATGAGTAGTATGGTGACTTGGCGCATTGGGGCAGGCTTAAAAAGTAGGATGACCCAGTCATCTGGCAGGCGGCCAAATGGCCATGAGGACCGCGGGCAATGAGGAGCACGCCGAGTGGCCTGATTCGTACGAACCAGGCGTGGCTGGCCCTGCCAGTGGCCGCTTCTCCTGGCCAAATAACATCGCCGGTCCTGTTGACTTACCTGGCGGCTATTAGCTCAACTAAAGCAGTCACGTGACATGGGCGGGGGGCTGACACGACCAGTCAAGAAACGAACAGCTCCATGCAAAACCACAACCAACCGAGGTGCTCACTCTTAGAGTTACCCCAACTACCACACATTCGTCTGAATTCATATCGGCAGCTCACGATATGCGACCTTTGTGGCTAGAGACAGACGGTATTCATCTCGCCATATGTCAAGGGTTAAGCGCCTCAGCGAGCGGAATGCCTTATTACTGTGGGAGGATTAGCCAGAGGAGAAAAACCTTCCACTGGAGTTTTATAGATGAGGAGTCAATTATGGAGACGAGCTTAAATTTAGGCACTTCATCTTTCATATTAAACATGCTGGGGGCATCGGCACTCCCTCAAAGGTCAACGGCACAGTTTCCAATCTCCCTGACGTCCCACCACTCAAAGAGCCATGTATACACTTTATAGCTGTGTCGGTAGACTCTCTAAGGAAGTACTTGGTTAAGAATAATGAAGTGTATGGGCGTGGTTGAAATACTTTTGAAAATCGACTTTATTGTAGGTGGGCGATAAACCAAAAGAAAAGTTCTCCTCCCCCCTCTCATCCAGCCACCTAGTCAGCACACAGGTTTCCGATGATAACCCTCGGAGTGTTCTTGGTGCAACTCAAATGAGCCTTCTGTGATGGAGCGAGAAAGTCAATATTAGTTTTCTTTTATTTTTTATTATGGCTGGCGGGATGAGGTGGGGTGTTTGAGACTGGGTAGGAGACACCGTGATTGCTTTTGTGACGCAGAAGAGCACCTCTCTCCTGGCTGGCTGCGTGTTGGGGTGGATTAATTTTTGTGAGGGGTGTTCCAGGGACTATAAGGAAGAGCACTGGAGGAAGCAGTACTCGGAAGAGGAGTCGAGAAGAGCTCTGTGGTGAGTTTCAAGCCGCAGTAGATGCATGGGAAACCCCCATTTCGCCTCTGCACCTCCCAAATCACCCATCACGTGCAGGAGGCCTTTGTTTGGGGGTGAGGATAATTTCTAGGTTGGGCTTTCGGTCGCGTTCTTTTGGCGGTTTGGATGTTGGGTCGATGGAGCATCCCCAGTCTTCATCCCCCCACCCTTGCCCCCCCCACACACACACACGTCTTGTGAACCGGACACGTGCAGGGGGCAGCCAACACCCCTTTTCTTCCAAACCACCCCACCCCCTCCCACCTACCCACAACCCATCACCTTATCACTGCCAAGTTAAGTTTTGACGGTACAAAACATTGATTAAATGGCATCCTTTCTGAAGCCATGCGCGAGGTATAGTAAGGGGCTGGTATGAGGAGATGAGGGTTGAAAGGGTTGGAAGATCGTATTTGGGGAAGGATACAGTTATGTGTTTTGATATCATACAACGGTGGTCACATGCTTTCAGGTATATAGACGGCATTCATAATTTGTAAAAGCATAGACAATGAATAAACTAGATATATAAAAGAATCATATTTGGGCGAATACAGATCATAATTATGAATACAATTTGGATCGGCAGTCTGGTGCTTTGGATGAAAATTGGGCTATAATACTTCCGTGCTGTCAATGTAACTGATGTCACAAACATTTCAACAATATACAATATATGCGTGCTAGAGATGACAGCTAATTGCTAGAAGGACGGAAAAAAGAGGAGGGGCACGTAGACTACGTCTCCTGTGTTACCGTAATTAGACAGAGCCAGCACAGAGGGTTCTTTTGGGCTGAACGATTAAAAATTCACAAGCTTTCTGAGGGTGCGTGAGGTCGACCAGGAGTGGGGCGCTGAGCAGTTTTCTAGCAGTCACAGAGGAGAGATCCCTTTCACAGGGGACCGCGGGTCATCCTTTCTGTATGACTTCATACATCCTGACATGTATTCCTCTTGTTTCTACTGTGAGCAGCTACGCAGAAAAGGTGCAAACAGGGTATGGGTGGTCTATAATGACAACTGCCGTGGAAAGTGGTTCGGAGAAGATGGGAGAGAAACGGAGCAGGCAGAGAGGGGGCTGAGAGCTCTACTATGCCCTGTAAATGACTCAGATAAATCAATGGACAGGAGGAGGACTTGTGTACTGTCCAGGTGTACTATTGTCTGCGGCTGCTCCTTATCTTCTCACTGTAAGCTGCTCTGAGTCGCTGTCCTCAAGTAGCTATATGAACTGCTCACCCAACCCTCAGTAAGTGTCCCCTATAGCCTCTACATGCACCTCACAAGTTCGGTAGACCTCTCCAGGTGACAGTCAAGGTAGTTTTTGATCCTTTTTCATAGAATCCCATTCCTAGCTATCCACCCCTTCTTGCCGCCTTAGTCAATCCAGCTTGCTTGCTCACCCTAACCCGTCCTGTTCTGTCGCGCCGCTCCCATTAATGTGGCTACCCCTGCTGCAGGTAGGGGGCGGTGCTTACTGTACAGGTGAAGAGATTGGCTGGTGTTGGCAAGGCTTCCCGGGACTAATGCCGTAATGTACTGTTTATAAGTTCATTAAGGCCTGGTAAGGTGTTGGTGCCGCCTTATTTAGGCGGCGCCCGTTCGGCTTGGCCCCGGCGCCTGACAGGCGCGGTGGCTTACTTTACCCATACAGCCTCCCCCCATTAGGCAGTATTACCTACAGCCTCCCCCCATTAGGCAGTATTACCTTCCATTAGCGATCAAAATTTGATGACACAGTAATTGAAGACTCTGGTCCTGAGATCGCGGCCATCACAAATGAAGGGTTTCCAATGTTCGTGTTTGTATGAAGGAAAGGACGTGGGGTCGATGGCGCGAGGGTGGCAGGTAGCTAGCAGGACGACATAGTAGTGGCTCCACATGGGAGTTTGGAGACGGCGCCGGAAGCGGAACTCTTATCGTCACACTGCGCCAGCTGTCACGTACTGGAGGCGTGACGTCACACCGACGTCTCTAGTGGGATCAATGGCGGCGCCTGCAGGTCGGCAGCTCCCTCCAGTGGGGTCGTGACGATCTATACCTCGGATCTACGCCCAAACACAATGGACGCCCGGCCATTGCGGCAGGGGCATAGGGCGTACTTGGAAGAGACTAGGGGTGGATGGGAACTGATGGGTGGGACTGAGTGATAATGGATGTGTTGGAGGATCCCGGATGTCTATGTCTCATAGGTTGGTTATATCCTGTTGATAGAGTTGGACGGATTGGACTCGACATAGAGTGGGGTGCATGGAAAGCGGCAAGGGGTGGGCGAATAAAACATGGACCTTGCAGTCGTCTGTTTTCTTCACCTAGTGGATACTATAGATAGACATTTGTATGTTGATTAATGGCAAAGGTTATTCCAGTGTATCAATTCTCTATTCATCAAACAATAGCAGATTTCAATAATTACCATCGTTCCATACTTGCTTATGAAATTATTATTCTAAGCTAGGCTTCGAGATAAGCTATGCCGTTCAATGCTAAGCAATTTAACACATTAAGTAATTGAGAGCAGGTATATTATACCTGTGAGACTGAGCATGGCCTAGGATACCAAGGAAGAGAAGCTGAACTGTAATAGCCCCTATCGTCCTATGGCCAGCCCTGGGGCGGCATTTTGTCTGACCTGAAGGATGCTGGGTGACAGGGGATAGATCACACCCACCTCCTTACTGGAGGACGTGCGTATTGTGGTGGTCGACGTCTCACTCCTGGGGAGTCATGTATCTAAGCAGCCACGCAGGAAGAATGTTACTGTATATCCTGTTGCTATGCAATGCTCTCATTGGCTGACTTTCTTAACTGGGGATATAATAGAGTCGCACATTAATTTTAGACAAGCAGAGTGGCGGATCTATGTACCAAGGAGGATGCTTCCTGTTTGGCTGTGCTTTTCATTTGCTGGACAATAGGTCTTTGTGGACTGTCTGTTAATGCAATTTAGTAGTAAAAAAACTTGCTCACATTGTCTCTATATTACTCACCTTATCCCTAAGAATTTCTTAACGTGTAGGCTGATCATGTAGGTCTTCTGCACATTGTTGTGGAGATGTAGGAAGGTAAAAAAAATACGCTGCTGTTGCTCACCTGACAGTGACACAACTGTCAACACTATGTTGTTACCTGCAATACGTGGGAGGTAGAGGAGGAAAGTTTCCGGTCTGGGCTAGCTGTATGCTGTAAATGCAGTGTCATGATCTATGAGATAGAAAACGAATCTTTTATAGTGGCGATGTGTTATACTATCTCTGTGTAGATTTGTTATCCTTGTTTGTGCCTCCTAGGCAAGTAAGATATTGAACAAGTAATCAATGGATAACTCATGACGCGTGTGTTAGTGAAGGATAATGACACGAGGCTGTAGGCCAAGTGTTATTAGCCTTTGCTAACACACACAAGTCATGAGTTATCCATTGACTACTTATTTTATACCACGAAACCAATAAATAACCAATATTATACCAATAAATTCAAGTTGAAAACAAAAATTATTTCCCCTCCCCGGCCCGGGACTCGATGCCAGCCATTCGGTGACAGTGTGTACACAGGTACATACACCTCCTTCTCCGGCAGCGGACAGCGACAGCGCCCGTCTCGGTTTGGACAGGCAGCGGCACACGGCTAAAGATTTCAATGTGTCTCGCTGTTATGTTTGTGTATAATACACCTCCTCGCCCGGCAGCGGACAGCGAAAGCGGCACACGGCGAAAAAAGATTTCAATGCGTCTCGCTGTTATGTTTGTGTATAATACACCTCCTCCCCCGGCAGCGGACAGCGACAGCGCACACGGCGAAAAAAGATGCGCCCGGACCGGGGCGCGATCCATGTACCTCTGACGGCTGAGCGCAACGTGCTAACCGCTAGACCACCGCGTCTCCTCCTCCAAGTGCGTCTCGCTGTTATGTTTCTATACTAAATACACCTCGTCGCCCGGCAGCGGACAGCGACAGCGCACACGGCTTTCGAACCGAGCATTTCTCGTCAGTCCTTGTGGCGCAGTGCATAAGGAGTTGGATTTGGGATGTGAGACTGCAAGTTCGATCCCTACCCTGGCCTGGAAGATTTCGTGGGTTTTAACATGTGACATATGACATGGGAGAGGCGTGCTGTTATCCTGGATAACAGCACGCCTTAGATGGATAACAGCACGCCTTAGATGGATAACAGCACGCCTTCCAAAATCGATGGTAAAGCCTACAGGGTGTGCAATATCGACAGATATGTGGATGGGAATAGCCACCAAAAAGCACTGTGTAACCCAGAAATCGTGGTATAACTAGATTTATCTATACGATGGTCGATAGTGTAGCTTTTAAATTTACTTTAGGAATTCATACTCTCCCATCTGTCTATTGCCATATATTGTGTTAAAAAAATAATATGTGTACAATGCACGCAGTGTGGTACGTAACTATCGTTTCTGGCTGTTACATTTCAATGGACATGATATTACTTTTGCAAACAATATGGGGTTTTGTATATCAATATGACCTGGCGTTTGACAAGGACACTGGCCTTCCTGTGGCCTGTTTACTCTGGTATATGACTGTGATGTTACCAGTGGTTAGATGTCAGTATGTACTGGGGTGCCTGTCCAAAGTCTAGTCATAAAACAATGTGTTTGAGGCGTGTGGTGCAGGTCCCATATGTGCTGCGGGGATGTATTGACCTTTATGTCACCGCATCTTGTAAGTTGTCCCCTTCTGTTTCTATAACCTCTTCCCTCAAGTCGACATGAGAAGACCCCCATCCCCCCACCGTTTTGTAACCACCATCCCCAGCCTACACATAGCTCCCTCCCCACGTTCCCTCCTACTTTCCGCCTTATACTCCCCAGTCCCCTCCTACATCCCTACATATAACCCAGCAGCTCCCACCTGGCTGCATACCCCTTTTTACCCTGTATATAACCAGCAGCTCCTTCCTATCTCATGTTGTACACCCTCAACTGCCTCCTACCCCCCTCCTCGTTTACACCTTCCTACCTCATATTGTATATCCTGAGCCCCCCCCCCCCTCCCACCCCCTGTTTACACCCCAGCTCCTTCATACCTCATGCTGTACACCATCAGCTGTAGCTCCCTGTGTACATGCCAGCTCCATCCCACCTCCCTGTGTACACCCCGGCTCCTTCCTACTCCATGGTGTACACCCTCAGCTCCCTCCTACCCCCTGTGAATTAGTTCAGGAATTTGTAGTCTTATTGAAGGAGAAGGTGTAGGGGTCTTGCAGGAATAGGCTATTCACTATCAAATTTTCTAAATTTTGAGAAATTTCAATATTGTATACATTCACTTGCTCAGCAGCCATAAGACGCTATTCAGTACCATATAGAGAATGTACTGGAATAGATCAGCTTTCCCGCCCTTTTTGCAAGTTTGGTGCAAATATGGTAGTTTTGGCAGGAGTTTTGCGAATAGTGAATGTACCATAGACTTTGTGGTGGCCACCTGGTGTGTAAAACATGCACTACGCAGGGAGAGGGGTGGTTGGTGGTGCGACTAATGAGCTGTGTGAGTTCATTCCACAGGAATAAGGAGTGGTTATGTTGATCTTTCATTTGCTTTTGATTGCTTTTCGAGTTAAAAGCAATTTACATTGCTGCATTATATTTACACTCCCATGATAAAATCATGCTGGCTAAAGGATACTTTTTCTTTGCAATTTCAAACCCACTAAGGCAGGTACGTCATATGAAGACATGTCACCCCCCCCCCAATGTTCTAAATCAGATATCCTATCCCCAGACCGAACGTCGCCTTTACACCCACCCCCTCCCACAATACAATCATAAACCCCCACCCACGCAGATCCTCACCCAACCCATCCCTCCCACAACACAAGCCGTCACCAAAAGTGTATCCATCCATTCTGACGACTAAGGCTTGACCCATGACCCTGGCCCCGACCCTTTCTCGGCAGAGACCACCTGAGACGGGAGTGGTTGTCCCCATGATGAGGCAACATCCCCCGAGCATGGACGCGAAACATCATCTGATTAATTGTGGGGCCGCCGAGGACGTCTACCGACCGCCCCATTTTTACTCTGTCGACAGTGGCCCTTACCGAGTAGCTCACAGCTGCTCTGTGCTTTGATATACAGGTAACTGGGCCACACCGGGAGCTGCTCTGTTCGGTCTCCATGCAGGGGCCAGTCGGAACCTCACGTTACGGTAGCACCAACCGGGTCTCTATTTCATAGGCAGGGCTCTCGAGTGTGTTTCTTTGTGGCATTATTAAACCCCTTTCTTCGAAAACAATGAGGAGTGCTTCATCACCGCTGCTGTGTTTGCTCGCCACTCTACGTTATTAAAACAGATGGGAAACCCTACACTTGCCCGGACTTTGTGTGAATAGGGTAATAACAGTTGAGGACAACAGACCTTTGTAGACAGGTTGTGTAATATGGAATCCTTTGACAGCCATGTAAACAATACCTGAAATTTGATACGAGAAGTGAACCGCTGGTCAAAGTTTATTCATATCGCATTGCTTCCTCCAACGTTGGCAATTACCGAATAAAGAGATAACCACTCCCTGTCTTAAAAAAGTGAAAAAAAACTGTGAAAAAAAGAAACAATACCCATCCAGCCACTATCTGTAGAAACTAATGCTATGTTAGAAACTTCTCTATAAAAGGGTCAAAATACAATGAACCATGTGTCTCTGAAACGGATGATGGCCTTTAGATACATTCATTCGATACAAGCATAGCTATCTTTACACAGCGTTTGGATGGTCATTCTCTAATTGTAGTACACAGATAGCAACCCTAATTCTAAAAGAGATAGAACATAAAACAGCTGCAAAAGTGCCAATGTGCGTCCCTTTATTTCTTTCTTTCATATTTCTGTGTCTTCTCTGTGTTATTAACAAGGCATAAAACAGACAGGAACTGATGTAAATGGAAGTAAAAAGGAAATGAGAAACAGATTTATTGTGAATTGTTACTAGTGTGGTTCAGTCCTCTTATACAGGGGCGCACACTGCATGGCTGCACTCTCAGCCCGGATTGTAAATCGGCAGAGTAGATTGCCGTGTACTTAGTACAGAGCAATCTACTGTAGAGTCATTAGATTTGTATTAACAGCAACTCCGTTGACGCATCATATTACACAACACCGTCGTGGTTGTTTACCAGTTCTTTTTTTTTCTAATCAAGTACAGAAATATGTTCATGATGAAGCTGCTTAAGGTTATTGACCGGTCTACTACCCTGCAGGGGGTGAAATAGAAATTTGCAGGAGAGAGGAGGCTTGCAATATGAGAGAAATGTGAGACAAAGAATTGATACAAGAATAAGGATCGACGAAATGCTGCACAACATGTGGTTATTGTATTCAACTAAATTGGAATGGAGCTAAAGATTTTCGAAGTGGACGGCCGATTTGCAATGCAAACAATAGACATCGTTATCTCAACAAATTGCTCATGAATGCATCTCATTATTTTCAATTTTGGAAAGGTTGAGGAAGAAGAACTTTGACTTTCGATACAAAATCAGGGTGAATGTCCGATGTGCAAGGAAACCGTTCTCTGGTTTCATGCAAAAAAAAAAAAACGAGATTACGATTCAATGGCGGATCATGGATTATGTTTTTAATTTGGGGTGGGTGTGATGCTGGTGGAGTTTTCCCCTGGTCAATTTTGTGCTACACCAAAAGTAAGAATTATATGTGCAAGTATATGTGCTCAATGACTAAAGTGCTGCTTATTGATGGTATTTTCTGGACTTCATGCGAGCAAAGCTGAGCGGATTGACACACAAAGTTACACCCCAACCAATGGCGGATTTAGAGCCCCCCCCCCCCCACCTTTTTCCCAGTACTTAAGAATTTAACTACATATTTTGGACACAGAAATTTGCCCAAAAATGGCGGGTGCGCCCCCTCCTTTTCCAAATTCTGGATCCGCCACTGCCAACGGACGCCAACGCCAACTCTTGTTGTTCCACTACAGTTATAAGACACAGAATTCTCTGAGTTAAGGCAAACTCAGCGCGCTCTACTCAACGCCTTTTAAATTTGTGGGCCTTTCATTGCATAAAGAGGGAGGTTCCTCGTCGGGGGACAATTAGCCTGATCTGGACGAAGTTCTTCTGCTCTCTCAGCTTTTCCAATTAATGAGAACAGCGACGGCGCCAGCAACGCCCCAGAAAGCACGCGGACTGGGAGAAGGCGGTTATTGCGGGCTTCACGGGCAAATAGAGGTCCGACTTCAGGGGAATTCAGCATGTTATCCCCTGCTCCTCCTCCTCCTCCTCCTCCTCCTCCTCACTAACCACCCCCTCCCCCTTGCTTCCTCCTCTCCTTCTCCTTTGGCAAGATGTCAATCCAAAAGTGTGACACACAACTTTTCCTTTCCCTTTTTGCGCTTTACTTTTGTTCCTTTTTGTCTTTAAGTAATTAAGATCAGAGGCATAGGTTACAGGGGTTAAACCAGAGATAATCAAACCTTTGAGAAATAAGGACATTGAAAAGTATTTAAAAATTGTTTGAAATCACGCCACAGTGAAATTTGCTTACACATCAGTTATCATATACGTTAACATCAAACGAAAAAAATGTTCGGCGTACAGTTATACTTATATTTTGGATGACAATTATGTATGGCTGTATTGATGTCTAGAAGAAGTAGACACTGGTAGAAAGGATATCAATTTAATGTGTTCCTCGGCGTATACTATTATAGAAGATATTAGAAGTATATTATTGTTCCCTGTCTGATATGACAAGCACAAAAAGATGTACTCGGATATAGCTTTATTAGTATTTCTTTGATTGGATATCAAAGTAGGAAAATGTTGCTGACACCATGAAAAAAACACTTTGTAGACAACCTTGGGAGTCAATCACGACCACAAACATTGTATGCACATGTGTATGTAACAAATAGACAACGAGTTCTACATGTGCTTTGTGTCAAGTAGATGAGAAGCACAACCCTAGAAGTGACTTGATCTTAACCCCCTTCTTTTAGTCGGGCTTCCCTAGCCCACTTAAAATGGTCTAATTCTCATCTTTCCTATCCCCTCAGGATGTGTGTGGTACACATATGCGTGGGCACTGACACATTCCTTTGTGAAATCGTGTAATGTTCTCGCCATGAATATGACCTTAGCTGTCGAAATGGCGTTAAACATCTTATTACTTACTCACTCCTTCTTTTAGTTCGTGCTGTCGTGTGTTGGTTTCTCCCATGCATTAAAGGGGCTGAGCGACAATATGGTATAACTTCGTTTCTGTTCCTGTTCATTCCTGTGGACACAGAACGTTGATCAACCAGATTTCAACAGTACATACATGTAGAAGGGCAGACTGGTACCAGCTTTCAACATTGCGGCTTACACTGAGGGCTTGACTGTATGACTTGTAAACTACTAATGACTGAACATCTCATGAGTATTTTCACTGTCACCTTGCTGTAAATTGTATTGCCCCGTTTTTTAGTATCTGTATTAGGGGGCGTTGCCCCACCTATACGAAATGGCTCCAGTGATGTTTAAATACTACAAGCACTATTCCTCTCAAACACCTCTGTGAACGAGTACAACAACGCCTGGATGCAAAACCGCCTTAACTGAAAATATCGCCTCAGTGGCACAACCCTCACATCAAACGGCTGTTAAGGCTATCTACATCTGTGTCAGGTGATACCTAAAGGCACAATGACACATACAGGCCCTGGAGGGGTGTTACTGCAGCTGTCCATTTTGCACTTGATCCCAATACATGTCCGGCCAAAGCCCTGTGAGTCAGCTGTCCTGTCAGCTCTAAAATATATGGCCGTCCTCCTCAGAGCCTGAGGTTGTTTCACAATATTCTACGACCATTGCCATTCATTATTTAGCCTTTACCCAGAGGAATCATAGGACTTCTCTGACATCTCTACCGCCCCCTTATACCTATAGTCCAATGGGCCTCTTCGGTCGACTTTAGTGTATAGGGAATGTATGGCCAAAATAGGCCGAAGAGGCCCAGTGGACTATAGGTGTTATATGTGAGCTGACCACGGAGAAACATTTAATCGCAGAGTACTAGTTTTTGTACTTGTTTTTTTTCTTTCAGATCGCAGTTACTGCCATGCAGCTGCCATGCCATCTTAATTACTTTTTTGGATGCTGCAGTCCTTTCTGCACATGCCCATCCAGTACCCGTATACAAGTTAACTCCATTTTACAATACATGTACATTTTCTTCTTTTCCCAGACGACCACAAGTCATTTTTATCAAACAAATGGCTTATACACCAGCAATATAGTTCACCGTGTGGCTTCTTTACCCTTAAATGTCACTCCTTATAAAAGCACACGACCTAAGGACACACGGGTGGTGACCTCTCGTGCCGTCGTCACTGCCGCCGTGGTCGTCGTTGTCTTCCGGTGAAGCCATCTTCTGGCGGGCTAGGATCCAGACTTGTTTGTCCTTGTCAACATGGGATAATTCAGTCGCCCGCCGCCGTTTCCGGATCAATCACTCTGTAATGGGCCTGAAAAATACCCGTCAGCCTGCACCCGTCCTGCTTTTAACCGCCTGGATGCTTCTCCAACCCCACATTTAAGCCTTTGACGGGGGTCCAGGCACGTCTACCACAATGTATACACTGTAAGAAATGTGTGTTGCATTTACACGCTTTGTAACACACTTCTTTGCAGCATATTTTTACTCACTTATTTTTTTAACACACAACACGCTTTTGCCAAAAGTGTGTTAAGAAGTGTGTTCATGTCAAAAGGGTGTTACAACAAAAGTGTGTTGCAAAAAGTGTGTTCATGCATATAGTGTGTTCATAGAAAGTGTGTTGCTTTATAAAGTGTTTAGATATGAAAGTGAGTTAATATTTCTACAATGAAGGGGATGGATGGGGGGCATTTAGCCTTTATTTCTTCATATTTTCATTTTGGTGTACTTGTTATTGTCCTGAGATGACGTGAGGAAGGTAACCATGAGGCACACATACTTAATCTGGAAAGGAATAACAATATTTTTTTGTAAGACCATAATTATGATATGTTGATTTAGTGCATAAATTGTCCTAATATCACTTAAGCTTCTACATTAAAATATACTAATACATCAATAACATATCTTCTCTGTCTAGAATTTAGAATGGTGACTGATTCTAGGCTCCCATATGTAAAAAAGTTGTAGGTACATTATAATGATAAAGAATTATATTCAAAATTCAGAATAGTCACACTTACCTATTCCTGGTATTTTGTAAATCACAAATCAGCATGAGAACTTGTCAGTGACTGAAGCAAACAGATTTTAGTTTTCTGAAACAGAAGAATTGGTGAATGAACACTGTATGCTACACTGGATAATATGTTTGGCAGCATATTGATACAGCTTTTAGATAATTTCTTTATGTGAGTGTAAATCTATGATAAACCAACTTACTACACTCTTTTACAGCTTGTATATCACTAGTGTTGAGGATGATATATAAGAATACTTACCAGAAATAAGCAGAGAAGTGAAGACACTCCTCTCTCCAGCAGGTGCAGATTCAAACTGACTGTGTGTAACTGTTATAACTGACCTTTGGTTAGGTGAGGGGCAATTAATGGGTTACATAATACCACTGATAAGACTGAAGGATTAATAAAATGTGTGTTGATTTAACACACATTTCAGTACCTAAACACTTTTGAGAAAAAGGTGTGTAAGTGTGTTAGAAAAAGTGTGTTTATGCCCTCAAAGTGAGTAAACTGCTCAAAGTGGGTTGAATATCCATGTGTGTTACAATCTTGTGTGTTCCCGCAACACACATTATTTACAGTGTATATTCTCCGTGTAGGAAGTAGTGGTCTGCTTCCCCCTGTCGCTGCACCCCTCCTGTAGGTGATGGGTCCTTGTGGGGGAGTAGGAGCTGCATCTTTTCCGAGCTCGTCCGGCCATTGCTCGAGTAGAAGGAAGCAAAACAAATGGACTAATCACTCATTGGTGATTGGACAGGCGCTGGTCGGCCAACGGTCACTGCCTGAGGGGCATGGATGGGTTAGTGGGGAGCGTTTGGAGGGGGAGGAATTCTACATTTGTGGGAGAGGACGAGAGGCGGATGGCAAGCGGCGGCGGAAGCAGGGAGCCCCACGTTGATTACCCGCCTATAATTTGGGTAACGCAGATGGATCTGTGATAAAAAGCGTCGGCTAGACCCGGCTTCTGACGGATCTCCGTTTTCCATCATGAAGCCAGAGACTCGATCCAGACAAATGTTTGCCTGCCGAGATCGTCCCCTGCATGGGATAAATTCTCTCTCGACCGCAGACTGACGCACATCCAGTCGAAATTGAAATGTTAAATCTCTGCTCCTGTCTCCTGTCACTCACTTGGAGTCACTGTGAGTAGTTAGAAGGGAGTTTCTCATCAGAAGGGGGGAGGAGCCTTACATTTAAAATGGCATCCAATATTAGAACGGCGGAGGTGGAGGTTATTTCATGTTAAAGGTACAGTGCACGACCAGTTACAGTTTAATAGGATATCTTCAGACTCATCGAAAGATTGGCAACATGTGGCACCCCCTGCACAGGCTTTCACTTTCTTATGACTTTCATCTCAGCCACAAAACAGCGACCACAAAGGTTATCGTTGAGATAATTATTTTCCTTGCCCCTGCGGGGACGACGGCTAATATCGCGGAAATGTCGCATACAAATCGCACAAAAGCCGGTCGGCACTGCGTGTCTTGTCGCCCCAGGATTGATCGACGACGACTGGAAGGTGGCGCCATCTAATGCCTAATAACTCGCCGTACAGCGCCGGAAGTGCCCTGCCCTCACTGCCCTGACTCATGGGGTACGTAGTGGGGCTGTGGTGGGGCATCAGTCTCTGTAGCAATTATTTGCTTATCGCGCTGCTATCGTCCTAAAGCTGTCCTGGGAGAGTCCTGGAAGACGGGGACTGGGGTGAAATGAGCCTGGCAGTATAGGGGTTAAGGAAGAAGGTGTATGGAAGACTGGTTATTGGTGTCGTGAGGTCCCTTACGATGATGGTGATCGCTGTTCTGACAATTGTAGTGTGCCACGGCAATGCACCATGCTAACTCCCCTTGGGATGCCCCCCCCCCCTCATGAAATACCCGGCCATTTTATACATGCGTACATGCCTTGCACATAACATAGCTGCATCGATATGCATGTAGAAACAGGATACTTAACGTTAGGCTCCATATTTTTACTTTAAATACGCTAGTGTGGGGGGAGCGGGTTGTATGAGGGTTGATGTATGTGTAAGGAGGGGGGGGGTGATTAGCGGCAGGAGCAGCGATGCAGTAAGACTTGGACACCACCAGGGGAGCTGTCATTTCAGACTCAGTGACGCGCCTAAACGTGGGGCGCCGCACTACGCTCGTCACTGCCAGTGTAGGCCGGGAGGGAGGGATGAGGAGGGCACAAGGAGAGGGGAGGGTATAGGAAGGGGGCAGGAAGTATGCAGGGACTTTGAGAGAATGTCGGGCAGCATTGCGGCGTCGCATCTTCAGAATGGCTCCCTGTGGTAAGGCTTGCGTGCTCCCCCTCCCACCCTACACTCCCCCCTTGGGAGACGTCCCAGTCCAATAATTAGTACAAATTGGATCCAGCGGCGCAGGGCGTTAGCCGACAGAGGTGATAGCATCGGGCAATCGGCGTCAGCCACCATAAAGCCGCCAGTATTTTATCCATAACTAGTACTTGGGGTACATCGACAGGGAACCAGGTGGCTGGGTCAGTATCAGTAGGCGTCAGTACACTATGGCTGACGGCGTCCTCCACAGTGACAATCTATAGGTTTAGGGCCGTTTTCCACCACCCGATATGGCCCCTCTGTCGGCCGCTAGACCCATAGTAGATGCTATTTTCGGCCGACAGAGACCATGCCCTACCATTGAACCCTATGGCAGCCCCCTCGGCCAAGGTGGTTGTGTGGGGCAGCTATCGGCCAATAGAGCACTCATATCGGGTGGTGGAAAATGGCCCTTAACCATGATATTTGTCCTCTACATTCCCGTGCGTAACAGGAGAAAACAGGCATTATTGCTGCACCTAAGTCACAATCCTAGCCAAATTAAACTATTCCTGATATACAGAGTACCATACTCGGTCTATTTACTGTACATCTTTCAGGGAATCAATTAAGATAGAGTAAGTAGAACACTTCTTTGAATAGGATTGCAATGGTTCATAATCATTGGCAAACCTTTTTTATTAGGAAAAGTTCTCATTTGAGGGGGATAAGGGTTTTACATGGCTTACACTGGAGACCATCTTAATTACTAATAGATAAGGGGACGCCACTTAATCTTCCCTCTGCAAAAAAAAAGAAATGTCACCTTCTCCTCTCAAGAACATTCGATGACACCTTCTTTTCATCGTGTAATTCTCGGAGGATTTCCCTTTTTTTCTTTTTCCTGTTAAATACATCATAACAAGTTATAGTGAGCAAAAAGTAAAATTAGATCTCTTATATCTCTTATCTTCCCAGTATCCAATGACTTGCTCATGGTTTACCCATAAGTAGTCCCGTGCAAAGGCGCACTTTTCCTATACTACTCATTGTTGGTGCACTCGATTCAAGTGTGTTCGTACAGGGAAAAATTCCATTGAACTATACCGGTACATATACCAAGAAGACACACTTTTTATCAATCAGTGTCGAACAGACGGTCGGCAATATCCTAGGGTACCATTCATGACCATATTCCCTATACAAACTCTATTAACTTTAGTTTTTTTGGGACTGTGTGCGATTGTAGAAATTTTATAAATGACCCCCAGTGTTTACCACTGGTAGTGCTACATTATAAACTACATGTAGATACAAATATGTATCAGGGTTGTGATGTTTGTCAGAATCTCTGTCAATATGTGCATCGAATTGTACTAAAAGAGACTGTGTTTTTACAGTTTGATGACATGAACCAGTATCAATAATTGGGGATATCATATTGTGAAAAGCAATGATTTAAATCAATAGGCTCGATTTGTATTGGGTAGCATCAGACACATACGTTTGGTAGCTGTTGGCACCTGTCAGCTCTCATCATCAGGCAGTGTTGTCGAGTTCTGATAATCGATATTCGATGTACTGATCTGGGCAACATGCTTACTCGATTTTAACGTTGGAGGCTTGTTAGTTGTCCTCAATTGACTCAAATATCCATTTGGACTGGTCACCGATACTTACTGGTCATTGTTAACTGACCAGGACAAACGGAGGGTCAACCCGGTAGTGCCATAGCTGCCGCCTAGCACCCTGGAGCAGAGACAGATGGTGGCCTCCAGGGTGGCCTAGTCTGTTTGTCCTGGGCTGACCCCCTCCCCCACTACACCACTCACCCACTGACATAGCAGCATGGATGATTAATTACGGCCTGGGACCTTATAAAGAGTGGACTTGTGAGGACTTGCCAATGGATCTGGCCAGGTCATAACTCAGCGGTCCGAGCTGAATGATGCCCACTCCTAAGCGCTTAGTGTGTCATAGAGCAGCTCGCTGCCCCTTATCCAGCCTTCAGACTGGGTCCATCACTATACTCGCCCACACTATCTATATTCACCTGACAGTTTATCTCCTCCCGTGGATCTACACTGCACAGAGAGGGGGAGAACCTATAGGGATACGCCCACATGGAATCATTACTACTGTTGTGTTGGTCTCAATTGATTTGCACGATGGTGGATAATAGCTTTTGAGCTGAATTAGTAACCGCTGGTTCCGGTGATGCAAAGGCTTCATATAATTATGCATTGCAAGTTTCACCTTATACTCCCCAACACTGATTCACGAAGACCTGAGAATAAATAGCAGTATGTAACGAATTCTGTTTTATTGCCTACCAAAGATATTATGCCAAGGAGACGTGGCCATGCTCGTGTCACCTATTACATCAATTCATTTTCTTAATTGCATATAAACATGTTCTTCTTTCATCTCCTAGTTATAGCTTTTTATTTTTCAATTCCCAAACATTGCTAATCCACAAACAGAGCATACACTTACAAAGCCTAGTTTGAATATTAAACACTAGGTGAAACTCCAGTATTTCAAAATGGGGTTACGTCGGGAGAAGCGCTAACGTGGCGCCATTTTCGCTTGTAAAATATGAGCAGTAGACTTTCGCATTCCCACCGGAACCAGGGACACACTTCCGATCATACCATTTCTCCCCGAAATGGTTCACGTCAAAATGGCGACGATAGGCCGGAATTGTCCCTCTAGCGTGAGTTCTACACACTAGTACAAAGCCGTGCAGGTAGTTGCCGTAGTTCCAGCATTGATCGTAGAGGGCGCGGCATGAGCTACAAGAGCCAATCAATGAAGCCCTACTATCAGTATGTGGTCTGGGGCAGGTTGATGATCACCATTAAACAGAGGTAATTGCATCGTGGGCGATGTAAACGAAATTAGATGAAGCAAAGCGTCCCTTCGGTGCATCAATTAATGACTACAAAGAGAAGGGTAAAACAAGCCTGTCTGATTGGTTAATTAGAGTATCTAGTCTACTGGTTGTCATTGGGAGTGATCAAAGTGATGTAATCGGATGAATATGCCCCACAGAGCACTCAGAGTCATTTTAGAGCACTGGGAACCATTATGGCCGGTGTGTGTTGGTAAGGCTGATGTGTGCTTGCCCTTGTTATAGGTGTTTGAACCTTGGATGAATAAATCCCATCTCAACTATCGAAAATGGGAATCCTCATCCTATATATGACACGAATAGCCAACAAAAGTGAGAAAGGAAGCCAGAGGGGTAAACCATGATCCATACACAGGCTATCATTTAGATTTATGCCCATAGTTTTGGAGATAAGATGCCACAGATTAAATTAGAAGATGGAGAGTGTGCGCACAGCCAAATAACCATAAACGCACAGCATTGGGTTACAATAGATAGTGATGATATAAATTAGGCATTTCAAAAAACACATTCTCAAGGCATTCACATATCTATAATATTATACTTACAGATGTGTGAAACAATATCTGGATCTGAACATCTCCATAAATCTGCTGTATACCTGATGCAAAAGGCCTACCCAGAGGACGCACACCCATGCTATATACCCCTGTCCCCTTTCCCATTCAGTAGGGAATTCTCTAAATGCGCCCAACTGATTGAACGGATCGCACAGATGGACGGGCCTGGCTTGGTTATAGTGCCAAGAGAGGTGAGGGAGAGTGAGGCTCTGCGAATTGAGGCCACCATTGCCTTACAAGCCCTGTCTGTGAGTGCATCCTTGAACCGTTAATGTTAGCGTTCAGTCGAGGTCATCAAATTTGCACGACCTTTTTGGAAGCGTCCCCAGACTGGGTGTGAGGGAGCTGTCAATCTATATAAAGGGACATAGGAACAACATGGAAGAAAGCAGAGGCTCCAGGGCTTGACGGTGGGGGAGAGGCTGAGTGGGAGTGTGTGCCAACGGCTATTGGGTTAGGGGTAGACTGAGGGAAATAGATGGGCAGCTTGAAATGATAGAGTACCGAATAGTACTGGAGTACAAGAAAAGAGATGGACCTGTCCAGTGTCACCTGGACCTGTAATAAAAAAGTGACAATATGGTGAGTAAAGGTATTCAATTACATTGTATGTGAACATGCATGTGCATTGTGTTTGAATAGATAGACAACACCTCGCAACGAGGATTTAAAAGTATTTAACCATAACCATATTGCCTTTTCAGCGTCTCCCAATGCAATGCCAAAAGACATGTATATACTGCTTCACCTATAGGTAAACAGGGGCGGATCCAGGGGGGGGGCTAGGGGGCACGTGCCCCCCCTAGACCCCCTGAAATTGGGCCAGGCCATGACTCTTAACTATAGGAAACGTGGCCTGAAAACCCGCTTGTGCCCCCCTAGACCAAATTTTCTTAGCTGTGCCCCCCCTAGGCCACCCCTTCTGGATCCGCCCCTGGTAAAGACATTCTATATGTAACACAGCTTTCTGTAGACATATGCATTGTAATAATATTGGAGACCTAAAGACTCCTTTTAGTATATGGGGCGAAATGTTTCTCCCTCAGCCATGAAAGCCAAGTAGATCTAGCAGACTCTAGAGGGCACTGACAAAAAGCGAAGTAAAAATATGAAAGACAATGGAGACTGCAAAAGGTCAGAAGCCAGGAAGAACAAAAGGGCACTCGATCAGAACGAAAGGGCATACGTAATACAAAAAGTCCACTGGGCCCCTTCGGCCGACTTTGGCCACAGAAAAGTCGACTTAAGAGGCCCAGTGGACTATTGGTGTTAGGAGTTCTAGGAGAGCAGAATTCAGAGGTTACAAAGTAGATGAACAAAAAGCGTAAAGGGCACCACACAGTTAGCGGCAAAACAACAGAAATAATTACAAATAAAAGGTCTCGAACATCCGATGCACAGTATACATTAGACTATCTTCAGCAATCCAAGACATCACCAAAGGAACACCATGGCCGTATCTCTTAGGCCTATAAAAGGGCTTCCTGCTTCCCCACTCTTTTCCAGCCTCACCACTTTTCCACTCATCCACCAAGCCACCCATCTACATCACCTGTCGATATGTTCACGTACAGTATGTTTTATGAGGCAACATGCTGGCCACGCTGATAGTGGGTGTAGGGTGGAGCTGCCAGTTGTGTAGGTATGTGCGTGGGTGGGAGGGGGGTATAGGAGGAGCCTACAGGAAGTACGAGTGGGTAGGAGTAACGATGCGGCCCGATAAAGAAGGCGTGGATCCGGCCGCTTTAATATGCGCCTCGCGTGACCCAACAGTAACAGGGCAAGTGCTTATGAGTGCTAATATGTGCTGTTCTCGCCAAGACAAGGACCCCCACGTGAACAAGGCTAATGTGATTGGCCAGACAGGGTGACATGGGTTGGCCGCCATGACTTATATCAACAATCTCGTCGTCGAACCGCAATGTGAATGATACACGCTCCCCACCAACTTCAGCTCCTCAGCCTTAAGCAGGGACGACGTCCCCATGTACCATGTTATATATAAGGATGCAAGGTTTTTGGGAGGGGAGAAAGTTGGTTTGTGACTTTTGGAGGGAGAGTGATGCTGCAGTCTGATAGGAAGCCTGTTGATGCACATGTCATTGTGGATTTTAAAGGGAAAAATACGTCTAGCTGCAATTATAATTATGGTTCAGAATAGCTGGTTTTTAAATCGGTGTCTAATATTAGGCCCATATCTGTGGATGAGGGAGTCTTTTACACTGGGACATTTTACCTATGATTATGAGCATGGCGGCAGAGAATATTGATTTGACCAAGTTCTGATGTAATACTCTTACTTGTAGCTGTATGTGTGGGATAGCTTTTATTCATCTGGTGAGGTTATACCAGTAATAGCATTAACTTTCCCATACCATGCCCCTGCATGTGATGGGCCCCATGTGATGTATGTTCGATAAGCTACATCCATATTCAGAACCCGACTACTGATGTTATAATCATTTGGGGACCAAAGGTGGGTTACCATTACACTTACTTTTGTGTGTATTTTCTGCACCTTTTCCCGGGATACCGGTATTGGAAAATTGATCTCTTTATGTTTGCCAGGGTTTTGTTCATAAAGGTATAAAAGCCATGATTGAACACTTTCCATCCTCCATGCCACGCAAACAGCAGGGATAGGAATTAGAATGGACTGTTTGCTTCTGTAGGGGTTGGTGCCGAGGGTGGGTTGTATAGCATATAGCCAATAAACCCCCAAATAGGCCAGGCTTGGAATGCTTATACCAGAGAAAGGTCAGGGAAGGAGAAGTCAGATGGGACGTATGTGTTTGGGGGGGGGGGGGGTGCAGCAGTAGTAGAGCTGCGAATGGGAAGTAATCCAGGCAATGGAATGCAAGGCAGGAGGCGTCTCAGTGGTGTATATGTGACACGATCTGCGAAAATGGGGCTTAGTGCAGGGGGTCCTAATACCCCTTTTCCCAGTACATGTCACATATATAGATTTAGGCGTAAGTAGTATACGCAGGATGAGTTGGGGCTTTTACTCAGGTGCATTGGGAGTTGGATCAGGGGTCAGTGAATATGGGTTGGTGTAAGTGGGTCATGGATGTTGGGTGACCGCAGGTAGAACACAATATATGTAAGCTTTGGACATTGGTGTACTGATATCTGTATGTAGAAATGGGATTCAATGTCATAGAGGAAAATGAAAAACGCTTGGATGCGTTTAGCGTCAACTCAAAGAAGTAAAGTAGGGGACATGGTGTTAGCTACACCTGTATGGTCCAATTATCCGACACAGAGATATGTTAAAAGTGTAGAGAACTTTATATTTATTCTTCCACATAAGGTACTCTGTACGTAGGGAGGTCTCTTAGAATATTCTGGGTCATGAGGGTGTGTCTGCCATAGCCTTGTTAACCTGCTTTTAGCACATACCATTCATTTCCACCACTTATGACAAAGAGCACTTGTGAGAGCTACTGAGTATCAGAGCGTCATGTCACAGCGCCTCTACTATAGTTCTCTGGATAAAAAAGAAAAAGGCTAAATATAATCTGTGTGTTCTGCATGCTCAGTCTAAAGGGAGCCCAGCGCGGTTAGAGATCGATAATGTAACTTTTCATTTGTGATTGAAATGATTGACTTAATAAGCCTAGCGTAACAATAGCTCCACTCGGCTCTATGCAAGGTACTCATAGATACGTGAATAATTCAATTCATGCCAGAGGAAGACTGAATATTTGAAACACTTTCTCTCGGCGCGTGGAAACTCCAGCGTCCTTTTAAGGAGGGTTTCTAAATTCAAGTCGAGTGGCGACGTTTGTTGATACAATATAACGCCCCCTTGCTTCTAAGTAGGCGTTCCCATGGGAGACACTAGGTTTTTAACTACTCAACTGGGATCTAGTGAACTATGTGGTTTTGCCCCTGGCCGGGCTAAACAATCACTCATTACAAACCCCAGTGGTGCCATCTATTAGGCTGTAATTGGAGCTATTGGTAGGCCTATAGTAATGAGTCTTGATAAACAAGGTTTAAGTCGAAATGTTAATTTAGTTATTCTGGATCTGGTGAGGTACACCTTATCTGCCTTCGGTGGCGCTTCAGCTCTTTGGGGAGCGGATGGAACCCGGGTGAGTGCCGCCCAAATAAAACAAGGATAAAATAATTTATGGAAATAGTCGGAGATTTATCACCAGGTTCACTGATCTCCAGCCTGGTTCCTCTCCCGGCCCTGACTCACATGGATCTTATTGTTATCAATCTTCATGTTATTATAAATCCGCTGAGCTCACATTGAAATCAGGGACTCAGGTTGATTTGACCCTGCTTTCCTCTCCAGCCTTCTCCCCTACCTCCCTCCCACATCCAATGGATTGATCGTCCGACTGAAGCAGAGGCGGTCCATAAACAAAGCAGTTGATGGTGGTTCTGGGCCACTTAACACACGTGCATTGAGGTCCAGTGATCTGAGCCCCTCCATAATTTATCAGCCATCTCCACCCGACGTCCTCCTTGTGTGATCCCCATGCCTCCACCCTCTGGAGGAAATCGCAGCATGTCGAAGTGTTTTGACACAGGCTGCCTTGACAACGAGGAAACACTCGGCTTAATATAGCAATAAGGACTGAAGGGGGAGGAGCGGATGCTGCATGGAATTCAGACAGACTTGGCTCTTCCCAGTTCCCAAAGGCATTGTCCATTCAACTGGTTCCTTATGGTTATTGTTACCCCTCCCCTTCCACCCCTTCCACCCATCTTTCACCCTCATCCTACCTCTGACCTACCACTAGGGTGGTCGGCAATGCATCTTGTAGAATATTATGCTGCCATACCCTCCCAGCATGGCCCCCACCTACCACCTTTCACCCGTACACCCTTAGATTAGGGGCCGAGTTTGGTGATTATGATAAGCCTGTTGGGTCGTAGAGTGACCCGGGGATAATCCGTCAACATCACTCAGGCTGGCCGATAATACAGGCGCTTGGCTTGGGGAGGGTCGGTGGACGGGGTACAATAGGGAGATGGGTGAGGTTGGAGGTGGGGGCAGGGGAGATAACAGGCGTCCAGGGAGGTTGATGTAAACCCCCCCCCCCCACTTAGCTCCTACCTTCCAGCTTCCATCCACCATTACTGATGGCTCTGGTGCACCTGTAAATGTACGTGGTGGAAAAGATGTATGCTCACTGAGCCCAACAGACTATATGTATCATGAGCAGCTCATGATGATAAATGGGTATTATGAACAGGGACGTAGGAAGCAAATTTTTATTGGGTGGGCCCAGGGGCCTCGGTTGGGGGGGGGGGCTGCTATATTTTTATATAAGCTTATATAGGGAACCTCCTCGTTATTGGGGGTTATTGCCGCCCCTCCTCGTTATTGGGGGTTATTGCCGCCCCCCCCCCTTTCCTACGCCCCTGATGAAGCATGTCTGCTTCTCTGGATCTCCTGATACCAATATAAGTGAGAAGACATTCATGTAACATATAATATAATATATATCATATGCTTTTTGATTATAAATGGGTCTCTATGTCCACCTCTCCTATTCCTCTTCTAGCATAAACTATTCTACCAGAATACAAAGTTGGTTATGATTGGAATATTCAAATAGGCAAAGAAAATCCATTCACCCTGTTGTACATAAAGGCTGGCTGCGTCTTATATCATTACGCCATCCATCACTGTCTATAAACCAGGCTGCCCATTTTACTATAAACCCATATGTCTTGTGAGCCTCAAACCTGTCCACAGGTCTTTTTATACCTGCTACATTGTAATTCAGCCCAGGCAGATCGGTCCCACGCGTGCTGGGAAAGCCCCTAGGCTCTGTGACCAGCTTGTATGGGTTTTGCGGTGGGCATCTGTAGTCACAAACCAGGCCAGACAAAGATTGATGACATGGAATGGCTGTGTAGCCTGATAGAATAACGGACAAGAGGAACGTGGTAAAAGGGGCCCTCCTCAGTGGGCACCAATCCAGTTAGTGGCGCTAACAGTAGACGTATAACCTTGTCAATATCAGCTCTATTCGGGAGTTAGACATCTAGATGAAACAGATGGGAATTGTGTAGATGTTTAGAGATAGAATATTAATGTGTTGTACCGTAATCTCCCGCGTATAAGGCGCAGCCCGCGTATAAGGCGCACCTAGAGTTTTGGAAAATTCTTAAAAAAATGAAAAATTCATAACTTTGGTTCTACTAAATGAATTTTCAAAATTCAAAAACCTATGGGTAGCTTGGGCCACCTTGGGCCCTCCTGGGCCCCATTTTGTCCTATTATGACCAAGGGGGCATGTAAGATATCAAAAGAAAGGTCTTGGTGTCCCCCTTGTGGATCAAATGAGAACTAAAACCCCCCGTATAAGACGCGCCTTATACGCGGGAGATTACGGTATTTCTATATGATTGGTATGACCTAACCATTCTATTAGGAATTACAGTGCATAGATATGTTTGTAGGTATATTACGAGGAGGGGCGATGATAGGCAAAAGTCCAAAGCTGTCATAGCTACCAAGCTTAAATTGTCAACTCTGAGTTTTATAGCCAGGTCTCAGTTTCAATAAATGATAATTCTAAGGGTTAAGAGTTCAGATTATGAAAAATACTCAAAACCAGTGCATTTCCTACCCAAAGACAAACAACTGTGTGTAATTTTGTTTAAAAATAGTTATTTGTCCTGGATTTATTCCATTATTTAAATTTTTCTGTGGTTATGGGCAAACCTCAGAAACAATGAAGAACTTTTTCTGACTTAATTTACATACATTTATAGACAGAGCTTCATTTTGAGACAATCACCATCATGTAGACAATAGATTTTGGCTCATGTACATGTACCTTATAATAATGTGTATATTATGGTGGCACTGCAAATAGATGTCAAACTGAGAATATTTCTAGTGTTAGAAAGTGGCCATTGTGACCTGACTTGAGCTTTGGTGGCATCTTCCTGTAAACAGGTCAAATGTCTAGGTTACACTGGGGTCACATTCAAGCCCACACCAGGGTCACATCCAGCTGTCGTCACCTGTAGGGTTGTTACAACCCATGCATGTGTACCAGTATGTACCAGTCATTTGGTACAGTTTAATGTGAATGCAGCCTGTCTTTTTAAAGGTTCAGTCTATGGGCACACAGTATACATGGCCCTGCCCTATGTTGTATTTTGGATATATTTGAGGTACAATGCAGATGGGTTTACATGGGTTATAGGTGCCCTTGATGAGGGGGGTGGTCCCCCCATGTCCCATGTTGAATTATGCTAATGTCCCCATGTCAACTTTTAAGAAAATTTCATGTCCACCTGTCCATCTGCCAATTAGTTCCATAGCTTTGCTTCATTGTTACTATCTACCTTTAATTTTAAGATGTGTAGAAATTGTAACAAAGTTTGCAGTTGAAAATGGTATATCGTCATCCAATTAATTATAATTATAATCAGGGATTAAAGATACAGTCCTAGGGACTAGATTATAGTCCTTGGGACTGAGACCCTGGCTCCTACCCATCTTATCACATATTTGTGCAGTCAAATGGGTATAGTCCTTAGTGTGAAAAACAGCCAGCGTTTCATTATCATCCAAGAGTAGAGAAGAGTCATGGTGCCCTGGGGATGAGATTCATAGTCCCAGGCACCACCTGTTTAGTCCTGACGACTAAACTGTAGCACTAATAGTAAGGGTGCGTTCTAGTCCCCAGGACTAGATGTCGGCGTGTGGCTGCTGCTGGCCGCTGCAGCATACACGGCAAACAGGGCCAGCGCGACGCGGCAGACGCCTTAGTCCTCAGGACTAGCTAGACCGCAGTCATCGGTATCCTGCCCTTGGCAGGGCAATGAAGATCTACTCCAAGATATCACTCAACATGTACCCATACATCATGTGATAGACCCAGTAGCCCCTAACGCGCAGTTCTTCAATCCAGAGGAATATATGCCGACGGTACAACACATGTGGCCTCACCCGACTCCAACCGCCCATACTGAGGCTGCTGAGCTCATGCTCTGCTACGAGTTGGTAATTCACACTGGCTTGCCTAACTATAAACAGGCCCGGATATATATTCCATCGCAAGTTAACTGTGAGGCTTGGGAAAAAGCCTTAGTGGGTTACCATGACAAACAAATTGTGGACTATCTAAAATTCGGATGGCCTGCTTCATTTACAGCTCCCCATCCCCCCACCACAGCTGTTAAAAATCACACCTCGGCTCTCCTGCACCTTCACACTGTTGATGAATTCATCAATAAAAAACTCTAGCTACAGGCCATATCGGGCACCTTTGACCAGCCACCATTTCAGCCCTGGACCCAAGTGTCCCCTATCATGACAAGAGATAAGAAGGACCTTGTTCAGACTCCACAGGACTTAAGGCCAGCGCAGAGAATCATAATTGATTTATCATATCCAGCAGGTAATTGTGTGAATGATGGCATAGGTCGGAATGTGTTCCAAGGTCGCCCTCATTTTTATAGACTCCCCACAGTGGAAGACATAGCCCAGGAGGTGGCTCACCACAGGGGGCGCTGTTGGCTCTGGAAAGCAGATTTGTCCAGAGCGTACCGCCAACTTCGTGTCTGTCCCTTGGACTACCCACTATTCAGCACCGTGGCAAATATTTCATAGATATATGCCCCTCTTTTGGTGCCCATACTTCCGGCTCAGCACAGCAGAGAGTCTCCATGGCGATGTGTCACATCATGGAGACCAGGTACAAAGCCCTCGTCTATGCATACGTCAACGATTTTATCGGGATATCGGACACCAAAGAGCAAACAGAGGCATCATATGCCCAGTTTACCAATTTATGTTGTGAGCTCAGTATGGCCACGGCCAAGGATAAGGCTGTCCCATCGACCCAGGACATAGAATGGCTTGGAATCAACGTCCAGGCCAAGGATCTAGTTATATCAGTCCCGGAGCAAAAAAATGTGTGACGTCTTTGAGAAGTGCAGGGCATGGTTGGCAGTACTATAACCTACTAGATTCCCGTGGAGGTTCTGTGACACCCACACCGAGGTCCAGAAGCAAGCGATCGCGACTCTCATCACTCTCAAGACTCTCATCCCATCTGACTTGGCTGGCTTCATCATCCACCTAGTCACCAGTAACAAGTCACCAGACATCCTTACCACTGGCAAGACTCACGACATGACCCTCGCTGCAGCAGCTAGGGAGCTGCACCACATTGAGGCGATTAGAGACGTTAAGGTCCCTATCACCTATGCCCCAGCTCATGAACTCGGCCTCGTCAGTAACATAGTAGGGCCCCCATGGATGCAGCTAGCAACAACCAACTCATGTCAATTGTCACATCCCGAGTCCTGAAATTTATCATACCTGAAAAAATTAAGTATGTCTTCTCACCTACGTAGCCCTCTTGCAGGTGAACCCCTTCTCCGGCAACAGGTACGCAAGACCTGCACAGCCGCCGTAACTGAAGCAACGGCCAAAAACCAGAAGCGTCAGGCAACGGACTACATCACCTTTATGTTACTCAATGGTCATGAGCATGATATTCACGCACCCTCTCCAATTACATTGGGACTATACTTTCAACATTTGTCCAACAAACATAAATCACCTATAACGGCAGAAAATTACTTGTCAGTTGTATGGACATATGTCAAATCATGCTCAGGAAATGACTCCGTATTTGAGTCCTTCATTATTGACCTAGCAAAGAAAGGTAATCGCAAAATATTTACACATGTCCCTACGCCAGCCCCGGCCCTGTCCCCATTAACAGTGGCTAGAGCCTGTAGCGTTATGGATGCCCTGGCCTCAATGACTCTCCCAGCGCGCACTGTATTGCTCCTGGGCTATGCTACATTCCTTCACCACTCCAATCTGATGGGGCTTCATGGCAGGGGGGAGGGGGATCCCTGGCCCCCACACCCTCATGCGTAGTGACCACGCTGCGCCTTCAAGTTTGGGTCCGCTCAACAAAGACCACATCAGCGATGAACTGCTTCTATCTCCCAGTTCATCGGGCAGTGCACCCAGCCTGCCCGGTGCAGGCACTCCGGCGTTTCGGAACGCATATGGTCATGCCCTCACTCCCGACGACGTGGTCCCCACATTACGTGCGGCCGTCAAAGCAGTTGGGGCGCCGGAGGCTGCCTCGTTCTCCCTTTACAGCCTGCGACGTACAGGCGCCCAGAGGGCCGCCAGCTCTGGCGCCACTGTGGACCAGGTAAAGGTCCATGGCGCCTGGTCATCATCCATCGTCCACAATTATGCTCACAGGAACATTTTCACCAATACTCAATCAAAAACAACGGCCAAAGGCTAAGGTTTGCCACACAAAATAGACAAGGTGGTATCAGAACTGGTTATCTTATGTCGAATTATGTGCTATTCATCTGATTATTTATAGGTTCATATCCATCATTATTGGTACATGGTTACACTTTTAATCATTATTATCATCAACTGTCGTTTACAATTTTATCACATTTTATCACATGATAAAATGTTCTCCAAATCAAGGTCTGTCTCCGTATCTAGTAAATTGAGGTCTTATTATAAAATTGTATATATATATATATATATATATATATATATATATATATATATATATATATATATAATTTTCACCCACCCACCCACTCCTTGGGTTCTTGTATACCACAAACTCTGGACACACAAAATAGACAAGGTGGTATCAGAACTGGTTATCTTGTGTCGAATTAGGTGCTATTCATCTGATTAATTATAAGTTAATATCCATTATTATTGGTACATGGTTACACTTTTAATCAGTTTACAATTTTATCACATAATAAAATGTTGTATAAATCTAGGTCTGTCTGCGTATCTATTAAATTGCATATTACATGTTCTTATATCGATGATAAAATCTATAAGATTTTAATGATTACCGGTAAAAACGTTAGTACCTACCTTGAATAGATGAATGAAATTGACGTGAGAGGTGTTCAACAAATTCAGTGAAGTGAACGCCCTATCTGGACTAATATGCCACTTGCAATAGATTGAAAACTTTGGTTATTGCTTAGCTTTTTATCCAGCTTCCTATCTTCTATTGCTGTCAAAATGAGATTTTCTTTACAATCTCAATAATTGCCCCAATATATCCGTAGGACGGGTATTAATAATCTTTCTATATAGCATTCTGATTGATTGGTTAGTAATCCATATTGCTTTCTCAATGATTAATACCACTTTGTCATCTAATTCAGACTCAGCATCTCATAATCTTTTTGATAACTCGTCTTTATTGGATGTTGTACTAAATGCACCCAGATAAATTGTGTTAATAAATTTCTCTTTATCCCTGGTGGTAGCTGGTGGAGGTAGAGAAACGGTTGTACGATGTATCGATCTTAAGACGAAATAATCCATATCTGTCCTTGTGGAGTGACTGATTGGCCGAAGGGAGCAGTGAAGGGTAAACTTTGTGGCGGGTGGGCTAGAACGGTTAAGCTGTGGATGATTTATTCATGTGATAAAGTAAATGGTTAAAAGAGCAGAACACTTTATTTAAGGCCTATCCTAAATTGAATCAATAGTATAAAAAGTGATCAGTCTTGCTTATTCATAGGTAGTTTTTTTTTTTCTTTTTATTCATGTAGATAGAAATATTGTTATAGTGTTTACTGGGACTGGGTCTGTCTAACCTATTAAGATCAAACAGATCAGCATTCTCTTTGCTGCAAATGGTTGTAATATTATAATCTTTGGTAGTCTCTTATATTCTGCTATTAATACTCGGCTCCCTTTGTTGGCGTCTACAATAGGATCGATTCCTTTATGGTAGTGTTCACTCACTGACGATGATAATAAAATCAGCTACAAACGAAATTAACATGTACATTCAATCCACCACATTTTAGATCAGATAGCTTTGTGGCTTCACATGAACGTTATGGAGAGAGGATAAGCCTGCACACTGACTACCCTTTCTCTATGGCTACTCATGCATTTTCAAGCTCATTTTAACCTAATGTGTACATTAACTTCTGATCAAAGGTTATTGTTCTAATGTGGGGTGCATCTTTTTTTTCATTTCTAGGTGACCGGTGCTCCTTCACGATAGAAAGAATCCTGGTAAGTAAAAGTGCAATTTTCATATAGTCTAGTCATTCGGTTTAACTGCTTGCAGGGGTAAACTTAGACAAAGAGTGTATTTCCCCATCAAAGATGACTTGTCCTCATTTAAAGTTGGTATATCCGCTAAAAAAAAATTGAAAATTAGTGGAAACACATCTAAATATTTTGTAAATGCTCATCTCTTTTGCTGTGCATATATATATATATATATATATATATATATATATATATATATATATATATTGTTCCAATCACTACTGGCCCCTAGTGCCTCAACATGAAGTGTCTAATCACAACATACTACACCTTGAGGATTAGGGCTGGATATTCATTCACAGCACACAGGCTCCCTCTATATGAAATCAGACACACCTGGTTTAAAACTAGGATAGGAATAAATACAGGGCATAGATTTTCTTTGTTTTGGAGCAGAAATATTTCATATAATCACTAGCTATTTTAACACATGATTTAGAATGTTGGTTAGATGGCATTTGATGAGAAATCCCACATTTCATACCGTGATAGCGGATATGCCCACTTTAAGCTGGATTCACAGTTTTCCTACCAAAACACTTCTGGTGTTTGAAGGCATATTTGGATTCAACTAGACTTACAGAAAAAAAGAAAATAGCAGAGAGCAGTTCAGAAAGCAAGTGCTCAGTACTGTGTCAGCAGAGATTCAACTCCATTTTTCTACAACTACCAAAGACAGTCACTCTCTGTAATCCACACCAATGTGCCGTGATTTCCCCCTCCATGTTTGTTCAATTAGTGAAGAATCAAAGGATGATGGCAGAATTGACCATTACATTACTTAGATCCGACAGCACACTATGGTTGGCCAAATAGAGTGAAGTTTACCTTGTTTTAGATTGCAAAACACATTAGTGGTCTTGTCAGCTAGTGTCCAGCCATCCCTGAGATTGCCTACAGTGTTGGAGTCTGTTGTGTTTGCATTGGATGAACGTGTGCCAGCCGCCAGCTCCAATTACTGTGGTATATCTCAAACCCACTTAAAATGTAATCCAACAAATGAAATTACACCACACGTGCTAAGTGTAGTGAATCTGTACCAAGAACTCCCATCCTCCACGTGTTATCTGGCTGTAAGACATCAATATAAACACTTCAACTATAACAAGGTTTAGATAGACTTATTATACAAATCCGATTACATTGTGAATGCTTAATCAATGGTCCTAGTTGTTGCATTATTGTTAGTAGAGACATAAAGCCGTTAAAAGCAATTTAACTCGGGCAATACTGTGAAATGCATTCTTGTAAGAAGTCTTAGGTAGACAAGTGTTACCCTTGCACATAAGGAGAAGCATAAATCATTTAGGGATTATAGTTGTACTCAATGTACATGTACTGTCCAAAATGAATATAGTTCAGTTCGCACTTTATTTTATCATTCTATGCAGCAGCATCATGTTATAAGATATAGAATCCTTTCCTGAGAGGTAGGGGAAGGGTGAAATTTACCGATCATATGTTTAGCTATACACGTGTGACCTTTCATAGAGTGTGAAGTGTAAATATCGATTAACTACTGGGGCAGTTGTCAGATGGAGCAGCTCACTATGTTTACTCAAACATGAGCTGCACACAAGTGCTCACATCAGCTCAAGTGTAGCTTCCCCTTCTTTACAAAAAGACCAACATCTGGGCTTCTGTCTGTTTAACATTTCATCCCAGAAGTTTCCTTTGAAAGTTAGTATTCCCAAATAGAATCTGGGACGATACAGTAACAGTGTTTTTACATGTATACCGTTGAGGCCGTGCACCGTTTGTGAGTCTCTTTATTCTCGATGTGATCTGTAGGCACACTGGGGCAGAGTGGAAAGGAGTGGAGAGTCTGCAAGTAGGAGTTTGCTCTGTAGGTAACGGCCAACGTAGCTATGGATACTAGATGATTTGGATTTTATTGCAGGTACACACAGTACATATAGCTAGAGACATCTATAGCTCGATGCAGCAAGTTGGGAACCTGAGTGTTGTCCAGTTTTGGAGGCAGCTCTGCATGTAAAATGCCTTCATTCAAGGGACATTTTTGTATATGCAGCAGAAGACAAGTCTTGTGTATGATTCTCTCTCAAAAATCATAACAAAATATGAAAACAAAATCATTTGCTATGAATTATTCCCTCATAATACATGTCAGACTAGACAAAATGCCCTCCATAGGTCCCATATGGGCTGGAAAAGCACCATGCTCAAAAATACCTTCATTATTTTCAAGATAAGCATATCTGAAGACCTGAACAATGTGAACAGGTCCATGGTGCAAAACCCTTTTGTTTCTGTTAAATTCCATCATCAATTGTTGTTTTGACCTGATGACCCATTGAAAACCATATTGAAATGCTATTAGCACCCCATATTAGGCATGTTAGGCCTATTATAATGCACTATTGAGCTATTTAGCTGCAAATAGCAACAAAAGCATTGTCGGCACCAAAGACTAGAATCATAAGATGGGGCTAATTCTTCTCACACTTATTGTATCACTTAGATATTTCCCAT
Source organism: Acholoe squamosa (assembly GCA_949317995.1). Classification (NCBI taxonomy): domain Eukaryota; kingdom Metazoa; phylum Annelida; class Polychaeta; order Phyllodocida; family Polynoidae; genus Acholoe; species Acholoe squamosa. Next base: position 39,560,879 of record OX439042.1, on the reverse strand, counting down.
GCCTTTAAAGATGATCAAGTATACCATAAAAATGGATAATTCTGGTATCAGTGGGTGATCACGCATCCATATAAGGTGATCTATGTGGTCCCACATCAAAAACCAAGCAGAAATTTTGTTGAAAATCACAGTTTTTGCAAACTAACAAAAATCACATGTCTCCCATAGTGTAATAAGCCACCCTAGAGGTAGGGAAAAAAAGCATACTCATTTATAAACTTGATGGGTCAGTATTATGCACTATCTTTCAAAAACTGATGATTAGAATATTTTTTCACAAAATATATAGGGCCAAACTTTGAAAAACAGCAATTTTTTCAAACTAATGATTTTTAAATTTATAATCCGTACTTCAGTGGTAAACTGTGCACTATATTATTGTAATACCATCTACCCCGGCCTGAAAGCAATGAGTTTCATCTTTCATTTGCTGCAAATATTGTGTAAATCAGATATTTTTTGGCTAAACCACAGCATTTCCTAGCGAAAATTCAGGAAAAACTAAGTTTTAGGTTCCCAACTTGCTGCATCGAGCTATAGTATATATAGGTGTATCTATATTGTTTCTTTTATATTACATTGAAAACACTATTGGTCAATTACATCTCTCACAGGATAGCCGATTAAGGAAGCATTCTCTATGACCGTGCATATATAGTTCTCATTATGAGTGATAAAAGTTCATGCGTTCTAGCAAAGTCAATGATACACGGCCAAAAGTAAAACACAGAGTTCTGTTAGATGTATAATCCAACAGTGCAGGCATTATGTCCTTGAATTGCAAGATTCGCCCATTGTCGTGGATAGGCTTCTCTGTGCTGTGATGCTGAAGTATTACATTTAATGGAGCACTGCTAGAGTCAGCTGAATAACGAGAGAAACAGAAAAAACTACTTCTTTAAAAAGGATATGAGACGTACGTCCTTTCAGTATACTTTCCTTGCTGGCGACAATGCTTCAATGCATAGATGTTTCTAACCCTTTCTGTGCTCAGAGCTCTCTCTATACTGATAAATTTTACATGCTTCGATACATATATACCTATACATTTCGTATCTATAACGATCCTCTGAGAGCACCTCCAGCTATCACTTGGCATTGATGGGTTTATAATGGTACTAGATAAATGGAACAGCTCAGAGCTGCTCACTCCCACACGATACAGAGTTAACCATTTGGTACATAATGCCAATCCTCTGAGAGTGTACCAACACCAAAGGGCCTGCATGATGCTTGATTCTAGCACCGGCGAGTTACTCACGAGTGTTGCATTGATATAGATCGTGAAGACCAAAATTTATATATATACACTGTGATCCTTAAAGGGTTAACGCAGACCTTTGGCGGTGGCTATATGCAGCAGTCTACGGTGTTCTACAAGGGGAGGCAGAATAATGGTGAACGTAATACAGGATGTCGTCCTGACAATCGGCTAGTGGCCAGCTACAGGAGGAAAGAGGCGCTGGAGGAGGGGGGCTGAAGCTAGCCCCACAGACTGTGCGTGATAGGCCGACCCATTGTCAGAGCCCCCTATACTACGCCACATGCAAAATCTTCATCTCCCGTTCAGACCCCGGCTAAACTCTACTTGGGTAATTAGTCATGATAGATGGTAATCGATTGGTTTGACGGCTACCAGCGACATATAGCTAATCTGTTATTTTCATTGCCTGAGTCTGGTACTGTTTATTCCAAGATTTTTTGTTGGTATCTTTTTTTCTGAATGAACATGTCCAATCGGAAAAGGTTGGTTGTAACTTGCCTGAGTTTCGGTTAAAAACCAAACTAGTCAGGCACCACTGCTACCATATAGAGTCTTTTTTCTTAACTCTTCATTTTTTCCTGTTTTCATCCACCCATAACTTTTCCTTCCCCTCTCTGTATCGCCTACCCCTTTAGATTCGTACATGAGAGGGACCTAGTGTGTGAACTGGTAGTATATTCCATTTGATGATGTTCTAAAGGAAGGCCAGAATGAAGCCATGCGTTAATAAGCCACGCTAAAGGTCTACTGGAAGTAGAAGTAGGAACTGTTAGGGGGGGGGGGAGAAACCTCAATAATCCATAGTTAAATTGATCATTAAGAGTTGAGAGGTAGGCATGGTGACACAGCGTTCACCACTTGCATCGTTAACTGAGATACGGAAGGGATACTGTCACGGGTGCCGATAGAGAAAAGAGGGGTTGTCGTGACATCCGCTCTTTGCATCTAAGATCATTAGTCTGCTGGGGGTAGCATCGGTCTAATACATGATTAATGGCAGAGAATCTTTATATCTAGCGCTGGATCTTCCCTTATACCCCCTCCCCAGGGTACCAAACTCTTGGGAGCTGCTCACAACAGCAGCCAGGAATAGACTTCCTCCAGTACATGCACGGAACGCTCTGCATATTTCAGTGTTCCGTCGCTCATCTCATTTATCACCAGCTCAGGGCCGAATTAGAGCCACAAGAAAATGAAATAATCGCCTGGTCTCACGACGCCCCTGTCGCCTATTTGTCAGAACCGTGGCCAAATTTGAGTTTTCCGCCTGAATCTCCCAATGCTGAACCACTAAAAGGAGGTGAATCTGTCACCTGCCTTATGGAGACTGCAGAGAGAACTGCTCCAGCTATTGACAACCGCCTTCCTTTTACATCTCCAGGTAATTGCATGGCAAACCTTGCCTCCCTTTCCAAGTTGCAGACCGATTGCAGAATCGACTAGGCGAAGAAATTGACTCTTTTCTCTGAGTGTCGTTAAGGCCTTGAGTGAGGGAAATGAGCTTTGCTATGCTGACTGGAGAAGTGATGGTCTGGACTTCTTAAACCATTGGCAATGTAGGTAGACAGGTTTAGGGGATGGGGCTTGGGAGGGGATAGCAGAGATCAACAGATCAGTGAGCTGTATCCCAGCCTGAGCCATTACTAAGTGAAGGTAATTAAAACCATTTGTCTCCAGCTGTGAGGATTTCCCAGGTACGTAATGAATGGAGTGCGTGCCCCAAGTTGTAGGGCTGCTGCATGGAAAGGCATTGAGGGTGGATGGATAACTGGGGAGAAAGTGATAGAATATGAAAAGTAAAGCCTGAAATAGTTAGGGGGGTCGTACAGGTGAGTGAAAAGATGAGGCATTGGTGAACGTTTAAATATCTTGATGAATTGGAAGATAGGATGCAAGCCAATCTAGTTTTATCAATCGGTTTGATGTCGTTTCATAAATTATACTCTAATGGCGTGGATATCCACGTTTGTTAGCAGTTCTAGGAATGTCTTCGTGTAATTAGGTCTGATTGGTACTGAGATAGGGTAGATATGAAGTGGTATATGGTGTTGAAATTTACAGTAATTAGATTTTACTGTCACTATATATAAAAAAAAATAGAACAATTTGGGAACCCTGTGTAAAGATAGCTTAAGCTAAACAAGATATGTATGTACGTGTAACAGGGGCGTGCCCCCCCCCCCCCCGATCATGAAGGAGGTGGGGCCTGAGTATGTCTGCCCCCCCCCCCCCCCAATATTTTCCAAGAACTCATAAACACAATGGAAAAGAAGTTAAAACTTTACATCTCAATTTAGATTATTATGGTGATGTCATAGGGAGAATGGGGGTCTGAGCCTAAAGTCAGATCCAAATTTACCAAAAATCACCTTTCTATATGAATTCTAAATACTCATATATAGACGCCATCACGCATCAGCCGACAATTCAAGGTGGTCGCGATGGTGCCCTCGCCGCCCCCCCCCCCCCCGCAATGAAGTTTTGCTTCCTACGCCTCTATGTAAAGCTATATGCCAAACCCCAGCTAGTACGTCCTCCCTCCTCTGTGTATTTTTTTTCATCTATACCTTACCTTACCTGTCGAGGGAGTTAGGCGGTGGTCGTGGACTGATCGTTGAGAAGAGCACTAATCAACCCGGCGGGCCCAGGCCAAGGCTGCAGATTGGTCCTTGGAGAGGGCCACTTAGCTAGCCGGTGATCGGTCATCCGGCGACCGACGTCCGGTTCTCTTGGTGCCGCGCCCCTACTGCCACTTGGCGACAATATAAACGAGCGCCGAGAACGCTACTGACCGACCGAGTGCCCTTAAGGACCACCCGACCCCCTTTGAGATAAGATCATGACCGCTCTCACACCTTCTTCATTAAAGTCCATGCCCTCCGGGGACGCACGTTGTCGTCTTCAAAAGGCTACTCGTCGGAGGAATGTGTATGCCCCTGGCAGAGAGTTCATTTAGATCATAGATGGTCCTCCGGGGGCTATTGTCTGGTGGTCACCGTTTGCACCTGTTTAGGAGAATCAAGTGACTGCAGCCAATTGGTGCTAGCCATTGCTGACCACACAGAACAGCCGCCTGAGCCCACCATTGCCCTACTCCATGGGGGCTACTTGTGCCTCTTATCGTTTTGTCCTTTTTCACTCCCGTTTTACACGGAACTGCTGTCATCAATATTTCAAGTTGCCCTTGTCCTGCCCTCTTCACTGCCCTTTTGTCCCATACTGATTCCTCATTGCCCTTACATACCTCGGGCTTCCCTAGCCCACTTAAAAGGGTCTATATATCTTCTTTCCTATCCCCTCAGGATGTGTATGATGCACAGGCGTGCACTGACACATCCCATTGTGAAATGTGTAGTTTAGTAGTTCTCGCCATGAATATGACCTTAGCTGTCGAAATGGCGTTAAACATTTATTACTCACTCACTCCTTACATACCTCATACTGCTGCCCCATTCACTGATGCCCTTCTCACACACACACACACACACACACACACACACACACACACACACACACTGCTCTCCCATTCATGACTGCCCTTATAATCATTCTACCTCACACTGTCGACCTATCCATGCCCTTCACATACACATTGATGTCCCATTCATCATTGCCCCTATAATTCTTCTACCTCACCCTACTGCCCCATCGCTCTGACTTACAGTACTCATTCCTCTGACTTACACTTCTGCCCGGCGACTCTCATACTACTGGAGGCTGTTGCGAAAAGAAATGGAATTAAATTCTCACTGTAGCTATTTGATCTTCCAATTCTTGGCTCTTCCCCACCATGAGAATTGACTTCCCCAGAGAATTGGTTCCTACTTGAGAATTACACCCCGACTCTGGACCACTCCTATACCACTCCTCTGACCGATTCCTTTTTTGCAACACACAAGGGAATCAATTCCTTGAGGTGAGTGAGTTCCATTTTGGGAATAGCACCTCCTACAGAACCAATTCCAAATCTTTTCGCAATGGCCTCCAGCCCACCCTCGTACTGCTGCCTATTCTTTACTGACTTGACATCCTTCTACCTGACACTATACTCTTTCATTCCTCACTGCCTTTGTATATGCATCACTCTTTCTACACACGACTGGCCGTTGCTTACTGAATTCATACTCTTCCAGACACATACATGTACCTTTGCACGGCACAGCCCATCCTCACCTCTGGTCGTACATTCCTCCTCACTCCCTCATCATTCCCTCCCTTCATCCTGGCACTTCACCGTTGACTTTGAAGCAAGGCCTTGTCAAGATATTTCCCACAATAAGACTTCTTAGAACCCCACCCCTACCCTCCCCATAATGCACTCACCTGTCTCCCTTCATCGCAAGTGAATATTCGGTTCTTAAAATCGAACTATTGGTCCATGGGATAGGCAACTTTTCAGTAATGAGAGGGTCCCATATAAGCATACAGAACTAATACTAAATCTTACATACAAATACACATAGTGATACACATTTCACGCACTACATCTCAATCATATCATTCTCCATTACATTCCACGCCATCTCTGCCCTCATAGACCCCGGTCATAGACGCACTCCCAGTGTCAAACTATTGGTCTTCACCCAACCCTGGATGGGACCTCTGCAGTAGGCCCCAGCTTGCATTGTGCCCCGGGCATGCTCCAGTTTTCCCACGTATCGTCCAGCGCCTCCTGGCCCCTAATGAAGTTTGTGATTACGCAGATATCGGACTGCAGGGTATGGCTGCTTAGCGGTGTGGGCACGAGCCGTCAGGGGGTGTTAGTGTCAGGGCACAGAAGCAGGAGCGGCTGAGGGCCTCACTCTGCCCCTTTATTGCCCATTGGCAGTCTGTGTGGGGTCCAAACAGGGCGCCCTGCCACCCATCCGCCATGCACAAGCACTGCTAATAGAATCCATCTCTAACCCTACCTGCAACCTTGGGCAGCCAAGCACCCACCAGACCCGACGCCAACCCCGGAGGTGGACACTACCATACCGGAAGTGATATTCACAGAGGGTCCGGGACTCGAGACTCTCTGCATAAGGCCTCTTCAGGGACGCGATGCACTGAAAGTATCTCATACCATTTCAGGTTTAGGGGGGAAGGGGCTGGGTATGGTAAAGCTTGTGCTTGAGTAAAATAGCTGGCAGTGGTAAATGACATGTCTTCTAGTAGCCATCCTGCATCCTCCTGATGTCAGCGATCCCTCTGCTCCAAACCCTCCTTTCCGCGGAAGGCCCCTTCGTGGCAAGTGGCAGTGAGGGAAGCGGGCTTTTTATGACAGCTAATAACATAAAACGAATATCCCGCTCTCTGGCCTCCTGCGCCCCTTTCGCTTGATATGAAGGTTGGAGCCTGGGCTGCAGCCCCTTTGGCAGCGATAGCACAGCCAACAAAGGCAGTGGTAGCGTCTCGAAGCTTCATCCCTGACCTCAGAGGTCAGGCAGCCCCCAAGGTCAATTCGACCTGTGGATCTAGATGATCTCTGGCCGTCAGATGTTATTGAACCTATGACTCTGCTATCTCTGTAGTACAACAGCATGTCATCTTCTTTATAGTGACTGACATATGACGGCTCTGACATCAACTTTCTGCTGAGGACATAGGTAATGTAGACATAACTATACCGGTATGTTATTGGAGCTCTGCAACGTTTGCAGTCCTCTGCATTTAGTCCTGTGTCGCCTGACATTTTGTGGATCGATACACAATGGTGCCTGGATATGAATTCAGTTTTCGACAAAAAGAAATATGTTTAGATCTATATGAAAACTATGGTTCCCACCTATCATATACATTATTCACGTACTCCTTGTCATGGGCAGTGTACCCTTTTCTATTTCATAATTTTAACTATTCATATCACAAACATACATTGAGTCGTATGACAAGTACCTCCATCACAACACTGACGTCTCTGAATGAAACTAACTCGGTCGGTTTTACACTGCTGATGATTCTATGGTGTCTTTTAAAATCCTTTTATGTATTCTGTAATCCTTTTGGGTATTGTATTGTCATTTGTTATGTTGATCAGATATGCATTAACAAGACATTTGTACGTATCTAGGAATACAACAAGATACAATAACTTGCTTCGAAATGTGATTATATCTCGATTCATATAAGGATATAAAATGATAACATAATTATTGTGGTGTTATATCACAAGTTATTTTTTTCTGTATAACTTTGTAAGAAAGCACCAGGTCCGGTATAAGTAAAATATGGACACCAAGGGAAATAGGGGAAATCAAATCATGTCTTGAAATAATGGTGGTAACTCAGGGCGAAGAAAATCCTATGCATAATAGAGGTCCAAACTCCATCACAGGCAGTTGTCCAGGGTGTCCGAGGTACCCAAAATATACATGTACCTGATCCAAGCAAGCCGAAAAGATTATATTTCGGGTACCAAGTTTGTTTGTTTACTTTTCAATTCAAACAACAAAAATACTCATCGTTGTTGGTCATTGCACGTAAGTTACTGTCCTATATTGTGCATGACCACATCAACTCAAAATGATCACAAGTTTAAATGAATCACATGTAGATAAATCCTGTTTTGGTCCTCTGGTTTAGGGACTGTCGCAGAATCACGACTGAGTAAATGGAGGAAATCCGGCCAGGGGCGGGTCACTCTGAGAGTGTTTTGCTGTCTTTTGTGATAGAGCAGAGGTTGTAACCAAAACTGTAATCTGAAAATTGTGCCTCTTTGGGCAATCTACTAGTAGTCGGTGCTCTCTCTATCTACGCTGTCACCAGGCAGTGTCAAGGCGCGGCCAACTGATAAAACGTCTTATCTTTAATTTAGCAATCACTCAGCGCTCTGCTTTGATGCTACTCGAAGGAAAGGCTGCTTGGTGGAGCGGGCTTTTATAATTATGAGATTCCCTAGGACAGAGAATAGACGTTCAATCCAGAATTACTATTCATTGGTAACAGAGAGACAACACTAAAAGACCACAACTGCTAGGAATTTGTTATCGCCATGCTTACTTTTATTCAGGGTGTAGACCGTGGGTGTAGAATTGGTCCCATCAATACCAATTGATGGACTTGTATTGATGGACGTAGTATATCTTAGTGTAAACATAATTATGTGCCTTATACTCACAAAAAAGACATATTTTGCTGTAATCATTTTCAGTGGAACAACCATAGGGGCGTGTGTGCACTGTTCTAAATAGCTTGTAATAAATGATGGCTAATAACGGACGCTTAACCAAAGGATTCCATCCATAGTTCCCTTGGAATGTGGCGTACTCTAATCACTACCAATATGCCTAAAGTATATAGGTTAACATCACTTCCTTTAAACTAGAGACGTGTTAGACCGCTCTGTTCCAACAATGTTGCTACTATCAGGTATGGTGTAAGGCTCAAAATACTTGTGAATGTCCCCACAAATCCTGAGTTAGACCCCTGAATTTGGCCAGTTTTTGAGGGGGGGGGGGGTGTATGTTGCGCAGGCGACAACAGCCCTACAATATAGAGGACCTTAGGGAGTGATATCACTTTTTAACAACAGGGGGGGCTGGTGGGTTTGCGCCTGGGCGCGCGAAAAAAATGAGGGTTCAATTTTTTCGACCTCCCCATAAGGGACAAAAATCGCATGTGAACGTCCCCTTTTAGCCTATAGTAGCCCGCGGGGTTTTCCACTGAAAACAGGTGAAATTATTTTGACCCCCCCATCAGAGGTGTTGAAAAAATTCTGACCCCCCCCCCCGATCAAGGGGTTGAAAAAATTCTGACCCCCCTCATACCCACCAGCCCCCCCCCCTGTTGTTAAAAAATGATTACTCCCTTACCGCAGCTCTCCCAATTGTGCAGGGGGCCTTACAATAGCATTTCTATGGAGGTGTTCACCTGGTGTTATGTGATCGAAGTATGGGGGGGGGGGCTGGGGACAAACAGACACACAGTCTAACCCCAATGTCCGCTATAAAGGGCAGTTATAAGCAGTACTAGCACAGTTTTGTTATATCATGGCTTGGAAGCTAACACATGCGGATTGGAAACGCTTATGCAGCAAACGTCATAGTATTACAATGCCCTTTTATGTCAAATATAAGGAGGGAGGTGACATTACTATTTCAATAAGACTAGTGGTACTTCATACCTCTTCCCCACAAAGGTTATTACACTCGTTTTTTCATCAAGTCCAATCCTGCATCCCCATACTGTGTATCTCTAGTGCTTTGTTAACTTTCCCTCATGACATTTAACTGTCTTTTTCTGTGAAAAGTGGCCATGCTTATTGGAACGTGTAGCGTTTTTCCTTCCCTCATTGCTTCCATTTTAGCCTTCTGGGCCCTCAATCGGATGGATTCGTGACTAGTGAAACACAAAGAATTGGTGTTGTGGTTGTTTCCTTCTTATTTTGCTCATCCCAGATGTCATTATGAATGCGGATGCAGAGGGGGCAATCCAGTGGTCAAACCTCTTAAAAGGTCAGACCACGATGGACTTTTGTTGATGTCAGTTGCGTTCATTTTGTCCTGACGGCTGTTCTACAGTGGTCATAAGGCAAATCGGTTTATTCATTTATTTAGCTTTGAGTTGCATTTTTAACTATTGTATTTTTTTATAATATGGCAAAACCTGTATGAACCAAGGCGAGGAGGCTCTATCATTTTGATACATGGGTGAAATAGACTTACGTATACATACATTAGAAAATTTCATGTAGACAATACCAAAAGTACAGAAGTCAATATAAGGCAATAGATATGAACAATAGCAGCTTGAACTGTTTAGGAGAAGCTAAATCCACCAGAGACCTTTTCCCCATTGGTTGCGAGATCAATTAAGTACCTATAAAGCCCTCATGGACTTTATGTACAGTTTTTACAGTGCTGGTGACATGGAGGCGAGTGAGAGGTACAGGGGCAGGTGCTACGGTCCTTAAATTTTCTCACGACGAGTGGCTGAGACATGAATGGGGGTCTGGGTGGATGGAGGGTATGTGTCAAGAGAGCTCAATAAAGCACATATAATGGAGACTGTTCAAAAGACCCTGTGGACGGGTCCTTTTCACAGTGGGCGTCAATTAAGAGTGATTCTGAGCCAAAGATCTGAGACCCATATTGACTGGGGACTAGGTTTATGTCGTACAAGGACCTGTTTGAATATGGCCTAGCACTGAATGGGGAAGGATACTTAAGTTGTCGGCCGGTGTCCGCCTGTATGAGAGGTAATGATATGCAGGGAAATGGGCTAAGGAGACCACAGAGAGTTTTCAGTCACTGGAGTGCGAGGTGTGTATAGTGTGCTGGGTATGGAGGAGGTAGCTGGTTATGGAGATGTGGGTGAATGGTAATATGGACGAGTGCCCTGTGGATTCATTCAAATGTGGTATTATAAAAAGGTGGTAGGGTGCTATGACCTCTACTGACCCTGCAGTATCCTGGCTGAATAGAGACCTGGGAGCTGGTGAAGAAGTGGAGGCGGGGGGGGGGGGGTTAGGAGGTGGGGCAGAGGGGAGGCGAGGGTCATCGCAGTTTGGATCCAGTGAGACCTAAAGCCTATCAGGATCAAGCCTCAGTAGTCAAGCTTCACAAATGCTATAATATCGCAGATCACCTGGGTACTCTGCTTGACGACGGTCCCACTCTGCCTTGGCTATCTGCACATCCGGTAACGCCCCTTACCCCCTACTCGCACGCCTACCTCCATCAACTATATTGAAAGGGTGATGGAAAACTAGGGCCGTTATCTTCCTAGTGGGAGGAACGGATAGCGATGGCATCTGCATCATCAGAGCCATGTCCTGACAGGCTGACCTCTAGCTGGGACGACCCTAACCCTCACCCCCACCCTCCCACTTCTACTCTATCCACCCATGCTCCTCTATAGGACCCTACACCTCCCCTGTAGTTTATAGCCTGCAGATCGTATCGGCCTCCTCCTGCCCTCTTGACCTGGGGAGGCCTAACGCCACAAGTGGCCTTCATGGCTGACCAGACCTTGTGGAGGAGTGGATTAAGAAGGTCATAATCCAACCGAGTGGAATAACAGGGAAGGATAGAAAACAAAAGGGGGTGGGGGGGGGCTAAGAGGGGCAAGGGTGAAGAATGAAATAATCAACTAATGATCAGTATGAAGTAAACATGGCAAGAAGGTTGTATAAACTACACGTAAATGTTAAGAAGGAGGATAGATGGAGAGGATATGTAGGAAGCTATTGTGCCATAGGAACAGATGGACTATAGAAGGGTGTTGAAGCGGACACCGAGTGGGGCATAGTAGTATATGGAAAGAGGCGGCGGGAAATGGCACGCTGTGGCCATCAGTGGGTAGGTGGGTGGGTGGGAGGAAGGGGTGGACAGAGGCAGGGTACATTGGTAGAGGAGTTTAGGGAAGGTAGGGGGTGGGGGTACCTCGGCGGGGTGGAAGCATTAAATGGATGAGGATGGGGACGGCGGGCGCACGCCGGTCACTAAGTGAGGCGATCCGTCTTGGACGCCCATCCGCCGCTCCTCCCCCTTCCTGCGGGCGGCAGCGACGGTCGGGGCGATTTATGTGACCCCCAGGGGTCGCTGGCCGCGCCATGCACCGGTCATGGCTGCTTTGCTGCGCGCTGTCGACGATGTACCATAAATTGCGGTCGGTGACTTCCGCCATTGGGCCTGCAGGCTGTCGCTGCCACCGTCGTGGGCTGGTGGTGATGGCTAAAGACGGGACCTGTCTGTGGGTCACTGTCTGCTTCATCGCCATCAGACGTCCAACAGCTGACTACACAGTGGACACAGCAGCTGCCCATGAGGAATGCCCTGAAATAAACTGGGCACAGTAGGTTTATGAAGACACTACTATAATGGCATGTCCCACAACCGGAAGTTCCTATTCCCCGAAAGCGGAAATCCCATCGTGTATGCAACCGGAAGTCCCATCATGCTCGGGGAGCATGCAGTGGCTCTGGATAAGAGTAACTGACCATTGACCACCATATCCCCATATCATCCTGCCTGTCCACGCCGGGGTACTAAAATCCTACCGTGCCCCAATATTTCCTGTGCTGTCCATCGTGCATACTATCTCATATAGAAAATCGATTATAACAGGTAGCCAATGGGATACCGGTAGTATTCCCTTATGGCATTGATTGTGTTTCTAACCATTAATCTATTGTGTAATTCCCATCGTAGCTATATATAATGTCTAGATCCATGTTGTAACTCAACACTACATAGAGTGAAATACAAAGAACCGTGGGCGTCTCGTAATGAAATACCCCCTCCCTCGGCTTCTTCCGCTCATATATATGATTGTCACATGAAATCTGCTTAAGTGAAACAAGAGCCGTTGGAAGTTTTAATTAATCAGAAGGTTAACTAGAAAATGGATGAGGGTATCTTTGACCTCGGAACTTATAAACTTGCACTCCTTAATTGTTTGCTAGCACCAAATCATACGTAATCAGTAAGTGATGGAGAGTATAAGTGTACACAGGCCTCTGTGAGCCGCAAATTACCCGCCATATACCGCTATCACGATGGAGAGTTCGCCTGATTCAAGCACGTCAATCAAGAGATGCTGAGAGAGAGGAAAAAAAGTAGTTGAATAGGTTGAGTGGCGACGTTGGGCTCCTTGGGGTGTGTGCGTGGGTGGGATGGAAGTCTGTCCTGGTGGCGACTGGAGAGATCCTTGTGTATGAAGGCTGATGTCTGAATGTGGATCTAATCACTCCATGACATGATTGACATTGCCCTCCAGGCTTTACACACCTGCATGTATTCAGGTGATTGGGACTAAGGGAGCCCACCTTTCTGGGGCCAGCACCACTTAGATGGTGAGGGGTCCGTGGATTATAAGGTATGTTTCTTGTATAGAACAATGTCCATATTGTGGTTGTGACTATGGGCTGCATGGTTGTGTGCCTTCAGCGTAGGGGATACAAGGATTATTCCGGTTGATGAGCACATATATGACAGTGTCACTTGTACCAAGAAACATGTATACAATGCATATAGCGGATCGGGCCAGGTCAAGTGGAGATAAGGATCAAGAGACATTCCGATTCAAATTGTAATCGGGAAGGTATTTATATTTGCATGTCAGGGAAACACCAAAATTGCTTTCGCATCTTTCCCACCCTGTGATAAACGTCCATGAGCCACATGATGCCTACTTGGCCCAGAATGCAGTAATGCCTAAATAGCAGATAAATTAGGGTTATAACAACCGATGGACAAATCATACAGGCCAGCAGGTCAAAATCTGTATTCCAGGATACCTTCTTCTCACCTCCCTTTACGAGTCTGATGCTAGAAGCAGAGATACAAGCAGCTATATTGGCTGGAAGAGGCCTGAGACGGGCTATTGGGGCTGTCAGCATGGCGCGGTTAATGCGGACAAATGGCTACTATTCAGAGAAGAACCCTCTGCCGCCCCTGGGGGCCAGGTGGGTGCTGGAGGAGGGGACCCGTCACGCCCAATCCGGGCAGGCTCTCTGTCTCTTAGCTATCTACCACCAGGAGGTGTGAGGCATCTTGCAGATCCACACCCTCCTCTCCAGGCCATCCAAGCTAACCTCCTGTGAGCAGCTCAGTGTTGCTGGCCCAGTCACAGGGGGAGCAGCTCAAGGCAGGTCGGTGCTTCCCATACAAAGGTTTCATCAATATAAAGGCTGTTATGTAGAATATAGTGTAATCGATATGAAGGTTTAAGGAGAATGTGCGAGCGGTCTTTGCAATCAGGTACTATCAGGTGCGAGAAAATATATCCGTCAGTCTGGAAATATATATGATATACACATATCATATATACTACCAAACTAACTATTTTGGGCCTGCATGGCATGGCTGCGATTCATTGACAACATTTTGAAAATGGAAATGTGTGCACGGCCTTGGTGTGCACTCTATGTATAATAGGAAAGTAGGGTCATGGTTGAAAGAATAGGTCATGTTAGAAAGGATATGGCATCAGTATGGTTCTCTGCCATATTCTGCCCCAAGTACAAGCGATGCTACAATTATAATTTGATGCGAGCTTGTTTAATTTTGGCAGACCCGCAAATATTTTTTTCGACTCCCTCCCCACCAATATGATAAAAGTTATAGTGACCACCCTGCCCCCTCCCCCAGAACTGACCCAAAAAGGTCAGATATGCATGTGGAATGACGTGGCACAAGGAATACATGAATTGCTCATGTTTAGTTTTGACCACGCAGTGTGAAGGCTTATTGGGTTTTGGAACCCTATCAACGACCCCCCCCCCCCCACCAAAGAGCTCTTTTTTTCAAAATGGCACCCCCTCCCCAGTTGGCATTGAATGACTTGTTCCTTACTGTCTTGATCCATCTATGTTCATATTAGGTTGTATTTAATATAGGGAGAGTGTTATCTTCTCAATAGCCTTAACTCCAGATTGAGAAACCCAATGACCAAGATGAATATATCCCCGAGTACCTGAGGTTATTAGCACGGTGGTACTTTGGTTTTCTAATTATCTATATAAACTAGGCATAAAAGGACACGACTTTATCTATAAAACAGGAGTGTCGTACCAGCATGGTTATCCCCCAACCCAAGCATAGGGAAACTAGCTAGAATATGGTAAGCCGCCCACTCAAAAATAGAAACCAGTATACACTTACATATGTATTTTAGCAATTTAATTATATTAAGTTGACATTCCTTAGCAGCAAATGATTTTTTTTCTAAATGTCTCCTAGAAGCACACTCCAAGGCTTCAAATAAACTCCAAGTCTTGCACTTCCGGCACTCAAAATTGCCAATAGCATAAATGTACGCTTTCGTGGCACTGCTCTTCAGAGAGCATTCAGAAGGTTTCGATTATCACAAAAAGGGGGGGTGTAGGCAGTAGAGAAGGCAAGCTTTGTGTGTAGATAAAGAATAAATAAAAGATTCCTGAGTTCATTATTCAACATGGTCCGTTTGAGGTGTCGTTTCTAATAGAGACAACGCATTAGTGCTTACTGTAATTAAAGGAGGCAGGATCGAAAATGATTGAGGTTCTTGTCTCTTTAATGCAGACGCAATTAAGCGTTTGTGCGCTCAGGCATCAAGGGTGATTTAGGATTAAATCTCAGAAAGTTCTGGCTGAAAAGCAATTTATGTTTTTGGTGACAATTTGGCAATCGCTCCCATGGACTTTTGCAATGGGTGAGGGCATTTTCGGTCCTAGATCGTGTGGTGGTCCGATACACAAAGCTCCCTAGAATCATAGTCGACGATATCATTGTGTTTGAAGAGACTGTGAGGTGGAGAAACACAAGTGAGAAATATTTTTTTATAATGCTGCTGTGTTTGTCTTTTCTCTCTCTTTGTACTTTGCCAATAACACAGCGCAGATAATAAACATTGGATAAAAGAATGAAATGAGGTTTTAGAGTTTTATGTTGATTATGGCCAGGATGTACTAGGGCTCCAGCAAGTATCTTACACGCTTTGTATTTGTGCGCCCTGTCCATGGTTTGCCAACCCAATAAGGTCCTTAAGTATAGTACTGACGGCAATCTGTAGTTCTGCCTTCATGCTTCATGCCATGAAAAGGGCACTGCATAGTAAAAGCTATCCTTTAATAACGGGGTTAATGCCCCCCCTCCTGATGGCGGCTGTCCTTTCTCGGTCCTAATGATTGTGACGTTTGTTTTTGGTTTCAGAAGAAATGTAACCATGAAGAATTATCGGTTTGAACTCCCTGACGCTGAGAAGCTGTATTGAGCAGATCTATTGCGCAGATCTATTGGGTAAAAACTGCTTCTAGTGCTCTTTGACAATATAAAGCATAATTTGTGCACACACTGAGCCTCATAAAAACTGGTTTGACCCTGCGAATTAGAAACATACGCTAATTCTTGCCACTACCACATACATGCGCTTTTCTCATGTTGTAAAACATGCGTTGAAATTAAATGGTTTCAGTACCTAGAATACCACACAGAGAGAAGAACACTGATCGCTTTGACGCATACTGCACAGGTCACAATTTGTCTTCCACATGACATGTATGAAGGTATGTCGAATGAGGATGACGCTTTCATATTTGGTTCGTCAACTCCACTTGACATGCGTAATGAAGACATGTCACATATTTCAGATCCATTCACCTGAGTGCTAGGTAATACTGTGAGACAATTATGTAAGGGTCAAGAGCAGTCAATAGCTATGTACCAATGCTTCAATCAAGGCAGGCCTATAATAGAAGGCAGGGGATATCATAGTCCCACAGGCCTGCAACACTAAGGCACTTTTTCCTATTTACAGAACTTCTACTTGACTGAGAACCTCTATGCAGTCCATAAGACAAGGGCATGGAGGTGCATGGCAATGCCATCTGTCTCCATGTAATGAAGATACTGAGATTATAGACTGTGGGTTAGCATACAATCTTTTGGTATTTTCACTGACCCACACACAAGGTGTCTAACCTCTCCAGTTGAAGAATTCAGGATTGTGGGTGTCTATTCACTACCATTCACTACCCTTCATTGATAGTATTTACCTTAGTGATCTATTCTTCATGAAAACAAAATGACACAGATACATCAAATGTCTCAAGTGTTGGTAGTACCTCTTGGTAGTGATTAATCCTGGTACCAAAATGGTTGTTTGCCCCATCTAGTGGAATATCCTAGAACAATTATGTATGTCAAAACATCACATGTCAAGTGCCTTTGACATGGCCGTGACTCTAGTCAACTCACAGATGACATGACATTTTAAGGCATGTCAAATCACATGAGGATTACTGTGTGCTACAGTTGTCATGGTGACATATGTGCACAAGTCCCAATGATGTGTGCTCTCTGTGTCAAATCAAGTTGACATGGGTATACATGTCGCTTTGTCAGTACTTTTTTTCAGTGCGTATGTAAAAAGCTTGGTTAGCACATTCTAAATATAAGAATAATCTCACTAAATTGGGCGTTCTATTACCGAGGAGCACTCACGTTGATCTCCTTTTAAATAGATATTAATGGGGATTCAGCGTATTTCCTTTCTTTTCTACAGTCCTCCGGTTATCTCCGCTAACAGCAGTTCATTCATATTCAGTCCCGATTCTACTGAACTTATGAGACTCGTGGCACTCTATATTATAGACCTAGCAAAGCATGTTAACTATAATTGGCAATCTGGTAGTATTGCATTTATCAATTAGGTAGGCTCCATTTACCTTTCTATCTAAATATTGACGGTCTCCAGTGGCTAGCACCCAACAGGTTGGCCTTTAATAAATCTTGTAGCCCATCAACACAGCAATCAAGTAATAATCTAATGGCGACCAGACCAATATAGGGGTCACAAGCACATATTAATGTAGCCCAACCTGCACGTGCCGGAGGATTAATGCCACATTACCCCCTCTGGACAGAGAATACTCAGGAGCAGCCTGAAGAGTGTAGTGCCTGTCTGATTGGCCTTCCGTGGGGAGGGGTGCGGGCTAACATGGCCTTAACCCGTCTCGCATGTCCATCCTGAATGAGGGGTGAGCAGGACATTAATGGTAACGACCCCTGCTGAATGCCGTCCGACTAGTCGGCCACTGTGTCAGTGCCAAATGCAAGTAGGCCTTTGCGTGTTTCTAGGACGGCTCTCTATTTGCACTGTGTGTTTTCCCCATCATGTGCGTGGCCAGCGGAGATGCCCACCTCCATGCAGCTAGGCAACACTGACGGCCATTTACGCCTACATACATGTTGTGGACGCCGTAGGTGTATTGTGCTTTCGCCTGGATCCTTTTATAAGGGCCCTTCTCCACCAGATGACGTTCCTGACCGTTGCACGTTTCGGAGACGATTTGGTACCAATTTGGTCATGATTTTGGTGACATGACAGAAGGGCACCGCCCAAGGGCCCTAACATACTCGTGAGCCCTATGGAACATGTATGCTTCTCCCTTTGCTTCTCCCTTTGCCCTTTGCCTGATTCAGAGCTTATTGCAACTATTTTCTTTTATTATTTAGCCCAAGGGTTGATGAAACCCCTAAAGACGCTGGAAACAGCAATGTTGCTGATGGTTTTCTTATCAAACATCTTAAGGCTTGTCAGCATCGGCCAAAATGCCACGGATAACAAGAGCCCTGGAAAGGGTGTCTTCACAGCAGAAGAGGTAAAAACTATATCCTTTTCAGGATGCACCTTTATTCCTAAACCGCCTCTCCACTCAGTTATTTCTCACCTAATAGGTTTCGAATAGTAGGACGACTAAGTGTGGCCCAGTGATACATCATCCATGCACAGAGGTAGTCTGACAAGCTCCAAATGATCATCGTGTAGCCATTATGCAGAGTACACACCCAAGTCTGTCTCTATTGATTGTGCTGACTGGGAGCTGAACCCGACAACTCATAGACACATACAAAAGACCCCACCTTGTATAGATGTAAAGGACGTATAGATTTGCTCAATTCCACCGAAAGCTCCCCTTAATAGCTAGTGTTTGACAGGCCCTGGCCAAATCGGGAGGACATTCTCTGTGCTTTACTGGGTGAGGGCTGTTGTGGAGGGTGGTGGGAAGAAAGCAGACTGTGTAGAATGTCTGTTTATCCAGCTAAAGTAAGACCTCACCTCTAACAGCACTCTCTCCATACCCTGGGGCGGAACAGTCTCACTACATCATACCACTTACTCCACTGCCTATTAATGCTGTTGGAATGCTACCTTACTTACATAGGATGTTTCAAATGATGTTCAACCTTGCATTGTTCACACCTAATGTGATATGACTATTGTAGAAGAGATGTGGACATTATCTTTATCGTTGGTGCCTTGGATCAATACTTTGCTTTTGAATTGTCTGAATGCATATATCCAACAGGAGCATTGATAAAGTCAATTTGTAGCATATATACCTCTCTCTCTCTCTCTCTCTCTCTCTCTCTCTCTCTCTTGCTATCTCTCTATATAAATATGTATCCATCTATTGTCAGATACCTTTATAAGGTATCTGTCATTATTACGGCATTACCACCCCTGGAATCTTCCATTTTTAAAGGCCAGTTTTCCTTCTCTCAGTATCTGGTACAAAAGTGTGCCTGGAGTATGCATGTAGGCCCATAGAACCTAGAAAACCCATTCCACTGTGGCCCTTCCAACCCAGTAATCCTCTTTACTGTATAAGGTCTAGCAGAAGAGATTTCCCTACGGCCACTTATTGTATACTAATTGTATGTAGCGTAATTTTAGCAGTCCAAAGTGGATGTGGCTCTCCCTTGATTGGGTAGAGTTGTTTCAAATGTGTTTGTTTCACCTGATGGTCAGGTAGCTCTCCTGGTGCCCAGGTCGGCCACAATGCTCTCTGCTGCGTTTCAATTGTGTATGTCTCACCTTTGATGATACTATACCTCTTACGGCGCCCAGGTCGGCCACAGTATTTTTTACATGAATTAAATTAATTATCATGGATGCACTTTCCCTCAAAAACTTTATTTTAGACCAGCTGTAGCATGACACACCTCAAACTACATAAACACAGATATTAGAAAACTCTCAAGTGATTTCCATACCCATGAGTTATTTTCATATTTTAATGGAAATAAAAATCACTGCTTATTTTCAACTAATTCCATAAGTCCATTCAATCTAAATTAAATTAAATCACTAGATACTGGACTTATACTACCACGCCTGATGAGACATTTAACTTGAAACCACACTTCAACCCCCCACTACTGGACCTTCATATCTGTGAAATCCATCACTGGATCCTTTTCTACTCCAAACATCAGTTTGGAGACATGACAATGAATTTGTATACTCTCCAAGCAGCTCAGAGCCTCGTTTTCAGATCCAGTCAAAGTCACATGAGCAATGCACTACCCCCTTATTGGCTAGTCCATTGGTTGCCATGGTACACATAGTGGATGCTTATAAGTCAAACTGACACTTTGTGGTAGCGATTCAAAGGGTGCAGACACACCGCTTTTCACAGGTCGGCCACAGTGCGTCTCTACTGCGTTTCAATTGTGTATGTCTCACATTTGATGGTCCTGTAGGCTGTACCTCTCACGGCGCTTTAACCCTCTAAGGAACACCTACATACATGTACATATAAGAATGCATGGGCCTCGTTGCCATAAGGTCGTCATGTTGCACTGAAACACTCTGTGGTCCTTAAGGAGGGTGTTTGCCCCTGTCCACTAATGCATCATACATGTACCATCAGCTTTAAACCTCCTTAAGCCATTATAATGCTTGGATCCTTTACCTTTATATCCACTACCTTTGCATCCTTTTAATGGAAAGGTTTCGATATTTTATCTTCAAGAGGTCATCTGCCACTACAACAATGTTGTAACGATCAGTTACTTTAAAAAAATAGTATCTTAAACCTCCCTATGCCTCCATAATGCTTGCATCATTTACCTTTGCATCCTTGTATGTAAATAGGTGAAGAGCGTCATTGAAGCCTTGGGACTTTCTATTACATAGTTACTATGGTTTTAACATAATATATTTTTGTAAGCTTGAGAATATACTCAGTGGAGCAAGTTGCTCTTAGAAACTTTACGTAGGAAACGCTTCGAGGCGAATTAAAAACTGCATCTCTTTGTGTCATTTGTGGATGGAATGGACGTTCTGTCTGAGGACTACGCGATAAAGGGAGAGAGGCGGGTATGTTTTTATTGTCTCATGCTTCAGAACATCACAGCATCCACTTCTGGATCTATGCCAACCAGGTGAGAATTATAGAACTGCTCCATTGACAAGGGCTTGAGCAGCTCAACTCCACACATCACACTCCCAGTCCACCCTCTCAGCACATCTATCATAGTTATTACCAGCCGAGCTAACTGTGTGATCCTAATGAATGCCAAATTGAAAATAACATTGTGATTATCAACCTAATTAAACCGCAATGAGTGAATGCAATTGATTTAATTCAGCTTGATTTAAATAAACATGCACATTACGGAAGGCAGTGGGCGAGGTCCATGGACTATCTCATTGTGGGCATGGTGCCAACTCATAGTGTGTTATAGAAACATGGGTAGGAGCTGGCAGAAGAACTGCTGACAGGAGAGAATCTAATTCTGGGTTTACATGTCGGAATAGGATGGGGAATTGAAAATATTGATATCATAGTTGGCAGGCATGGCAATGCTACTGTTGCCACCGTCCAGCTTCAACAATACCTTGGCCGAGCTACAAATGTCTAAATCGATAGTTATAATAAACTTGGGGTAATGATATCTATAAATGGCAATTCCACTTAAAAGATATGCGAGATTTCCTTTTCTTCCTGCCGATACCATTCAGCGAATGATTAATTGAAATAGGATGAATATACAGTCTTTGGACTTTGGCATACGATTTACATCAATTGTTGCTTCAAATACCACAGATGGTATTTCATAATAGTTTGTGAATGCTTACTGCTGATACATATAATCTACACTAGACGCATTACTGATGATTGTGGCCAGTTGTGTGTGAACTCAAGGCCTGAAAATGACTCCATACATCCATACGTCAGACTTCATTACTTTTTTTGTCATTTATCATTATCAATTCACATTAATCTAATACTAATTCCACTTTTATACCAAAAGCTAGTGCAGGCAACACAGCGGGATTTGCCCTAGTGGATTGTATAGATTATTTTTAACCTACTGTAAATACTAAATATGTATTATGACAGTTGAACAAATATGTGCCTATAGTACACATAGAGCTCTATAGTCGAACACTGACAGATACACGGAAGGAGACGTCACCATGAACTAGCAACAAGAACTTTGCTTTGTTATCCAGAGCTCGGGGCCAGGGCGCATCCGGAAACGAAAGAAACTGTATTCTTGGAAGGAGGCATGGTAACCGTGGTTACCTAGAGAGGGCGCCACCTGTAATGGCGAAGGGGGCAAAAAAGTGCCTGGGAGCCAGTGCACCTGCTCTTTGTACACATATCTAAGCATTATTGGTTCTGGGAATCGAGTCTGCTTGTCACTAGTATATATAGGGACAACTACAGGGACCCTTAGGGCCATTTTCCACCACCCGATATGAGTGCTCTATCGGCCGATAGCTGCCCCACACAACCACCTCGGCCGAGGGGGCTGCCATAGGGTTCAATGGTGGGGCATGGTATCTGTCGGCCGAAAATAGCATCTGCTATGGGTCTAGCGGCCGCTAGAGGGGCCATATCGGGTGGTGGAAAACGGCCCTAAGTGTGCTTCATCCCTATCCCGTTTTCTGACCTCACCCCTTGCATGTCTCGCCCTATTGAAACTGGAGACTCTCAGGAACATAAACTTAAAATTTATATATAATATTGCAGCTGTAAACCGGGGTAAATGTATTTTTACATATCAGTAGTACTGAAGAAATGGAAGTTAAAGTTGTCATTTTGTGTTCACAAAGGTCGCAAATAACTGTAAAACGAGCAATCCTGTATATAGATATATCTATTTTGTATCACAGGTCTGCAAACCCTTCGCTGTATATCGCAGTCCAATTTCAGGTAGCGGTCTTATCATGCGCTTTCATTCTTTCATATCCATACATGTCAACGTATAGATACGAACCAATCTCATCTGGGTATTCTACTCTTCCCCCCCATACTTTCGTAGTCGCACGACAGCGTCTACAATACACGTACCTCACGCTATCAAAAGGTAACAACCGTGTAAATCAGGCACTGGTCACTTCTCTATTAATCATACAGGCCATGCATATGCAAAGGGCCCCTTTGTTGGACAGTCGGGGGATATAATATGTCAGTGTTGACAGGCGTCCAAGTGGACTCAATCAGAGGGACGACAGTCCATAAGTAATAGATTAACAAATCGCCACCCATGTTTACAGTGTGAGCCTCTTGCCGGACATATCGACCACTCATCGATCTCGGATGTTCTGTTTGTCCGCCTGGGGGCGTGATGGTGTATGCTGCTGTGACGTTGACGTAACGTCACATCCTTCCACAAGTCGGCGCCTATGTAGGGCGTGTATGAGCGGAGGTAGGGTGGAGTGAAAATAGGATGTAATGATGGGAGGGGGATACGGACGGAAAGAGATGGGGAGAGTGGGTGTGTTGGCACGTTCCCACCTTCAAAGGTAGCCGCCGCCACCTGCCCCGCAGGTGTGATGATTGCTTAATGAATCATTGTTCTCTTCGGCCTGTGGGTGGCCAGGGGTGAAATACGATTCACCTGTGTACATTCAGACCCATCCAGACCCTGCAGGGTCCGCCTCCAGGTGGGCACACTCCAGAGAAACCCTCTTGGCACCCCCTGGAGGAGCCCGATTTGTACAGCCTCTGAACCGTAAACAGAGCTGTGGGGGTTCTTACGTGTGTTCAATATTGTTATTGTTTAAGCCCATAGCTATGTGCAGGCTAGGTATAATTAGTACTCAAAGAGACATGGTGCAATTACAAGTGGTGCCACACCTACATAATTATTTTGTAATGTCTTGAATTTGGCCATATCTTTCTCTGGAATCTCTCACTTTGTCAATTTCAACATATATATCCTACTTTATATATGGCATCATCATCAGAAAAGTCCATCACATATTTCCAACATTTCTATCTTATATACCTAATAACTATCATAGTGCTTATGACATTGTTAGAGCTTTCAATCCTAAAACTTAGCATAGGCGTTACCATGTCGAGGTCTGACATTGTGAAGTAGGTGAAAGGACCAAAGGACATTAGGCCATGAAATAGGTTGCTACCACGCCCAAATCATTGAGTCTGTTCTTGACATACATATACATGCACGATTCACCTCTCAATGCAATATGACACAAGCGTGTGCTTGCTGTTATCTGGTTACTGACGATATGAATAGCTGGGGGAAAAACAAATGTTACCATTAATATTACCGACATCTAATGTGTTGGCAGCATACTACTAGCTGCAATATGTCTTAAAATTGATGTGTTGGGTACATGAAGCATAGGTTTCCTCATTTGCAGGGCCCTCAGGAGAATACAAACTTGCATGCATACGTAAGGCCGATGCACAGACCTTTAGGTATGGGCATGGCAACATGTGATACGTAAGGCTGATGCACACACAGATCTTTAGGCATGGGCATGGCAACATGTAATACGTAAGGCCGATGCACACACAGACCTTTAGGCATGGGCACGGCAATATGTAATACATAAGGCCGATGCACACACAGACCTTTAGGTATGGGCATGGCAACATGTAATATGTAAGGCCGATGCACGTACAGACCTTTAGGCATAGACATGGCAATATGTAATACGTAAGGCGGATGCACACACAGACCTTTAGGTATGGGCATGGCAACATGTAATACGTAAGGCGGATGCACACACAGACCTTTAGGTATGGGCATGGCAACATGTAATATGTAAGGCCGATGCACGCACAGACCTATAGGCATGGACATGGCAACATGTAATATTTTTGTATCAAAAATTCATAACTGTACTTCTTTATTAGTTGATACCCCCCCCCCCCATTTCAACCCGATGAGCAATACATTACTAAGCCCCTGTATACATAACAAAGGAATCGTGAAACATGATGCTCTATATGATTTATTAACTGACCCTAAGATGTTGATAAAATCTCACATTCTTATCTTTATTACGCACAGTGCTGGCCAAGAGGCATGTATATTTGATATGAATACGTGTATATAGATGGCACCATTAATAATACATTACCTGCCTCCCATATCTGACATGGCATGCATGATGTGCCAGGAAGGCTTTGGAGAGCAGTCTATGTCTGTTGAATCGTTTGTTGTTTTTTTCACAGAGTATTTTAGGAATATGGGCAGTCACAGATCTTTAAGAATATATAATGGAATTCTTTGGGGAGTGACACATGTGTATGCCTCATATGCCTAGATCTTACTAGGATGCCAATGATTCCGTCCATTATATCACATTTTCCAAAGAATTATTAACATGAATCGACGATATGCATTATGTCTATTTTGAGGCGTGCATGGATATAAGTTGCGCTCAGTCCAAAAGTACACTCTGATGGAAGTGAGGCAGGCTGCTCCTCTTCATCTTCTTGATGGCTGACGGTAAATGCATCTAATCTGCAGTGTCAACACGGCCCCATATCAGGGTCAAATAGAAGGATGTCCCCTGCCTGGACGTTGTCGAGTAGGCCAGATCAGAATTAACTCTTCCTTTACCAAGGTATTTTATGCTGATTTCCAGCCTCTAGGTGTCATTATCTTTCAAAAACTGTTGGAATCATGTTGATATTCCTATTATGAGCCAGGAAGTGATGGCACAAAGTAAGCATACAGGTGGAAAATCATGGAATCCCAATTGCCTGTATCTAATAAATGTCACATGGTACCTATTGAATTTGGTTACCATGACAACCAGATCTATGCAAACTCATGCAAAACCACTGTTTGCAGTGTGTCTGTTGCTATGGCAACCAATATTTTGGTCCAGAATACACCAAAATAAATTTAAAACGTTGGTACCATCTTTTTCTTCATGAAAAACTGTCTGACGTAAGTTTTATGAGGAAAAATAAAATAATTTTATATTTTTTAAGATTTTTGCCTCAAATACTGAGTGACATTGGCCTAAACTTCTCTTGATTTTCTGCCATGTTTAGAAGCTCACCATATCTCACCACTTCATGGGAGACACTAATGGTTTAAGATATGCAAGGACCACAAGCCATAGAACAAGTTCTGAGAAAATGGTGAGATTTCATGAATTATTGGGGGAGAGCTTGGGTGCTGAAAATCGGCCGAAAATCGGCGATTTTTTCGCAAAAATGCGCGACCGGTTAAGGAAGAGAGGCCCTGACCCCCTGTGCTGCATGTATACAATGTATACCAGTCCCTGTGTTGTCTCCTTGAGTCCTTGCTTATCCACATGTATACAATAATACAGATAGGGTATTGCAGGATAGATTGGTATTGAATGGTAGGTGTCTGCACACTGTGTCTGCACACTGACCAGCAGATCAAAGAGGACAGGAGATCATTAATTAGTTCACGTCCGTTTAACACAGTAGGCGCATCCCACTTCTCCAGTGGGGACCTTTAATTGTAAAACAAAAGCACCCACAAGTCATTAAGGCTGGCGGCAGCGATACCTGCCCCCGGGGGTTCCAGGGACCCTCTCCCCCATTCACCCTCCCCCCCCCCACACACACACACCCAGTCATCTGTCATGATCCGGACCTGCAGCGGAAGTAGAAAGGAAAGAGAGAGAGAGAGAGAGAGAGAGAGAGAGAGAGAGAGAGAGAGAGAGAGAGAGAGAGAGAGAAAGGGGAGCAAAACAAGGGAAGTTCTTCATATGAGTCAATCATTATGCAAGAATTGCGTGCTCTCCTCCGTTGAGGTTAGCACTGCCCTTCCTGGCCAAGCCAACCACTTAGGATACACATTGTATGAGCCAGCACTACAGAAACTGCCCAATAAATACATTCGCGTTTTTGTTTATTATTGTTTTGATAAAGTATTGACTGGGATACAGTTGGTCGGGATTCAAAGGATCCTCGATTATTTTACGATCAACAATAGCATTGAAGAAGATTCATATACATTTACATAAAAGTCCAGCTTCAAAAAGTGATGTAAAGCTTTGAAAACCTCTAATGTCATCAGTACCTAGGAAATTGTGCAAAATCAGAGAGCCTACGACGATCATTACCTAGCAAATTGTGCAAAATCAGAGAGCCTACGGCGATCATTACTCCATTTATACAGTATAATCATTTACCTTTTACTTTAGATACATTGAAGTAATGAAAACCGTTGTCCTTTCTTGCAGGGTTCAGTCAAGGACATCGCATTCCTACACTGACATAAACATTAGACGTGTTCACCAAACAAGGTAACGTAAACTTCTGTACCATAGTACTAATGTTTTCCCAAAAGCTGTTACAAAGTGGCATTTTATGTATCAAACCATCGGTCCTTTGTGCCATTCAATACAATCGTAATTGTATATATATATATATATATATATATATATATATATATATATATATATATATATATATATATATATATATATATATATATGCGCATGGTTGCATGACATAGATACATTCAGCATATATTTTTTTAAATCTACTTTAATAAACTCTTATTCTCACAGTGTATAGAGGGGAATATTTCTAGCGTGTCTATTGCACCTCAATAGAAATATGGCATACCTTAAATGCATAAGGAATGCTTGCCTACGTGATCATGATGATCCTATACATCTGTATGCATGTACACACAAGTGGACTTTGGTATGATACCTATGCCTTTCATGTAAGTGGATCTATCCTGAATGAATGTTAACATTGTCAATATCAGATGCTAAGTTGATTTCCTGAGTTTACTGAATGTGATATCTATGCGTACCCTTCGAGCCCTGTCTTCACTTGTAACCTGATGTTGAACGAGAGAAGCAGAGTTCTTTCCCCCCAACCGGATCAAGGCTGTAGATGTCTGAAGGCAGTCGTCTCTGTTTCTAATTAACAAATTATAAACCAGTTATCAAAACCATGGGAAATACGATGGGTTCTCTGGAGCAATTGAATTGTAGTTGATATTACAAGAAAGTTATTATGGTCGATAAGTTGGAAGGCATGTTTATCGAAAAACATGACAATACATGTATTGCACTGTATTAAACACGGCGTATGAACACTGCCTAAACAAGTGAAATTTCCTCGTATCGCAAAGAGATGTTGTCCTTGATGGTGATTACAACAATATAGATCCCCTTTCTCGAAATATAGAATAAATATCTGTATTTTTCCATACTTCAGCTATGAGGTGCAACTTCATGGTGTAACCATTAAAACACCATCACTATAACCAGTCACAGAGAGGACTTTGAGTAGAGGAATGTTTAAAGGTTACAATTCTTTGAATTTAATAGCTGTAATTGCGAAAAACCTACAAGGACCAAAAAGCAGTGCAACAGCAATAAAAATGAGAATCTCTTTGATTCTATTTCAAGTCGCTGTTGATGCCCCATTAAACGGATGTAATTTTCAAACTGTGTTCTTCTTTTTCTCATCCCATGTCACGCCTTGTCCATTATCCTTACCGGGTAGTTCCTTTATATTAATTCGACACAGTACTGACTTATTGCCCATACCTCCCTCTATACCATTCATATTGTTCGGTATTCCCTCTCCTCTTTTAATCGGCCTTGGCTTGAGTAGTACTCTGGTCGCGTGTGCAGGTGACTGACAGTTTGGTGGCAGAGAAAAGTGATGCCAAAAAGAAAATTTATTTTATCATTTCTCCCATTTCTTTATTTGCTTCCTTCACGTTTCCCCTTGTTTTTCTCCTTAGGTGTGGTTAGAGGCATCCTTTTAAGGGAGTCACTCCTTGACAAACGTCACGAATTGTACTCGGCGCAATACGAGATGCCTCCTCAGGGATGTGAGTGGGAACAAAGGAGACGACAGCATCCTCCAGAAGTGGCCCGATGATTGCAAAAAAAATGAGAAGGGTTGAAGTTGATGGGCAATGGGAAGGAATGCCATATAATTATCCTGAAAGTTGCTGGTGACAGGTGTGTCCTTTCTTGAGACATTTAATAGACAATGTGACACTGTGGGCACCATAGACTCTTAGTCGTTCAGAATTGAATGGCTGACTGGTGTGCAACTGATGGCTTAAGGTCTGGGTTTTATTGACAAACTGGATTTGGCTTCAAAATGGTGACTATATTCTGATGCTAATGAGTAACAGTATCAGTTTGCTGCTGATTAGATGGTCTCTTTCAGACTTCGCCCAATATATCACAGTCAATTTGAGTTACATCAGTTACACCAGCTCAACCAAATGAGCCAAATGTGTACATTGGCCTAGCCCAGGTAAAAGAGTGGCTGGCTGGCTGACTGGCTGGTGACTTGATGGCTACTGCCAGACCTATTACTAATAGCTAACAGTTTTGGTGGATAGCTGGTGGCGTGGTAGAAGGTGACAGTATGTGTGCTATGAACTAAGAGATTATCCCACTATATCTAGTGACAAGCCTAACGCTAAAAACTAGCAATAATGTCATTAATTGTTTGGATGACGACAAAATGTAACCAGTGACAGTCGTTTGTGTACTACAGTTCATAGTCCCTTATGGTTGCAGGCATAATGATGGGAGATATCAAATCTGGCGGACTATCGAGCCATATTTGAATTCTAATGTACGAGGACTATCCCAGCTTAATCCTGTGTATGTTGGACTGTCAGCAAGAATAGTATAGGATCTATTGAAGCTTCTTGCTGTCAGGGGACGGACTATCAGGGGCTGTCTGTATTCACTAACATATTGAGTTCCTGCGGGACACTGACATTGTGGGTGGTCTCTGACAAACTCGAAAAAAGAAATCATGGACGAGATCCGGAGATGTATTGTTGATCCGGCAGGGATCAATGTCTCCTCCAGTGGGTATCATTATGGGCTGTCAGCTGCCTCCAGCTGCCGGGTGCTTATCATGTCATCTATGTCCTCCTAATCAGGGGAATTGCACCTGCCCACTTCTTACCTCTCCTCCAGGGCTGGGGTTCCCTTATAACTGCTGTCCCTATGTTCCAGCCTGTTCATTAACAACAACCTACACTTGGTTTACTTTATAACCTATAATCCTTTAAAGGGGTTTATAACACGGCTGCCGTGCATCTATTCAATAAACCCAGCATAGTCTTGCTTTCTACTGTAAGAATATAGTGATGAGAGATGTGATAGGAGAGTGACAGGGTTGTTTTCTTGCCGTGCGTATATTGGGTTATATATGCACGGCACTCCAATAGATGCACAGCTCCTCTAATGTGTCTGCTGTACAATTATTCAGTAGCCGTGCATCTATAACCCAATAATGCACGGCAGCACTATCTTTTGACACCTTGTTATAACAGGAATAAGGTCAATCGTAAGTAGAGGGGGTGTGCATCTGTTCCCAAATAATGACCTCCAAGGTCTTTATTTGGGAACAGATGCACACCCCCTCCACTTCCTCATGCCTTATGTCATGGCAGATACGACCGTTACTATAGAATAGTACTGGACATGCCGTATTCAATGGGGGGGATGGAATACAATGTGGCCGTATTCAATGGGTTTCCGCCATCTTGGATTCTGAACAGATCTGAGCTGTGTTTCTCTATTTTAAAGCAAATTAACCCCGTAAGGCCATGACATAAATGCAAATGTCAACTCCCATGGAATATTTTTGCATCGTATTCCCCTTGGTGAGTCTGCCCGCATTCAACTCGGCCTATAAGGCCTCGTTGAATACGGCAGACTCACTTCGGGGAATATGATGCAAAAATATTCAATGGTCGTTGACATTTGCTTATTTATTCCTTAAATAGTGCTTTAAAGCAGTATGTTCTTTTTGCCATATATGCATGCAGTACCAGAGAAACAATTGGCATTCTTATACGGTTAATATCGTATTCGGTAACCCTTGACGTCTAGTGTTCTAATACAAAGGAACTCCCTAGGTTGATATCAGGAAAAGTGCAGGAGGATCCTGGACTCTATCCAGGCCGTGCTTTAACCGGATGGGGATTCCCATTTTTGCCAATAGTTAAGACAAAGGCACATTGCATTAAGCCTGCCCCACAAAAATGGGTATTTCCGGGGGATGTTATGGTGATGCCAACCAAACAGGACCATAATTTATGCATAAATGCCGATAATGTCTTAGCAGACCGCCTGTGACGCCCTATACAGGGACGTTTGGGCGGTAGGTGGCGCCAGGTGGGATTGATGGTAGCAGAAGGGCTGGTAGGAGACCCGGGGGTAATTGTCCCTACATGTCACCAACAGTGGCTCCCAAACCTGATAAAAACTAAATCAGTATAACACCTGTAAAAACTGAATAGTTGCTTGCACAGAATCGGCCAGCTCCATAGATCCAATAGATACGCCATGGGAAAAGAAAATTGCAATTATTTCCCTGTAGGCCAAACTTGCTGGCCTAATTTGTCATCTCTGCGTGGGGAATCCTTGGTAAGAAAAGACACTCAGTTCCAGGAAAACTCTGGAATTAATGCCTGCATCCTGCAATAGCCAATATTCAGGCAATGCTCACTAGCCTTCTATCTCCTCAGTCACGACCAGGGCCAGTTTACCCTCATTGCTAATACCAAAAACGTTGACAGACAAAAAGCAGTGGATGCCATACTTGTTAAAAACTCTCTCTTTTATGTTGTTAGCGAATGATGCAATATTCTTATTCAAATGGCGACGTCGGCGAGACACACGATAAGAAAAAACTAGAGATAAATGCAGAATTTTTTTTGGTTTTCATAAAACCAGTTGGGACTATGGCCTCGATGAGCAGTGCTCGAGATAGCTTTTTGGGCTACATGCAGTTATAACGTGGCTCTATAGGACTCAGTATGGAGGCCTAGTGGAGCCTCCATCTTGAATTTCGCTGGTTGAGCTAAAACCCACTGATAAGACATACCATGATGGGTACCTTGTCCCTGGTTAACACCCACTTCCAGGGACATGCTGGTCACATCTTATCAGTTCTTATCAGTGTGTGTCGCCAGGAACCAGCTCCAGACCAGCTAGTGGCCAATTGAAGAGAGGCCGGTTTGCATGGGGTGGTATGAAATGCTGGGGGTTGAGTCTACTATAGCTCTGGGCCATATTTGCCATTTTACAGTGTACACAGACGGACAGAGATGGACCCCTTGTGGCCAGGTCCTGGAGGTTTTTGCTGCATGTCAAGCCCTGGTTAGACATGCCTCCATTTTGTCCTACTACCATATACCCGCAGTTCCCCTATCCTCCAGGGTCTCTCATGTTGCCCGCTCGTCAAATGAAGCAACCGCGCCTTCTCCCTTCCCAATACCATATCTTTTAAGTACGGCTTGGCCTGTATGATATTGGGTTTTATCCTAACCGCCCCATCCCTTATCTCCCTACTATCCACACTGCAGGGCACAGGAGGAGGTGGGGGAGTCTGACTTCTCCAATGAAAATTGCCGCGGCACATTGGGGTAGCTCGTATTTCTGGCCGCCCATTTGTATGCCATGTAGCCATTGTAGGAAGCCATTGCGGAAGCCATTTCGGGAGCCACATGGCCGGATCTATTGTTCCTTGGTCTCAGAGGGGCGCTGGCAACCAACTAGAGCGGGCAGCTATTATTATGATGCTCGGAATACCCGGTGCTGGAGTACCGATATGATGAGATATTGGGAAAAGTGCAATGCGTGAGTGGCATGGAAAAATTATGTTGAATGAGAAAAAAGAGCCCATCCCGCAGAAGTCAACTTGCTGCTATGCAACCCTCGTCATTATAATGCTGGAATGCAAACCTCCACCGCGGGGGTTTAATATCATAATTTCATGGGGAGAGAAAATAGGGTAGTGTGGTTTCCTGTCCCCATCGTGAACAATGCCCGCACTGGGTTTTTTTTCTGGAAGCATTCATCAAGGGAAGCAAGCGACCCCCGGTGCGGCACCAGGTGGATGTAAGGTTGCGCTGATAGGGACATGTCCTCATGTAATGGATATCACATAAGTTCGGAACATGATTGAACACAGCCAGGGTCCTTATTCCTGCTCCAGGCCCACAGCGGCATGCAGCTGCTCCCCACCGAGCCGAGCTGCTCACGCCAATGCTCATTTCATACCAGGCCTAATACCACAACCTTTACAGCCTCCTATGAAACATTCACAGGCAGCAGAAGTCTACCCCTGCCGCCATACCTCCCGTGGCCCCTAGCTACTCCCTATCCCCATCTCCAGGACAATCAATAGAAAGCACATTGTGCATTCATCAGTCCTGTTCCAGCCCTCTTCTCGTCCCGCTGGACCTGTTTCCCAGGGTGGGAAGCAAGTAGGAGGGCTCTCCTCCTACTTCTCCAGTCTCTACTGAGTCTCCCATCTCTTTTGTCCCAAGGTCCCTTTTAGGGTCCTTACTTAGCAGCACCTTTTAGACCCCGGTCCGCCTACGAAGGTCATCCAACACAGGACCTACCCTATAGCCCCTGGCGCTGTCCTCCTATAGATGTCCCTCCCCTCACCCAACTCCCAATATTGCTACCATGGCCGCCATTGCCCTGATTAATGGTCGGTTTTAGCGCCTGCTCTGGTATAAATCGCCCATTGTGTCAATTGTTTCATACCTCTCCCATTCCGTGTGAGTGCCTCACTAGGGTGCAGGGCCGGTGCTAATATTGACAGGTAGCTATGGATTATTGAAGGACAGAGGCCGCCAGCTTTCCGTGCTGGAGAGGAGGTAATCCTGCTTCGTGAGCCTTCCCTCCCCTGGTGTTCTCTATATCTCTGCCCTAATACTGTCCGAGCGTATTTAGGGTTGTATTTCCATTAGACAGCCGCCCCTCCTAGTCTACCCTTCTATCCGCTCAACCTTCCACACTGACCTGTGTATACCTTCACGGTTCCTGCCCTTGTGTAGTGAGGACGTCGTACGTTTTTTGTAGAGGGCCTTTCTCCTCCCTATCAGGAGGTCTTTCGGAAAAGGAATTTTATGTAATGAGGACTATTCGTCCTTGGTTAGAAATCCCCCTTTCCATAATCTTTGCTATGTTGCATGCTGAATGATTACAATTTTACAATTGGGCACTGGAGTAGCACTGTCATACTATGCGCAGACTACGACTTAAGGATGGATGGATAATCTATTCCACAAAACATAAAGCCTCAAGCCTGTGCTACATAGATCCCATTTGTCTGCCCCTTTATTATGCTGAATGGCCACCTGAGCTCATATTCCCCGATGGCATGATTTAGTCTGGGAGCCACTATTGAAAAAGCAGCTTAAAAATGAAATTCGTTGCACCCCAACCGTAGCAATGGTCACATGGTATCAAATGAAAGCTTAGACCATTAGCTTTCAGACTAGACCAGGTGGGTCATCGGGTTGGACCAGCATGTGTGATTTATAGGCCCGTTTCCATGGCAACCAATTTTCTTTTATAAAACTGAACATTTTCCTGGAAGATAACAGTTATCAAACTTTGGTTCTCAATATCTTGAGAACCATAAGGGCTGGACTCATGAAATTTTGACATGGGACTGATATATCATAGCCCTATCAGTGTGTGTTGGCTATTTGACCTTGAATAAGGTCAGGGTCACATGATTTGACCTTGAAAGTGAAGATTTCCCTTAAACATGAGATATGAGGTGAAAATAGCAACTCATATAACTTATTTCTAATTATCCTGCTGACCGCTAGTGCCAGGCATATAAAATCTTGCTTACGGAAAGATATATTAGGGCCCTATCAGTGAGTGCTCTTTATTTGACCTTGAACAAGGTCAAGGTCACATGATTTGACCTTAAAGGTGAAAACATCCGTAGAAAATACAATATGTGCTTGAAATGGCAACTCATAACTTTTTTCACTATCCTAATAAATGCTAGTGCTAGGCACATAAAATATTGCCAAGAGATAGATATATCAGGGCCCTATCAATGAGTGCTGTGTATATGACCTTGAGCAAGGTCAAAGTCACATGATCTGACCTGGAAAATACTACCAGAACTTGAGATATGAGCTGGAAAAGGCAACTTATAACCTAGCTTCTAACAGAGCCGTAGGGAGCAAATCATACGGGGGTCCAGTGGTGGCCCCCCCCCCCACCACAACCACCTTGAATTGTCGGTTTCATCATGATGACACCTTTATATACTTATATATAAGAATATAGACCTTGTACAGAAAAAGTTATTTTGGTGACTTATAGGTCTGATTTAAGGCTCAGGCCCCCATTTTCCCTATCCCATTACCATACTGATCTCATTTGAGATGTAACATGTTGGATGTTTGTGCATTTCATCATTATGAGGTCTTGGCTGAATTTTAGTGGGCCCAGACATACTCAGGCTCCACCTGCTATGTGTTTGGGCCCCTCTGCCCCCCTTTTCGGATGCCCCTGTCTAACTATAACTGTTGGTGCCAGGCACATGAAATCTTGTACTAGGGCCCTATCAGTAACTGTGTTTGTAACTTTGATCAAGGTCACTTTGTTTGACCTAAATGGTAAAATATCATAAGACATGATATAAATTATGAGCTTGAAATAACAACTTCTATCCTGTTTCTCAATATCCTTCTAACAGCTAGTGCCAGGCATTTGAAGATTTGCCATGAGATCAGACTCCTATCAGGGAGCTCTTTGTATTTGATCAAGGTCACATGAATTTACCTTGAAAATAAAAATATCACTAGAAGATGAGGAAAACAACAATTTTCAACTTTTGTTTGTAACTATCCGCAAGTGCTCAGCACAGACAGATACGTAAGACCATCTGGAAAGTGTTACATATTTGACAAATGTCAAGCTTACAAAATTGCACCTTTAAGATGAGAATATCCCTACAATACAAGATTTGACAATTCACTATTTTTGCGTTTCATTACCCTACTAATCAGTAATATAATAAATAAGCCTTGGGAAAGGATAACAATAGGCTGAAACATGTGGGTTCACATTGGATAGGGAATTTTTGCCAGCACATACCAGGTTCATGGTACATCATTCTGATTTTAGTCTGTGCCACCATTCTGGTAGGTTGTACATAAGATGTTAGTACATTGCTGTCTGCACTGCACCATGTCTTAATCATGAAGGTATGTGGGACAGTCACAGAGTAATACATATTTCACCTTGAGACTCATTATAATATAATTCATAATCATGTCTAGCCTCAATCCAAGGCTTGCACTGGTAATATAGTTTCTGCTCACTCTATATCCACTCTATAGCTCACTGCAAATATGAGGTAATACATGTAATAGGCCTGGTAGTACTACTGTTTGTTAAAAGCTGTAGCGTCCGAGTTGGAGGCTTTGTTTGAGACAAGAGCCAATTGTTGCAGTAGACATCCTGAAATGAATCAGATTGGATCATATTTTGGGGTAGGCTGCAGAGGTTCGACTTTACATAGGCCACAGCTTTTGTCCCCTTGTGGAGTGGGGACCTTCATGAGAGGGTATGAAGGAGCAGAATAACTTCTTTGAGAGTCCAGTGGGCATACCAGATCCATAAAAGGCAACAAACTCAGGGTTACATGTGGCTTGAGGTGAGCATGTGGGCAGCTGGGGTCCATATGTGCGGGCCCAGGCTTACATGCTCATCTTTTGTCTGCTGATGGAAGATTATTTCCCCTCTGGACCCCTTATCAATGGTGTGGTTTGGGTTGGCTACTTCAAGCCACACCTGTCAGGAACTGGGTTATGGGTCCTGCCTGACTAGAGCGCAAGCCTGAATGTCATATCGTCAGTGTATATCAGTATATGTAGGCCCTTAGATATAGGGGATGGAGGGTCCTGTATGCAGTGACTAAGATGGTGGCTTCCAGGTACACATTGAGAGGGTGCTCTATGACTACTCTGTTTAGTCCCTCTCATCTCAAATACATCTGCAGACGGTAGTAATAAGCAGACTCAATTTTTAGATCTTGCATAGTTCAGAAACCATCTCACATTGATGTGGAAGGTCTTGATGAGAAAAACAAGGGCAGATTGTGTTGGCTTCCTCAAGGGCTCAAGTATCCTGAAAACAAGTTTCTGCAAAGCTAAAATGCACTTGCATACATGGTTTATCTTACTTGCCGAGGAGAGAGTGAATGGTTCGTTTAGTGGAATAGTTGGTAGTCAGCCATTTTGTACACTATCTAGGATAGAGTGACTTAGGCCGTCTATGTAGTCCTACCTTGAGTCAGCCATTTTTCATGTTTTTGGTACCAAATTGTAGTCATATCTAAGGTCATTCCAGTGGATTTTAACCTGCTTACTTTGATAGAAAATGGAAAGATGTAGGTCCTGCTATTTGACTATTTTTAGGGATTTACCTCTGACAAGTGGGTTTCTGACACTTTTCCAGCCACATTTGAGAAGGCAAAGTCATTAAATATTGATAAATTTGCAATAATGTGTTATTGATCAAGGAAGATAGTTAACCCCAAGTTAAAGATGATTAATCTATTGCATTCTCACTCTTTCAAACATCCATCAAAGAGAAATAAGCCCTTTATTTATAAATGGTGCAGACATAGCTACTCTAGTATGTAACAGTTGACTGTGTGGTATGGCCAATTCAAGGCACTGTGATTCCCTTGTATTATAAGCTTCACCCTCATATAAGCCACACGCTGACTTTGGGAGAATACTATAAGCTGCACCTAACCCAGTAAACAAAACCTTTATCCAACGTAGGAAATTGGAAAAAGATTTGTATATATACCACTCTTTAGACTTTAGACTTGTTGAAACATCAACGGTAACAAAAGAGATTATACTGCCTTGCCAAACAAGTGCATTCTATCACCATCGGCACCTAGGCTAGCCCTTTGGCCACATAGGTTCGATTCCAGCCTTGATGTCCAAAGGAAGCCACAGCATGGGTTCAAATCCTGGTGTCAGGAGTTTTGAACATGGCTATTCTCATTAGAGAAGGTAGGTTTAAACCTTATGTAATTTTACGTTTTATAATGTAATTGCCTTAGATGATGTTTCTTTGATACTTCCTTGCATATGAAATAATGTGAAATCGTTCTAAATGTTCAGTTACATATTCAGTACATAAATTTTTCAGGTAATTCCATGAAGGACATCTGTGTAGTTAATACCTAGAGACTATGCTCATTTAGGTTCATAAACATGTTTACTAGGAAGTCTTGAAGATTGGTAGATCAATACTGGTCTAGTAATTGAAGTTGTACCTAAGATAACTGTCATATCCATGGTCAGATACCCCTACAGCATTGTCTACCACAAAACAGCCCCCGCTGTAGGTCATAGATGTCCAGGTGGATGGCCACTCTGCTGTATGCCTAAGCCTGAGATGAGATTGAAGAATACTCTGTGGTCCAGTGTAGTGCTTCACAGTAGCAGTAGCTCCTGAAAAGTCATCCAGATAGGCTAGTAACCAGTGGCCTGAGAGGCCTAGAACAGCACCAGTTGTTCTCTATATAGCAGGCAAAAGAGAGGCAGACATCATTCTCTACGGGCTGAAAATAGACCCCACATCACAAACTACTGGTTTCCCAGTATGCCCTGTCTCTAGAAGATGGGGCTACATCCATATACTAGTAATATCAGTTTGGGTCTAGATAATCAATGAGAGGATATAATATGAACAAATGACAATTTAGTATGGAAGGTACCTATTTTATCTATAACCTGTGAAGAAATTATGTCAATCCAAGCATTATTCCTCTCAAAAAATGAACACTTGTGTACTTTTCAAAATGATGCCAAATGGCATCATCAGTTGTGGGCCATGTGATTCCAATTGACATCACCCGTTTTTGGCCATGTAATGCCAATTGGCACCATCAGTTGTTAATGGCCTGTGTAAGTGCCTGATCTATGCTTATTGATTTCAATAATCTGTACTCGTGTCCCTTATTCAAGACAGGGGATTACTGAACACAGTTTGTAGTGCTTAAGATTTTTTTTAATCACCCTGTACCCCTGGCGCTTATTTTTTTTCTACTTATTTGAGGTTTATCAGACAGAACAGGAGCATGATCAGGCCCCTGGGAGAAGAGGGAATCTTGTTCATCATCATCTCCTACTAATCCTCATCTCCTGGATGTTGGTCCTAAACCAGCTGCAGTTTTTGATGACCATTCTTTACTCCATCCCCCATGTTGCTTCTGTCAGCCAGCTACACACAAGCCACACCAGTGCGATTTGATAGTGAAAATGGTATTTGTGTCTGACTGCGGGGTCTGAGACTGGGTTTTAGCCTGCGCCACAACAGTATTGGGGACAGTCTTAGAGACATAACTCTGGGCACAGGCAGAATCAA
The DNA here is from genome assembly GCA_949317995.1 of Acholoe squamosa. Lineage (NCBI taxonomy): Eukaryota > Metazoa > Annelida > Polychaeta > Phyllodocida > Polynoidae > Acholoe > Acholoe squamosa. The sequence goes on along the minus strand of OX439042.1, from coordinate 39,521,932 downwards.
ACCTGTGATTAGGGAGTGAAGGTCCTTAGTAGCTACATATATTGGAAAACGGATAACAACACTGTACAATGGCCAAAAGTACCAAACATACTGTTTATGTATACCTAATTTGAGGCTGCTGAGTCTGAAAATGAGCTGAGCTTAAAAAATGCCTACTGGCTCTCAATTTTGAGATATCCATAGGCTGGCATATATGCTTAAAATCCCCCGAGGCAAATTATTTCTCTAGGTTCACCTGTGTAGTGTAGTCAAAACCTGTACAACAACTTTCCTTCCTGGCATTTGTCTGAGTAATATCACACTGCTGCAAATCACATTTCACCCAAAAGTGGCTCCTAGGCCTTTATCATTCTGGGTGTCTGAACCAGTTTTATGGAATATTGTGTGTTTAATGTTAGCACAGTCCATATACATAGTTGTAGCTGTTTGGGTAGCCCAGAAGCAAGAGTCCAACGTGGATCATGCCATTAGGGTCGAGGTGCACATATATCTGGACCAAATAGCCTCTGTTTCATATACATTACATTACAACCACTGGTTTCGGGGTCATATTGCTTCATTTTGGTACAAGGGCATCTATTTTAAAAAAGACATTGAAATTTCCATGTTAATTCTTTGAAACACTGACTTCTGTAACCAGCCATGATTTATGGTGAGTAGGGTTGCATTTTAACATCAGGATTATCCATTATCATGTGATAAAGTGATGGTAATTTAATATTATGACCAAAAAAGACTACATAGTAAATGGAAGCCATTGCTTGCCCTCAGAGCAGTCATAACAGGATTTCTGAGAAACAATAGGGCTGAGGACTATGAAGAGTGTGTGGATACATACACTGCTGGCACATATCAGAAACTCAAATGCAAGATATGCTTGAAGATCCACTTTCTGCATCTGACCTCGCATTCTTCCCAAATAAAAACTGTGGCTCGGTAAGTGACATATATAATTTGTGTTTGTTTGTTTGTTTAGTTTTACGTCCGGGGGCCATCGAGGAACTCAGACATTCAAGACATATATAAGGAGAGATTCCAACAGGACCTCTCAGAGATGGAGATAGTGGTTACCTTCTCTTCTAGCAGGCTAGTAATGGGGTCTGACTTGAGATGAGCCAAAAATAGTGTACAAGAGACAGGCAAAACAGTCCTGAACAAGTGTTGACTGGCTAACATTTTGAGGTTATTTACTTCTTTTACTGAATAATACAGAGTCAAATGATGAGCACTTCATTAGATATGGGTTTGGAAATGGTAATCACAGATAAATAAATTATATTTGATATAAAATCTGGTGTCTGAATAGTTTTCATTAGTATGAATCTGGCTACCGTTGGCCAAAATTGGAAATTCCAGGGTACTATGGGTATCTATGGGTAACTGAGAGCCACCAGCTAAAGAAGGATGTTATTTTTTAATTTTCCAGGTCAAAATACATAGGAGTTAGTAGGTTTCAGCTCGGTTTTTTCTGGAAAGTGAAAATTTGTTATACAGTGCAATTATTGACAATACTGCGGCAGGCAAAGCATCCCCTGTTGGATTGTATAGGAACTACTGTGGAAGTTGCACATGCACACCCTACACTGTGTATTTTGACAAGACCTCATCCCTTGGTAAAAATTCAGCCATTTCCAGCCCCCTACCCTCGTACACTACCCTTCCTGCTCTCCATCAATATATTCAAGGGTTAAGGTTTCAGGCCATTAGGTGCAGTTTCCAAGCCCTGATTCCTTGAATCTTTATTTTAAATATCACTGTAAAATTGGGTACTGTAATCTTATTGTATTTTGTGCTGTACCTATTTTCACCCACAAATTGGGTGAAAACCCATTAATTTATATCCACCAAATTCAACTCTTAGGATGTGTGTGTGTGTGTCGGGGGTGGGCGGGTTGGTTGAGGGGGGAATGGGTGAGTCTGACTACTTCACATACATTATTTAGAGAGGCAGTTGCTAGCAAGACGAAAGGCAAAATAACCATACCCATTAACATCATCATTGTGAATAGAAACCAATGTTTGTAGATTTTGTGAGCTTGACATTCATCAAATATGTAACACTTCCCAGAAGGTCTAACCTATCTGTAAAATTTTAAGTGCCGAGCACCTTTAAGGTCAAACCAAGTGACCTTGATCAAGATCAAATACACAGTACTTCCTGATAGGGCCCTACTACATTTCCCTCCTAGTAAGATTTCATGTGCCTGGTGCCAGCAGTTATAGTTAGACAGGGACAGGATACCTAGACAGGGGCATAGGAAAAGGGGGGCAGAGGGGCCCAATCACAAAGCAGGTGGGGCCTGAGTATCTGGGTCCACCCAAAGTTAGCCAAGACCTCATAATGATGAAATGCACAAACATCCAACATGTTGCATCTGAAATTAGACCAGTATGGTGATGGGATAGGGAAAATAGGAGCCTGAGCCTCAAATCAGACACAAAAGTCACCAAAATAACTTTTTTCTGTACAAAGTCTATATTCTTATATATAAGTATAAAAAGGTGTCATCAAGATGAATTCAAAGTGGTTGTGGTGAGGACAAACACTGGCCCCCCATAAAATTTGCTCCCTACGCATCTGTTAGAAGATTATAAGTTGCTTTTTCCAGCTCATATCTCAAGTTCTGGTAGTATTTTCTAGGTCAAATCATGTTACTTTGACCTTGTTCAAGGTCATATACACAGCAATCACTGATAGGGCCCTGATATATCTATCTCTTGGCAAGATTTCACGTGCCTGGCACTAGCAGCTTTTAGGATAGTGAAAAAACGTTATGAGTTGCCATTTAAAGCACATATTGCATTTTCTATGGATGTTTTCACTTTCTAGGTTAAATCATGTGACCTTGACCTTGTTCAAGGTCAAATAAAAAGCACTCACTAATAGGGCCCTAATATATCTTTCTGTTAGTAAGATTTTATGTGCCTGGCACTAGCGGTTAGCAGGATAATCAGAAATAAGCTATATGAGTTGCTATTTTCACCTCATATCTCATTTTTAAGGAAAATCTTCACTTTCAAGGTCAAATCATGCAACCTTGACCTTGTTCAAGGTCAAATAACCAACACACACTGATAGGGCTCTGATATATCGATCTTATGTCTAAATTTCATGAGTCCAGCCCTTATGGTTCTCAAGATATTGAGAACCAAAGTTTGATAAATGTTATTTTCCAGGAAAATGTTCAATTTTATGAAAAAATTGGTTGCCATGGAAACGGGCCTATAAACCACACATGCTGGTCCAACCTAACGACCCACCTGGCCTAATCTGAAAGCTAATGGTCTAAGCTTTCATTTGATACCATGTGACCATTGCTACGGTTGGGGTGCAACGAAATCAAATTTTCAGGGTGCTGGCTCCTGGACTAATTCTGAATCTGTTAGTTCACTTTCACTTTTCTGTGTAGCAGGGTTAAAATGAACTAGGACAAGGCACTTCTGAAAACCCTAGCCTCAGGTACATCTTGCCCTTGTGCTCTCTGCCATGGTCGTTCTGTCTGACCCAATGCCTCCAGCCACACCACCAGTATGACTGCCCGCTCCCCTCCATCCTACAGTCGGCCTTCAACATCCGGTCCCCTTCGCCGAACGCCCGCAGAGCGGCGCCACTTGACGATGCACGGCGGTCCTCTGCGCACATCCGGTGGTCGGGCGGAAGTGAGAGGGCCTGCGGCGCGGCGTGGCAAAGGTCCCAGGACAACGGGCGGAGTGGAATGCAACCTGTGGGCGGGGCGCCAACTATGGACCTGCCCTGACACGCCCTGGCACGCCCTGAGCGGCTGACTAGGGTATTAAGGACCATCAAGCAACTCTAGATTTCTCTCGTCGGGACCGCAAAGTGCGTCAAATGCCTGTCCAGAACGTAAGCCAGAGCTGGAAGGACGGTGGTAGGGCAGAGCGAGGTGAGGTTCCGTGTGTATGGAAGGGGGGGGGGGTATATGGAAATATTCAAGAGGTCGATTGTGAGGGTTATGCAAAGGCACACAAGAGGAAGCGGTTACCGGATTATTAGAGCAAAACTAATTTGAAGGGCCACTTCTCGGTCATTTGTACACAAAGGCCGAGAAGTGGGGATTCACAGAAAATATAAGAAGATCGTTGTAGAGAATATATAAGTAGATAGCTTATGCAGTATGTAGCGATCCTAGACCTTCTGTTCTCCAGCATAACCCTGCCCTGAATAGACAGATACTACTCAGCTGCAGCTCGCATATTTGGCTGGAAATAGGAGTGGAGTGACTTATTGCTAGGGGAATATAGTGTTTATCGTGTATCTCCTGTTGCGCTGGCCAGAGCGTCCATTGTACTCCAGCAGGGGACTAGGCGTAGATGAGCGTCCATATAGATGGGCATACATAGCTACCGTGGATTTCAAACCATGTCAGGCCGCAGTACCATTCACAGTCTCCACGTGTTAACCCCTGCTCCTGAACTCCACCTCTGCGTATTATAGGCCTGTTTTGTGTCGTATCTATCCTGAATAGTTATGTGTCATTGCTTCTCATCTTTTTCCCCTTCATTCAACATGACAGAAAACAAAAGTTTCCAAAGATGTCGTAAAAAGTACATACCAGATATAGCTCATTCTGTAAATGCTTATCAATGAGAGGACCCGGTAACCCTCAGAAAATTGTATCTATTGAGACTAGAATATTGAGTAAAACAATCCATCCTACGGCGACTAGGAGACTATCCACGTGATGACAGATAATAAGGTATACATACTCTCTAAATCATGATGGTTGACAGTATGGGCATCTAACTGTAACAGGTCACACCTATGTCATCATATATTATGCTCTGCTGGTCCTTTTGATATCATTTATCGCTGTTACTTTAGAACAAAACGTTCTAGAGATAATGTACCATTTTCATATGCTACTTACCCGAAGCCACATACTAACGCCACACCGCGTCCACAGCCAAACTATACATAGACTATGTAGGACACTGTGGCCAGGGCAAAGGTTGCAGATAGGTTTCAGTGCGTGTCCCAGGTCCGTATGTCACATCCACGCTCCACATTACCGTATCTGTCACAGCCATAAGGCGCACAATGCTATCTGACAATCCCTGGTACAGACAGGTCCGAGATAGCCCCTTTAGGACCGTACGTACACTAAGGCATCATGCCCATCGGTCGGTATGATCATGCCCATTAGTCGGTATGATGCACAAACGCAGTGCTGGTAGGTCTTTGCGCCAGCACTGCATTGGGGCATCAGACCGACACTTTGGGAAGTGTATCAACACCGCAGTGTTAGATGACACGTGGATGTGTTATGACAGCCATTGGACGTGATGCCCCTAAAGGATTATAACACTGGTACAGCGGTAAGTGCACCGGGGTGAGCTCATACTGGAGGAAACTGAGCAAGATACCGTCATCATACACTTAGCATCCTTCTTTTCTCTATTCCTCCACCCCCTCCTTTACAAATTGACTTTTTACTAAAAGGTAAGGGAATCGACCTCTCTTCCCTTGTCCTTTTGCTGAGTGATGGCTGTCTGTTTTGATGTGACTTCTACATACACTTTTTTTCAGCCATTCTGACCCTGTGTTGATGCTCGCATTCAGTTCTTTTTTCGTCTTTTACAAATTAAAAACAAAACAAGCAGAAAGGATGGGCGACGCGCCCCAAACAAAGAAATGTTTCTGTCTGGCGCCTCTGAAATGGTAGGCCTTTGGTTTTCAGAGTGAGTGAGGACAACCCATGTAGTGGTGGTTTTATATTATTCTGCTGTCATACCTGCTTTTTTCATTGGAAATACCCAGTTGATATTAGATCGACAGAACCGCTGACTCAGGGTTTATATTGTGTCAATAACTTTGAATTCAATATCAAAATGTGTGGCTATTCAGACATTTCAAATACAGATGTCAGGTGCTTTTGTAAGCTGAGAACCTGTACATTAATCGTCAATAGTGGTGATGTACCTTTGTTTGAGGTGTATATTAACCCTGTATTGCAAATTACGTCCCATCTGCCGATGCATTATCTGAACATATGTATATCTGTTTTGAACCATTAGAATATAAGACCATTGGACATGTACAAGAGAGTAGATTGCTGAGCCTAGAGCACTACGAAGACGGTTGTTCAGACCCTACATGGGGTCGTTATGGCGCGGCACATGAGCGGTTGGCGCCGTTGACGGGGGCACTGGATTGTCGGACAGCACGAGTAACGAGAGCTGGGTGGCGTCTGTACCCCACAGAGGTCACCTGTCGCAGCACAACCCACTATCTGTATACTACTACCCCCATATTCCAAAGCAGGGGCTCCCCACCTCCATCTGTAACTTATCCCTGTAACCAGGAAGAGGTCACCTGTCTCCAGCTGCAGCACAAACCACTTTCTATATACGCTAGTTTCACTAGTCACAATCACAAGGGGGGGGGGCTGTAGGGTAGCCAGCCAGGAGGGCATGGCCCTCACCTAGCCCCAGAATCCTATGCAATCACAATGGGGAAAGAGACACATCTCAGAGATGAGCCTTTATCTGGTGGAAGAAATGTCCCCTCACCTTAGAAATTACAGCTACACAGAGAGAAAATGTTAATCTAATTATCCCTGCAATATTAGGGTATAATCATTAGCCAAAATCTATTTAGACTTGAGTGACCTTACCATTTTGAGAGATGAGAAAAGGGGGCAGAAGGGGGTGCATAGGGGTGGAGTTGATGGTCATACAGACCACAAGACAGGTCCCATGGGGGGCATTAAGCCAATTAAATGTACATTAGCTGACCATGGAGGATTGTGTTAATGGTTATCACAGACCTGGTAAGGGGTGTTGTCTCTGATGTTTACCTCTCCTCCAGTGTCCACCACAGTAATGACAGGTGGCAACCCTGCTCCTACCACACCTTTTTCACCCCTCCAGTGGTGCCCCTGTAGCAGGGCCAAAATGGTCAGGTCAATACTAGTGCCACCTAGTGTATTATGGTTGATGAAACTAGTACATACTACTCCCTCCCTGTTCCACAGCAGGGGCCCCCTACCTCTCAGCTGAGGTCACCTGTCTCCTGCCGCAGTACAAACCACTTTCTCTATACTACTACCTGTCTGTTCCACAGCAAGGGCTCCCTACCTCCCAGCAGAGGTCACCTGTCTCCTGCCGCAGTACAAACCACTTTCTCTATACTACTACCTCCCTGTTCCACAGCAAGGGCTCCCTACCTCTCAGCTGAGGTCACCTGTCTCCTGCCGCAGTACAAACCACTTTCTCTATACTACTACCTCCCTGTTCCACAGCAAGGGCTCCCTACCTCCCAGCAGAGGTCACCTGTCTCCTGCAATAGCACAAATCACTTTATATATATATATATATATATATATATATATATATATATATATATATATATACTACTACTACTACTTGCCTGTTCCACAGCAGGGGCTCCCTACCTCTTAGCAGAAGTCACCTGCCTCCTGCCACAGCACAAACCACTTTCTATATACTACTACCTGCCTGTTCCATAGCAGGGAACCCCTACCTCTTAGCAGAGGTCGGGCTACCCTAGCCCACTTAAAAGGGTCTACTTCTAATCTTTCCTATCCCCTCAGGAAGTGTGTGGTGCACATATGCGCAGGCACTTACACATTCCTCTGTGAAATTGTGTAATGTAGTTCTGGCCATGAATATGACCTTAGCTGTCGAAATGGCGTTAAACATCTATTACTTACTACTTACTTACTTAGCAGAGGTCACCTGTCTCCTACTTCAGAACAAACCACTCTCTATATACTACTACCTGCCTGTTAAACAGCAGGGGCCCTCTACCTCTTAGCAGAGGTCACCTGTCGCCTGCCGCAGCACAAACCACTCTCTATATACTACTACCTGCCTGTTCCACAGCAGAGGCCCCCACCTCTCAGCACAGGTCACCTGTATCCTACCGCAGCACAAACCACTTTCTTTATACTACTACCTCCCTGTTCCACCGCAGAGGTTCACCTGCCTCCTTCTTCATCCTATCCTACTTTACATACCACTCCATAATTATATTTACTACAGCAGAGGCCACTTGTCTCATTATGAAGCATTCTGAACGTACTTATGTATACATACTAGTGGCACAGTGCCCCAGTAAAAGTGTACCTGTCTCCTGTAATTTATCCCATCTTTATACCTCTATCCCATAAGTCATAACCAGCATTATAGTCTTATGCAGTTTCGTCGATGTATAACTCTATCACTCTATGCCCTAGAAGTAACCCCCCCCCCCCACAGATAAATTATCCCATACCTCATGATGTGTTGTACTACAATTCAGAACTTTCTAAAGCCCAACCTTTCTCTCCCACAGCAAGTTATCCTAGGTTAATAATACATACTTCTGTCTCCGCCCTACTCTATAGGTGGCCTTTATTTTATCCACCCTTCTAACCCGTGTCTACTTCTTCCATAACTTCTGGTCCTTCAGTCTCACCCCCCACCGCCCTACACCTCGCCAACCATCCCTTATGTCACCCAGGGGATGGAACCATTGGTAGGAGATGCAACGTGCGATACTCGGGTCAATAAGCAAAGGTCGCGTCTTGGTGACCTTTTCTCTCCCCTTTCTCTCTTATTTTAGCCCAATTATCCTTCCACAGCACATACAGCAAGTCATATATACATTTACACACCTCCCTGCCTCTGGAGCAGCTCCACACCACATGCACCATGACCTGGTATGATTATTGTCATAGATCCTGAGCCCCATCCCTTTTAGGATGGATGTGCTCGTGTCAGGAAGTGTGGTGTTTGCATTTACGACTGTGGTCCCCTGTCTGCCAGTGTCTTATCTGGCTGGCAGATAAGCTATAGCTGCTGGGGTTATAGGGGTGGAGGCGCCCTATAGTACTCCCAACCCCCTCCAGGACGCCTCTACCCACCTCCAATAGGCATTCCTGCTAAAGCAGACGACATTTCTCCGAGCAGACGACATTTGTCAGATCTTAGGGCGACACGGTCGGCCATTGTTTGACGGGAAGGCAGGATGAATTCGGTGTTGTGAGTCCTATTTGATGTCTTCTCCGGGGCGTCTGCATCCATCACTGCCGCTCCTGGCGCCCAACCGTCCTCCAGTAGCCAACATCTGCCAACCTTACATGGCACATACCTTTATTTTTTGTACACACCCCAGCGTGGGTCTGCCAAGGCCTGCTTAAACCACCCAAAGGCATTAGGCATTCTATATGCGCATCATGTTTACGGGGATTAAACACATTCCTTCAACACCAACTTAATCTCAATATGTTTTTTTCAGCATTGATACAGGGTGATTTGTCTTACAGATTAACATGCAGGGGTTTATCTTGATTTTTTACCGATGAGATGGGAAGGATATCTCATAATAGTATATACAGCAGGCACATTCCAAGAGAACGTCAAAAACCTGGTATCATAATTGCAAGAGTATTTCCATTCATCTAACTTAATCCCGAACAGATGTATGACGCATAAATATACATTTATTCGAATCGAGGGAAATCCAATCCTTCAACCTTTTCTTTCTACCGTTACCATAAACTAGCAATTAGAGACTAGATGTCATATGTTACAATGCATTTCAATCTATGGGAAAACAGACCGATTGCTCCAAGGCCAAAGCCTGGCACGCCCAAAATAAATCACCGTAATGAGGATTGAAGATGAGCCACTACTGGAAGTGAAATCTTACACACCATCTGCAACTCAATGCTAACAGTGTTTCTCATATGCATCCATTAACCGTGAACATCTGGTCCCGGTCTCTTCTCATCTCACTGTGCTGCATTGAATGGGTGGAATGCAGATGAAAGTATAGATGGGAATTATTCTAAAATGAACATGCAGAGAAGGCATTAGTGTGGCATCATGGCTGGGGAGAAGAGCTAGGTTGTTTGTTAGAGGTATATAGCGTTGACTTTAGGGGGGAGGGGGTACTTATGAGGCCGAGTAACAGCAGTGTCTGTGATGTATGTAATGTTAATAGTTAGACTTACTAATTTGAGTGTAAATAAAATGAACACATTCATCTAGATAACACTATCAGTCCGGGTGTTGGGTTTTCTCAACACCAGTGAAATCCGGGACACTGGGTTTTCCCAACACCAGCAAAATCCGGGGGTTAGAAAACTCCAATTTTTAATAGCATACCTTCCTTTAGCCATATCCGGAGAAATATCAAGGCTAGCTTCTTCATTCTTTCATTATTTGCCCTTTGATATATGAGTAATGCACTGGCAAACTTGAGTTTAATATAGAATTGTTCTTCATTAGTTCGAGCAGGTGATGAAATCATACTTATTTGAAACAGTTTTTGTTGTATATTACGGATATTTAAGGCTCAGAATGAGAAAATATGATACATAAAACCATCTTGGGCTATAAAAATGGTTTAGGGTATTTATCCATGCCAGAACTGATGGTCAAGGTAGGAAAAGTCTATAATGATGCATTATGGGTAGAAAACATGGTTTCCATGGCAACAGAATGTCTGAAAATCATGATTTTTGTGACTTTTGTTGATTTCGGTTACCATGGTATCACAGAATAAACAATCTAAGGAACCTTTTTGGCCAGAAATACGAAAAGATGCTTGAAATGTCTCTCCCTGATACTTTACATTTTTATTTTGGTTGGGTCAATCCTAAGATATTCGAATTTGAATTTTGATAAAGTCCACACAGTTCTGATATCGGAACCTGACACTTATTATACTATAACACTGCTCTCAGCCATTATTTGGCTGGAAGAGCTATTTGGTTTTTTAGAACCTTTTCTATCTTCAAATCATCATAGATTCATTAAAAATAGGAATCTCTACAAGATTCTTACAGTTTTGGAAAGCCCAGATTGTCATCTTCAACCTTAGATGGCAAGAAAATGCCTCCCGGTTGTAAGAAATCGTTATGAGAGCCCCCTTCAGTACTTCTGAAGGCTGTCTTCTAAGGAGGCCCGGGCTGAAAGTGACAATGATGGATCCTGTTCCTGGGGGATCTTATAAGCAAATACAGTTTACAGGGAATGTGACGCTGGAACGATAATACTTCAGCTCGTGGATTAATCTGAGTATGATTGAATTCTAGTAAGGACATGTATTGGTATTCTTAGTCAGGAGCAGGTTGATATGTGTATTTATGTGCCAGCACTGTTGAAGTTGTATTTGAGTTTAGAGACAAACCATGAGGTGAAGAAAAATTAACAGTGAGACTGGCAGTATTAGTCCTGCAGTGCTTATTGGGGGAGGTGGGTAGAACTGTAGCATTGGTAATATAAGAAGGGGTGGAGGCTGGTAATGCTACCGCAGTTCAGTGAGTTTGTGGGTGGGTTAGGTAGTCATGGGTGCGTGTGGAAGAGGGGAGGGGGTAAGGCCCCCTGGCGCCGGTAAGACGGACCTGGGGGAAGGACCTGTCACTTGGCGCCGGGCGTTGAGCAGCTCCGAGAGCTGCTCACCAGTTAATTGAGCAAAAGAAGGTTTCCTGGAAGGCTCGAATCAAAACGAGGCAAGCCGGTCACGCGAGCGCCATGTCACCGGCCTCAGACGTCTTGATTACCAGTAGATGGCGCTAGTGGCGTTATTAACTTGTCCTTGTTTTATTCACTCTGTATTATGTATCTTTCTTGTCTGTCCCACCCTCACAGTATTAGAGTATTGCATGATGGGAGCACACCGATGTTGCCTGCTGTTTCGTATCTACACAGTAGAACATTACACGTCAGATTCCCCAAAGTTTGGAAGAGGCCGTATAATTGCTTCTAATTGGTGATATTCATTTTATGTTTGTTACTCCTGTGGCGTTGTCTATTATATGGTGTATGTCTATTATATCTTCTCTCTCTCTCTCTCTCTCTCTCTCTCTCTCGCTCTCTCTCTCTCTCGCTCTCTCTCTCTCTCTCTCTCTCTCTCTCTCTCTCTCTGACATCGCTACAGTGAAGCAAACAGTGTACATGAGTTGGAGGTGGGTAATTTGAGTGAAAGGCAGACGACTTTTCCTGATGCTACTGCAATGAGAAGTGACAGGAAGACATATATTTACGACATTACCCTGACAGACTGATGGTGATATTATCTGAGCAGTAAAGTTGAACTATATAGTTGGGGAGCGGGTCGGTTAGCGGGAAGGACACTGGGGAGGCGGGTGTACAGCACAAAATCTGCCTGCAGAAACCCATCGTTTCAATTTCCCCACAAGTTGCTCTCACAGAATTTAACCAATTGATGGCGGTCGTTCCGGCTCTGACTTGTAGATGGCGCGGCGATCTGCAGGCGCCGACAGGGCAGATTGCTGTATCAACTCGAGCCGCCAGCCGCAGTTGGGCTTCGCAATCAGATTGGTCATCGGAGATATATGAAAACTCCCCAACTTTGTTAGCGCCGGCGTTGCTGCCGGCTCACAGCACCCAAAGGGCCTGGCCTGCTGCCAGTCAATACAGCACAGACCGGAGCTTAAAGGTGGCACCCGTTGGCGGGAAAAGATGCTGAGACGACGGGGCGTTCGTCGGGTAGACGTGATTTGGCCCATTGAACGCAGCGGCACATTGAGCCCTGGCCGCACTGAGCCCAATGAGGTTGTGGTTAGCGCACTTGTTGGCCAGAACGTGATTTTCTGCTTGTTTGGTGCCGCAGGCCGCCTGCCTCTCTCATCCTACACTGCCTCCTTCTGTCCCCTATGAGGGGGGACCTGTAGGGGTAAGGGCATTGGTCTGCACCAGGCTACCCACCAAGGCAGAGGGCATGTACACCTTGAATTGTCTTTGTGTTTGGGGTGGTGAGTGGAAAGGTACTTTGTTACTCCTGGTGGTCTCCAGGGGTGGGTTGCTTTAAGGTGATAGAGATGTGTTCACTACGTTTATATTGAGGATAACGTTGACATTCATGCACTTTAATACACGCAGGGAAGTAGAACTTATAATGTGGCTTGAGTGAAGAATACCCCATGTAAAGTATTGATTAGATTATGTGAACTAGGGAATCAAGAATTCAGCATTCGAGAGACACTGGACACAAAATGATATGATGGATCATGCATCGTGTACTACGTCACTGGTTAGGGGTTGGGAGGTCTTTGGCTTTCGGTGGCAATGCTATATGTTTCATGCAAAAAGAAAACTGACAAGGTGGTGAGTGGGTCCTGAAAATGCAAAAAAAAAAGATAACAGTGACGTATTTGTTGAACGTTCCCTAAGATAGTGAGGAGGGGGAAGGTTATGATATTGTGTGGTAGCTATCAAAATATATAATACAACCAGTAGAATCGAGGGTGCATTAAAGCTACACATTTAATGGTAGAAATGAAGAATGTGGAGTGTAACGTTTCCAGAAGAATATGAGGTTTAGAAAATGAGAATAAAGTGTAAAGGATGAGGGTTGATAGTGGCTGTATAGGACGGAGGGTGTGACCTGGCAACATAACGCACCCCTAAATGTTCGCTGCCAATCTGTAGGCGGGATGCTGAAGGCATTGGAACCAGCTGGCTCAGGCCGAATTGCAACATGGCGAGGAGGGTGGGAGGGGGTAGTGAGGGGCAGCAGTCTGGCCAAGGCATTGGTAATCGTGTAGAAGACTACATCAATAGACAAGAGGGCCTGCCCCGAGTGCTGACCGGCCTAGTGGTACTGGATTGCTCAGGTCGAGTGGCTGGAGGAGGGTGGGAGGTGGGTGCTGACGGGAATGGACGGTGTGAAGGCAAATGGGGAGGAGGGTGGTGTGGAGGGGGCCGATAGGAGTGCGGGAGGGGCACTGTATGACTGAAGCCAGACTAGAAGCTACTGGAGGAAGCCACTGGGACCTAGGCAATCAGCGAGAAGCAAAACAGTATATCACGGGAAAGTAGCGAAAATAGTCACTTCCCATCCCCCACTGAATTAGACATGGGTATCTTCATATTGATGTAGATCGCACCACAGTAATCCAGACTCTGAATAGTCTCCTCGTGTAACGAGAGACATTTCTTCACCTTCAAACCTTCTTATTAGGCCAATGTGCCATAGTGTTGGAATGGTATTCTATCCGTCTTCTGAAACCTGACCCCTGCATGAGTTGCATTATTCATAGGGCCACCGATAAGAAATGAGGTATAAAGAAGTGATGGGATTACCACTCCCTCCATCCACCGTGAACATAGATGAGATATTCATGTGTGAAATTCATAATCAGATTGAATAGGATAGGTTTCCTATTGCCACGCAGGCTCTGGGGAAGTCTCATCCACGTGCCGTCTGGGACTTGAGATTTCTCCATCTCCAACCTGGAATAGTGAGGGAGACGGCCGCTTGGGGCGCTGCCTAATGATCTATCTGATTACATCGGCCTAATGACGACTTCCTAATGAGCCCCAACGGCAGCACAATGTCCACTGCTTTGATGTATACGACGCCTATAATGACCTCTGTAAAATAAGAACAATTAAAGACATTGCCATCTAACAGTCCAACACTATCTGTTTCTGTCATGTATGTCTGCACCCCGTCTCCTTTTCTACAGCTATCCTCCTTACTTTGCTAGTATAGCTGAAACTGTTGGAGTAATGGAAAATAGCAGTGATGATTACGGTCGCATCTAGTCTATGTTATACAAAAGTAAATACATGAGAAAAGCTTATATATATGTGTATTGATCCATAAATAGCTCAACTGAGGAATTTGCATCACCATTGGCATCACTAGAACACTGACGATTCAGAGCGAATAATGACTGGTTCAGCAAAGATATACATATAGCACCAGTTTCGTGAGGAGAAAGTGAATAAATGATCTGTACAGATAGCTTCTGAAAATGCAATCAAACACCATTGGGATCCAAAGCTGGGTCCAACAAAAATATAAAATAAAATCGAGAAAGCTTTCGAAACAAATCAATTACGTTGTAAGGGGAAATTTGTGTGCCAGTGAAGAGAGGTATAAGCATACAGATGGGTTGTTGCTCATAGGCCCATAGGTTCACCATATTTCAGCAAATGTTGTCTTGGGTATAGTCTACAGTAGACATACAGCCACACATGTGTCAGCCATCCACATCAAAGACCGAAATCCAGCTGATCCTAGTCCCACCCTGGAGGAACCCACCACGTATACACCCCTGGAGTAACCAGCACTCTCTATACACTGTCGGGTAGGGCCATGAGGAAGGCTGGGCTCATCCCTTCTCTATTATCCCTACAGAACTGTACTGCTCTCCATGGATACCTTGTCCTTGATATCTGCCTATCCCTTGTCTGCCTGTGGTAGACTGCCCAGTTGGCTTCTCTCCCTGTATAGATGGGAGTCCGGTTACTTTTGCTGGACATGATTGCTATTGGCTTTCCATTTAAGAGGCAGATTAAAACACAAACATCCACAAATTAATCTCAAACAGGTGGGCAGATCTCGGTCAATCCGGACTACCTTTCTATTAATGGGGTCCATATTTTGCTGTCAGTTTTTATTTCCAATTGTGTAATATTCATTTTCATTTCCACAAATACTTGTGTATCTCCATTTTTTTCTTGGTCATTTTCAGTCAAAGCAGTGAGTGTTCCATGCTTTAGGGCTAATACTTATCCTTGTCAGATACCTGAGATGTTTATCCAGTTGACAGGAACAAAGCGCCACTAGAGTATGGATAATCCGCGGCTTCTACGTGTTTGCCTTTTCCTTCATATTTTGAGGGCAAACATTTTCAGCGCATTCAGGCAGACTAACTCATCCTGAGGTCCTTACATCTTTATGGGTTTATAGCTATAGCTGGCGTCCATCGGGAAGAATTAACTCTGCCAATGGAGCAGTAGATTACTTGTCAGCTTCCATATATGCCTGTCGTGTCAGGATTAAGGGATTGGGTAACAATCAGGGTGGACAAAATACAAGGCCTGACAATTAAAGCAGACTACTCATACAGAAATACCAGGTGTTTAGCTTCAAAGGCGTGTGTCAGAAAATTGACGTAGAGCAAATACTATTAGTAGGGTGTTACATCGAACAGTGAATTATTGTCATGGGTAATATCCAAATAATGGATGCCGTAGAAAACACTTCTCGGAATCTAATGATGAAAACAGAAAGATGATAAGCCTAAAAGTAAATGTTTGAGAGATGCTGAAAGTTGAAAAACTCCACATATTTTTGTCCTGGCTGCTCTATATATAACCTAAGCGGCCCATGGCACCTATATTTAGTAGTCAGTGAACCATGAAGCACTGGAAGTGTTCACTTTTCGTGCAGTCAAAGAACCTGATAGAGTAAAAGTTATACACTTCATATTCAAATATCTTGGAATGTATCATAAATATAGCTGCAATGTCTTCACAATGATTTAGTTTGATTCAGTACTTTTCAGTATTTATATTTTAAGCATAACAAGGTAAATGGTATTTGCTGTGAAATTATGACTGAAAGTGGGCTTGGATTCGGCAGAAGACATGAACAGATATGGAAAATATTATAGACACATTTACTTATTCGAAATAGTTTTAAAGGGTCAAGTGAACATTTATGAAATAGCTTATTTTTCTTTACGCTGTGAACCTTGTTTATATAGATTTTTACCTGGAGAATGACCTATGAATTGAATCTTAAATGTTCAAGCGGGTCAATGTACCTTTATATCCATAGAATAATCCCCATTAATTTGGTTATTGTGGCATATATATAGTATCCTGCCGAAATGGCGTTGTTTGAGGTGGTATATGATGCCCCTCTAACAGAGCTAAAAACTAACAGCTCTCTGCACTTTACATGTATCTTACATAAGGAATGTATGGGTTAAATGTAGAATTATCATAGCTGTCACATGCACTGATTCATTGGCTTTATTTCAAGGTCACATTCATCTCTTGATAATGAATAATAAAGTTTTGAGAAGCATATACACTCTAAAAAATGTGTTTTGTTTTTAAACACTTTAACCTGTATTTAAAACACTTTCTTGTAACACTTTGTTAAACACTTTTTTGGACAAAACACAAAACACTTTTTCAAAAAGTGTTTAAAAATTAAAAAGTGTTTTGATTAAAATGTGTTTTAGAGGAAAAAGTGTTTAAATGATCCTGAGAATAAAGTGTTTAGGTTCAGAAAGTGTTTAAAATGAGCTTCAGGCAAATTTATGCCCTCATTATTATTTCATTTTCCTTATTTATAACCCATGGTCCCAGTTTTAGGATTAGTGAGTCCTTCCTACTGCATATTGCTGTCTCTCTGCAGGTAGAGAATATTAAAGTTATGTTGATAGCAAGTTGATGAATGTTGATCATCCAGTTATCAACATTGATTCTGTGCTAACCAGGCTTGGCCTACAGTCAAGATGAGTTCAAACACATTGATGCACAGGGTTAGTCAGAGAGTTTAGGACTGGAATGTATGTATTAATCCTGAATGTTACAAAATGGGTGTTTATCATGGGTTACATTGGAATCAAGGTATTGAGAAGGTAATTTTTAGATATTTATTTTACAAATCAATTCTAAGATAAAGTGTCAATGTTTCGTTATATTAGGATGCTGTGTATCATTATCAATTATACTTTAATTCAGACATTTGTGTCCATATGAATGTAACAATAGTACCATCATAGGTGGCCCCTGCCACCTGGTGAGTTGGATTGGAACCAAGTATTAAAACACTTTTATAAACCTAAACACTTTTGCAGGAAAAGTGTAAAGTGTTTTAAGAAAAGTGTTTAGATGATGAAAATGTGTTTTATCAAAAAGTGTTTTGGTAAAATATGTTTTAGTTAAAACACATTTTTTAGAGTGTATATGTGGCACAGTGTCTGAAATCTACGGATTCCTGCAGTGGGGCACAGATCTGCCGGTCCAATGTAACACTCTAATATTATTAGCCTCCACCGCAACCAGTTTTGAATTAACGTAATGTTGATTCGATTGTCAATTACACCTACTGTCGACACTGCAAGAATATATTGAATGCACTTTCCCAGGTGTTCCTCGTATCAAATTCAATTACCATCGAAAGAGAGCAAGAGAGAAATGAGAGAAAATGAGAGATAGAGAGGTAGTTTGGTACTGTATGAAGGACATCCCGTCTCTATCAAAACAGATTTCAGTTACATGCATGGTATAATTATTGATATCATAGATGTATTTGCAATCCGAAATTGAGACTCTAGGGATGTACCTTAAGACACAAGATAAAAGATGTATTGACTTTCACTAGTATGATTTCTCATTCAACCATTAATGTAGATGAATATGCGTCGCTGAAGTGCCTTTCCGGTGAAATGTATTGAACATCTTTTTCCCCATTGTATTTGGCAGTGCAATGTGTATTGCAGTGCCCACCACTTTAGAGTCTTACAGGGAAGCCTCAGCAGAGTGTTGCTGTTCAGAGTTAGGCCCTTGTTATGTCCCTGTTTCCAGTGTCAAAAAGAAAGGAAAGTCTGCTATTCTAATGCTGGGTTTAAGGTATCCTGATCCGGTCCCTGGTTCGGTCTTGTTGATGTCCTTATCAGCTTCTGGCAGCCCTCAGGGCAAATAATCAGTTCCACTTTTGCACCGTTACCTTGGCTTTCACAGGTAATGTATTTATTCTCCCAGGCGCTGCGTTTCTCTTTATCCCGACCCTTATCTAGTCCCAGCACGAGAATTGGCGAAGGCCCTGTTAGGGCCGAAGGGCACCTTAGTATCCTCTGCAGTAATTGGACTTGGTGTGGATTCAAGTAAGAGAGAAGGAAAAGTTGAAAATATTATGTGGTTGATAAAGTGTATAAATCCAGAATCAATATATCATTTTACAGATTCTATATTCAATCAGACACACAGGTCAGTAATGACCTGCATTGTAAAATTAATCGCAATACTCCAACAAGGGTGACTATAGGCCTCCCTCGTAATATCAATGTCGCTATGGGTTCAGATAGTGGAATTCGTGTAACTTGTCTACATTAAAAGATTAATGAGGATATATATTGATATTTAATTCAGATAGCAATAGCTATCTGGACGTCATATTTAATTTTATTTTATATTAAAAAAATGTAATACTTTCCAATGTGCTACACAGTTTCACAATTAAATGTATTTGTGTAAAGGACTGTGAAACAAGAGGTGTCATAGTCAAGTGGGCCCTAGGGAGGTGGCTGTCAGTTTGATGTACACAATACATTGCACTCTGCCGATACCACACTGTAAGCTGGCTAGAGACAGGTGGTCCGGTAACATGGTTTGGTTGAGTCACATAGGAGATCGCTCTTTGCCGTCAGCACATGGAGGAAATACCTGTACCTGGATCTAATCTGTGCACATCTCAGTAGGGGGTACTGTGGTAGGGGGTAAATCCTCTTTGACGGGGGCTACCAGAGCGGCATGTTGTACGCCCAGCTGCTAGACGATACCTGTAGGGCAGGGACGCCCATGGAGGCCCCTACTGAAGCTGGCATGGTGCGAAATGTGGCATCACTACACCCTGAGTTCAAGTCAAATCTATTCCACAGATTTGATTTTATCTCAAGGTTTTGCTTAACACATGATATAAGAGAGAGATTTGTGACCTCCTGAAATTGTTCTTCATCCTTTTATTTTTTTCAATAATATGCTAGACATGACGTATCTTTAATCAATTGATTCGAAGTCAAGTTACAGCATCTCAAGGATTTGAAGGTGCTATCGCAGTTCAGGCGATTCCAGATTAAGTATTGGAAAATCCAAGACATACTTCAATTACCCTGTTTCCTACTGTATAACATATTCATACGAACCTCATTCTTTCTATGAATTGATTGAGGTGGCAGACTGAAGGCCGGATGCTCCCTCTGCTGCGCATGTTCATGCAGTTCTTACCCTGCGATCCCTACCCTGTGATGTTTTGATTGGTCAAAATGTACCCTGATGATTTCTGTGAATTATTCATTTGACAAGATGAATCATGGAATTCATTGGCAGTTAGAAGTGACAAGTTATAAATTACACTGTATAGTAAAAATGTCATCAAACGTTAAGAAGGAATCTTTGTCCCAAAGTTGCCAAAGAGCCATCGTTATTTTCACAGAGATGTCACTATTTTCAGAGATATTCCTTGTACCATCGGACTGCTGCCTGGGACTTCTTGTAAATTACACTTGTTATATGATTACAATGGTTCACTGTTAAATTTTACAAGGATCACTGGTATCACAATTATTTCTACAGTGTATACTCAGAGGTGTGTGGCCTATAAAAATACTAAGATAAACCACACAAGATTAAGATATAGGGTTAGCTACATTAGCTACGTTTACATATATTTTGGACAACACCCCTGTGGAACACATCCCATACAGGGTTGGGTATTGGGTGTAAGCACCAGCTTAGTGACAGACCCTCCAGAGTGTTTGAAGAAGGTGGCAAGAGCCTGGAGACTGTTTTGACATTTGGCTACAATAATGACTCGCTGCTCTCCACTCCCCTCAGTGGCGTGACGAAATTCCTTTGCAAATATTTACAGAGAAGGAATCCGCACGGCAAATGGGGCTGCCCTCCAAAAAGATTACATCACGACGCTTTCAGTCGGTCCATGTTTGCCCGCTGGTCCTCGGATGATGATGTCAAATCTGGTGGTTTTAGGCGTAACTCCCCACACGAAGGCGCAAATAGGGGACACTGGATGCTGGCAGACTATAGAGAGGGTGGGAGGGAGGACTTTGGGGTGGTACTTGTGGGTAGTAGGATATTGGGTTGCACTGAAGGGAAGTGATGGATATGTACTGCTTTTGGGGATATTATTTGATAAGTAGACCGTAGATACATGTTGTATTCACCACTGCAAGGGATATCACATCTTGACAAAACTTGAATTAGGAAATGTGGAGGATATTAGGGGTTTGATATAGAAGAAAAAACACATGTGCTTCCATTTTAGGATTGATTTGAACTGGAGTCTTAATTTTACATATTATCTATACAGTAAGAAATTGAGAGCAGGAAAATCATTTTATAATAATTGTTCTTCAATTTGGTTTCATCCGCCTTGATTAAAAAGCAACACGCAAGAAATGTATCCGCTCTCTTGATCCAACAAAAAGGGGAATTTACAACAGTACTGGTCATTCATTGTGGTGTACCTATATGACTTGGTGCAGTAGTTCTACAGGTGCAGACATCCCAGGGTTTAGCCCACGGGCGTATGAAAAGGGGAACTTTGCCAATAACTCATGGTAAAATAGAAATGAAGCTAAAACTCTGCATTTCGAATTGGATAAATATGGTATTGGGAAAATGGGGGCCTGGGCCTAAAATCAGGTCCCAAATTACCTAAGTATTACCTTTCTATACAAAGTGTATGTGCATATGTATAGACATCATTGCGCTTGAGTTGACAATTCAAGATGGTCACGATGGGGTCCTCGCTGGACCCCACAATGAAGATTTGCTTCCTACGCCTCGGTCAGCCCATTCTCTTATACAAGTTATTGTATCCACTCTGGAGCTAAGAGCTGCTGAAGCCCGTGGGTACACTAATTGAGTCTGTCACCAAAACACTTATAGTACTAAAGATCGTGGAGTGCACTGAGTGCATGTCTTAAAGACCTATAGGGCAACCGCCTTTTTTTATTCAGTGTGTTAAATACGGTACACCTCCAAAGGGATTACCCCTAAGTTCTCATGGGCCTTCTAATAGCTCCTGGTGTGAATTATTAATAGGTCAGGGGGTGCCCTGACAGAAGTCACTCTGCTTGTTATTGGAGGGGGTATTATCACTGTCCCTCTCCTCATTGTTTTAGCCAGCAGGACCAATGCCCTAATAAAGCGAAAATATAATTGGGGTGGAAAGGATTGTCCCCCTTGGGCCTGTAGAGTATGGTCTCCATGACTGGGTGCACCTTGGCCAGTGGTCACTCGACACTAGGGAACAGGTGGGAGTGGTCAGCAGGTCCACGGCTGTCTAAGGAGCCATCTTTGCATGTCCATAATGGATGCTGGTAAAAGCTCTGACCAGTAACCCACCGCTCATGAAGCGAGGGGTCAGTTTTAAGGAGTGATCATTATTTATCAACAGGGGGGGGGTGGTGGGCTTTCATGCGGACGTGCAGAAATTTTTTACGCCCCCCCTCAACGGCAGTCAAAATTTTTTGCGCCCCCTCCCAGCACCGGAGGCACGGAGAGTTTTCGCGCCCCTCTTTGATCTATAGTAGCGCGCTGGCTTTTTTGCTAAAAAGAGGGTGAATTTTTTTAGCCCCCCCCCTCAAGAGGGGTGAAATTTTTTTAGACCCCCCTCGGGAGGGGTCTTAAAACTTTACCCCCCCCCCTCAAACCCACCACCCCTCCTGTTGATAAATAATGACCACTCCCTTAGGAAGCAACGTTAGTGAGTGGAGGAGGGATGCTGCGTGTACAAGAAAGGAGTCTCTAGATAAAGCAGATGACCGAACAAAAGATAAATGTTTGCTGTTGTTGTGTCTCTTTTGGGAGGGGGTATCTTAAAAAGATAGTTATTAGTAAATGGAGGCCCTTGAAGCATACATATTCTCTATTTTTTCTCCAGGACTCTCAGCACACAATTGTCCATATAAAGAAATAACTTTCACAAAAACCAGTATAAAGGCCATCTATGAGAACAAACAATAATTGCCATACGTGTCCAACCAAACTTCCCAAGTTACATGGTTTTAGCAAACTTCTCCTTTTCCCTGCTTACTCAAACCAGACAACGCTCCTTCACTGCACTCCCCCAAATTGGCAATTCACATTGCTCCGTGTTTTTACTGACTTTTCATTTGCTCCGGGATTCGATAAGCCTTGGAGATAAGGGACTGAGCAAGAGAAGAACGAGAGAGTCTGGTAGCCCCCTCGTTGCAAGTTTTACTCCATCGGGTCGTAAAGCATTCCTCATAGGACCTATGGTATATTATATAGATTTGATAGGAGAAAATAGACGGGCATAGGCGACACAAGTCTTGGAGAAAAGGCTCTACTTTTAGTGGTGGTTCTGCTTTTAGTGGTGCTACCCGATGTGTGTCATGTGACTTGCCCATTGGACGTTTGCTGATGGGCCATTTAGCCTCTCAAAATACTAGTCATCGAGGTGAGGGTCCGCCATTATGGGACAAGGGAAGGTGATATAATATAGAGCTAATAGGGCCTACAGAGGCCTAGTAATGGGATGAAGTATTGAACTTATCATACATGTGAAAGGGCATAGAAATTGAAAAAGAAATGCCAAAAAAAATATATTATAAATCTTGTTGAAATAATGAATGAAATAGGACATCAACTGTAGTCATGGAGCCCATATGGCCCTACCGGCAGTCCCTAGACCGCACCCAGATCTCACCCAGGCTACTAGCCATACAGTTCGTGATGTGAT
This sequence comes from Acholoe squamosa, assembly GCA_949317995.1. Taxonomy (NCBI): domain Eukaryota; kingdom Metazoa; phylum Annelida; class Polychaeta; order Phyllodocida; family Polynoidae; genus Acholoe; species Acholoe squamosa. Next base: position 39,498,678 of record OX439042.1, on the reverse strand, counting down.
ATATTGTTGCCTAAGGAGGTTGAAATATCTATATCAAAAGCTTATTTACTTTGGAATTTCCCCCCAGCTTTACTGAATAGTTTCTAGACTAGACCAAGGAGGCACACATGTAGGACCTATAGACATACCCGTCTTCTTAGAAATGAATGGGGATGATATACAAGGTTATTCCTGGCATTGATTTTGACTTACATTAATTTGTACGGTTTTATTCACTTATAGATCTCGAGGCCCCAAATGACAAATAACACAATTGCCGAGGGTCACATGTGTAACTGGTTATTCACTGATAATAAAACCTATAGTCAGTAGTGACTATATGCACATATTCTGAGCCCAATAGTCACATGACTATATACCTTAGTCACATAGTAGTCAGAAAGATAGTCAATTTGACTATATGTAGAGCTCACAGATTGATGATGTCAGAGGTTTCTGTGCACAAAAACCGTCATCCAGAAAGAGGACATATTTATGGTTGCCTGGACTAAGAGGAAACAATTATAATCAGGCCAAATCATCATCTTAACCTGTCCATCCATGGAAACTCAATATGTCTGGCCATTAATGGATAGGTAAGTTAACTATTTGTTGTGATATTTGTGGCCATTGCAGTATAACAATAGTTATTTTGGGTTCAAACTGTTCATCAATGGGAAGGCATATGGCAGCCATCTTTGATTGGATGAATGTTTGCTTGCAGGTATAGTCAGTACTGACTGTATATATCAGTCATATTTACTAACTAAATGTTGCTTAGCAACAAAATGATAGTCATCTGACTAAGGACTATTTCAATAGATTAAAGGCATGACTATGTGTTGACTATATGACTAACTTAAGTTAGTCACAGGTGACTATAGAGGGATAGCCAAAAACCGCACTATCATTTGACTATCTTAAGTTAGTCACTACTGACTAAGATATTAGGCTCTATTTTTATCAGTGTTGGACCTAATTATTTAACGCTGGAATTTAGAACTCGAGGAATACTTGTTTATGTACCTGACTTTTATTTTACAAATACATTTCATTTTTATAGGGGAGTACCATAATGGTCATCAAAAAGGGCCAGGCCCAATAGCGGCACTTGGCCTTCAGCCTAGGCCATGGGCGCAGCCACTACACTGAGCCCGAATGCAGCGGCGCCCTCGCATTATGTGGAATAGAACTAAAGCTCTGCGCAGACCAAGGACATCACATGTGGCCCCTTCACTCAGTCCCGCTAGTGACCTGCAGATTTTCAATGTCGCCACCCTACTAGTTAGAGTGGCATGAAAATATAGTTACTTTCTTCTATACAATGTATGAATTTACAACAATCGAGATGCATGAGACTAGACCACTTTGTTACATGCTGAAGTCCCACAGACTGGGGTGATCTGAGGGCACATCTTACAGCACGAGTCAGACCCTAAACTAGGATTGCCTAGGACGTGGTTAATTGAGACAATGCAAACTACCGGTACTTCTCCACCATACAGCCCTGACTGACTCCTTTCGCCCTGGGGGACATCCTGTGGGAAGCTTGGAGCTACTCCCGGTGAGCAGATCGATGCGCTCAGGATAATCTGTGAGTAAAAACAGGGGAATCCGACAGGGGCCATCTGAGGACGGTAATGGGGCGTGAAACCAGAAAGTGACAGGCTGCTAGGATGTTAAGGAGGGAGGGGATGACAAGAGGTTACTGGGGATAGGGTTCTTCCAGGAAAGAACAAGGATGAGGTTTGTGAGGTACTTGGTCTTATAATTTGGAGTTTGAATTTGGATCTGTATGTAACGTGATGTGTGTACGAATGGGCGAACTGTTGAACACAAAGATGCATCGATTTCAAGGGGAATATTTGGTCAATATGGCGTTTATTTGATTGGCCACTCAGCGTAAGTAATGTCTGCCTTGTGTTTGATGCAGCAAACCCCCTGTATTTCTGTCAACGAAAAGAGGTTGTTCGGTCTCTTTAGTGAGGTTTAGCAAAAATGTCTACATGTATATATTAATAAAGCGAGAGCTGACGAGGAACGAGCATCAGCCAAAACAACCTTTTTAGTAAACTATAGTCAACACTGGCATCAAGTAAAACCCACATTATAACAAAGATAAATGCCAACTTTGTGGGATAAACCAGGGAGTACCCCACTTGATGCGGTTCCATCACATATAAACATGGTTTATCTCCATTAAACAATGTTCATTTGACCAAAAACACTCTTTATCGTGCCTTTATCCATCTGGCCCGTGTTAAACATTCAGCAGTTGTTCTGGTGATGGCGAAACAAAACAGATAATGATGACTTCGTGATTAATTATTAATCCATGACTGATGATCATGAGGCGGCCGTAATTCGAGGCACTGGGCGCTGCTCCCATTGAAACTGATACGATCTCAAAGGGAAAACAGTGAGCTGCTCGCATATCTATGGGCGAGCAACTCAAATGAGCAGGGCCCAGCGGTTAGGGCTGCCCACTGGGTAGTAGAACAAGAGCTGGCTCGATGACTACAGTGGGAATGAATCATGCATCCCTAGAACAAAAGGAGACGATGGGGACAATGATCATCGCTAGCAGGCTGCAGTCAGTACCCTGCTACTTCACAAATTGAATAGTGAACATCCATGGGGAGGAGCTCAAGGACAGTACCTCCGGTATGATACATTAGGATTGGCAGGCCTCTTTTGGGTGTAATCTCTTTTAAAATATATATATATATATATATATATATATATATATATATATATATATATATATATATATATATATATATATATATATATATATATCAAGAGGGGGTGGTGGGTTTGAGCGTGGGGGGAAGGCCTAAAATCTTTTGACCCCTCCTGAGGGGATTGTAAAAACTTTTCTCCGCTCTTGGGGGAGCAGTGAGATATTTGCCCTCTTTTTAGCAAAATAGGCTACTATAAGTTAAAGAGGGGTGGGAAGGTTGTGAAAATTGACCGTTGTTGAAGGCGTGTAAAAATTTAAAATCAGCCATAAGTCACTCACCAATAAGGTGTGATTCAGAGTGCATGTTTCGAAAATTTAGGCTACCTACGCCAGTTTCCTTTTTCTTACTCGCAGTTCATAGGTTCGTTCTACCGTAATCACATTTTGCAATCTATATCCACAAGAGTAACACATTTTACAGGTTTAATTCTAGGTAAACAGTATTAGATTATTTATGGATACATTAGTGTGTGGACATTGGACTTGGACAAAATATGATTGATTAGACGCCCCTTCCTGGCAGCAGGCAGGGTTCAATGGCAGTCAGCCCTCTGTAATTCATATTTAAAGCAAACGCTGTTACTATATTTGGTTCTGGCAGCAGGACTTTGAAGGCAACTGGCCTTTGTTATCTCTAAAGGCCCCAGGACAACAGGCTGTTGTCAGTTAAATCAAATGTGAGGAATCACCAGACAGTCCCGTCCATACACTCCCTGGTGTAAGTCTTTTGAATAGGCTCACTTAGGACTCAGCTGGTCGGAATAAAGCTACTGAGGCATCCATCTAATGAAATACTAGAGTCATAAAAAGTTACACTGCTCTCACTTGGTGCCATCTAGCAATCATTTTAAGTGATTTGGGACTTGTAAAAATAAAAAACAATATGTTAGAACAACGTTTTATCATCCTCATGGATACAAATGGTCTTGCTGCCTTCTCATGACAACTGCAGCATATACTACTACAATGTGGCGCCAGCATGACTTATATCACTCTGTGACGACGACAAGAAGAGTGCGAGGGGAAAAAGGGATGATGTCAATGTGGTTCTATTGCAGTTGCTGTCTCCATTGAGTAGCAATCTAAACCATAATGTATAAGGACGGAATGAACATTGGGCGAGTAAAGGACCTGGCACAAACGTATGCCTGTAGTATGGAGGGAGTGATATTTTCTGACGTAATGATAGGTCTATAATTGGTCAGTGATAAGCCTATATATTACACCTAAACATATTTCTATGACACGGCTAAACACACCACCTGCTGATAGTACAGGGCACCAACAGGTCATGCTGTGCCAATACCAAGGAATATGTGCAAAGGTGCGTGTAATCTCAATTGTCACCCATCGTGCTGTCACCCAGCAGGAGCAATGGGTGACAGCAGTCCCTGTCTTTGGTACAAACCATGCTATTGCCTCTCACCCAACAGGGGACCACTTGACTCCTGGAGACCCTCGACAGACTCACTGCCTGAAAAGGAGGTTTTACCTACACCAATGGCTGTCACCCGATCTACAGGCAATCACAAGTTGTTTTCAAGACATCCTCATCCCGCGGCTTGAGCCGATAATATCTACTCCGTCCTCCCTGCTGTCATGGTGACCTGAAACGCACGTACTAGGGAGTGTGGCTGGTAGATTGGCTGCATTCTCCTGCTCACTGTTCCTGCCTGTTTTATAGTCTATATAGTGCCGATAAATGGGGAAGTGATCAATAGGATTGGTGAGCTAGAAGACCCTAGGCAATCCCATGTGTGTGCCGACTCCGCAAAACATGCCTAGAATTCATCCATTCTGGCGCTTTCTATGGTAGATTGGTCTAATCCGTGTAAGCACTAAAGAGATGAATTAACTGTGAATTGTGATTAATCGGTACTTTTGATTGTTATCGTGCCATCGCTTATTTAATATTTCATTGCACAACGCCTGAAATTGGGGGATAATTAGGGTGCCCTGGTGCCCTGGTTCTGAGCTTTGTTGGCCGACAGAATTACATCTAGGGAGTGATGGGGTGGTGGTTGTGGCCCCTCCCATCACCCCCTAACCTTCTCCTAACTAGAACCCCCCTTGGGATCCGTGCTCTGGGAGTGTTACGGATCTAATGATTTTAAATGAGATTGGTGAGCCTGAGCTCGCCTGATTGGGCGTATGGTCACATACCGACCAACAAGCCGGACACAAAGGGCGCCGCCTTCGCCCTATCAAAGGGGTGGGGGTACATTGACCGGAGGGCATCAGTAAGGGCACTCTCTGGTTGGTGGGGGAGGGGGATTGGCGTTGGCTCTAGCAGGCCGCCAACTTGATAGTCTTAGATGGAGGGGAGGGAGACAATGGACATGCAGATCACCAGGGATTAATTCAAGGTTCTCGAATCTGTCTGGAATCAAGCTCTCAAGTGGAAAGATAGCGTGGGGTGGCATGCTCCCTGGGAATTAAGTAACCGTGGTGGGGATGACGATAGGGGTAAATAGTGGGTAAGGAGGGCACCTGCAGTGTTTGTGGCAGTTGACAAGTAAGTTGATAACCAGCAATGTGAAATATAGCCTTTTTTAATTGAGAAAGAAAGATAGTGGTGAGATCAGATGATATACCCTATAGGTAAAAGCACGGGCGTGTTCTGGTTACCAGGTTGACTCTATGTAATTGTTATCCATAATAGGGTGAGACAGTAAAAGAGCAGTGCTACCATCTGCCAGCTCTATTTCCCATAGAGTAGACCTTGATTACGGAGGTGAGGGGGTGACTTTGCCAAAGTCAAGGTCTATACATAGCAAATAGAGCTGGCAGATGGCAGCACCGCTCCTTTACTGTCTCACCCTTCTAAATGGATAACACCTACATAGAGTCAACCCGGTAACCAGAACACGCCCGTGGGTAAAAGTGTACCCTTTACCCTATAGATACACGTATGGCATGTTTACAACATACCTCATTGGGAAACAATCTGTAATTTAGCCAACCCGCCTATGTAGGCCTCAACTGCCATCTAGTACATAATCCTATGCGCCAACCACTATATAGTAGTATACTGAAGTGATACAATGGAAGAATGTAGAAGCCCCGACTTAACCCTAACCTTTGCCACCATATGGCGGTTCACATTATGTCACAAGACAGAGTGTCCTCCTTGGAAGGACCATGTAATCACGACGTTATGTGACGTTTTGTACCAAGGATTTGAGCCTTTTCAGTACTGATTTCTACTAGCTGGTACCTTTGTGAACTGCAAGTTGTGTCAGCCACATGCACATAAACCCGACACGTGGTCCCCGTCCTTGAGAGAATTTTCCGTATGTTCTAAGAGGGATAGCAGATAAACATCCAGGGAGATACAAGGAAAGGTTGGATAGTTTGAAGCAATCTTGCCAAAAGGTCATTGGGACATTCTCAAAAGGTCATCAACGCAAAGGTTGTGGCGAAGGTCTATATTGCCTTACTATAGGGGGTAGAGTGGACTAGGGTGTGTAATGATGATGGGGTGGGGAGGACCCATAGAACGGAGGGGGACGGAGGGGAGTAAGCTGGGGGATACAAACACAATAAGGTGGGAAGGATGGCTAATTAATCCCACTAATTAGATCGGCAGGTGACTACCCTCATGGCATTAGGCTTAATGCAATGCACAGACACACTCGCATCTAAATGTATTAGCATCAGCATTGGCCAATGTCACAAGGATGAAGATCTCACAGAAAACTCCAAATCGCCCAAATACCACCCGAGGTTGGTAAATAAATTACATAACCTATTTTCAATGGGTCCTTATTGGAGAGTAAATACGATGGAAGCCACCGGATGCGCCTCAGGGAACAATGTGGGATTTCCAAGGTAGGCCGCTCAAAAGTGGTGGTAAGTAGTTGTGGGCCATTCAGAAGGGACTAGGAGACAACATCATGGGCCATATACCCTTAACTGTGTCCCTATGTCGGTCTACAATGACATCTCTTTGAAGGACACCTGAGAGAGAGTGGTCGCCTGTGCGTAAAGCCGACACAGCAACCCCCTGTGGCCTGCTGGGGCGCTTTAACCTTGACTCGAGCTTAACGTTCAAACACTGTAGTCAGGTAGGTGGGTACTCAGTCAGTCTCCTTCTCCCCTCCTCACAGGAGGCCCTCTGATCCAGAGTCAATGGTCTCCAGGTAACTAAACCCTAAGACAACCCCTCATGCAACTCTCCACCCCCTTAGAGCCCATCCCCCACTTCTAGCACTCCTACTCCTACCTAGAGACCTCTACCTGTAAGTGGTCACCTGGCCAGGAAGAAGGGACACGGGGGAACTCTTTGTGGGTGTCATGGTGTTTGCCCATGTGGTCGGCGATGGCGATGGGAATCAGAGGCTGACCAGGTAGGCTGACCACTGGCCTCTCACTCTGTACACAGCTTTGTGTTCAGCTGGGGATACACCTACTTGGACATGACACTGATCCTACTCTAACAATACACTCAGGTACATCAGGGTGACACACAGAGAGGTATGACACATGGGATCTATCCAGTTCACTAGAGAAGAGAATCTTCTGCTTTCACCAGCAAACTCTATGGAGAACCTTTATCACAGCTGGATTATATTTAGGAATCTTGCAGTGTGTTTTTCTCCGGCTGAATGTGAAGTTGATGCTGTATATTGATGAATTGGATTTTACCCATAGTCTCGCCATACCCCAGACACCGTCCTGTTGGTCTGAGCACTATTCATCAAACTCCCCGAGACAACCATACAAGCAGCTCCCTGGAGGTGTTAGGAGGGTATATAGCCTACTCCTACCCCCTACCATCACCACTCTTTGGTACCTCCTGCATCACCCCCACCATAAGGCCACACCCGGGAGGCAGCGGTGACTCAATATCCTGACCCTTCCCAGCACCAGGAGGAGGCAGGGTGCATGGGGTCTTTGTTCTCCTCCTGTATGGTAATCAGCGGATTAGCACACCTGTACCTGCAAGGATCCAGTTTCCCGCTCTCGCCATACACACAGTGGCTGCTACCCAGGAAGGTGGAGGGGTGATCAGAGTGGTATAGTATACAGATTCTCCAGTGACAAGTTCTCCAGTGCATCTACCCACCACGGAGGTTACCTATACGCTCTAAGTGGTTCATATACTCCCAGCTTACCGTGTAGACAGAGAAAAATCATCGGGAAAGCACCACTGATACAGGCAAGTAGATATAGCCAGACACATTCCTACCACAGGCGACCCCTTTCACCTCCTCCACTCCCCTCCCCCATTTTCTTTGTATTGATCCACATATTGGCCTGGCTCGAGGTATAAGAAAGAGACTGAGAACGTTGTTTTCAGCGCTGATTATCACCAATGTATTAGTGTCTGGACTATATATCCTCTTGCTTCCAATATATGAAGACATTGTCTTCATTTGCAATACAATGGGGCCATTGAATACTAGTCCTCTATGGCCATAGATCTCCCCTGTAGGTTAAAAGATCATTGCACAGGTATAGGAGGTGGTCATCAACATAGGTGAGGGGAGTAAGTATGTGTCTCATCAGCCCATCTTACTTACATAATATATTCTGGGACACATTCTCGGTGCTCAATTCAGTTCCCCACAACCATTGTCCCACTATTAAATCACCCCTCCCAAATGTCGTCACGACCACTCCCTTTTGTGTGTGTAAAACATAATCAATGGAAGTTATTAAATACTTGTACTGTTGCTCTCAAATAACCTCTCTCCTGTCTCGTCATTGTCAAGAGCATGCCGCTTCAATTTTCTTTTAAAAAGACGTACATGTAAAAAACACATATCACAAATAATCAAGGGATAACTTATTCTATATTCCCTATGTAATAGCAGTGCCAACTGATCCTCTCTAAAGTTCTTGTCTTTCTGAAACAAAGGCTTATCTTTTAGTCAGTCAGATGAAGTTAGTCCGATGTATTGTCATGATTTAGGGAGATCTCAGGTAACTCAGGAATAGAGAATAGACACAGCAAACCACCACCCCACCCCCTCCCCGAACGGTCTAATCCTTAACCTCCTCCCCGCCCATCCAGACTATAAAAATCCATTTTTATGTCTGCTTTCTAAGGTAGAATTTAATAAACATGTAAAGTGTATTTCTGTCAGTTGATAAAAAGGGGGGTCACTCTCCTATGAACATGGACAGGAAACCATCAGGCGTTACTTCACCCTTCACTTATGTCCACAATACCCCCACAAACTCCACCACGAATAACAACATGCGTGCCACCTTCTCCTGGGCGGGCAGGGAATCTCAAGGTTGTCACGTGCCTATTGATAAGCGCCCATCCTAGGAGGCGGCGCCACCATCAAGGCTTCAAGACGCTACAACGCGCCTCGTTTGATCCCTTGATCATTACTTCTATCCCCATTCAGGTATGTCAAGGAGGAAAATAGAATTAGGTGGTGAACAGAACAGCAGTGTACTTAGGAGGTGCACTATTAGCCTGCTCACCTGCAATTATAGTGTTTTGAGAGTGGTCTATTACTGAATAAAGGTGACGTTAGTGAATACTGGATAAAGTATAGATAGGGTGTCACTTTTAGGGCTTCTTTAAGGCTACCTACATACATAGATGTGAGTGTATACCATGTTTCCATAGAAACAAGTCAGATAAGTCCCCTTTTCAGGAAGATGTGCCAACTAATCCATAGCTGCTATGGTGCCCTTTGTATACTTGCATGTCATCAGGCACATCCTGTGAAGGCATTGCAACTACACAGAAATAATTTCCCAGGGTAACCTGTGGTACTGCTTCTAGGATGGTGGCAGAGGAGCTGCAGAGATTACCCATGGGGTTCACCTAGAGAATTTATACGGTTGATCGAGGCACTTATATCCTATAATTTAAGTGATTGGTAATATCATTTTTTCATTATTTACCATATTCAATCCAAAGTACTACAGATGTACTTACATTCTAACAACTATTAGAGAAGCCTATTTGGTTCGATACATAATGGTTTGGGACCATAGTTATTAGACATGGACATTTTGGAAACTTAGCACAGAGGAACATCGAAATGTATACACAAGTAGATGGCTTCAAAGCTGACTTTAGCGTTTGACATATCAATCTTGTGTACTTACAGCTAAAGGTTTCATGATATATATATATATATATATATATATATATATATATATATATATATATATATATATATATATATATATATATATATATATCTTTCAAAATAGACATGCTACTCTCCCTGGACCTGGTACGTTTCCTGCCATGCAGCTATGAATCTTTTTGACATTGCTTGTTAAGTAGATCTAATGGCGTAAATCTATAGGCAAATGTTGCCCGAATATGTATCGGCACGAACCGCATGCATGCGGGTAAAGAGTAGTTGGGGGCTCAGGGATGAAATTATGTTTGCATGGATGGCCGTTGAGTTGAAGCCATATGCATGTGTGCATTAGGGCTGACCAGTAGCACAATACTGATCGAAGTAACCCTCTAGCCGTCCTTATGTCTTCTTGAAATAGAATTTGACTTAGAATTTAGTTCACTATGACTTGTGGACATGGCTGATTTAGAATTTCTCTTTTAAAAATAGAACATAATAGCCAGGGTAATTAATCTCTATGTTGTTATAATATAAGTAGCAGATTATAAAAGAATTGCCCACAGGAATCTACCTGATGCACGACTCACCCAAGGCGCACATTCTGGCAGACAGGTTAGAGAAGGTATTGTAACCGCACTGTTGCAGCAGCGACAGCTGGCGAGCAAGTTGGGTGTGACTGGAGACAGAATGGCTGGGGCGAGCAGCTCAGAGCTGCTTCTGAGCTAGAGACCGGAGCTGTCAGAGCCGATAGGGGAAGTTGGGCCTGTCTTTGTGGTGGTTCTTGACGACAGGACGACTTGGCCATTACCCGGCCTCAGCACGCCGGTGGGCATCAAGCCCCCTGTCAGGAAGCTGCGTGTCTGTGGTGGGCATCAGCCTCAAGAGTAGCTCACAAGTATATGTGCTTCAACACAATGAGCAGCTCGCACTGCACCGTCTTCACAATTGCATGTTGATGAATAACGCAGCTGCTCTGAAATACTAATGGTGCACACTTTCTTTTCACCTCCTTCAATGTGACTTCGAGGATAGGACTGATTAGTAGCTATGTCCAAAGAGAAACAATCTGACGCAGGACTTTACCACTTGGCGTTGTATCTACTCACACTGTTCTGGTTTTTACATTTAATTGTAAATCGTACACCAGGTTTTAAGCTAATCTTGAAACCTTTGTACAAAAATAAAAATTGATTAAGCAGGATAAACCCGTGAATCAGTTGAAGATCTGACGACGTTCACAGTGTAGTTAGTACTACGGAATAGACGTTTTACCTACATCTTTGACATCTGAAAAGAAGTGGCATTTTAAAGCGTGACCACAGAAATGATCATTCATGGGCATTTTCTATGTGCCTTTTCAAAGTAAAGGGTACAACGTATGAGATGCATCCATTGAGGATGTGCCTCTGTCGGTCCTGTAAGGTCTACACACTCATCAGCTTGTTTTGATTTCAGATCTTGAGATTTACCTTTCGTGTGCTGAAATAAGAGAAGGTGGGATATTGAATGTCATGCTCGAGTAACCCTATATGCCGCCATCTGAGGCATCCTGTATGGTATATTCTATTTAAAACTGTTCGGCTCTGGAGTTTGATATAGGGCTTACATTCGATAATTACCTCTCTTGTGACAGCTGGCTGTGAACTAAATACCAGAATAAATATGCAAATCCTTCATAATGAGAGAAACACTTTACTTGAATGCTCAATATGCCTTTATTGAATTCATCATAACCTTAGAACTGACTGCTCCTGATGGCGTCAATTCAAATCAATTATACACACTGTCAATCTAATTCTTCTGAAGCACAAATATACACACTGTCAATCAAATTCTTCTGAAGCACAAATATACACACTGTCAATCTAATTCTTCTGAAGCACTCATTTGAGTGGAACATGATGAACCTGTCAGAGTGGGCTATTGGCTTTATTGTTGTAGCTGGTCATTTAGAACAAGGTATGACTTGAGTGTCTATGTTGTGTGTGCCCACAACCATCCTATGGTAGAAGGAGTGTGTCATGAGGTGGAGGGTCATGCACGCATGTTGGGAGGTCAGCGTGTTGGGGTCAGGTAGTGTCATTTACACGACACGCGTGCAGCAGAGGTCGGCTGTAGTAAGGTACACAAGGGTTTTTTTTCAGGTTAAGCTATAGGCCTAGTTGAGTTTGGGCCAATAATATGATATATCTGAAAACTGGGGTTGGACAAGGAATATACTATTGACTTCATGTAATGCAAGGAAGAGAAAGAGTGAAGGGGACACAAAGAGAAATGATAAAAAAAAATAAATAAGCTCAGAAATCTCTGCGCAGAGGGATGTCAATCGGTTTGAGAAATCTAGACGAATATAACAGGTGACATTGGGAGGAGGGTCGAGGGGTAGAAGATTGTCTGTCGTGACGACTTTATCAAAAGAGTTAATGGCAATGCAGATGGAGAATCTGCCTGCATGACCACCGTTTAGGAACGTCATAATCCCTCCGCAAAACGAGGTCCAGAGACATTGCGATAGGCAAAGAAATAGGGCGTCTGGAATTTCGACTGGCACCACGCACCACCCAAAGCTCCACACTTGATACTCTGGCTACTACTAGTACTAGGAGATATGAGGGCGTTGCTAGGGATATTTTCCTATAATTTCCTGGATTTGATCCTCTCTTTCAGTTCCTGCTTTCGATGGTGGCGCCACTCTGCGGCTGTTGCCAAGGAGGGATTAAAGTCCTCCATTTTATATACGTCATGGCCGCCTCTCTGTGGACAGATATGATAGGGCCCGGGGACTGACGGAGACATCTGGTGCCAGTGACAGGGTTTAGGTGGTTGGGGTCAGGCTCCTTCCGACCAAATAGCTTGTCACTTTAGGGCAGGCTGCGGCTGTCAGCAAGACTTTAAGTTGCTGTCACACATAGGGCGACACACCATCAAACCTGTCGTAATTGGAATATTAAGCGCTTTAGGTTGTAATTGCTCTGATTGTTTTTGCAAGCTCTTAGCTCTGGCAACCCTACCTTTGTCAACGTTGATAACAATTAATCGTAATGGCACGAGCTACACTATCTGCATTGTCATGGTCGGTGAAGGGCTGCCAGTTTATTTTTCGTTTTTTTTTCTTCAGACTTTCCTTTTCTACTTGTCTCCACATTGCCTGTCAGCATCCCTTGCTTCTAGGTCCCTCCAGCAGGTTTATGTTTTACCCTGAACGTAGATTTGCGTTGTCACCTGCCGTAATGGCAATCTGAGACGAAAGCTACGGCATTGCTACAAGCAGCTCAAGTCTTACCTACTGAGCAATAAGTAACAGACAGTGAGGGGGCGGCTCCATCAGCTCCAGGGCCTCCAGGAGCAGCTCCAATGGATTACCAACCACAACGAGCATCTCCCCCAGGAAGCTAATCTCAGAGAAATGTTTGCCTTAGTCTTCTCAGGTATCGTAAAAGAGTCTTGGAGTCGTCATGTGTACCTTCTACTCGTGTGGCATTTTGTGGAACCCATCCACATTCCCCCCTCCGCTCCCCCCGCCCCTTCAACCTCCCCCAACATCTCTACCCCATGGACTGCCTTATGGCTCTGATCAGCCATCAAGGAGGGTTGGGGGGGGCGAAGACAACCGACTAGACCCCCCCATCCTCACAACACATGCACACATATCTAACCCACCCCCGTCCCTAATCACCCAACCATCATCTGAAGTTACTGTTATATGGAAGTTTCATCTTACCCGCAATATGGTTTATTTCAAAGAGTAACAAGTTACCTGATGACGGCCTAAATGGATTGACAAGGAGGCTGCGCAGCTGATGCAGGTCATTAAAGTGTGTTGGCTACTGCATGGGGATGGCTCTCAACCCTTTAAGGGCCCTGTAAGGCCTCCACGTTCATGCCAACCTTCTGTGAGATTATATGAATAAGTGTATGTACTATGCCTACCAAAGGGAATAGTGCATTAAACATTGCATGACCCATCATGTAGCATTAGGGGAACAGTGGAAGCATTAGTTAGACAACAGTGTAGGATTTGATTTCTATATAAGCTGGTGAAATGAGTTCTGGTTGGATTACTCATACCGTCTACTAGCCAAAACAAAACTTTCCGACAAGGTAGAATGAGCCTTCTTTATATTGTATAAATTCCTGTAATAGAGCAGCGCCAATTATGTTATTTCAGGAATATCCCAGATTGTAACAGTCGCACAAAGGAGAGAATTGGCGTGCTCTTTTCTTTTTCCGATAGCAAAATGCAGGTATGCAGAGTAAGATGGTAATGCCAAATTTTCTGTGTAACTTCCCAAAATGAATATCTGTGAACCACATGCGTCAGACAGGTGGATGAAAGATAAGAATTCACATGACAAGTTAAGTTTGTCAGGAAGTTAACGCACGGTTCTGAATGGTGGCTTTGCCTTGGTATTGGCCCGGTTTTCTTACTCCATCCGATGAAGACTACCGTAATTGTGTTATTGCTCTCCAGCAGGTAATATTCACAAGGTTGGGTGGGGAGAGGAGGAGAGGGGCTAGGGTCGCATGGCGCCGACTCAGGACTCCATTAGCCCAGTAATGGCTGAAGCCCGTTACGGGATACAGGTGTGGTTGATCTCAGAGAGACTCCTGCAGCCTTCACTTTTATGGTAATTTGTGTCAGGTGGGAGGGAGCCAGACCAATCTGAGCTCTTGTTATACATAAGTTGTAGGATCGGGGAGGAGGGGGGGGGGTCAGTAGAGAAGGCCAAAATAGGGCTTGGACATGGGTATGGGGTGTGGTGGGGATCTGACACTAGATGACACTCTGTACTGACAGGATCACTATGACACCTTATAGTGACGTCACATTCATTTTCGCCGCCTTCACACTTATCATGCTGCGCGAGATGACACCTTCGACTTCATGTTTCAGGAAGGTGTGATATTCCCCTAGTATCATTCTTTCTCTCTGGCTGGGAGAGTTATCTCCATTGGTGAGAGTAGGCCTATTATATGGAGGGTGATGGTGTTGTGCGGGAGGGGGTGAATGAGGAGGCCTGCCGACAACATTTAAGGTGTTCTCTTTTACACCTGGACTAACCTGATATAGATGGACGAGGAATTAATCTGACAGGTTTTCGTCGGGAAAACCGGATTATCCCCCAATCCTATACCCCTCCAGTGGTTCGACCTAGTTCAGACTCAGCCCGGCATTACCACCAACCACTTGATCTCCTGAGTGTGTCTTAATCTGCTGTCGTAAGTGCAAATGAAAAACTCTCAGAGGTACTCTGTTTTAGCCCTGGAGTAACTCCTATTTAGCGTGAGAAAATGGTCTTGCATTAGTATTAATGACACCCTAATAGTGTATCATACCCTATTCAAACTCCAGCTTTGGATTTTTGTCTACCATGTGAAGGATATCCAAATTGAATGAGGACCATAATAGATTCCTTGATTACCAGTGATTACACTAACGGTTAAATGCAGTCTATAATGCTGGGGGTATAATTTTTGTGTATGAGGTATTTTTTTATACCAGATTTCCGGTCTCACCAAGTGAAGTATGTCGTACAGCTGGTGTAGCATTAAAAAGTTCCGGGTAGAAATAAGTTCCGGGGTTGTATTCTGCACCTATCAGTAATGCTATGACAATCTTAACATTAGATCCACTCAATAGATGCATAAGACATGTACCTAAGTGAAATAGATTAAAATTGAGTGATACTTTATGACATAACTATAGAGTTCATCATACTGACGGAACTAGTATGCCTATCATCTGTAGGCCCTTCGGCATTAGAACTAGTTGTGTCGTAAAATATCATTAAATTATAATTTATTTTGGCCTAATATGTGCAATATATGTGTAAAGGATGTACCTAACGTTAAAACTATCATAGAACTGCTCATACATGCAGACCACTACCCCACAACAAATTTCCACTCTACCTGGAGGCACTTTGCTAGCATGAACTAGTTGTGTCACAAAAGATAATTGAATTGTAATCTATTTTGGCTCGCTATGTGATACGATGAAACTATTATTAAAATTACCCCAGTATTGCCCATGTATGCAGAACACTACCCCTGGAACTTATTTCTACCTGGAACTTATTTAATGCTACAACTGCTACTTTCATCTCTATTGATGACATGATATCTGAACATGATACCCTGTAATTACAGTCTGTGATCGCCCTACCCGCCCATGATTACATGAGCTTAATGCTGTCCCCTTTTCACTTACTTGTGTATTAGAGAATTCCACCTATACATGCCCAAAGTCCCCTTACTTGCCTATGAAAACAGGTAGCTCCAGATTTCTGATGATACCGACCTGCAGCTTTTAGCAGTATCGGTGCATGTCAAAGCTTTGCAGGTACATAAGGATGCATGGGGCCTGGGGTGGGGTATCTGTGTGTGTGTGGGGGGGGGGGGGTGTTGAAACATGGGGTGTGTGATATATATAGTGAGTGACCACAGGCCGAAGGACGGTCGCATGCTGGGTGTGCATTCAGTGCCGTCAGAAGCTGATGGGCAATTATTTCCAGCATGTGCATGCTTGGAAACATCTAATGGAAAGCTTCCGCTAGTGGCTGACAGATTTGACCAGCCAAGCAACAGTCGGACCATAAGGGCAGCAGCAGGTTGGATATCGGTGGGGGGGGGGGGCTGGGAGTAGGGTATGGGTGACTATGGTGTGGTCATGTATGACGGGCATGTGGCAAGTTTTGTGATGTATGTTTGGTGTGGCGGGCTCTAATGTACGTATATAAATAAAGTATGAATAAAGTAACACTGGGACTGAAAATATGTAACCTTTTAAGTCAAAAGTGGACATAATGAGATTGAGTTCATTGCTACATACATCGATTTGTATCATAACTTTTGATATAACGGCTACTTCCATAGTACACGCGCATTGATTTTCTTGTGAACACATGGATCATATGGATATAGTTGCCCAAAATGTGGTGAATTGTAATGGCTTTTCTAAATTTCCACTTGAGGCTAATCTAAAAAGACGACAGCTGCAACTGTCGACTGTATGAATGTATGCGGTACAAAGGGCTGTTGCATGTAGTTATAAACTAGATGGCAGTAGGCTGGACCGACAATGGCCTCCGAGTACACTGACCGCTTGTCAGTAGTATACTGAATAGGGACTC
Organism: Acholoe squamosa; assembly: GCA_949317995.1. Classification (NCBI taxonomy): domain Eukaryota; kingdom Metazoa; phylum Annelida; class Polychaeta; order Phyllodocida; family Polynoidae; genus Acholoe; species Acholoe squamosa. The sequence goes on along the minus strand of OX439042.1, from coordinate 39,481,762 downwards.
GGAAACAGGCGCTGACGGCAGGGTCTGGAGGATCAAGAATAACAAACCTATACATTCTGGTGCCACAATCCATTTTCATCTCCCATCCACAGTCTGTATATTGAAAAAGGGACTGAGAAGGGAGCGGACTTTCACCAGGAAGGCATTTGTGCTGACTTCAGTGAAAGCGCATAAACAATGAAAGTGTGGAAAACAATAGACGATACGAATTAAATCAAAACCTACTTGCTTCTCATTTTCTTACAGTAGCGATTTAATTATAGTCACTCGCCTTCCGCATTGTTATCTTTTTTTCAGTTTGTTATTTTGAATCACTATCATTTATTCATTGGGAAGTCTGGGAGAATAAACTTTATCTCTTTTAGTTCATTGAATTCAGGACCTTCTTAGGTCCTCGGAATGATTTGCAACGACGTGAGTTTGAACCGTTCCTAAAATTGGACTTGATCAAAATGTGTGTTTTTATGGAGGAGCTTTTGCTAACAAAGATTGGCCTTCCTGACTGATTAAGGTAGGTCTGTGACAGAAGATGTTTTCCCTAAATTCATGTCTGTTGGATTGACATCAGTATGACTATCCTAATGTGTCACACACTGTCACTGGAATAACCGTACACCCTAGGGTAACAGGGTCTCTATGCAGCCACACCACCCCTTTCCCCTCACACACCTATACATAGGGGGAGACTGGAGGCAGCGTGCTGCATGGAGGACCCAATTCTGCCATTTCCCTTCAAACCATCCCCGCATTGCTCAGGCCTAATTAGCGCAACCGACAAGTGTAGTTTTACTTAATTTTGCTATTTATATTGTTGGTCCCGGGGGGTTAGGCAGGGTGGGCGGCGTGCGTTTTCCGCCACTCTGTCTGTGAATAATTCAGTGACAAAACCCGCCTGCTTACACACAGCCAAACGCCGCACAGCCACCATGTTTCGCCACAACTCCAAGCCCGCCGGGGAAATCAGCCAAGTGAGGCCCTTCGTGCTGTTGTTGGCTGTCTTTGGGAAATGCACGCAAAATTTCCCTACTTTTTCTCTCGGGCTTCTCCCATTTTCATCTCTCTTGCAGTCAGCTTCACTCGCACCCTGTGCCGTTCTCATCTCGTCTCTCTCAGTACGAAGGTTACTGTTACGGAGGCGGCAGCCTTGCTGGAAGGTCAAAATACCAACGGCCACGCAGGGTGGGGTGCATGTATAGGGTGTGGACATGCTACTGCTTGCCCCTGTGGGGAATGTAGCCCGGTATATACCGGGACATATCCATCATGGGATAAACAGCTTCTAAAACATTTTATGGCAAATTTCCAACTGAATAGAATATTACAGGAAATGTGACTAAGCTTAAGAATTAAGATTTTTTTTTATTAATTGCATTGCTGTTTCTTCTGATGTATAGATAACTTGAAATGCAGAATTGAGACACTGGTCAAAAAGGTAAGCATGCTTAATTAGAGCATATGACACCCTGGTTTGATATATCCTGTGTTGTTTTTTTGTAGGTAATGAAGGGTAGTGCATAAAAATGTAGTGACTCTGGCAAACGGTCGTTATCTGAAGCCAGGCGAGACAAACTCTGATGAACAATCCCACTTCTAACGTCTCCGTGTCAAGCTGAATCTGGAATTAGAGATTCAAAGATAAAAATACATAATTACAGAAGCCACATAGAGCTTTCAATAATTAATTCTATCACTACTCCTCCGTCTTAAAGGCTAATTTCACGTTGGTGCCAACGATGTCATGACGGTGACAAAAAAGTCACATTGGAATCCATTTTCCTCACATTTCCATGAAGGTAATGAATGAACATAGACTTAGATAGTCAAAAAGGGTTGTTCACAATAAAAGAAGTTTTCCCAGGAATAAAACCGCTGGGATTGGACCTGTGCTGATAAGGCTGTGTGTTAAAGCTTATGGTTCCCCAGGGTTAGATGCATTATTTACTCATTATTAGTTTATTGATTACTGCTATCTTCTGTGCCGTGTATCCTCCACTTTTTCTGTACCCCATCTCTCTTTTTAAATCAACGACAATAGCCTTTCATTATAGGTTGCAAAACACACGGGCTTACTCTGGTATCTGAGAAAATAATGGAGGTAATAAATAGAAAAGAGTGCAAGTTGTAACGCTAAATCTGAAACTTCCAGGCTTGTAGATTATTCGGCACAGATGAGCTTCAGCAGGAAAAGAAACTGTTTATTCGGTCCAGACATTGGCACGAATATTCATTGTAATGTGGTGAATATTTCCAATTGTTCCCTTCTAATTGGCTGAAGTGTTGACTATTATCATGCCTAACGGGGGGATTGGTGTAGAGTTACTATTTACTACCTCAGAGCCAACATACTGCTTTAACGAATGCTGCACTGTATGAATACAGTACAGTCGTTTTATGTTTTACATATTCTTGGGCTCCTAGAAGGTTGATATTCTTGCCAAATTGTCAGAATAATAACCTGGGTTAATGTCCTTTTCACAGAGTTAGTCCTTATTTAAGTTTTATTTAAGATGGTGGGCAGAGTGTGCCCCATCTTCTGCCACATTCTGGAAAGCACACCTCTTCTACTCGCCTCTCACACCAAAGCAGCAGGCATGGTCACAGTCCCCCAGAGACAGTCACCTGAAGCTAATTGAGTGGAGTAACCTATCCCACCCTGGAGAGCCCCAGGTGTGGCTAGGTTCTACCTCCGTACGTCCCTCCATGCGTCAACTGACCGCTGGTCACTGTCTTACTCTGGTCACAAGCACCTCCCGCTTCTCTCCCAGTCTCCTCCTGTACCCTGTGCCAACTGCATGATCAAATTCAAATGAACCCCTCAGGGGTTATTAAAAGAAAACTCACCCCATTCACCTTCAAGGTTAGAGTGTCTGTGTAGGGTGCATGGGGTCTGGGAAATCGATTCCTTCTTGAAGGAGGAGGAGAGTTTTGTTTTTGCAAAAATGGACCAATCTCCTGTTGTTAAATAATGACCGCTCCCTTGCCACGCCCTGGCCTGCCTGATCAGTCACGTTACCTCGTTACCATGGCAACAGGGCACAGGTGGGCTTGGACGCATGCTCACTTAGGTCGGCCCTAGAGCCAGTAGATCGTCATGTGTCTCACCACTAACTCGTACTCACCCTTTGTACATTTCCCTCCTCCTTGACCCTTTCTCCTAACCCCCACCCTCTCTCATCCGCCTCTTACACCCAGGCCTCAGTTGGTCCATGCATAGCAGGTATCGAAGAGGAACCTAGAAATAAAGGGCCACTTCCCCTATAACGTATCGGGTTGGTCGTAGACAAAACCTGCTGGTTGCTACCAGGGGAATTAATTAAGCCTAATTAAGCCTCCCGAATGCTGGTAAGTTAGGGAGATGAATGGGTCTAGGCCTGCTGCTGGCCGATCCTAATCTACTACCGTGATTGTCCGTGCCAAAATGTATTAGATCAATTATAGATCGAGCAGGGATTCTTTGTATTGGCATCGATCGTGTGGTTGCATAGTTTAGGATAGAATGGATCATTATACATGTATACTTCTCTGATTTGATCCATGAGTTGGGGAAATAAAGCTACCACTTTTTGTGAGCATTTTACGGAGTAATAAAGGGGGGGGCTGACGTAATAAATAGGGTAATATATGTACCGGGCTGAAATGCCAAGGGTGTGTTGGTTTAAGATCAAGTCTACTTCTTAAAAAGTACTTCCTTCTCTGTAGGAAACAGGTTGTACCCAATGGAATCCTGCAAATTGATTACTGAATAAGTGATTTATTGATTATGATCTCTAGGCATAGACCCTATTTATCAACTGTTCTGAGGGGTATTGTTGTTGTTGTTGTTGTTGTTGTTGTTGTTGTTGTTGTTGTTCAAACCGTGCAACCTTTTCTGTTCCTGACTTTTCTCGGGGATAAACTATCGTAATTGTTGTTATATTGTGCAATGGCCATTCAGATTCTCTTTATAATCCACTCTGTGGGGTAAGTTTGTAAACCTAAAAAGACGTCCTAAAAAGACGTCCGCATACCTTGAGACTCCAGAAACAGCCATAACATTGAGTTTGCTGCTAAATCAGTATTACCAACTGGTTGATTCAATACTCATCAACGATCTGGCAATGTTGATTCAGGAGTAAAATCTTATTTATGGCCAATTTGCCGGGTGGATGTCTCAAGGTATGTGGACGTCTTTAGGCTAACTTATACCCTACACTCAGAAATGCCCAGAGGTGGTCTGAAGAATACTTGGATACTCTCAGTCATGAAAACGGCACAAGTATATATTTGAGGTGGATGCACTGACAACTTACCTCTCCTGGCGTCCTGTGGATACACAAGGTATAGGAGAACATGACACGGACGGTAGCTTGGGTAGGAAAACACTCTGCCATGGAGAAGTCCCCCCCCCTCAGAAAACAAACATCAAAGTATGCCAGGGATATCGTGGAGGTAGGCCTGGGTGTGGGACAGGTGGGCCTAAGCACCTCCAGCCCCACCTCAAAGTGGAACAGGGGCTGGGTGGCATTAGCTTACTGGTGGATCACTGTGGTGTCATGTGAAGGTTCCCACATGATGATCTCCTCAAGAGCAGCTCACCTGGGAAGCAGAGTTGCTCAGAGAAAAGTGGAGTAACCTTTGTACTTGCACATCATCTGAAGTTGTAGGCCTACTAGGTTGGTCTCTTAGCTCTGACTCTGCTCTGAAAATATTTGCCATCCATGTCTGGTCAGAAGTGCTGATATAAAATCATATACAAGCTAGCTGTTTCTATATATGCAAATAATTTCAACTACCCTCTGCTAGGTAAAGACAACTGTGTGAGGAGCAGCTTGTTGACCTGGTGACTCGCCATGTTTCATTGGATTCGCTTCTATACACGAGAATCACCCCATATAAGTTTGGCTTTCTTATGGCTTCTCTCGAGGTTGAGAAGCTCATTTAATTGCCTTCTAATACTGAGGATCAGGAGTAGCTTGCCGGGCTTTTAAATCATCTAAGTCCCACACGAGGTCACCACACACTCACTCCCTACTATCCTACCATGAGCCAACCTTACTTTAGTCATAAAGCCAGCAGCTCATTACTACTCAACCACCTGTTCAGTACTAACTCAGCAGTAGCTCGCCACTGTATGAGCTGCTCACAAACCATGGCAGTAGCTGTACAGAATACATAATTAGTGCTACTGCTGCTGGTTAATCGCCACCCCCCTTACCAGCTACCCCCATGGGAACGAGATACACCTAATGCATAATTGATTCGCGAAATATCAGAGCCATTGGAAATTTGAAAATGTTTTGCTTATGGAGCGCAGTGAGTTCATTAATTCTGATATGCAGTTGTACTCTTTGGGCAGACTATTTTCAAGATCTTATTCTGCTAGATAATTTCCTAGGTTGTAATGAAGATGTGCGAGGGAGCGAGCTAGGGATCATCAGTATAAATAGCTTAATACTGCATTAATTATCATTGTTCACATTTGCAGAATAACACCAGAAATTCATAGTTAAGGGTGTACTTGGGTAGTAATGAGAAGTTTATTAGGGATCGCAAAGTAAGTTTGTAATTCCCCTAAAACGTCCCAATGGGAGCACCCTTTGAACAAACTGGCCGCTAATAATTAAATGCTAATCATTTCCAAAACGAATTTCACAAAAAGAAAATAGCCATCACGAAGGTTCTCCATTGTTCATAAAGTTTTAATAAATTGAGTGGCCTTGGTCAACAACGGCAGAATCAAGAAGGATGTCCCTTGTCTCTGAAACATTCCCTTTGATGGGAGCTGGGATAAGAAATCCATAGCTGCCTTTCATAAAGGCTTCTGGTCTGACTCCTTTTTAACGTTCCCAGCAGCACCTCTACCCAGAAGCCATGGAAAGGGCAGCCATGCAGCTCCAGCATGGGGTAGTACCCGGGGGTAATACCGTATTGACTTGCTGTCGACCTTACATGAAAGTTACTCTTAGGGTGACTACATCAGTGGGAATCTGGAGGTATGTGCGTTAGGGGGGAGTGGTGGGAATGTAGGCGGGCACCCCGGGTGTTTACCTCCGTCAACATCAGATGTAAACATGGCCATCGACGACTGCTAAAGACGCGCATGCAACTGCTGCATTATGGGAAGTCTCAGCATCAACCAGAGGGCACCAGTAGTCCTTATTGATATATGTCTACACCGACATGTAAATTGACACAGTGCTATATAGGGGTGGTGTGTAAAGCTCCACATATCGATCCAACAAGGGTTTGCAAGTTTGCAGGTGGTTCTTTCCTTTAATTAACCCAGCATCCTCCAACAGAAAGAAGCACACTAACGACCTGCACAAGTTACTGCATAACAGTATTTACATGCTACTTTTAAAACAGTGACCATAAAAAAAGGCAGAACAACTCAATCGACTTTGAATAAAGCATGAATTCTGCCAGAAGCTTCCGAATCAGGGGGAATATTTCCGCGGCCACTCCGGATCTTATCTGTCTTTGAAACAATTTAACAATAGGTCGTAAAAAAACGCCCCAGGAAACGCGATGAAATAGCACCATATGGAGGCTATAGACTGGGGAAAAGAGAAGAGAGTGGGGTAGAGGGGGTTTACATTGTAGACAGACGGGCAGGCCATGGTTTTTTTGGTTTTTTTTATCAAAGACATCGATTGCCTTGGTGTACACATAAGAATTAGCCCTGATTTATTTGCTGAAAGGTTGGCCGTATCGACCTCTACCAGGGAGGGAGGGGAGTTGGGAGTTTAAGTTGAGCCTGGTGATGGGACAGTAGGCAGGAAGTGCGCATCCCCCGATCCCCATGCACACTCCGAGCTGTCTATAGACCCGGGGTTTTGGTGAGAGGGAAGGGGTTTGAAAGGAAAGATCGGAGATTTTGAAGGAAAGAGAGATGGCACAACGTGTGAGAAGCCTAAGGGGATAAGAGAATGCACAGGAAGTAGGGTAGAGGCACCCTGAGTTGGACAGATACCTGAAGTCGGACACCTTTGGGATTGAATTACATAATCAAGGTGCACATTTCACCCATGATATCAATTGAACATGAAATCTGACCTATTATTCTGTCTACTGAATGCAGAATATTATATACAATCTCTCCATACTTTGGGAGCCACGTTCAGTTCAGCTAAAGAGACTGCCCTGCTGCAGGTGTGTAAAAGTAAACTTTTTGGTTTACTCTAGATAGCAATATTGTATCAACTTGGATTATGTTGCATTATGTTATTTAGCCTTACAGTACATTTTGAGTACAGTCATCCATTTTGTCTATAGCAATGAGATAAGATACTCTCCGACCCTAGGATCATGTCTGAGAAGAGCTGTCCGACTGTAAGTGTAATTAGATCTTTTGAAGGTAATATATTTACAGTTCATTTATCAGTACATTTAAGATAGCACTATCCAATCCATTCATTAAATATAAGTGGTGAAATATCATATTTTCATTGGTGCAACAGAAATCAGAATTCATAAATCCTGGAGGTGGTAGATTCAAGGATATGATCACATCTTGTGTGGTCAGGAGCGTCCGAAATGGGTGCCTCTACCCTAAGAGTAACAGACAGAAATATATAGATGCAATACCTGTATTGGAGAACAGAAGCTGATAAAAGAGAATAGTTAGTTTCAGTGAAATATCTAATTTGTTATAAGTGACAGTTTGGTGACTTTGTAAATATCTCAGAAGATATTCTCTTGTGCAATATCAGTGTGTGGGGAGCATCATATTAAGTATACGACGAAATGTCAGGTAAAGCAATCTAAGACAGCAACCTGATCAATTCATCCTGAAACAAGAATGACAAGCCCAAAATATGAAACCAATGAAAGTGGCCTACATATATGCCAACAAGATATGCAATACCAGGCAAATAAAAATGACATCCACGTAGATATGCCACCAGTAGAACATAACACATATCTTAGGTTTAAGGGTGTAGCTCTCGGGGAGCTGATATGAGTAGATATGGGATTGAGGAGGACAGGGGTGGTGGCCCCAGGGCCCTGATACCTGGCCTGCTCATGGCATAACACGACATGGGCATGCGTATCTGCATGGTGCAGGGGGCGCGTGCCACATAGTATCATGTCATCCGTGCAATATGATCCCCACCCTTGGGTCTGCCATGGCCGCCATCCACCAGCTGTTCAGCCAGCCCCTGCTACCTCTCTGTTTCGTCAGCAGCGCAATCTTAGCTGTGGCCTTGTAGCTTCACCGGCCGAAGCATACGACTCGAGACTAGGAGTGGAGGCAGGACCCAGCCTCCACAGTCATAATTCAGTGTGTATGTGTGATGCTATATAGGTTCCGTCTTACAATGGCGGCAGTCCCTGGGCTCTCCTCCCAACACCACTATACCCCGGGACTATACCCCACATCCTTCTCGTCTCTCTGCTGGGCTCAGGTTCACTAGAGTTCTTCTTATTTTTTTCTGTTTAAAACTTTAATTCATTTCCATTGTTGTTTCAATTTCGTTTGCATTAAAATTGAGAGACTTGAGCAAGTCTAGTTGCATCTGTATGGAAATCCATAGTGGATATGTAAACACCTGTATATGTATGTGTGATTATACGTGCAGCGGTTGTGCTGTCCATGTGGCCGCCAGCTATGTGGCCTTACTTTATTAAACCCCTATCAAAATCGACGTTTGTATGGGTTCGGCCAAAATGCTAAAGGTCCTTCATGCTGAAGGGACCTAATAAAATAAAGGTCAATTTCCATGGGTAGAAATTACACAAAATAAGGGAATAATATGGACCTCATAAAATAAAGGTCAATATCCATGGGTAGCAATTACACAAAATAGGGGAATAGTATGGTACTTGTGGAGCGCACATATAAAACTGCTCGCCCATTGTTAAGAGAAGCGAATCTACTGATATTTTAGTCCATAAAAAATGAGAGATCACATAAATCCCATCCACCACAAAGGAGAGTTGAGATTTATCAAGATCGTTAAATCTTTCATGAACTTGCTCCCAATGGCAAATATGTGCGGCTGTGCATCGTGAAATAGGAGGTCGGTCTCGTTATTCGATGTTCATTAGATTACCACGATACTGCTGTATAATAGCATGGAGGCACAGCCAATAACTCGGATTGCGTTTCCTTATTGATTCTGTGACTGGCAAAACAGCACTGTATTATGAGACGACCGAGCACCGGCCGATGAGCAACACGTTGAATACAGCAGGCTGCAATCTCCTGAATCAACTCGTGAGCTGCTCTGTGAGTTGTGGCTGTTGGGTAAGTTCCTCTTTTAGACTGCACTGTTGGTCTGCTTGTGAATTGTATTGAGGCGCTCTGAGCTGCAGTATGGAATGCTGAGTTTGTGGGCTGGAGCTGCCCAATGAGCTACTCCATGAGCTTCTCACTGAATTGCAGTCCGAGTTTCCGGTGCTCTGTATGCACCTTTCATGGCTTCTTCTTTATGGACTCACTTTGGAGGTGTTTAGTACAAGTATATATGGCGCTCTTGCCTTTCCACTAATGAGTTACTCTTCTAGAGAACATTGTTGAGCCGTTGAAGCAATTGTCATTTGAACTGCTCGTTGAACGAGCTACTCTGTCTAATGGCGTTCTTCCTGTTAGTTAGCTGGTGTGAGCTGTTCCATAATAATTTTACCTGAAATATTGAGCCCTGCCAATGTCCAACAATTCAGCCAGTTTAGTATGTATACCTGTTAATATGCTGCCCCCCTGTAACACGCAATCCCCATAGACATACCTCACCACCATTGATTTGTCCATTTGCCCTGACATATGCCAATCAATTATACTGGTAGGGTGTTTTGCCTAGCCTATAAATGAACGAATTAGTGACTGTTTTATTCATGTAGACGTCGGGTCTGATCGGATCAGACTAAATCGCAATTAATAGGTATCTCCGAGAGGGAAATATGCAATATAACACAACTCCATGGTACTCTAGCTAGCAGTCAGAGTTCCATATTCCTCCTTGAGTGTTGATCTGGTCATTCGAACGTGAGCTTACACGAGTAATAAATCGTGCACATAATTATTAGGTCGTGCGGTAATGGTCATGTATCATGCTAGAATAATATTGCCTCCCCCTAACATCATGTACACCCAGACATAATGCCAACTAATAATGGAATCAATAATTCACGATGAAGTGCCAATATTACTCTGTAGACGTGAGAATACATTTTAATAACTAGTTTGGTTGGCCTGGACAAAGGCAGCCTATGTGTATGTTTTAGAAATGTTTCTGAATTCAATACTAGTAGCCTTCTTTGAACGGTCCTATTGTGTTGCTTCATGTCGACTCTATTGCTCTATTGTTTTGGGGTGTTGACTATTTCCTTGTTTTTTGTTTTTTTTTCTATTTATTCATTCTCCTCTTCTTCATATTTTCTTTCAATGTGTATGGTTGGGGGTGGGGGTCCGTAGTAGACAGTATCTACTGTCTCCAAAAGCTATAGAGTATTACTGGAGCATAAGCCAGCCTCCAAATCCGCAGGGGCTTCATTCAATCCCTAAGGGTTAGATCTGCTAGACTAACCTCCTGCCCCCAATCCCAGTCATTCATACATTGCTCTAGTGCTGCAAGGCATTCATGAAGTGACTACTTTAAATAGGCAAACAAAACGTTCTAAATGTATAAACCGTAACTTTAACAGATTGCTATGCTGAGCCTTGACAGAGCATTATGTTTATGTGTATACGTCTCAGAATCTACATGGTTCTTAGCAGTTATGGTAATTGTTGCTGCGCATCAAATTTTGTGGACATCCATGGATCATTAAGAGATGATTTTGATTAACATTATTACAGATATTGATAACATAAGATATGTCCAGCATAGAGCAGTCATTAACAATTCTCGGCAGCAGAACCTTGGTTGCTAGGGAGCGGGCAAAGGGTCAACTTATATAGGGAATGTACTAGCAAAGGTAACCTTTTTGCTATTTTCTTTTCTAATATTGAAATTAGAAAATAGTGCATCAAGTATGTGAAGCAAATTTTTAATATCCTTCAGATTTTTTATTCCATTTTGCGGTGCGAAATTCAGATCTTTTCTGATAAGTTTTTTTTAACAGCTTTCTCTACTAGATTACCTATTTAAAATAACCCTTCGCGCTAGTTGCTATGACGTCACTGCTGCTCCCTAGAATAAGTGAGCAGGCCATATGTATGAAGTTTCAGTATCATAGCAGTGCGTGGTAGAAGGGAGGGGTGTGGGGGTACAAGGTACACTAATAAAGCAGTTTGGGTGAGGGGGTTGGTGTATGGGTATAAGGTGCACTAACAAAATAGTAGAGGTGTCGTAGTGATTTTGGTGTAGGAGTACGTGTCGTAGCAATGTGAAAAAATGAGTGGGGGGAGGTCGGTTTGTGGGTAGAGAGGGTGCACTGGTGTTCTAAGGTGCACTAATAAAGCAGTGGCAGGATACAAGTTGCAGCAGTGAAGAATTGAATGGGAAGAGTTTGTTGTATGAGTATAAAGTGCACTGATAAGGCAATAGGTAGGGGACTGGTGTGGGGGCAGAAGGGGGGGACTAATAAAGCAATGGCAGGATACAAATTACAGCAATGAAGAAGGGGGTGGACGGACGTTGGTGTCTAGGTAGAAGGTGCACTGATAAAGCAGTGAGTGGGAGAACCTTAGTGTCTGGGTAGAAGAAGGTGCACTGATAATTTAAAGTAGTTAGTGGGAGAAGGTTTCTATGTGGGTAGAAGTTGTAATTATAATGCAGTGGATGGGAGGATTTAGTAACCGTGTGTACGTATAAGGTGCAATGATAAAATAATGAGTGGGAGGTACTTGTGAAAAGGTTGATCTGTGGACATAAGGTGTTTACAATGATAAAGCAGTGAGTGGGAGGAGGTTTGTGTGTGGGTTGGTATGTATACAGTGCATCTGAGGGTCCCAGGACAGGTTTAATGAGTTGAGGACGGCCTCCTGTGTGCGTGCATAGGCCCTCCTCTCGTGAGCAGATCTGTGTACTGTCGTTACTGGAGTCATGGTTACAATCAGACCCTGAGCCCTCCAGAGAACTAGTTCAACATGAAGGTTATAGAGAGTGCACTGAGCACAAACTCAATGATTATACCATAATGCCCCGCTTTAGCGCACCTACGCTAATACATTTCAGTCTATGAATTAACCTGCGTTTATATGAGATCTGCGCTTATTTGGATTATAAAAAAGGTAAAAATTCAAATTTCGAAACTCCATTCTACCCTGAGCTCAAACGGTACCTGCAGTAATTTGAGAACCTGCGCTGAATAAACAAAAGGTTGGAGATTTATGTGATTTGAGCGAATTTTATAAGAGTTTTGGAGAAAAACATGTCTGTAAGATTTTCTAAAAATAACTGTCAGAGATAATTATTATGTGTGGCCCAACGGGGGAGAAAACGCCTCCGGGGGGAATTTTTAGCACTGGTTTTCACCACCAGGGGGCAGTATAATGGGTAAATCACTGACAAATATGCTAAAAAACTTTAGACCAATTTTTGATAAGGAATCCAGTGGTATGCTTAAAATCATTCCATCTCCACTGAAAATGTTACATTTTTTTTAACATTTCCATGGAAACATAAAAACATGGTAGATAAGGCAATTTCTGGTCGCCATGGAAACCACTCCCCTATTCAAATTGGGGATTTTTGCCACAAACATTTTTAAATTTCTCCAGGAACCCAGAATTGAAAACAGCTCAAAAATTCCCTCTGGAACCAATTTTATGACAAAAACATCACATTTCTTTGGTTATTTTTTTCACAAAACTGTATTTTTGGCATTATTAGTGTTTATGATAGGATATAAAGCATTTAGAGCTTATTTTCCATTTTCAGTTGTACATACCAACATATGTTTGACAAGCAATTACAGCAAAACTACCAAGGATATTTTAGCTCAAGATATCTCATTTTAAAGCCCATGACTTAAACCTTAAAGGGCCATTTCCCCCCAGGAGGCATGTTTTCCCTCAACTGGCCACATACGGGTATCTTTATAAATCAGGAAATGTGTGGACATGTCTTCAGTTTCTTGCTTAGAATCCTTAATCAAAGGGCCATTAGCAAAATTGTTTTGAAAAAAAAAGTAACGCCTACTCCGTTTTGCTGAGGATTGAGTGTAGATTCTATGCAGATCTAACCTTATGGGCCAATCAGAAGAATGACGGCGATGCTAATGATTCTCAGGGTTGGTTTGAGATGAATATTAATTCATAGGCCTTTTCCACATAAAAGAGTCGAGCATACTGCCATGTATTAAGTACGGGGGTATGCGAATACAGCTATGATGACCACAGATTAGACTGGTCATCATTCACTTCCAAATCACAGGTGGGTAGAATGTACCGCTGGTGGTGAAAGGGAGAACATGTATTAAGGGTGGTCAGGTACCCATACATAAACATGTCTGAAACATACCCGCAGTTACCAGCGGAACCAACCAGACGCCCACGTGACCACTGAGGCCTGACATGGACGTGACGTCAGAGGTAACTTTTTCCATGGCCTGGTGAATGTTAATTGTGAATGGACACTGTCCATCCCAGTTAGGCTCAGGTGAAGGGGGTTTAATCCATGAATTTTAACAACGTGATGAACCGTCCATCTTCAGGGGCTAGGGAACGTTCAACAATTATGTCACCGGTATTTAGGTATTTTTCAGGACCCACCCACCCCCTTGTCACTGTTTTTGTATGGAACATATAGAGGAACCCAAAGACCCCCCACCCCCTAAGCAGTCACGTAATTGTTGAACGTTCCCCTAACTACATTATCCAGTAACAACAGTATGCAGCAATGCCAAATATGTGTATTGCAATATCTATTGCCTTCTTCTCCATGGTGGATTTGAAAGCAACAGGGTTTCCTTTAAGTGTCATAAATCTCTTTAGGAAATCAATTTGCTTCCTTCCAAAATCCCAATTAAGTATCCACCTATCCCCTTGTCCACACCTCTGTTATCATTATGTACATTTAAACATGAGGTATGCTCTAACATGGAGGTAAAAATAAACCGGATGTGGCTAGCTTTGGACATCTGTGTTTAAATCGACAGTGTCGAGGTTATGTTGGACCATTTTAAGCATGCATGCAAAATTGCCAGAGATCCATCATTATTTTCACCGAGATTTCTTGTACATCCGTGTACCACCAAAATGCCACCTGTGGCTTCTTGTAAAAACTACACTGGGTCAATGCTATACAATTACAGTAGTCCACTGTTGATTTTTATTAGGGTCCCTGCTAAATCCAACAGTGTGAGTATTGTATCAATATTGAATGTCACTTATAGAGGCTATTTCTACCTGTTGGGGCCACAAGTTGTCAGTTGGGATTTAGACTTAACGTTCTTAACAATTACATAGTTAAAGTTTTTGGCATTTACTGGGTACACAGAGCAACCTCATAAAGTTACCAAGGCATTAGAATAGATTTAACCTGTATCTATATTTAACCGTACGTACAGGCTGTGTGGGCTTTTAGTGAGTTTATTCGATTAAAGGGTGGTGGGACCCTCATTTCCTACCTGCCAAGAAACAGGTGTCTCCAGTTCCAGCTGACTCTAGGGGCATGCACTATAAAGGTCAGTGGGTAAACACGGGGGAGGTTTCCTAGAATGGTGTGTTTCACCAGGAAGAAATACTGGCTGTGACTAATAGATATAACAGTATAACAATAATGGTGTTTTTTTATGAAAGATGACTGGCCTCCTTACCAAGAAATTGACCTTTCGATGGACATACAACCGTTTTCTTTTCACTTCCTTTATATTTCACTCATTTATTGTCATCACTTTGTTACATTTGGATTATTGAAAACTGATAATACCTGTTAGTGTGACGCTGACAACAGGTTGATATTGTGCTGATAGTGTTTATCAACCTGTTTTCATGAATTCCTTTAAATTTCATAAACCATCACTGCTTCAACATCAGATCAGCAGTTGATATATCAACATTGAAATATTGTTCTCAGTTCAATGTTGATTCAACATTGATTTGTCACCATTGATTCAACAATGTCAATTTCAATGTTGATTCAACGTGAGCATGTCAACTCAGAATCACCTCAAAGCTATCAATATATTTAAACATTGAATCAACAGAGAAATTGTTGAATCAGCACTGATGTTTAGATGTTGAGTCACAGTTGATTTGATTATGTTGTGACAACTTTCAAATTCAAACCTTTTTCAACCCTGAATCAACTGTTGGCATGCAAACATCGCAAACGTTGATTCAAAATTGAGTCAACGTTAGTGTGCCAACTGGGTAGGGATCCATCCTCTCGGTGAATTACAAAATCCAGATCTGGCATAATCAAACAATACTTGGTCACAACATCTCATTGAAGTTTTGTGATATAACCATTATAGCTTGAGTTGATTAAAGACATGGAGCCAAGAGAAGCAAATTACCAAATGAGAAGAACAGATGAAGTCTCTATAATTTCCCTCATAATTATCTTGAAATGTCTTGATTAAAAGATATGCAGTTATTACACAAAGGATTTATTTGGTTACAGTTTGAGCTGTATTTGGCGAGAGAGAGCATGATTTAACTCATTTTTTCAACTTCCTGTAATTGAGTTTTACAAAGAAGGCATACGTTTTCAAATAATTAGTTTTTTAAACCACTTTCGTCATTTATACACTATCAGGTCTATACATCAGGTGACTATAGCTAAGTTAATAGGCACAGCACCTTTGTCAGTAACCACACACACTTTCTACAGTAGCAAGTCTCCGCGATTCAATGTTATTTGCATGCATTTTTACCAGGAGCTTAATTCAAAAGATCCTGGGATCCCAACCCCAGCGATCTTAGTGTAGGCACATATCATAAGACCTGGCTAGTCTACCCTATGTAATGCAGTGGTTGCAGGCCTGTCCAGAATAGCTAGTCCTGGGATCACTTCACTATTCCATTTCCACCACTAAGATCACTGCGATCTTAGTGAAAGAAATGCATAGTGGTTTTACCAGGGTACAAGAGCACTTACAGGGAACACTCCTGATTGAAAGAGTGAATAGCCTGCTGCATACATAAAGAGGGGAGGGAGGACATTTGCTGAGTGTCCTTGAGGGCACTTAGGGCTACTCATGCGTTAAGTGCACTGTAAGGTAATTCTTCCCTTCTCTCTATTTGTCCTGGGGGGAGGGCACAATGCTTCTAATAGGAAGCATGAATCATACATTCATGGGAACAACTCTTGAATACTGTATGGGGGTCAACTGCACCCTGTGCTCTTTTGTTAGCCCATATGGGGACGGGGAACGATGGTATAAGCACTCTTGTGAAGAAGAGTGACTCCACAGCTATTCCTTTATTTTGGGACTCTTACCCCTGTGCCTAGTTAGTACTTCTTGGAATAGTGTAGGAGGGCTGAGGCTAAGATCGATGCGATCTTAGTGCTGGCTAGGATATGTGAACCCAGTCAACTCTTAAGATCACTTAATAGGATAAAGCTGATTTATTCCTAAGATCGCTGGGGTCGTGATCCCAGGATCTTTTGAATTAAGCTCCAGAGGTTGAAAGGCTTGATGGGGTAATCATAAGTAAACCCACTTTCACTTTTTATAAGCAAGAAGCCCCTGTACATGAATTTCTAAACATGTGGCATGAGAGATTTCCCATAATTTTATTCGGGGGGGGGGGACCTTGCAAAGGTATTTGACCATTTGATGAGGCAAATGGTATTGGCCATTGTGGGGTATAAGCAATGCATATAGCTAAGGCTGTCTTATATCAGTTCTTTCAGTCTAATGCCAGGGATCCACTAGGCGGCACGGAGCGGCAGCGCCACAGGCGTCACAGGTTTTCCATGCACTGGGGTATCCTTTCTGCCTGGCAACACAGGAACGCAGCGTTTCGCTTCAGTGTTTCGCCGCGAACTGCTGCGTTCCTGTATCGGCCAGCAGAAAGGATACCCCAATGCACGGAAAACCTGTGACGCCTGTGACGCTGCCGCTCCGTGCCGCCTAGTGGAGCTTGGGCTTTACCTTCACCTAATAGGAATGCGGGCACGGCTAAAATAATATTTTTTCATGCACTCATACATATTACAGTGACTTGTGTTATTCTCTAGGGGTCCCTCCACGTCTCAGGAGTCCACAAACTATACGGTCATCTTTTTCACAATATGAAAAAGTGCACATCAAAGATAAACTATAGAATCAGACGCTCAGTAGGGGCGCGCTTTGATTCAAGGCTACAATTGGTGATGATTGTGTTGAATTACACGTTGGAGGACATTGGTAGTTCCCTCTGGCCCCGGGGCTTGGCGTCTCAGTCGGCGTCTCTTTATTATTAACCACCCCCTCCTCCTCACCAGTCTCTCTTTCTGCATAGGCCTCTGACTCATTATTCAGACAAACAGAACGAGGACTGTCGCTGCGCCCTTGTTTGCTACGATGAAGGCTCTCAATAATAGATTCTGCTGCAAAAGCCTTTTTTAGTTTGCAGAAGATACTCTTTTAGCTGTGAGAGCATTGGAATCCAGATAGTCTTTGTACTACTGGACCAGTTAGAGGCGCAATTGCCTTGCTATTTAAATGGATTGGTTTCAGAGAATCCTAGTCGCCTTAAGTGAACGCTTAAGGCAACTAGGAGCATAGCCAGTGATGACAGCAGGAGCGGCTATGGTCGGGATGGGGAGGAGAAATGGACAGTTGGAAACTTTATGGTTAATTACTTAACGTATCGTTGGCATCGCTAAGACAGGTAGATCATTAGTGCACCGGCTTGAGACATAAACGAGATATCCGGTGTCTAGGTCCTGATATGTGATATCAAATCTAATTAGCAAATCCCTGGAATAAACGAGCCAAGACGTTGACAGCATTTCTAGTTATCGCCCTTAAGTAGGCCCTTCTCGCTAGCACTGCTTCCCCCCGGGGCAATGGAGAAGGTAGTAAACCAGGGGCCATGATTAAATGATTAAAAGTGGGCAGGAATGGATGCTACCGGGGAGAATCATATAAGCAGTAGAACTGGTAATATATAGGTCAGATAAAAGTGGGATTCTGAAGACATTAATAAGAATTGTTTCTAGTGTATGGATGCTTAGGATGGGGGCACTAAGGACTCCGTCATTTCACTTTTCAGGCGAATGGTGTGTAGAAGAATGGACGAAAGGTTCACTTTAAACAAAATCATGGTAGGGATGGGGATGGGGCGTTTATCTTATCGGTCAGTTCCTGGGAGTTTGTTACTGGGTTAGGCAGGGGGGCGCAGTACCATGGCCGTTTATCTCAGTTCTTTATATCTATGACATACAATCAAGGCGGGCCTTAACACGCCCGCTCATTTGTGCCTCCATTATTAAAGCTACATCTAACAGGTCTTCAATCAAGAATCATGCACCCTGGATGAGAAGTAGCACAGGTGGGACGAGAGGTAAGCACTTTACAAAGTACACACAGTCTCTAACCTTTAACGATGGATCACTTGGCATCATTGCACAAACACTAGCCCCTCTTTCCATAGCTCTATACTATGCAGCTGCCCTGCCTTAGGATCCCATTAAAGCAGCACCTTCCTCCTGCACCAAGCATACAAGCATACGTAGACACCCCTCCCTCCTCCAGGGCGGTGGTGGATACAGCACAGGTGCATTCCTCTTACCTTCCATTGTGGGTGAAAGTGAGAGAAGACCTAACCTTACAACAATAGCTGCACTCAATACATTACCAAGAAGCAGGACGATAGTCTTGTGTCAGAGCCTTGTTGTGGCTGACTATAGCTCCAGGAAAGGTCGTGCAGATACTTTTATCACTCAATTGATCTGCAGCCACCCCTACATGACAGGCTGTATACTCTGGCACTCTAATATTGAGCGTGATAAACCGTTGAAGGACGTGTAAGGGCAGCGGGAAATGATTGTCTACACGGGGAAATTGCTTCGTGCCCGGAGCTGCCTGTCGGATAGGGATTTCCCACGGCTAGACGTTGAACAACAACCCCCCAAACTCTATATCCTTCTCCCTTTTATGCCCCCCTAGACATATCTCAATAAGCCCCCCCCCCCATGTTCTGACATCATGTGCGAATTAGCCGTACAAGAAATCTATAGACAACAGGACCTATGCCACTTTGAGATATGAGTTGGTTCTTGTTATATGGTTTATGTTACATACGTTTTGGCAAAATAGAGCTGCTGCGGTCTTAGGTACATATAGAGACTTACATTTTGACACAACCATGCTGCATAATGAGACGGCTTTAGAGGGGAAGTAGCTAAATAATCTAAGTCCACATGATGTCTGAAGATCAGTGTTATTTCTTGTCGTGGGGCACCATCCCAGCGACTTCCGTTACCTTGATAGCAATACGTTGTTGCATCAGATCCATCCCTCAAATGTCTTTAATCCTAATAACTGTGTATATTTATATTGATTGTAATGTATTCACTCTCGTCGGTGGTATATTGTGTCCAAGCATTAAAACCTTTTTTGAAAAGTAGCTACTACAGCATACAGGTATATTGAATACTACAGCCATAATCTATTTTGTTATTTGAACCATGTGAAGTACTATAAGTTGAACCAAGTACATTGTGCCTTCGATCCATGCTGGGTCTGTGGGGGTACTTTCACAGAGTTCTGCACTTATTGATTTTATATAGACGTTTAGTTCCACCTCACGCAGTTATGATTTTCAAATGAGGGGAGCTATAGTTTGTTCCATTCAGTAGAAGAAAATAATCGTTCTGTGGTTATTGTGCCATCATGAGCACTGACTTAAAATAATCTCGTTGAAAGATAGCAGGTTTAGTTTAAGGAATTGAAGAATATGAAAGAAGAAAGATTAAGGGTTTGATAGGGGGAGGGAGAAGCGAGGGGTAGGTTTTCTATATAAAACATCGTGAGTGTGATCCTAAGAGATATCCTCTCATCTCATTTAATATACTGTATTATTCAAAGTGGAAATTTTTTTTATGTTGGTAAAGTGTTGTTTCAAGTTGCAGGCATAAAAGAATAAAGGCAAATCAAAGGTACAAGTATTTGCAATCAGGACCATAAACAGTGCATCATCTGGTACTATAGAGGCTATTGATTTTTGTGTATTGTTGGATTGGCTCTAGAGGGCGTAGGGAAAGAAAGAAAGGTTGGCCCGTTGACTTTTTGTACAAGAAAATCAATAAGTATTGAGCTGTATTGGTTTTGTTTTAACTCGCCCAAAACCTGCCCAGAAATAGCACACAGTTATTGATAATAGTTCCCCTGGTCAATCCATTGATGATTAACTTAATTAGGACGAGTAGGGCAAATGGTAGAAAGAGGGGAGGAATGAGTAAATTGAGAAGCAGCATTGTGGGGGTCTGTGTGCATGGGGGAGGGGGGACTAACAGGGAGGAGGCATTGTTTAATTCATCAAGCATGGGACCCTGCGGTGTGGGAAACAAAGCTGGGAAATAAAATCATAATTTGGCCGTTAATGGAGTTTCCCCTGCCCTCTTCTGCCGATAATCCTGTTGACAGCGGGGTTTAACCATTGTTGGTCCAGTGATTCACACCTGACGATACAGCCACGCCCAGGAGCAGCTCACGAGCAGCTCTGGGCCACACTGAGCTGCTCCAACAGCTGTGGCAGCTCAGGCTCCTTCACCCTACCGACGGCTTGCCTATATTTGCCTTCACTAAAAAGTACCTCAAGAGTTTCAATTTGTAAGGGGGTCCCGACCTTAGATTATCACCTTGCCATCTGCAGCAGTACCAATTTCAATTGCCCAGTTCAGTGTCCCAATCCGTCTCACATAGCTTTGAATCCGCGTCCTCACTACCGCACCCTTCCCTGTCTGCAAATTTTCAAACTGTGTATAATTTGCATTCAATGATATGAACATAATCCTTCACACCTCAGACTCCAGGTCATCAGCAGCTGACAATGAAAGCAGCACATGGTGCTGCCCTTTAACGTTATCGACCCGCGCCTTTTGTCACAACGCGCTGCAGGCAAACACTTATTAATAATCCAATACTTGTCAGTGGGGTAACGACAGGGTAGGGGTTCATGGGGGTATGAGGTAAATACGGTCTGACAAGAACATTTGGGGTGGGGTTGGGTAAGGATGATTGGAGGGACAAGACCTGAGCTAAGATTCGGCTGTGTACACTGGTCGTATATGTATACAAGGATCTACGATGCCCAGCGTAGTCGTACGAGCCAAGGCTGCGATTCTTGCCGTGTTCAAAATGTTCCACATTACAAATAGTATGTCTCTGCATGACATATAGAGGGTGTGAAAGGCCCACGATAAAGTAAAGTGCTAATATGGTATGGCAGGAGAGACGGGTGTTGGACGTAATCGTAAGAGGCGAAGATAATGAATTGAAAAATAGGGCAATGTATGAAAATGTAAATCTTGAAAAGTTGGAGTGCCTGTAATACCATCCAAAAGACAGAATTTCTCTGGTGGATAAGTTAGTTCCAGTTGCCATGGTAGGTCAATAAGCAGTAGAAACATATATTGTTACATTCCTGGTCTTTGTAGACTCCCCATCCCCCAATAGAATGGACGTCGTCGGCGTGAATAGTTGGCTGCCTCCACAGGTTACCTCCAGGGTCTCCTCTAGGCCATACACTGGAGGACCTTGACATGACGCCCAGACACAGGCAGGCGGCAGATCTATAGTATTAAGAAGGGGGGCGTAAAGGGGAGGGGGCTTCAGCCAACCCGAACGACTGCAATGTCACTCATGCGCAGCAAGTCTGTGTCAACATTGAAGCCCGTGACATAATTCACACGCTCTCCAGCCCGACCTGGCTGGGGATACCCGGGGGAGCACTACCTCAACTAGATTTTAGGGTAACAACTACTATTACCTGTTATAACTTATTAATTGCAAATAACGCAGACTGACATGTTTTAGATACCCATTCCAGGGCTGTGTAATTCGTGTATATTGTCACCAAAAACGTTGCTTTATATGGAAGAGTCCCTAAGAGGGGGCTGTCTCCTGACCCTATCATTAAGGATTCACTGCCCCCCCCCCTCCACCAGAGCTGGGGCAGAGTGTACATCGTTAAAGGTAGAAGTCCCCTGCAGAAGATGAGGCATGATCGTGATGAGGGACATTAGACAAAAAAAAACACCTAGAGGAGTTGTCCGGAGTCATTGTAAGTGGTGCGGGGGTGCCACAGGGGGTGGTGTTGGTGGCTATCGTGCATGTTGTGTGGAACCAAGCAGAAAATCTAGGGCTGCACGGTGGATCTGCCACTCCCCTCTGACACTGGAGAGTCCATACACACCATTATCTTACTGACTTGCATATTATGATGTGGAGTCCTCCTGCTGCTACCTGAGGGATCTAACCTGAGATTTTTAATCTGGAGCTATACCTCGCTCCATTAACAAGCCTTAATCACTATGTCAAGATAAGATCTCGGTAGGACCTGAAGGCTGCATGTGGAAGACCTCCCCTCCCCCTCCCGCTACAAGCAACCACCCCCAGGCTTGCTCCTGTGGGAACCTTACTACTAGTAGGGCCTGGGGATCCCACGCTGTGGTAGGCACACCTGGCTATGGTCATAAAAGGTGCAAGGATCCAAGACCAGGGATCCACTGCCGTGCGTCAGAGTGTACGTGTTTGTCTCTATACAAATGTGGTGTCTATGATCTCAGAGCTTCCATTCTTCTCGCCCAAGCTCCCCTAGTTTTCTGGCAGGTGGGTTGGTGGGTGATCATTGTGGTTTGGGAACCGCTATCTTAGAGGATTGACACCCAGTCTTGATGTTACTGCTGGGTATATTGCCCTGCTTACTCTGAGAGCCCACCCATCCAACCTTGCCATTTATCCTCTTACTACAGGACGTTCCACTCAACCTTTGGGAATTACACACATACAGCCCCCCCCCCTTCTCAAACCATGGCACATCCATTCTACATAACCAGTCATGGACACTTCTGTGCTGCGGTAAGACCCCGTGTAGTACCATGTTTTATTGTAGGTATATATTATCGTAAAGCTTCTACCTATGAATAAATATACAGCTAGATCTATATAAGTATGCACCTTTCCCAGTACACTGTAAAAAAATGTCGTTGAAATAACGAATAATCTTTCGTCCCAAAGTTGCCAGACATCCTTCATTATTTTTCACAGAGATGTCGTTATTTTCATAGAGATTGCTTGTACCACCGCACTGCCATCTGGAGTTTCTTGTAAAAACTACACTGACCCCCTGTTATATTATTACAGTGGATCACTGTTCAGTTTTACAAGGATCCCCCGCAGATTCAACAGTATTTTTTTACAGTGTAGTCTAAACATGGGCGTCTCTCTCTTTTCAGGAACCCTCCCACGCCTATATGTATGATTTACTGAACTTCTGACAGCCGAGGAGATATATGTACGTTGAGAGGTAGGTACACCCCTTTTTAATGTGCTATTAATTCATCGAAGATCTTTTCTTCTTATTCTATATAACAGACAGAAAAAAAAGATTAGAGAACTTCGATAAAAGGAGCGGGAGAAATTAATAGAAAAAATGGAATAAAATAAATGGACGTGCTGAATCGTAAAATACTATTAAATGTCATGTAAGTATAAGGTTGTTGGTGTAACTGAACATGCATTAAGCCGACGCCAATAAAGGCGTCACCCTGCCCTCTGTGGTTTTGGGCATGGGCTATTAGGGGAGGGGTCGGTGTGCTCCTGAATATAAACATAACACTCATTTCAGTCTGGTATCATGCAGCCATCTCTGCCATGGCCTCAACGTGGGAAAGTTAAGTATACTGATGTAGCAAGGTCAGTAGCAACTTTCATAAAGGGTGAACTCAGCCCTAGTTGAAAAGGGGACAGAAACTTATTATATAAAAAAGACAAGTAAGAAATTGAGAAATAGAACAGGAAGCAAACACCTTCACATGAGGGTTGGGAATGGAGAGGTAGGTGTCTTGCACCTGGACCACGTGAGAAGAAAACAACTTCTCCTGTTGAAGAAAAGTGTGTCTATATCCTGCAGTAGCTGCAGGGCTGGAGATGTAAGGTGGGGTGGTGGTAGACTGTGCTGGTATAGCTGTGGCTGCTCCAACAGTAGCAGAGAGTTGGATGGGGGTGTCCTGGGGGCAGTTGCCATACCGCCCTCGTGACGGGCTCCATTTCATTTAGCTGTTTGAAATAATGAAGGCGTTTGTTGTGACTCTAGGCTGTGGTGAATGGGCCCCAGAGGCCTGCATGCTATCCTGGATTCCACAGGCCTCATGTCACATATACAGCAGATGTACAAGCAGTGGGTCCTCTTCTGCTGCTTCTTCGTCTGGCCTCCGTCACCCAGTGTAAACCAATACCAGAGATACTACCTTCACAACTAGATACACATCACACACTGCTCCCTGGGAACTGCAGCACCTCTACCACCTCTGTGTGTCACTCTGTCCCATTGGCCACACCAACAAAGCCTCCTCTTAAGTGGAGCGTACAACAGGCCTGCCATCACCATGTTAAGGTTACCATGGCTTTAACTTTTAGCTGCTGGGATAGGAGGCAGAGACAGGACCCAGGCGGGAACAAGGCTGTTCAGGCACACAGTGATCTGTGGCCTCGGGGTAGGAGCATGTACCTCTTTATATGGAGCCTTATAAAGTGTATGTCAGGAGTCCTATTGGAACCTGAGGAGTATCCTGCACCTTTTCATGTGGTTGGTTATTGATGTGGATACTTACACTTTGCCAGGCTAAAAGAGAAAACATTATCAGTGCCATTTTGTCATCTGGGGAATACCACTTTGGAGAGAACAAAAAGGTAGGTTTGATACATTATGTGTATTCAAACATGACCAGTTCCACATACACTGAAAACCTAGAAGTTCTGAAACTAGTCAGCGGTGACCACTTTAGGTCCTCAAGTTGACGATACCTAAAACTACAGCTTTAGTCAGTCAAAATGACGACTTTAGGTCGTCATCCTGATGACCTTAGTCATCATAATGACGACTCTGTACTGTCAGTATTGTCATCCTGATGACTCAGGTCGTCAGGATGACGACCTAAAGTCATCATTTTGACTACCTAAAGCTGTAGTTTTAGGTATCGTCAACTTGAGGACGTAAAGTGGTCACCGCTGACTAGTTTCAGAACTTCTAGGTTTTCAGTGTATGTAAATTTGATTACATAGATTCGTGACCAGGATTTCGGCTATCATTTGAAAAGCGATTAAACCTAGTTGGTTCATTTGAACAGGACATGTCTCGCGTGCAAGGTATAAAAGTTGCATTCATTTACATTCATGTTTAAAAAGAGAGGAAGCTGCAGCTTTGGATGTACACACTATACCTATATATAAACGTACATGCAGACACTACTCAACATTATGTTTCTTAGTTATTTCCTTAGTTCATGTACTTAACTCTTAAATAAGCTACAATCATATTATAATCAATGCATCCGTGCAATACACACCAAACACCATAGTGATATACTGGTGATGCCCCTACATTATCATAATTAGCACCTAACATTCTGATTGCCTAGTGAGCTCAGAGATTAGGATATGGAGAAACCCTTGGGGTTGAGCTGGTCTTGCCGCTCCACTAGCTCAGTGTGGGCGTTATGGACTTAGGTATCCTCTGGAGGGTCCGTGTATAACATGGTTATCAGAGTTACATTACATAATTGACATAATGATCAACAGTACACTGGTCAGTGGGGATTGGGTTGGGGGTATTTATTCTGGGTGGCCAATCACACCAGAGCTTGATACATGCAGGGAATGCCGATATCGTGGAGGTGGCTTAATTCCACCCTGGGCGAGTTGGAGGGTGTGGGAGACAGTGCCAGCGTGATGTAACTTAGATATGAGCCAGCCTGGATCCCCAGCCATCCATCCTCACCCAGCCTCCACCATTCACCAACCTACACGAGCATCACATACCCTCTCCAGCCTCCAGGTCCCCAGTCCCCAGTCTATGTGTCAATGATGCAATGGCCTTACACAACACCTCCAGTAAATATTGATGTCGGCCCTAGACACTCCTTCACTCCTGCTCCATCTCTGACTGACCACTGAGGGGGGGGGGGGTGTCACGCTCAAGGGTTGAATGATCCAGCACTGATCCTGACCCCTCCCCCCACCTCGGACCCAGGTCCTTGCCTCCCTGGGGATCAGACAACTGGACCCCTCCTCTCACCAACTCCCTCTATCCCTGGGGTCATCTACAGACTGTAACATAAACCCAGAAAATCCCCCCGATCCGGATCTCAAATATTGTCAAGGGTCTAGGGTTTGGGTGGAGATGCTGGGTTAAGGGTGAAGTAGGGGTATGTGTCGTTGAGGGAGTTGGGTGGGTTTTGGGTTGGAGGTGAGTCAGACCCAGCAAACAACTTGGGCCTGACGGTAAGTGATCCCTACCTTCTGGGGGTATTGATGCTCGGAGGTAGGGCCTAGATCCAACCGCTACTCCCCAGACTGCCTCTACCTCTCTCCCCACAGGACCTCAGCCCCCATGTCTCTTTGTCGGGGTCAGGTTGGGGTCAGGGTCCCCGTTATGTCTGCATATGCGGTGGGAAGAGGCGGGGCCAGGGGGTGACTGTCTGTTTGAAATGTCACAAGTGGACCAGTGGCCACTCGCCCCCAGAGACGATCAGTGTGTATTCTCTTCTTTGACAGGTAAATACCAAGTCTTGTGGGATGGGGGCCACGTGTGACCCCCAGTTGTCAGGATATTTATAACGATTGTGGTTAGTGATTATGAGGGTCAGTGTATCCGACTTGACCCCCAGGTTAAACTATCAGACTATGTAATTACCTGGTTGAGACATACCTCTCCTATGGTCCATCTCCACCCCCCAGCCATTGTGGATCTATCTTAATCATCTGAGTGAATGAAAATAGAATGAATGGCAGATCATTATCCTTCCTTGTACAGACCTTTGAAGGCATGGAATGACGGTATTTCATTCTAATCACATGTGTTACTAATTTAATGCCAAATTACACCTCCTGGCCTGGGATTGGTTACTCTATGACAATGGCACACCAGGAGGTGAGAGGGAGGGGTGATCGGCGAGGTGGGTTATCAAGTAGGTGTCCCAACGCTAATCCCTATGGCCTACAATGGGGATTTAAATAGGTGTAATGATTCTTTTGGGCCCAGTGCATCCTTAACCCCTTTTCACCCAACACCACTTACTTACCCATGCCAAAGCGATCAGTGAATGTCAGGGTATGCAGTCATGCAAACTTACATAGGATTTTCAGCAGGCTCAATCTAGTATACTACCATGTCAGTAGATCTCACGAGCGTGTGTGGGGGGGGGGGCAGGGCAGGGGCAGGGCTGGGTGATTGCACCTGGGGGTGCTAAATAGAAGTAGTGTCCAGCCTTTTTGTTACATATGAATGGTCAGGATCATTTTCATCATGATAAGCAACCACGGCCACGGTGTGTATTATTTAATACTTAGATATTATGAGTGCTTGACCCATATCTGTTCTGACAGCTCCAAGATCTTTCAATATGCAGAACCCCATTTTTCTCTGTCCAAGTATAGCCATCCTTAGATCCACGACCCCTGACCCTTATTGTTGAAACTTTAAAAGAGCATCTGCGTTCTCAAGGCCCATCGGACAATGAGCAAGACACGAGGAAAAGTCTTACTTATCTTTGTTTGGATCATTGAACAAAAATAGCGACTCTGACAGAGCGATTAAAGAGAACAGTTGGGTGTCGATATTTGAAAACAGAATTCCGATGTTACCAAACTCATGTAGCTGTGTCTGTGCGTGTAAGTGAGGGAGCAACAGATGTGGATCTTTTTGTATAATTGAAGTTTGTGACAGCGTTCTGGAGTAGTAATCACGCAACCTGTACTCAGAGTGTATCCTAGGGCAGGGCCCAGCCACCAGCCTCCGGAGATCCACTCAAGGTGGGCATAATCACACGTGCACCGATCACGATAGGCTCTCTCACTTATAATTAACCAGCCATATAATATTTATATACAATTTGTGGCCTGCTTTGTTTGCTGCAGAGGTTGGCCTAGTAGTGAGGGGTGTGTGGAACAACAGTGTATAGCCTACCTTTCCCATTGTCGTGAATATCAACAGGGGTAGTTTGGTTTGAGAGCGTCACAAAATAGATGTGACTCGTTGATAATGGATGAGTTGTATCAGTATTAACACACACACCTAGTAATGGATAGAACCTTAGACTCCACCGCTATCTATATAAACGCTCTATATACTGCATCCAGCTTCCTCTTTATACTACAGAGCCGCGTATATGCCATATATCATCTTCTGTCTTGGAGAAAGAAGACTTATTCATCAAATCCATCACACTTAAAGCTGCTTCTAAAACAACTGCATTGTGCAGACCTCCATGGCTGGAGGAAATCGGCCTCAACTCAGGCACAGGGTAATTAAATAAACCCTGTTTGAAAAAAGGACCGGTTGGAGAAAAAGTAGTAAGTGATTCTTATCTAGGTGGTCCAGAACGTGATGGCTCATCCCACACCCGTGTAGGGGCTTTGTTGTTGGAGGTTGCTGTTGGGAGCGATAAAAGGATAGTGCCAAGGGAGGATGGAGGGATAGAGGAGAGGGGCATTGCTGGTGGGAGATTAAGGTGTCATCCAAAACAGGTGCCCAGGGTTAGAAAATATCCTCCACATTAGGAACACACACACACAAAAGGTGACTAAACCATCGCGGCGCCATCCCGCGGCCGCCACACCAACCACCATGCAGTGTTTGTAGCGTTGGGGGCATGTGACTTCCGGCTGCGCGCCACCATGTGATCCGGATCCGGCCCTGGGCCGCTCCTGATAACTGAAAACAATGCCGACGATTGCCAGATGCGACCCCTACCGGATTAAGGCTCTAACAAGAACCAATGGCGCCCTCACCGACCCCAGCGGCGGCCAGTAGCAGTACTTGGTGAGCAGCTCGTGGTTTGAGCGGGGTACAGAGGAGCAGCTCAGTGCCTGATGGTGGGGCAGGGCCTGTACAGATGTTGCTGTTGTCTGTGCCGCTCTCAGTGCCATTGTGAGCGGCGGCCATGGGAAAAAATATTGACACTCACCCATTGACACGTCAGTATAATTCTGACAGTTGCCGAGCGTGCTAAACGCCCCCCTTAACGGGAGATGGCGCCACAAACAGCACAGGAAGACCCTCTTATCCTCATTGTGCGCCTTGTAACCTTCCACAGAGTCCACACCCCTTCTGCCCTTCTACCAGTACCCCCACCCTGCTTTTATTTCCACCTGTCCCCTTACCTCCCAAACCTCCTCCCAGCCACCCCCATCTTACACACATGTGCATGCCCCCCCCCCGCACTCCTCCGTCTGTTATCAAACTATGGTATTGTCATAAGCATGTGGTCTTGTCACCTCCCTACCAACACCTCCTACCCTGTGCCGATACAACAGAGGTCCTATCCACCTCCAATTTTCCATCGTGTGTAACCATACATGAGCACACACGTCCAAATAAAACACACTTTTTTATCTGGACTGCTTTGTAGCGGTATGAGATGTCCTTTGGTCCTAGAGGGTGTTGAAATGCCCCCTTTGTTGTAGGACTGTAGTATGGTATTATTGACACCTGGTATTGTTTGCCTGGTGCACCCTTCTTTTATATAGAAGAGATGACATACTATATATAGCAATATACCTCTAGTTATGTGTGTGTTTTGCATGGATATCCCATACACCAAGCCCTTTGTTATAATCCATAACGGCGTGTTCCTTACTATGTTTATATGTAACCAGAGACAATTGAATTTACCCGCCCGATTCCTTCTCAAATAATACCTCCGTTTTTTTTATAATTTGGCAACCTCTGTCTCCCAGACAACGTAACATTCCCCAAATAAAATGACAATAGCAGCACCAAGGCCCAAGGTCGACGTGCGTACGACAGAACATTCAACAATCTTTTAATTGTTTCCATTGCTGTCATATACATCCAAATCCCATAGTCCACAAAGCTTGGCATAATTGGAGATAAATGCTTTCAGACCAGAAAGTGCAGGACCCTTTATCAAAGAAACATTTATGGCATTTTCTACCCTCTATGTTTAATTGTACCAGTGCATGCATTTGTCTACGGCCATCTGTCTTGCCCAGGTCTTGCCGCTAGTAACTAAGCCATCAACCTATTTAACCCTCAGATCGTTGTGTCAGGTATTACGAGTCAGGTGATTATTTTAGAGCGACCACCCGTGTCGGCCCTGCAGATGAGATCTAGACCTTATCTGGGCCAGCATGGCGTTGTCATCTCTCCATGGTCCGATGGCCATTAATGGTTTCCTGGCTGTAAGCAAGGCCAATTATCAGCTACAACATTCTGCTTAAGGCCTGGGGGGATCACCGTGATTGGGCCTATAATCTGTGCAGTTTCAGAGAGTGGGGAGTTAGCAGTCCGCTTTACAGAGTATATGGTGCAGTATGTATATATAAAATCTATGGTTTTGTCATGTTTAAGTGGATCCACCCATGGGGACCCTTGACCTCCCGTTATGGATTCACCAACCAGAACTGGCAACTATTCATACATATGTGTACAGAAACAGTTTATGAGTCAACAATCTAATACTAGCATGTCCCCTCATGTATGACTTCCTTTTATGCTATCATTGGATTTCCTCAATTTCAGTATAACCACCGTCTCTTCTTTTCTTTCATGCTTTTTTTTTCAACTTGTGTTGAATGTATTACACTTTGATAAGAAAGGAGGAGGTTTTTTTTATCTGTAATTTTCGGCCACCACCTGGCCAGGTCGGTGGTTGTGTAATTACTAAGGGCCTGCTATCTACAATAGTACTTAGTCACTGCTTTTACATACAGCCGGATGTTCCCAATTTACACTTTTTTGCAAATATATTTTTGCATAAGTTTCCCTGACTGAGTGCTTTGTACTTTGGGATATCTGCAACATAAAAAAAACACAGCAGACTACAGTAAACTGTTATTAAGACAGCCCCAGAACACATGTGGACTGGCTGGTTTCTCATCGCCATGTTTATATCATCCATCTCCACAGCATCTGTATAGCACAAGCTGGAACCTCCCTTTGTATTACATTTCCAAGAATGAAAGCAGCTTCCAGGGAAAAGGAACATGTTTGATAATAGGAGTCATGCCTCCCTTCAAAGAGCACGGTCTGCAGGTAGTTTGGTAATGGCCACGGTCACTAGGGGGCATAAGTAAGTCTGACTAAGTAGCTTGAGGGTGGATGAGGAGAGTGCAGACCTAGGACAATGGGTTGTATTCACGCAAAGTCACTACTATCCAAAACGTGTTATAATTCATGTAGCAACAGAGAATGAGCGGCACGACATATCGGGGGGCCTTTTCTGAAAGCTATTCAAAAATTGTGCCTCTACAAATGGCGGCCGAGGAATAATCGATCTCGGTGTTTACTGGACTGACATTTCATGATTGGCGATTGTAAAGCCCGCATTAAGTCATCAGAGTTAATTAGGGTTTTACTATTTCACATTGACATCCCTTTCTTGAGCCCAACGAGACTAAAACCTCTCTGGAACGGAGCCATCACTCAGATTGGCAGTTCATGCTATCTTAAATCGTGATCCATTTATAAAGAGTCCATAAAAACGACGAACACCTACCCTCGAGTGGTAGTAGGTGTGAAAGGTTCAGGAATCATGCTGGTCTGTTAGCCTCCAAACAACCAGTAAGCAAAGGAAAAGCACCGAAGGATTTATTGCAGAATGATGGTGTAATTAATTACGAGGACTGGTAGAGGGCTTAATTAAAGAACCACGTTCAATATGCAGGACGACATGCACATTGGGACTGTGGGAACGGTAGGGAAGGACTTATAGGGTGAGAGAGGAAGGTGGGGAGGAGGTAAGGTAGGCAGGAAGGTTGATGGTAAGGGTAACCCAGAGCACAGTGGCGTGTGGGGACCCTGAGTGCTATATACCTGAGCTTCCCACGGTCCCAGTCCCAATCAAACACCACACCCCTTCCCCTGCCCCTCCCCCACATGTGGACAGAGCCGCCAATCGTGTTTGCCCCCCAGTGGCTGCTGACAATTCAGATATTACTATAGGTACGGGCTATTGGTAAGAGTATATTCATGAACTCTATATGCATATATAACATCTGAATGTAGAGCCCACATATTGACTTATTATTGAGAGCAGGCTACTGTATATCCACACCAGTGTGATATTGGGAAGTTAACACGTATAACCCAGAAGTCCGTCGTGTGCCATGCACACATACCCGAGGGGACCGATACTAGCCATTCATATATCCAACTTGCAACGATCGCGTATCATAAGATGAATATGAACATCTATATGCATGTATTTTTATACTATATATATATATATATATATATATATATATATATATATATATATATATATATATATATATATATATATATTCATTCTCTGTTGCTACATGTAGGGATTGTTGAGGCTGAGTATTTTCTTACTCGTCTCTTAGTGTATTTATCCATCACCAGTGTATGTTCTTTTCGGCCTTCTTTTCAATGATTTTAGCTAACAGTAAACACTGACATATGGTAGGCACACTCTATGTGCAAGCATGCATTTTTCACCGTCTACATGCTATACAACACATGCGCAGCTCAACTTCATCGATAAGACAGCATGTTTTGCATGCACCAGAGTAAGACAGCCGCAGAATGCAGCAACATGTGACTATTTTGCATAGTCTAATGGGCATGTTCGCGTGCAATAACAGGAATCAGTGTATCAGTATGTGAATGCATGTTTAGATGATGCACAAAAGAATGGACCCTTCTGCATGCTTCAAGCTGACACCTTTCTATACGTTTCATAGAAGTCACGTTATAACATGTGTGTATGCTGACTGATGGTACATGCTACATGATCAGGCCTTCTGTATATGCTGCAAGGTAGTGGCTACATGCTGCATGGCCAGGTTTGTCTACATGCTGCATTGCCATGGTTGTCTACATGCTGCATGGACAGGTCTGTTTACATGCTGCATCGCCATTGTTGTCTACATGCTGCATGGCCAGGTTTGTCTACATGCTGCATTGCCATTGTTGTCTACATGCTGCATGGCCAGGTTTGTCTACATGCTGCATTGCCATGGTTGTCTACATACTGCATGGTCAGGTCTGTCTATACGCTACATGGCCATGCTTGTATCTACACTATACTTGTGTATCTTGCTATCTACAGCCTTCAGGTGACTGCATTAAAAGCTGCATGGTGGTTACCTCGCTATTCCAGGCGGTTAATTCATCAGCGTCCTGCTACAATATATGGTCTGGCAGCACGCAGGCAGGTAATTGTGGCCATGGCGGCGCCCTATACACCTCCAGAACCTCCCTCTTAGGGTTTGCCCCTGGTTCCACCTGAGGGCCATCAGGGTCTGTACACACCAGGTGAACATTACACGGCAGCTGTGGCCATTACATGGGACAGGCGGCTATTACCAGCTCTATTTGCCGCCCACCTCCAGTGCCCCCGCCCCACCTTAAAGCTCCACTACTGCCTCCCCACTATTCTGTAACATCCAGGGTCTTTTTACCCCCATTTGAAGCAATCTGTGGAATTACTGGCTCGTTAAGGGCGTGGTTATATGAGCCATGTTTTCTGAGTAGGTTCTCTCTGACCAACACCCTTTTAATGGATATTATTATCACCATGCCTGTTGGCATTAGCATGTGACTTTTTGTGTGTGTGGATGTGGTTTGTATACCTCTTCGTCATACATCCATACACCTTTGGAATAAGGACAAGTAGATGGAGGTGTGTGATAATAAAGGTGAGTTGTATATTACAACAGTGTTCCCACGGTGGTAGATCACCCCCTGCCAGCTTATATGGAAGGAGAAGGGCATTGTCCGGTTACTAAACCACTGGCCTTCTTGTTAGTAGCGCCCCTCCTTGGTCTATTCATCCCATCATTCATCTTAGTGTGTCACCAGCTGAAAGTTTAATACCTGCAAAGGTCGCTTTAGGTGTGACTGCACATGAATCACAGCTAACAGCATAAGAGTCTAACGGTACCTAGATCTATGCTAATTTTTCCCTTAGAAAATTATTGTAGGCACCAGTACTGCCTTTAAACTTTTAACAGTCAGAGTGGTTTACTGCATGCCAAAGGGAATCATAGATAAGGATTGTTAGAAGCTATTATCTCAAGTCTCTATGTTATTCTTGTGGTTGGTGGTTGAAAATACAGGCTATAATTATAGTGTTAATTTAGGATAATGTCAGGAAAATGGCTTGACTGTATGAATGCACACCGTGAATCACCAATCTCTTTCAATGTTTACATTGAATTGTTATTCTATGCATCATTATAGCACGGTTTCTTCTTAAGTTGTGTCATGGATTTAAAATTAAATGAGTCATTGGGAGCTTGGGTGGCACATAAATGTCTTGGCCAAGGATCAAATTTTCTACCAATTTAACGACCTTCACGTTATACATTCTGCCTCCACTAGCCATTATCAAAATCACACATTACATATAGCCTTTTTCATCTAAGGTTAATTGCAACTGTTGAAAAAAAGTAAAATTTCCGGTCACCCGACCTTCCTCAGCTAAAAGGGGCCGACCTCAGATTTTTTATTTTTTTTTGAAGAAAATTTTCATATTTTTTTTCAATGATTTTTCCACATTGATATCATATTCTTATGTTTTGCAAATTTGCTTGTGTCCAGGTATAGAAACCAGCATTTTTGCCCGAGACCTGGCTGGTATATATGATAGATGAAATCGATTAAACGTGACTCAATAATCAATGATAACAATACAACATTGAGGCAAAAATGTGGTTCAGCAACAACAAAAAATCAAAAATCAAAAAAAGAAAACTTCTTGTCCCAATTCATTTTATTACAGCTAGGTTAAGTACATTAATGTTCTTGTTGACCCAATAATTATATGGTATCACTGCATCTAGTTCTGTTGGATCATCTCATCAGCATAGATGGCTATATAGGTTCATGCCATTATAGTTAACTCTGACCTTCTTTTTTATATCTTTCAGTGTTAGGTATCTATAAAGTGTAGTAACTTGGGATTACAATAATACTGGAAGTTCCGAAAGTTCCCAGCAAATTGTTGTGATTCCTCATCAACCTGTGTGAAGTGGCTCACACATGTCGCTAGATGGAACACGACGTCGCTATAGCACAAGATCACCAGGAATAGCAATGGTGGTGATCACATGGCCTCACCTCAGATGGCGAGGATGGTGATCACTCAGACTTACCAGGGATGGCGATGCAGGTGATCACTCACCTCGCTAGATGAATCACGCACCTCGTCATAGTGCATGTTCACCAGGGATGGTGAGGATCGTGATCACTCATCCTCACCAGGGATGGCGACATGAGTGATCACTCATCCTCACCAGGGATGGCGACATGAGTGATCACTCACTTCACTAGATGAGACGCACACCACGTCATAACGCGCATTCACCACAGATGGCAAGGATCGTGATCACTCACACTCACAGGGGATGGTCACTCAGGTGATCATTCATCTCGCTAGATGAAACGCACACCATGCCATAATGCACGTTTGAACACCACAGTTGGCGAGGATCGTGATGACTCACACTCACCAGGGATGGCAAGGCGGTTGATCACTCACCTGGCTAGATGAAATGCGCACCACGTCATAGCGCAGGTTCACCATGGATGGCGAGAGTGGTGATCACTCAGACTCACCAGTGATGGCGATGCTGGTGATCACTCATCTTGTTAGATGAAAAGCTCATGATCATCGACATTGGTAATCATGTAGCCTCACATCTGCCAGATCAATGTATGTTTTGCTAGAGAAGGTATTGCCATATGTATCTTCCCTCTAACCACAGACAAGGTGTTCATGTAGATACTTCCTTATGTATTTTTCCTGTGACCAGAGAAAAGGTGTTTATGGATAGTTGCTTTTATTTTAGAGATACCTCTATCTAAATTCAATTGATATTTTCTCTATATAATCTTGTTTGATTCAACCCTGAAGTATTACATGGAAATCAGTGTGCAACAAAGCACATTTGATAAGTATGGGACTTATACTTCATGCCCACACTTCCTAGATAGGCTACATGTTGAACAGTGGTGCTGTCTCAACAACTTTGGCAATGGTGGTGATAAGTTGCCATTCTGAGTGAGAGTGAGTGACAGATGATGCAATCCTCAGAGAGCATTGACTTGGAGTGACACAAATTCACGCATTGAGTGAGACAAAGGCTAGCAATGGTGGTGATAAGTTGCCATTCTGAGTGAGAGTGAGTGACAGATGATGCAATCCTCAGAGAGCATTGACATCGAGTGACACAAGTTCACGCATTGAGTGAGACCAATGTTGGCAATGGTAGTGATAAGTCACCATTTTGTGTGAGAGTTGATGCCAGTGGTACGGGAGTGGTACATAATCACACAGTGAGTCAGATCCATGTTGGAGATGCTTGTGATAAGCCGTCATTCTGAGTGAGAGTTGACAGGCAGTGGCACATATTGACGGAGTGAGTGAGATCCATGTTGGCAATGGTGGTGATAAGCTGCCATTCTGAGTGAGAGCTGACCGGGAGTGGTACATAATCACACAGTGAGTCAGATCCATGTTGGCGATGCTTGTGATAAGCCGCCATTCTGAGTGAGAGTTGACAGGCAGTGGCACATACTCACGCAGTGAGTTAGATCCATGTTGGCGATGGTGGTGATAAGTCACCATGCTTTGTGAGGGATGACAAGGGGTGGCACATACTCACGCAGTGAGTGAGATCCATGTTGGCGATGGTGGTGATAAGTCACCATGCTTTGTGAGGGATGACAAGGGGTGGCACATACTCACGCAGTGAGTGAGATCATGTTGGTGACTGTTGTGATAAATCGCCATGCCATGTGAGACTGACAGACAGTGGCGAAAGATGACGCAGTGAGTTATCACTCAGAAAGGAGTCACCATTGATGACCAATCATGGCGAAAGATAACGACAATTTGCTGGGTTGTTAATGCAATGTAGTACCTGTATTTTGTCCAGAAACCACTTTTTTGTTCTCTTTGACAGAGACGTGCACTGGTAACGCGATATGATTATACACAGGTGATAACACTTACACATTATATCGAATATAAGTGTATATGTTAGTGGGCATTGCGTTCCTTCTGTGTGGAAAGGGCAAAGTTAGTGTCTCCTACTGTTTCAGCCCTGTGTTTACACCGGAAATGGTTTAAGGGTCGGGTCAGTAGGTTGTCAAGATGGGCGGGTTCGCCCCCAGGCATTGGCAGCTCAGCTCCTGCATATATAAGCCCCACACCTCCCATCCCCATGCCATCAGGGATCAAGGGTTACGTCTACCTATAGGGGAGCCTTTAATTGCCTGCGAAATGGAAGAGGCGGAGGAGGACGAACTGTATATACGAACAGTAGATCTATACAGCTTTCCAAAGTCACAGTCACTTTTGCAATACTACCTCCCACTTGTGTTTCTCTGTTCAACTTATTTCTATAAAAGCAGGACCAGGCTCCTGGATTAAAAAGCAGTGATGGGCAGCAATTTGGCCCATCGTCCTTTGGTGCTTAGATAACAGTCGGAGTTGATTTGGGCCCCATGCTGTGATATGTACGTAATCCTTTGTCAATCAGGACGTGGGTGGCGTTGGGCAAATTGAGACGTTTATGTTGTAACATGTGTATAGAGCTGGGGCTCACCCAGTTGGGCCAGGCAGCAGCGCCAGCCAGTGTTGAAAGGGCCTGGTGGGGCTTCTGAATGGGTCAGGTGCCCACTTATCTAGTCCCACCAGGCCCATTGGCTGTCATTACCCTGATTGCAGGCAGTTCTTGTCAAGCCGCTCAGGTAACAGTAAGCACACGACGCGTGGCCAGTGTTCTGAAGACGATAGCTCCATTAGTGAATTAACGAGTTAGACTTCACAGGGTTCAGT
The DNA here is from genome assembly GCA_949317995.1 of Acholoe squamosa. Lineage (NCBI taxonomy): Eukaryota > Metazoa > Annelida > Polychaeta > Phyllodocida > Polynoidae > Acholoe > Acholoe squamosa. The sequence continues at coordinate 39,443,900 of OX439042.1, read as the reverse complement.
TATCTTTAGCTGAACAGTTTCAGAGCATTGTTACCTTAAGTAAATAAGGTCTCTCTTACCCTGCGGGTATCATTAAGTGAGGGATTATCCCCCGCTTTATGTAGGAGGCGATGGGGATAGTGTATTCAGTTAACGCATCGCTACAGTGGGGTTATACCTCTTCAGTACTTCACTTTCAAACTAAACAAAAGATAGAAAGGCAAGCTGTTCAAATTAGAATTTTAAAACGTTATTTCATCAGCACCTGGCTTTTCATTTCTCAGACCCATATAAGGCCCGTTCCTACAAACAGACGAGGTAACTGCTGTAATTCAGAATGAATGACGTCCATTTGCCCAGTATTATGTCTCACTTCTTGTAAAAGGAATATATTAATTCTTAGGCAAGTCCAAAAGAAGTTGAAACCAGCCATTCTCCTAATGACTGGAGAGCTTCCCTGTAATGAATATATTGACGCTCCTCCATTACATTCGCATTGGAGGGATAATTGAAATGAATCGATGGAATTGCAAATATTTGATGGCTGTCTTGCCGGTGTAATCAGGTAGGCCCGTGGCGGTAGGAAGATAGAGTCAGCCATGCGGGGCCATATTGTGAAGCCCGTTTAATTGTCTTAAGGCCATATTTGACGGGGCCTCATATCAATCATTAAAGCCTCAGGAAATGCATTAAGATGCTCCAGGGAAGACTGTGCTATGAATTCTTCAAAGAAGGAAATCTGAAAACAGTTGTCTTGGAGTTGGAAACAGGTGTCCAGTATACGTAGAAAGATGGGTTTGTTCAGGAAACTTTGCATTGGTCTTATTTCATTGACGGCTTGACTTCTCCAATGCATGGTGTTGGACCCTGTAAATGTTTTCTTTTTCATTCTATGCCTCAAAATTCGTAAATCTTCAAATGCTACAAATTTTATGTAGATGTACATTTTTATCTTCCCTTTAATAGAATATAGTAGTGTCTTGTAACTATACGACGCCGTGCTACATCCTCCTGGTCAAAGTACCGCCGTATCACATGATTGAGATAGAGATATTTCACTGAAAAGTCCTAATACCATTAACGGTATAGTTTATGTACAGAAAGGGGTATTCGAATTAGCCACTCCCCTTGGATGAAGGAAAACAGTTTTCATGGCCACTTGATGGGGGAAAAATGAGATAAACCTGCATTCATTTCTCCTCTAAGCTAGTCATGCAGAGTTTTAAAAAAATGATATTTTTTTTTTCTCAGCACCTCTAATGGATTCTTTTGCAATAGACTTGGTTGGGCTTTGTAGGCCTTGGGCTATCTCTCAGTTCACCAGTAGCATGTGGATTGCCATTTTGAAAGAGACTTTGCTTTAGTAGATGCAATTTACATAATCCATAAGGATCTACGTTAGCAGTCGAGCGAGACCCCTGTTATTAGGAAGAGGGTCAGAGGAGGGGAGACCACCTTGCGGCTAGGCATGTCTGGTGAAAACAGTTATATTTCCCATCTTAAGACCAAGGAGTTGATGCTAGATATGCGAGTTGACCTTAAAAGGTATATAGGGCGAGATGAGAAGAGTTAGGAGGAGTCCCCTGTGGCTCTGTGGGTCTTGTGACAGTAGGGGGTAGTTATATTTTAATGAGACACAGACCAGTCCCAGTAAGTCACAAGCTGGGCTTGGTACATCTTCTGCCTAAGGCTGACTTACAAGTACAACAGGTCATTCCTATTCCCCATTCGAGCGCTCTACTTCTATATCTAGTCAGAAGGTAGACATCTTAAAGATGAATATCCGTGCATGGTGTCCCGGAATTCATAGAGACATGGCCAAAGAAATTATTTTGCGGTCTGTCAAAGGAGTATTGCCGAGCTACCCACACCCTATTAACTCAATCATTGCTGATCATAATCATCGTGTCCAGACGTGTGACAGTTCCTCCCTACCATGTGGGTCCTAATTGATAATTCTATTGGCAATTTCAAAGTTAAAGTGTTGCATTTGAACCCACAACAGTCATGAGAACCTGTAGCTGATGGCATGTATTTCTTTGCATTCCAGCGCAAGTCTTAAAAATAGAGAAATGCATAGTGCTGCTTTAGGACACGTTCAGAAGGTCAGGCGAAGGTCAGGACTGCAAGGACAGGAAGTGCTGAGTGCAACCTGTGCTGACCTCGTCAAATAGTACCTTCCCATTCCAAAGTCTCAAAACATTGATGTTTGGCTTTGGGAGGGATAGAGAGTAACTGTAGACGTTGTACACACTACACTTTCCCTTATGCCAATGTCGCTATCTCTCTAAAGAGGGCAGGGTGTGAGGCTTTGTTGAAATACAGAGGATCCAGTCAAAGGTTGCATTCTCTACCAGGTGACATCAAAGCTTTGTGCCAGTCTTTGACTTCTCCCCTTCTGTCAGAATGCCGCAAGGCCTAATACTGAAACACATTCCTTCCCATTAAACACTATATTGCGTAGCTTTCCAATGCTCGAATACGATACTGATATAAGTTCTTCAAAGATGAATCTTTGTTTGTCTACAGATTAATTTCCAGAGGTATTGTCCGGGGATTAGATCCTAAAGACGGATTGTAGATAGACTCCATCAAGCTCTTGTGTCATGGTCCAGATGAGCTGCCAGCTATAACTCTGAGCAGAAACAGAGAAAGGATACCCCTGCTCTGCCAAATGGAGTAGCCTTTTCCATTGGCTTCTCAACATTTTACAACAGTTCCCCTTGTACAGTGGACTCTTGTGTGATTTAACTTGTTGAGTTCACCCATTGAAAACAGAGGATATTTGATTACGCTCTATATGCAATGCAGGGAACGGAGAAGTTATGGCAGGAAGTATCTCTTGGGTGAGAATAGAGATCGTTCTTTGTTGTGTCTTGTGCCCCAGAGCCAGTCTGTTTAGCTGCATTTTTCTATAACCTTTGTGTAGCACCGGAGGCTGCCTGGCGGCAATCAGTTGTACCACAGCTAAGTAGAACTAATTGATTTAAGTCGAGCTCCGATCTAGCGACTCCCATTTGGCTTCATTGGTTCGCGGTCTGTGTGGCTTCCAATCACCGGCGCCACAGATTAATGGTGATCAGGAGGCCTTTGTCCTTATGGTGATGTACACTTCACCACATCCCTGCACTCACCCTGCACTCACCCGCAGCTAGTCCCAATGGAGCTGCTGCTTGGTTATATAGAGCAATGGCAAACAAAAAGCCAGAGCCCCTTCTCCATCCCATACTAAGGCCCTCCTGCGCCCTGCCGAGCCTGCCTTTAAAGAGGAGTGCCAGGGTGAAGGCTAAAGATTCAATGTTAGTTGCTTTACCACTAGGCAAGGCAGTCTAAACAAACAAGGTAGGGCGAGCAAAACTCTTAGTAGTCAACTGCATGGTCAGCCAGTGCAATTTGTTGCGAGCGACTGCTACTAAAGGAATTGGCAGCTGCCTGGCACTTGGCCGTAGATGCTAAGTTGGCAGCATTAATGCAATCATGAATGGACGACTGAGCTAGTGCCAAATCAAGAAGAATGTCATTTTGAAAAGAAAAGAGCCCTTCTGCCAGCCCTTATAGGCGTCTTTAACGTCGCGCTTGTCCACTTTTGTGTCGTTCTACTGCTCACAATTAAGTGGAAAGACAATATCTGAGACAAATGGGCCTTCCTTCTAAATTCGCATACAGCTCCTTCGAAGATATATTTTCAACTGTATGCAAACAGATTCATTTGTCTTCTTTATATGATTATTGTGATGTCAGAGGCCTAAATTCTTGAATATGTTGATTTGATACTGACAATGTGATCTAGATAATTGAAATATACATTCTGAATTAATTGTCTTTGTTTTTATATGACAATGACCCGAACCGCACGAGCCCATTGCCTTGACCTTCCTTGCCTTGACAGTTCTTATCTTGTTCGCACAAAACGTACCTCAGGATAGAAAATACTAGACAACGGTAAAGTCTTGAGTTAGTTTGATCTCGATAATGATATAGTGAGAAATCTAGAGACTATCCTTTTGTGTATGTATCTATTGTAGCCTGGCCTTTTTCCAACACAGATAGGAACAGAATGTTAATGCTTTGAAAAACCTCACCGTGGCATTTCTAAAGTCTACATACCTATGTCTACAACTATTGTATTATATACATGAAGTAATATCATAATTGCCCGGTATTGTCCATAAAAAAATACTAAATTATGCTTCCTCTATTGTTAACTCAATTGTGGCGTGCCATTTCTAGAACGAGCAGGAAGAATGCACAAATTAGGCTAGTTTGCTTCCTTTGGTCCCCCACATTCTTCTCTGCAAGGCCTCTGGCTGCCAGTAGTTGACGAGGTTTTAAGTTGATTATGGCCTAGGGGCCACATATACTATGCCTCCTGTTGGGGCTCTCAGCCAAAGATCCCTCCCCACTGCCTATTCCCCAATGTTGAATGAATGGACAACCTTGGGATCCAGAGGGATGACCTTGTCCAGCAGCCTCCCTTTACAAAGAGCTGATACTTCATAAGATACTTGGCTGTGATCAGCTGCCACCCTAAGGGGATGTCAGCAATCTTTCTCCTCCTCCCCCCCACCTATAAACCCCCAACAATGGCTGCTGTTTCAAAATGTTTTCAAAATGTTCTGTTCTGCTGCCAACAATTGGCTTGTTCTTGGCAGCTAAGTGAGCCGTGCTTGACAAATAGCATACATCGTCTTTTATGGCCAACCCACCAGAAAGGCAATGGCAAAATGAATAAATCCATTCGATGTTCATCTTATAAAACATATGTTATACACACGTAAGCTTTACAAGCTCTCTCAGGGGATCCTGCACATTTAGTACTAAAGGGTCTTCTAATGAATGGGAAGGGAGGCTACATTTATCATGGAGATGTTCTTGCGCACCCATCTCCTGCCATTGATACCCATTCGCAAACTTTATCTGAAAAATATTGCTGACCCCAGCACAATCCTATCATATATGGGTAATGCGTATAGTAAAACATCCATTCACGCGTATCTTAATGCGAAGCGCTTGAGCAATACTTGAGCAGGTGTTCGTAAACTCCAAGGGTCTTGCCCATTGCCTGGAGATGTCATAGAGATCACTGTACCTGTCCTCAAACAGGTCTACCTTAGATACCAGGTACTGTAGTGGGGTGGGGAGATGTAAAAGTAGTGTATGGAAAGTGTGTATAGCTGATGTGTGTGCTGGGGCGGGTGTTGGGTGGGGGGGGGGGCTTCTTCCAAATGCCACCTGCACCCAACATCCAGGTATCTATAAGATGACAAGTGTTTTCTCTCCAGTTGGAGGCTCAGGCTCGTACAGAATTCAATCTACCTGATAAACTGTAAGAACACAAAGCTAGATTGTTACAAGTGTTTTTTGTCGATTTTCCTACTTTTTTTAACTAACATTACTCTTTCTAGCACTAGTTCTTCACAATGCTTCCTTTGAGGTCACTTTGAATTGAGTTACTATCAGGTTGATCATAACATTGATATCAGAGACGGTATATAGCACTAGTGCTGGGTCTCTGACTGATGTATTGACTTCATAGAACCTCACGCATTATTAAAATTCCACACAATATATGTTCCTACTGAAACTACATTCAATGTAAGGTGTTTGAAATTATAAAATGGAAATCCCATTTCTCTTCTTTTTAATTTTTCACCTAGTCAGATCTGGTCTAGTGAAAGAACTGATTTCGATTGGAAGTCTACATTAGATCACCCTTTGTGGTTTAGTGGTAATTTGATCAAAAACACCTCTGTTAATAATACCTGCGACATCTGGACAATGTATCTAATTGCTTTCAACCTCACAACTGTCAATGTGCCTTTGTGATTCTCCTCCTACAATTTACTCTGAATTTAGATAGAAAGATTATGTTTGTAGTATTTTATTACGCTCTATCAGACATCTGCGTAGTAAGAAATGGTAGCAAAACATCCAAAGAGCCAAATTTGTACACAAGACACACCCCATACAAGACGAAAGGGGAATCTTCCCGGAGCAGCGACCTGAATAGTTTATGCTCAAAAGGCAAAATATGCCTGAATATCAATTTATTAATTACACAAGGATCTGTCATTTGATTACCATTAAGAAGGGGACTAGCTTGGTTTTTTCGTGACATTGTTCATTGGAATGGGCCTTTGCATAGTAGTAAATGTTAGGTGACACAGCGTAAAAGTAGACTTGTAATGAAGATTTACGACGTTGGTAAACTGAATGTCGACAACATCCTCGTCTCAACGAGCAAAAGAAATCTCCTATCAGCGTCCTCATGTCTCTGGGAAGCAGAAAAGTCAAACGAGATGCTGCCGACTTATACAACACTATGAGACAGGTTTTTGGTCATGTGAATTGGGAAAGGAGTTGCTTGATGGAATGGGAAGATCAGTATTAAGAGGTTGGGTGATTCGTAGATTACATTTGCTAATGGATAATTGAGGCAGTGCTGCTTTAGTTCTGAAGTTGTGTTTGGCCTGAATCCCTTCCTGGCGTGTAGGTAAAATACACTGTGGGTGGCAGGTGTGCGCATGCTCTACATACATTGCTGGGATCTCTGCTCTTAAATGCCCTGAATGGAATTAAGATAATTCACTCTGTTAACCGGTGTATAGCCTGTTGGCACCTGCCTTCTGTCGGCTTAACAGAATATGATTCCCAGGTCTACATTATGGCGCTGAGGAGGTAAAAATCTGTGTGTATTGTGTTGGATGTGAGCTATGGGAAGCCTCCATTAAAGTCATTAAGATGCAATGTCAAGCAAACACTACACTACTTCCCCTCATAATGGCACAGAACTTAGTGTAAAACATCCCACACATGTTGTAAGGCTAGAGGTAGGTTTTTCTTAGGGCGCAACAGTACACTATATATTTTCTTTAGCTTTTTTTCACGTTGTTAGAGACCCATATTAGGTTGATCATGTAATGATATACCCCGTGTACCGGTGCTTCAGAACCGATAGTTATCTAATTAAAACTTAGTATTATACCACCTGTTATAATTATGATAGGGTAATGATACCTTGTTTTAAGTGCCTTTAACTTTGTGAAGGTTGATGTCGCATACAGCATGGCATTGACTTGAATAATTATACACCGTTACTAGACTTAAAACCACAAACTCTAGAAGAAAGTGGAGACCCCTGACCCTAAATCTGGTATTATGGGTTAATGCCCTCTCAAGAGTGATTCATAAGAAAACTGACGATTTAGAATTGTAATCTTCATTATGATCCCAATATCATCTAAGAAGTTCTAATTCAGTTGATGGCAGGTATTGGTATAGTCCTATGTAAAACCGGAAGTGCATACTCTGCCAACCTTTACTGTCATTCCCTTCTAAAATACTCGTTTCCAAATTAATCATATATGACCATATAAATGTCGTCAATTTTTATGAACTACCTCCTCAATGTGTTTTGAATATTTCTTGAGCCATGTACACATTTTATACATCTTTGTGATTATGTGCATGTCTTAAATATACCGCTTGATATATTCATCTGTTCATTACAATACCGGTACATCAGGTGGACTTACTACCATTTGTAGTTAACCACACTTTCTCTGATATCCCGGTCCACAAATGGTTGGCTGTACAGTTAAGAACAGGATTTACTGTCGTACAGTATAGCACAAGAGCGCAGGCCTGATAGATCTCACAGATTATTATTATGTCAAAATGCAAGGTTGTGATGGTGATTATGACGTTATTACCGCCTATTCAAAGCCACTAACCTTTATTTTCAGACAATAGTTCGCATGCCTTCCTATTCTATCCTCTAACTGAATACATAGCCATAATTCACTCTATGTCATGTGGCACATGACATAGAGTGTCCGAATTAGGGGATAATAGGTGTCCAACTGTAGGTATTATTCAATGGTGATATAAAAATAACTCCCAAAATGTAATTTGAGTGATACATTCATGTGTGAAGAGCCAGATCAATGGCAAAAGTGTACATCTTCTGATTGTCAGATGTAAGGTTATTATACACATAGACAAATATAGATAATAGTATCACCAATCAAGTAAATTGCCCCATTCACTTGTCATTTCTCACTGTCAGATTATAACAAAAACACACCAAGTTTGAACAGTTGTAAAGCAAAGTATGGAGAGATTGTATATAATATTCTGCATTCAGTAGACAGAATAATAGGTCAGATTTCATGTTCAATTGATATCATGGGTGAAATGTGCACCTTGATTATGTAATTCAATCCCAAAGGTATCTGTCCGACTCAGGGTGCCTCTACCCTATACAGGTCGCCTTTTGCCATAATTATGCATGGGTGGTTTCATAAGTACAGTAAAAGGTTACTTTTTATATAAAGCTTGATTTGATTGTAGAGCGACAGTAATCCCACATAATCTCATAACCCATCAAACTAACCATGTATCTATATCTATATATAATATATACTTATCTGCAGTGCTAACCATGACGAGTGTACATAATAGATTATATACTAGAATCAAGTACCTTATCCGTTTCGGCCAGGCTCTGATGGACACCCAATGAATAGGAGATTGCTCTAGCAAGGGGGGCGATGTATATGGCCTGGACTTCAGTGGGTCTCAGCATGTTGCCATGGTATATCCATCATATCACTGTACCCTCACCCGCAGTATGAATTTCTACGCGGAAAGAGACCAATGTCAGTACATTAATTAGACACGGCAAGGGATATGTTTGCCGCATGACATAGTAAATTCTTTGTCTAAAACATCTTGGCTAGGCATACCTTGTCATCGTTTGGCTGGATGATGTCCCAGACGTACTCTGTTTTTCTGTCTCACTATGATATAGTTGTAGGCCACTGGAGGTATATACTTTTATTTGTGTAGAGCTGAAAGTAGAAGGAATGTATATGGAGTTCTAGATATTGCATCCTCTGTCGTTAACCATATAAAGGCTGATGGTGTATTAAGGTATCGTGGTCATTATTCGTCAAGATAATTATGTGAATGAAGCCCTGCACTGAAAACAAGGAAGATCCGAAACTAGTCAGCAGTGACCACTTTAGATCCTCAAGTTGACGATACCTAAAACTACAACTTTAGGTAGTCAAAATGAAGACTTTAGGTCATCATCCTGACAACCTAAGTCGTCAGTATGACGACTCTGTACTGTCAGTATTGTCACTATTACACCATCACAACTTATGGGCACGAGGCATTAATGCACGAGCGGTCCTTGAAAAGTTAAGACACATACTGTTGACTGAATATGTAAGTTGCTAACGACAGAGGTTATGCTAACAATGGCTTCGTCGCAAAGCTTTCACACCAAATGGTTAGAATATATATATATATATATATATATATATATATATATATATATATATATATATATATATATATATATGTGTGTGTGTGTGTGTGTGTGGGTGTGGGTGTGTGTGTGTGTGTGTGTGTGTAAATATTCCAAAGGAAAGAAAATGTATGATATGTCCAACTCTACATTTGAGGTTCTACCTTAGAAAATGACAGTATGATATAAAAACTTTGTTATCAAATTCTCTGGGTCGGAAGTTACCTTTTCTTGGTGTACTGGTCTATAGAAGATGTCAGGTTTGTGAGCAGCTCAACTCCCTTAGGGACAGAAAAAGTCGAGCTGCTCCCTATGACCTCAACCTAGCCAGAGCTTGTTAACCTCTGTCAAGTTTGGCCATTTGTTTACCCTGGTAATGCCGACTGGTGGCCACACACGGGGGGCAGTTTGCTCTAATTTAGCGGCGAGCTGCTCGCGAGCTGCTCGCTCATCTCCAACATATAACAGCGCCTTATGACAGCACTGCGCACAAATCTCCATTCCATCCAAGGCGTCAGCGCCTGAAAGGAACGCTGATGGTACGCCAGGGTCCCCGCCAATGGCAAACCACCGCGCTTTATGCCATCCCGAGAGTGTCGAATCAATTTCGTTCCAGTGTTTGTTATCCGCCAGAAGCTTTGTGTAAACACCCTCTATCATTTGGCATTACAACAAACTTAATTTTCCGCCTTTCTCTGGACGTGGACAGCTCGGCCCTATGATTCCCTGCCCGATCGTTACTCAGTTGTGCAGTAGGAGGGGTACAAGGCCGAGGACTGAACTACAGAGGCGACAGCTTGCATGCAGAATAAGCAGAAATAAGGAAGATATATATAGAAGAATGGTAGAACCTTCCATTGTAGGCTATCTGAATACAGTTTCCTTTGTGTGTCAAAAACCTTCATCCACAGTGGCTGTGCGAATAGAGGAAGACTATGGTGATGTTTACAGTAATACAAGTATGAAACCTGCAGTAGGCTCCGGGTGCCCATGCCATGGATACATATGCTAAAGTACCTACTACTTAGGGAATAATGCACGGGGCATGGCTGTGGGAGTGCTCTAGACTGTATTGAGACATTAAGGGGCCTTATAGGCCCCGAGATGTCTCAATATAGTCTAGAGCATGACCAAAGCCATGCCCAAGTGCATTATTCCTGTTATAACACAGAAAAGTCACCCATCAGCCACCTGACAACACATAAATATCAATTGTGAAGTCTAATGGTGAGAAGGAGTTAACCTCCTTTGCTGGGAGTGCACTATCCATCTAGATAATGCACGGTCAATCAGCCAATCAGAATACAGCATTAAGGATAATGCACTATGACTTTGCCCAGCTGTGTTATAACTTAGAATAAGTTCTTTGTGGGAAACAGTTACAAAGGGTGCTCCGAACTTTGTTCACACACAATCTCACTGATTAACACTTTTAGCTTACTTACTCGTGGATCATGCTATCTCTCTGGATAGCTTGTCTCATATTCATGATTTCTCTAACAAGTTAGTCAATGTTGTTTGAACAAGGAGATATGGTGCAGGGGATGAGATAAGCTCTACTATCTGAGGGTCTCCACCTTTGGACTTTGGACTTTGGACTGGTGAGTGAGTCAGGGTTGTCCTGCTCGGGCTGTGACTCAGAGTAGCTCAAATATTTAGTGTAAGTGAGCAGCTCACACAGGAGAGGTGGTCAGGGTGCACAACCAGATGGCCTGCCTTGTCCACCCACGACCCATCTGACAATAAACAGCTCATGGACAATCAGACTGCAGATAATCGCCTGTACTCGGAGGGATCAGCTCTGAGCTGCTCACAGGGGAAATAGGAGGAGCTGCTCAGTGACCAGGCGCCATATGAGGGTTGCAGGTGGGATTAGAGTACTAATATGGTTTGTGGGGTCCATAATGGGTCTTGTCTGATGGTTGGTTCCCATATTTCCCATCACCTGGAGTATATTAAGACTTTGATAGACTGATATAATCATCTACTTTTTATCAATAGAACATTGATGACCAGAGCCCGGCCCCTGCAATCCCATACAAAAGTCACACCCATACTCGTTCCCTCCTCGTTTTTTTTTCTTTAGACAGAAAGGGACCCCTTTTTGTGGAAAAACGTGGACTTTCCAGGGGAAATAATTCCCCCTTTTTCCCACGAAACATGGACATTTTCCCAACACTACATGTATAGTAATTTAAAGAATTCTAATTCTGACACTAACTAATTGATAACATACCTCAAGGACGATTGCTATAGTTAAAATGCCCCTAAAATGACTGCAGTTAACATGACATTAACCCCACTGACAATGGTTACAGCAAGGTCTGTCAATCAAATTTCAAGAACTGTGTCCTTCAAAACAACCCAATTTTTCCCAAATGCGCGGAGGTATTTTAGGAAAAAGAACCCCTTTTTCTGTTTTCAGAGACATTGGGGGAGAGTGAAAAAATACCCTTGTTTCTTGTTTTGGGGGACGAGCATGGATGTCAGGGTAGGGTAAAGAGTGCAGGGGCCGGGGACGTGAGGCTCCATATGGCGTCAGGATCAGATAAACTGAAGGTAGTAGTAGTTAGGGAGTGGTCATTATTTATCAACAGGGGGGGGGTGGTGGGTTTTCGCGCGGACGCGCAAAAATTTTTTACGCCCCCCCCTCGACGGCAGTAAAAAAAATTTGCGCCCCCCCCGCGCCGGAGGCGCGGAGAGTTTTCGCGCCCCCTCTTTGATCTATAGTAGCGCGCGGGCTTTTTTGCTAAAAAGAGGGTAAATTTTTTTAGCCCCCCCCCTCAAGAGGGGTCAAAATTTTTTTAGCCCCCCCCTCGAGAGGGGTCAGAATTTTTTACGCCCCCCCCTCAAACCCACCACCCCCCCCCCTGTTGATAATAAATGACCACTCCCTTAGTTATGGTGTTGAGGAGAGTGAGAGAGGGTTATTTGGTGTTAGGTCAGCGCTCTATGGCCTAAGAAGAGACCAGGGTGTGGCGTCTTTCATGCGCACTGACGTTAATAAGCGCCTGTTTGCCCGCGCTCTGGCATATTGTTGACGGGCCCATGTTAAATATTTGTTAGCGTCGGACCTGTAATTGGGGAGTCGGGCGTGTGGATTAGTAGAGAAAGCTTTCGCCCCGGGGGCGAATCGCCCTTAGATTAACAAGGTCCGCCGGCTGTAAAGGCTCCAGGAAGCGACCGTTAACGTACCTAGACCCCAGCCGACGCCTGCCCTAGAAGCCAGGGATGGAGCTAGGGGTGATGGAGAAGGGTGGGAGGGCTTGGAGGGGCGGATGGGAGTATAAAAGGGGTGGCTTGGATGGAGAGTCCATTGTCAACTACTCCTGGTACTAGGCACCATGAATCATGTATTGTCCAGTTGTGGAGGATTGCTTCCAGGGGGTTAGTAGTAAGACTAGCCTTCAGGAGCTGGTTCCCTATACCATTGTCCAGTCCCATCTACATTCTCTGTGGGAAACTCACGTCTAGACTCCCTTTTGTACATGTCCTCTGCAGCCCGCTTGTAATTCAACGGTATTCATATGAGTCCTTTGACATGGAAACATGCGTCCACCCTTTACTCTTCAATCATGTGAGTGAATTCACTAATGTAGCCTTCCCATCTCTAACTCAGACGATTCATAGGACACGCCCTATATCCTTTATCGTACTATGCCGAATAGCCCCACGTTTAATACTACGTGGGGTCCAACTGGATCCTGGTCTAAGAAAATTCCTACACAATGAGGGTTAAGGTAGAGTCTACTTCTTTTGTATGATCATTCCTTGGGTTATTAAACACCTTTATACATAGATTTTAACCTTTTTTGAGTGTCATATCCATTGAACTTTTCACTTAAAGATGTGTATGCATATATTTCCACTTTCATCATTGATAAAGTGGCTTCCAAATCGATATGGTACGGTTGGGCACTTATTATGTTATCTTTATTACCATAGATCAAACTCCATTGACGTCCGCAATTTCTGCTTGACTCAAATATATCAGAGAAGTAGGGCGAGGTCACTCAGGGTGGGATGAGCAAAGGTCGCTGGGGTCGTAGGACGGTACCCCCACCCCTCCCTACTCAGCATCACCTTAAGATTCCGCCCAGGGATGACCCGACACAGTATGCTTCATTAAAATTCATCGATAACCGATAGGCTCCCATCAGTACCAAACCAATAACCAATTCGTGTCCGGATCACACTGACCAGGATCATTCCATGTTCACTCATCCTCCCCTTAATGTCCCACGGATGTCCGCAATGCCCATAACTCCCATTTCACACGTGACTTTTTCCAATGGCTTTCAATAAATTCTCACACCCCTGGAGCCAGGTTTCCCCTCACTACCCCTGAAATTATGCGAGCATACATGCCTGTAAATTGTGGGTGATTTGAAAACAGACATTGAAAGTTTCTTAATTTGAAAATCACTAAAGTGAACTAAATCTGATTCCCAATATTAGCTGCATAAATCATTTTCCCTCTAAATGACCACTACAAAGTCTGATTTCCTCCAAACGTCCACATTCATCCGGGTCCCGTCCATGGGGACAAAATACCCGTCCCCTCGGTGAACTTTGGACGATAATCGTGATTGCAGCCCAGAGAGTTGACCGGCGGCCCTGGCTCTGGTCCCATGGAAATGCATGATAATCTGCAACTTGACCCTACAGAGGAGCCCCCCGCCTTAACATGCATGAACATGCATGAACATGTCCGCCTCCAACCGTGATGGACGGTGCAATATGGCCAGGCTTCCGGGTAGCCACCTGATAAGCATGCTTACCCCGTCCAATCGTTTCACCCAAATTAGACTGGAAAGAGCCACTGCCTTTGCTTCATGAGGATGAGAAGGGTTGACAACCCACATCCAGGGGTATTTATAGTAATTTGATGTTGTATGTAAAATTATTAAGTATCAGAGTCTTCACACGAGTCACCAGTTACTTGACACAGTCCCTCTCCCACACCATCGCCTCCACCACCATCACCCCTGGCAGAAATGCCAACGAAGGAGCACTTCTAATAAATTCCCACGCTTTCCCTTTCACTAAAAAGGGGAGTATTGGAGGGGGACTTTTAATCCGGCACATCCTCTCCTGAAAGCGGGCGTCTTTTAAGGTTTTCTCTGGAGTCTGTTTTCCCTTGCCAAGGAGACCAACCCATCCAGGGCAGAGGGCGGTGGGGCGTGAGGGCAAAGGAGCAGTGTAAGGGATTTGGAAAGGGCGCTGGAGGAGTGGAAGTGGAGGTTCAGGGGTGCAATCAGAGCTTGGGTGTGCACTAGGGGGAGATCCACACTGATCCGGACTGGATATACCGAAACTGACGTATTGAAGTGATTCGGCCCCTCCCACACCCAATACTCCACCACCACCCCCCCCATGTCTCCTGATGTTATGAGCTTGAATTATTGCCCCATCTTTGCGCATCATGTTTCCCACTCCTTCTTTCTAAAACATAGATCACAGTTAAATCCCCAAATACATATATTACTCCAGCACATGATGTACACGATGGTGTACCGTTCTATATTTTGGATACATCATGTGTAGGGATGATACCCACGGTCTGCCCCGACCTGTCATACCTGTCTTCATCGAATCACCCTATCCCCGTAATCTATGAAGTGTATTGGTGGGGCAGGGGAAGAATAACGGAATACCCTATCCATATGGGGCCTCCCCATAGTATCACCATTAATGCAATAAGAGAGCCGTTAAGGGGACCGGAGGCCGCCCTATACGTCAAGGGCCTACGTCATGGTGACGTCAAATGAATGACGTCCCCACGACCCCCGTGACAAAGACCTACATGCCCAAGGTGAGCTTTTCTAAAGCCCTTCTGGTACTTCCCCTGATCCTAGACGCCTTAAGCTGAGGCCGCGCCCCCTACTCCTTTCTGATGTCAGGCAATCTTTATCACCGCCGACCTGACCCATATCCACGACCCACCTCCCTCTTTACAATTCAAACTGTGGTCCCAGGACGCTGTCCCCCACAGGGAGCCATTTTACATATATATTTCAGGATTAACCATGCTTAACTTGAATGGCATCCATGGGATTCATTTTAAGTAGAGAGAGAGGGGTATACTAACGTCATGTAGCTGGCTCTTATATAAATGCCGTGTAATATCCTTGGGAAATGATTAATTGGGTGAGAGTAATCTTGCCTACAAATCGTAGCAATACTGTAGGTCCGACTTTGATGGGTTGCTGCCGGTAATTGTTATAGATTGATATGAGAAGCCTCCTTTAGGTCAGGCAGCTGCTAGGTCTACCTATATGCAGTCGGGTAGGATAAGGGAGTTGGGTTGCAGGATGAGATCCTCTTTGTCATACCACCTCCAGTGTCCTTATGTTACAAATTGGACCTGCCTCCTATACTGACATACACCAACTATATGACCATAGTTCCCATTCCAATGCAACTGAAGCATCTTGAAACATTGAGTGGCCTATCATGTGCTCTTGCAAATAGATAATTTGAAACTGTAATTTGAAAATAAATTCTACAGGCTGCAGCCTTATATGGAATCACACCACCAAAACATGTCTTCACTCAGATTCTCATATTTCATATTACGCACAGAACTCCCGTTTTTATCCACTGATACAGTGAAATTGCCTCGCGGTGAACCATGAATAATATTCAATCGGGTTTATTTCTTATGTATCTAAATGAGGTGCTCGCGGGGTTTCCTAGATGTGCATACATTCCTTTGGGATGGAATCTTGCCCTATCTTTTTTTTATCACGATCGCTCAGTGATTAGAATTACAATGTTTCACAATTAATGAATATCATGTCTTGAAGGAAAACCAATATTGCGGGGTGATATATAGCCCTTGGGTCTCTCCGAAGGCATCATTACTTAGTCCACCTACCGATACTCCAACTTGAGGAAGCCCTAGGGGGATAACATAGATATGTGTTTGGAACCTCCTAACCCACCCTCCCCACCCCTCACATACACCCACATCACCACCTTCCTATACCATCTATATCCACTCAGCAGTGGCTCACTTCATTTCCACAGATAAAAGATTGCATTAGACTCTAATACAATCTGTAATTAGTTCTAAGGATAGGAGGTAATATGTAAGGCATCCCCTCAGGAAATCTGTTTGCGAAGGGTGCCATGCTTATACCAAGCAATTTTGATGCTTTGACCAAGCATGGCTTCTGAGCTGCTCCTCATACATGGAATTGTTGTTGAGAAGCTCGGTTGAATTTTCTCTAAGCTGGGGAATTTGTACATGTGTATATGATTCACTGCTTACTTTTGAACTTTGGGAATTTAGAGAGTAAATTGATGATAGTGTGTATTATAGAAATGATTAGGAAGTGTCCGTGAATTAAGTAACTAATGGCGAGCTCATTCATAGTCGGCTAGGAAGAAGATCAGATATTGGTTGAGCCTTCCAAATAGGCTATAAAAAGGATTCAGTAGTGAGGATATCATTCGATTTTCCATCAGCTTGTTAGTAATATCTGCTACTGGAAACTGACCCTTAACTGAATAATGTGAGAGTTAAGGGTACAGGTATGCTCCTGAAGCAAGCAACCTTCGCATGTTTAACTTTGTTGGGTTGGTTCTGTCATTACATTGATGAATGAGATTAGGTCGATATACAGATGCCATACATGTATAACTGGCTCCAGTAGCAGAGCTAAATTTGGGATCTTATCAATTAAATAGAATACAGCTTACTGTTCTTCCCAAGTCAGCCTTTCACCGCAGCCTTGCGTGGTTTACAGAGGAGTCATTGGATAATCTATTACAGTAAATGAACGAATGTGGCACGACATGGAAAGTCAGGAGTTCATGATTCTCAATCATCACGGACCACATGCCTTCACGTATTTTGCATGGTCGATATAAAGCTGCCACTGCTGTACACATACATATTGAAATAATCAATTAAAGTGGCAACGACCCAAATGTTTAGGAATGCTATATTTCCCAGAATACTTCCTTTGTTAGAAATGCATATATATGTTGAGCTTAAATGTCCAGGGAAGGCTCTGATGGTCGGCATGGGGATGCAGGAGTGGTGAGAACGAGTGCATAAGGCTCTCCAGAGCAGGAACCCCATAACGCATGCTTTATGTTGCATGAGGCTCCTGTGGGGTGTTTCAGAAGCAGGTAATGTTTACAACCGGTCATAAGGAGATATGATAGCAGTTTTAATAGTGATTGTAGGCTTATACCTGCATGTGTTTCTAAAGCATTACCATTACCTTACTGTGTCTATAACTATATGACTGGTGAGAGATGATAATGGTTGCAGTTGTAAGTTTAGAATCTAACAGTTTTAGAAACAGATATTTAATGTTCATTATCATGTCCGGCTTCTGAAACACCCCACTGGGGCACTGGTCCACGCCTGACCCCCACAGCGTGTAAATTATTCAGGCTTTTGTCCCCCTGCTAACCACTCTGTCATTCCGTCAACAAACCCCACCTAGCCGCCCTACAGCCTGCTAGTTTGCGTATAACCACCCGGCCCCCTGCCTCACCAAGAGCGCCCCGGGCGCCCTCCCTACCATGCCAGAGAAACAACAATGGTGTATCGACTTGCATGGCGCCCGGTTACGTCACTGTAGCCATACACAGGTGGAGAAAGACCCTCTCCACGCTCACACCCCCTCCCCCGATCCACTCAGAGCCAGCCACTCACTCCCTAGTAGTTCTATGAGCTGCTCACAGAGGGCAGTGAGCTTCCGCTTGGGCGCATGTCAGCTGACATCAATGCTTGCATATGATTGGCTGAACCAGGTGGGAATGGTGCGCGCGCATGTAAACGAGCAGTTGAGCGGCTTTCTGTGACACCCATTCTGCTCTGGGTTTTACTGAAGGGATGTGGGAATGGGAATGGAAGGATGAGGGATGATGGCTTTTGTTATATAAAAGTCCAATGGGGGATAAAGAGGAATTGGGGTAGAGGTTAATGCACTGAATGGTCGCAACGTAGGGTCATCTTATCAACGATACTGCATGGAGCTGATCATTGATGTGTAGGTATTGGTGGGTGCCATAAATTATGTGCCTTCATGCATATGGGTGGGGAAGATTGCAGAGACGGAATGAGAGGACAGTAATCGCAGAAGTATCTCAGATAGTTTAGCATTCTTATCAGGAGAATGATGTACGGAAATGGTCTCTGGCCCAAGCCTACAGAGGATGTTCCAGCCCTTGTGGCCGTAGCTCCTAGGAGACATAGGTGTGGATGTGGTAGGGGAGTAGACTGTTCCACTGTAATCACTGTCAGGCAGGTCAGCCCTGCTCAGCTGCAAGGGGCGCTAAACGACCACTCTAGATGTATATTGAGGTTTGTTTCTTGCAGTCGTGCTGTATAATGGGCCCGCTGGGGACCAGCCTACCTACCTCCCGGGATACAGCCTCCCGCAGCCCCCAATAAGGCACTGTGCGTATGTAGGTCTTGTCTGTGTGTGTCCCTCAGGTCATCAGCGTGTAAACGGTGTCAGTCTATAGATATATTTGGTATCACACCTTTTAAATGGGATCAATTAAAGTTAATACTTTGTTACATACCCTTTGTAGAATGGCCATAGCAATGTGTCTGTAGTCTAACTTCTAATACTCAGGCCCCTTTATCCTACTTCTTTTTTCTAACCATCAATGGTGTTTGATCCTTCCATGCTGCCTATACCCTTTCCATACATAGTAATGGCCGGGGTACCTGATCACTTTGCTGTAATTATGCACCATTGAAGCCTATGCATGTCCTGATATCCTGCATGTTGGGGCAGCAGTGCATGCAGTCAAACGATGCTAGTGATCTATATAGAACAGGCAATTTGTTCATTAGCGTGTCGGAGGTTTCGCTAATTGCCGTTATTAATAGGCCTTTAGTAACTGTGTAATGACAGACAATAGGCATCACAGTAGTGCAGCATGGGAGCATCCTATTTAAAAAAAGGTAGGAACACATTCTGTCTCCGCCTATTTTAGTTTCCCCTGAGTGGCCTTCATCTGGATGAATTGATACAGGCTGTCTGTATTTAATCAGGACTCAGTGTAGGGACAATAAAAGCAGAGTTTGCCTAATTAAAGGGGCATACAATGCTTAAGCCCTGGTTCATTCAGCAAAAGGTTAAAGCTGTAAAAGTCAAGTCAAGTATTTGGACAGATGGACAATCAAATGGTGGCTGTTGCTCTGGCAGCAGGGGAGTGGCCACACCTTTCGGGATCAATACAACTGGAGTTCCTCTAAGCAGCTCAGCCTATACAGACCAAAATAACCACTCCTCTGGAATCACTCACAGAATAATCCAATTTGAAGCCCCCCTTAGATTAAGTGGGAAGACGCTGCATAAGAAAATCTGACTTGGACTTGAGATTGATCGTGTGTATTTTTAGGGAAAGTGTAAAGACAGCAATACAAAGAACAAAGGTGTGTGCTCGCTGTGAGAGTCGTGTGAGTCGGAGTGAGTCGGTGTGGGCAGTAGAAGGTTAGGAGTGAGCTGCTCCAAGAGCTGATGGACAGGCTTCATTTCATGACGTAGTTGGCCGAGCATGACTTACAGCCAATTAGGATGGTTGATTCTGGGGCTGTTTGGGTAGAAAGTTGACGGCTTCACTTGACAAACAGTAGTCAACTTAGACGTGATCGCAACGAATCCTACCAACAAGAATCCTCAATTGTTCGTCCAACGTACCAGGAGGTCTTTGCTTCCACTGTTCCATATCAACCAGCATGGGCGGGTGGTAGCACATCTTTACCCTATGTGTTAGAATAGTGCCATGAAAAAGACAAGGGATGTAAGCCCAGAGAGCGCAGACAGCACATGCGAATCAACAACTGCATTTTCAGGAAGGGCAATGGACTTATTCATATATTACATAGTTACATGATAGTACATAGCGAACAGAAGCAAACTTTAGAAAGACCAAAGTGCAACAAAACGAAGCAAATATCCTTTGTACATGAGTGGCTCACTTTGAGCTCGGAGTTTAAAAATAAACCGAACTTTCTCTGGTCTATTTCAGCCAGGTCATAGTTAGGGCGAGCAGCTCATCTGACCACAGGTCAGTCCAGCTCCTCCAGTGTTTGCGTTTGTCTTCGGGCTGGGCGATAATGGAATAAAACTGTTGCTTGCCCGGGTACTGTGCACAGGACCGGACCGGGGAGGTGTGTACACGTTGAATGGCGTGCATCTCAATGAGGCTCTTCTGTGGGGATTGTATGTGAGTGTCGGGGGAGGGAGGATGTTGGTGACTCTAAATACCTCTATTCCTCAAGGGTTGGTATTCTGCTCACCCTCGGTGGGTTTGTATAACGCCGGTACCCTAGATCTTCTTCTTCATTCCCCTCCAGAGCGCCTCTCCCTGGCTTGTCATTTGCATATGTTTTACCAACTAAGCTTTACCGAGTTCCTCCCCTCCCTACTTTTGTCTTTCTTGAATAGAATAAAGGCATTTGCTTGGCGATTCTTCGGCGTTTCTCCTTACTTCGCTTTTTAATTGTGACTTCACTTACATTGGTTATTGATGATGCGTAGTAGACTGATCCGAGACTGATCTGCCTTTGACAATCCTTGTTGGGCTTGGTGTGGTGTGACCTGGCTCTTCTCAATGGTTATTTAAGACACCCTTTCTAAATCTACTCTTGCCCTTTTGTAACAGCGTGACCTTTCTCCTCTGATAAACTGTATACCCCAGGTACACCTGGGTGCATAGTACGACAGTACCTTGGCACCACTTCCTTCTGTTGGCCTTAATCCACACGGACTCCTCCAGTGTAAAAATAAGATGAACCAGTAGCCGCCATTGATATGTGGTGCTTGCTTAGTCCTCCATACTATGTCTTATCTGGACACTGGTGTGTCTGTATGCCTCTGTGGTCTGTCCTTCTGGCCACACCTGAGACTCACGTATATTGGCTTTAGGGAAGGGGCTAAAAATAAATATTGACCACGCCTAGCCTTCTTTTATACACAGCGCGTGCCATAGGGTTTTGAAAGAAATATATTTTATATGTGTATATGAGAGGAGGAAAGGATTTCGCAAAAACCCCACCTCCCTTTTTTGTTGCCGCATGCACGAATGCAATTCAATTTAATTATTTCCAGCTAACTATTATTGTAAAGGCTCCTCACTCTCTCTCTCTCTCTCTCTCTCTCTCTCTCTCTCTCTCTCTCTCTCTCTCCCCCCCCCCCTTATCTATATATGTTAGCGTGGCCATTCAGCCCAACCGCAGGGCGACCGAGTTACGAGCGGAGGCTACAAAGTGACATCTAATACCCTCATTGTTCCTGTACAGAACGAGGTACTCTCAGCTCATCCCTATGGAGCTTATGTTTAGTGGGGAAGGGAGATAGGGCCTCTAGGACTACACTCTACCACATTGTCCTATTGGGAGAAATATTGTGTTTTCTTAAGGAGATCACTTTTCAAGAGCACTGCCTGACAGATCCATAATTGCCTCAGTGACACTCGGGTGTATTTGTTGCCTTGCCTCTCAAGTTGTATAGGCAAATCCTCTGTGTGATGAGGTAAAGTCGGAAAATAGATACAGACCCTGGTGCTATACCTTTCAAGTTTTCCATATGAACATTCGCCCACCCCAGTTTGGCATAGATACAGTCTGAACATCCAAAGCCATTCATTTTATAGCAGACATGTAGAAAAGATGATCCGTAGAGAGTATGCTTTAAGGTAATGATTCATCTTTCTACTTGAATAGGTAAAGAAAAAACTTACTTGAATTGTTTTTCCTTTACACAAGGAATTTTTAAGTTAAAAATAGATGTTTATCATATTTTCATACATGAAAGTAAGCATCCAAACAAAAGTGATAGTTTGAGTGCGTCCGTGGGGAGAAAGCTTTGTATCACATTTACTACTCGTCTATGTAGATCTATTTCATAAGGAAATGCCACAAAATACAATGGGGTGGTTATGGTTTTGTATCACGTGTTTATATAGTGTCTAAATCTGCAAGTCATAAAATATACCTTCAGAACTAGCCCGATCTTTTTTCTAGTCTTCCTACACCCATCGGTCTATGTCTATATACCTTCCAGTACAGTCAAAACAAAGTAAATAAAAACTATTAAAACTCCCTCCGGCACGCGAACCCATCCCATGTATATTGCCAGGTGAACTGTTGACTACCAGTATTCAAGGCCTACTATACACAGTAGAATACATTATCCATATTATTCTGTGGTGAGAGTAAGGTTGTAGTAAGCTATAAGCTTGACATGGACTGGGTTATTATTCTGTGGTGAGTATAAGGTTGTAGTAAGCTATAGGCTTGACATGGACTGGGTTATTATTCTGTGGTGAGTATAAGGTTGTAGTAAGCTATAGGCTTGACATGGACTGGGTTATTAGTCTGTGGTGAGTATAAGGTTGTAGTAAGCTATAGGCTTGACATGGACTGGGTTATTATTCTGTGGTGAGTATAAGGTTGTAGTAAGCTATAGGCTTGACATGGTCTGGGTTATTATTTTGTGGTGAGTATAAGGTTGTAGTAAGCTATAGGCTTGACATGGACTGGGTTATTATTCTGTGGTGAGTATAAGGTTGTAGTAAGTTATAGGAATGACATGGACTGGGTTATTACTCTGTGCTGAGAATAAGGTTTTAGTAAGCTTTAGGCTTGACATGGACTGGGTTACTATTCTGTGGTGAGTATAAGGTTGTAGTATGTTATAGGCTTGACATGGACTGGGTTATTACTCTGTGCTGAGAATAAGGTTTTAGTAAGCTTTAGGCTTGACATGGACTGGGTTACTATTCTGTGGTGAGTATAAGGTTGTAGTAAGTTATAGGCTTGACATGGACTGGGTTATTGTGTAAAGGGGCAGGAGTAAATTCCTGGGTTGTATGGGTTTGGGGGAGGCAGTAGCAGCCATACCTTCGTGTCACCCTAACCTGCAGCAACCAGGCACGACATGGTCCCTATGCTTCCTCCTTGTGGCACCATGGAGGCGGCAGCACAGATGGAAGCCATCCAGCTCACGTCTGATAGACCATAGCGATCAGCCTGAGCTTATTCGGCACCGCCCGTTCTGCTAGACATAGTGGCGACCATCTAACCCCCTTCCCCTTCCTCTCCAATACCCACCGTAGATCATTTACCTGTGCGGGCGAATACCTGGCCAAAGCCCACACCCCTCACGTATTGGAATACCACCTGTTGCAGGGCGCTGTAAATCAAGGCTTATCGCCGATGGTTATCGTTGATTGATTGCATAGCTACTGCGTGTGGGTGTCCGATAATGGGATTTTAAATATTAAACAGGGAGTGGCGATGTCTGGAATTGACCATGTGAAATACCACAAAACGCTAAACCTAGATTTGTGTTTGGATAAATTGTATAGAATTACTCCTACCAAATTAATGGAATGCATTTCTAAAGCTGTGAACGCCAAAATCCATACTTCAGTTCAGTCGTGCATAAGTACATCATTATTTATTAAAATTCGCCGTTGCAATTGAATTTCAGAATTCAAATGATTTTGATCAATTGAAAGTGAATACTTTTAGTATCAGAGCGATTAATTGCACGCTTCGGTCAAAGCACCAGAATAAACGTGTTGCAAAGGTCGACAGGCCACAACTGGTCAGCAGCAAGGGCCAGGCCTTTGGTCTTAAGTGACAAGAAAAGATGACATTCTGACAGAAAAAGCTCTTCTTGGTATGATGATGAGTAACTGATGCTTGGATATGTGGTGTGAACTATGTACATTTATACGATGTGGTCAGGCCGCTGACCCTTATCGCCCGGCCCTAGGTACATTTTTCATATACTACTCACATAGGCTAAGACATTTCCATTGAGTGTACGTGGATAACATTTATAATTAATGTGTTAAGATGATAATAGAGATGATAAGTGTTACATGTAATACGAGTTTAACGTGAGTAAAAGATAACAATTGATATCACCGTCCTTGATAACTTGTCAGTCCATGTCAGGCCTATGCCTGGTTCGTAATAAGTTCATCAATATGACCTGTTGGTGGGTGGGAAATAAAAAACTCACAATTCACACGTGTTAGTTCGGCAAAAGGGTGCATGCTTGGAGAATCAAACTGGCCCTCCACGGAGACAAATGTTGACACTGTCACGGTTCCCGGGTGCCAGCGGCCGTTCCTGGGGTTTGATGGACGGTGTAGGGACACTATCCTTAGCCCTTTAATTGTCTCTAGTTCTATAAGAGCTTGGAGTCTGATTATTTGGTTCACTACAGTGAGACCTTGATAGTCCAGCCACCCCTGTTGCAGACAAATATTGGTCGGATCTCAAGTCTGACGGATTATTGAAGCATATTACAATAGATTTGTATAAGAATGTTCCAGCCACAGCCTGGCCGGATCCTGTGTTTGATGGACTATTAAGGGACGGATTATCGAGGCCTCACTGTATTAGTCCCAATCTTTTTAATTCCACTATCATTGCCGATGGGCGACCGGCAGCATTAGATTCAGATGAGATCTCATCTGAAACCCTAAGATTCAGATGAGATCTCATCTGAAACCACATAGCGACACTGCCCTGAGGAACTGTGGTGACATAAACTTTTGTCTCCAGTGTGACTTCATACGACTTCCGGCCAGGTCGAAATCCCAAGCATACCCCCAGATGCGTTAGTCCGTCAGCGGATTGTGAAGAGTGAAGCCGACCAAGATGGCGGCAGGTATGTTATGACGTCACAGGAGATCCGCAGTCAATTAACGCCAACTTTTGAATTAGCTCCCAATGTGGTCAGGCCGCTGACCCTTATCGCCCGGCCCTAGGTACATTTTTCATATACTACTCACATAGGCTAATACATTTCCATAGAGTGCTCGTGGACGACACTTTTGTTGTGGGATAAGGAGGGAGCTCCTAGATTTGATTCAGCCCATCTCTTTCGTGGCATCATGCTCTGGTCCTCATACAGTTAGCTATGATATATTCGTTGGCCCTCGTTGCTACATCCCCCCCCCCCCACCCCCATCCCCACTCACTCACCTAGGTGCTCGAACACACACATGCACAGCTAGACTAAATAGTGCACCAATAGGGCGGAAGTAGGATACATTATCAACCAATCAGATTTCACTCGTTTTACTGTAGCATCTATTTTTTATACATTATATGATAAATGGTCCCCAACATGCTCGATGTTATCAGTGCCTATCTTTGTAGACCTTCACCAGATCAAGAAATGGCGGTCCCAGTAGGCATGTATACTAAGGTATATAGGGTTGTAAGTAAGCCTTTGTTACAGACACGATCAAAAAGCTCGTGCATTGTGATCAAATATGACATGGAATTGGACACAAAGGATCTATAACCAGAGGGCATGGTTGGTGGAATGGAGGGAGTTTGGAGAGGACGGGGTAGAGGTCGGCGGCTCTGGTCTTCATTGTCCCCCATAATTGGCCTAGTTAATTTAGGACTTTGGAAGCATGATCACGGAACATCGCTGCTGACCGATCCTGTAAGTCACGACCTGAGCATATATCCGGAAATAACGGTTTTTTGCCTGCTTGAAATGTTAAAGCAAATGTCAGTTGCTATATTGATGTCTGTAGTCGATTAATAAGAGCTAGTCAACTGAAAGGTTGCTCTCAGTGATGCAAATATGGACAATTGCAGAATACTTACAAGTAACCAATCTAATTGCAATTCTTTGTTTTCTTACAGCTCTGATATCGTGTCCAGTGCTACGTTTTAAGGTAAGGAATCCCCTTCATTGTTTCTTCTCACTCAGGATCAACAGGTCTGCTGAAAATGTCATTACAACAGGGTGATACTGTTTCCTTTTGTTTTGTGTGAAATGTACTTTAAATTGTAATTGAAAGGGCATAAAAAATTGGCTTAACAAAATGAATAACGTGTGATTTTAAGGCAAATTGACAGGATGTTCCATCCAGTCTCTGTGGTAAGTTTTGGTTAAGCATGTTGTAATTGGCAAGAGGAGGGACAGGGAAGGATGTTTCAGAGTCGACAATACTTTGGGGTACCAGGGAGGAAAGTTTGCTCTGTGAGAATTAGGAGTCCATTTGTCTTGGCAAGGCCTGCCTAGCCAATGTTGGTTTCCCTAACAAGTTTGGAGTGACTCCAACTTGCCGCTTCCCTTTTTCTTTTCTCATTTTTCTGTTTTACTGTTAGACTCAGTGCAGGATAAGGTTTGGTTAGAGGAGAAGAGAACTCGAACGCGTCCCACCAGTTGGTAGTGTTCGGGTGCCACAGGTATTTTGTGCAGGGTGCTGTGTGAGTGGGTTTTAGTATGCAGGTGGTCGGGGGCTGGCCGAGCGGGAGCTAATGCTGGCTGATGGTGAGCTAATTATCAGCGGAAGCTCGTGGGTGAGCTGCTCCCTGTTCACAATCCTAACTGACCCAACATCCCAGATGCTCATCTCTCATAGGAAATCATTTGGCAGATGCATCCAGTCCCAGAGCTCGGTTGGACTGACGCTCTTAGCAGCAGGGTTCTGACCACTATATCCCTCCCTACCTCCACTACCATTCCTGTACACCAACCCTCAGCTCTCCCACCTCTCTGTTTCTCTTTCGCTCCGCGGCAGGAGTGGTGATCGCCGATACAAAGGTTTAAAAAAGCAAACCCAATCTCCGAGATGGCTCGCAGCCACAAAAACGTAGCCGACAAACTCCGGCAAGGACAAATTAATCCCCTACAACTCGATGCCTCCTGGTTTTCGGTGTCGCCACGTTGTGTTTACTGCCTGAGTTTTATATCAAAGGTAGGTGTAAGGAGGCCCGAAGAAAGCTAAGTTTACAGAGGAAATCAAATTGCCATCCTGATTGAATATCTGAAGTTGGTACCGAAACATTACACACAAGCTCTTATTTCTGTCAGGAGAGCAAAACGCACTCTTTGATTTAGGAGAGGCATTTGGGATTTGGCATGATTAACACAGTGGAATAATGCTGCCACCAACCTGTGTTTATGTTGAAACATGAACTTTGCCTCTTCATTTAATGAAGATGATAAAGTAGATGCGCCTATATTTCTTAACTATCCAAAGCCTCTTCCCATAGGAGGGATTTGATGAATGATGGTGTTTTAGTAATGTGTATAGTTGCATAAAGCTAGGTACCTGCGATGTAATTACGAAAAATGCCATAGGCATCACCTGCCTTGGTTAAAATAGATTTTTCCTTCCAACTTGGGTGATCGATAGGTTTGCAATACCATTGACCCCTACAAGGCCTAATAAAAGTAACATCAACAGCTAGCCAACTTTTCAAGTATTGGCAGTCTTTCTTTCAGTTCAAAATACATATTTTTCATAGGCAGCCACGCATGCATAAAGTCTATGAATCCATCAGAGGACTGTGTATTTGTGCACTTATCCCTCTCCCTCCCACTGAGCAACTCGCACACCGAGCATCTCGGAGCAGAACTGAGCTGTTCGGTCACGTGGGTCCACATGCTGAGCCAGACTGAGAGAGGTATGGATGTGTTGATAGGGAGGAGTGAGTAAACTCGGGACCTGTTTCATTTGTCCAACCCATGTTTTAATCTCAAACTGTACGTGCCCAAGCATGTGTGTCCGCAAAGGGATCGTGGCCATCTAATTGGACACCTGTGTACCCTGTATGTTTGAGGGAGGCTTTGGTAAGGCTTTTCTCCCACCTAAAAATGTTGGATTTTGTTTAAATTATTCTTTCCATTTCTTAAGTTAATAGAGAGATAGTGTGACAACAGGTGTGCTAGTCAATGGCCTACTTTTATGTGCAGGTGATAGCTCACCTACCTTGGTCACAACTTTTGCTACAATGACATATATCCCGGCTAATATCTTATGATTGTTGGAAGAAACAATACACCGATATTTCAAAATGATTCAGAATGTGTGTTAACAGCACCCACCGTGTAGTTAACTGTCTTCATGTTAACTGCCTAAGTCCACCTCAACCGCATTGAGGACATTGAGAATACCACTGATTATATTTAAATGCATTTCATTAGTTTGCGAAATTGAATATGATTCCAGGAATGAAAGAGGTGTCTATGATGATCTACATTCTCCTACAGAGTCGCCCACCTCGGTGTTCAAAGAAGATGAATACCTAAGCTAATACATTTCAATACCCATTCGTCTCAATGTCGTTGGATCGGGAGATTAGTGCCACTTACGTCCGCAGGTGGCGTGGGAGTGAATGGATGGGACTAACGGGTTTGGGGTGAGGGACAGGACGAGGGGTTGCCCCCCACAGGTGAAATTATGGGTACCCGAGAGCAATTAAGGACCCTGGAGTAAGGTGAATTAGCCGCTGATTTCCGTGGGTTTCTCTTCACACCTGACCACCGAGCTTAACGGATTAACACCAGCATGATTGGATCCCCAGGGGTCAGAACCCCCAACCCAGCCTTCCCCCCTCAATGATCATGTGCTTAGGCCTCACTAGCCACCTCACCCTCCACCCGAGCCTCCCACGCATAGGTCCAACCAAGAATTAGCCGCCATTTATTATTAGTGAGGTAGCTGGTTCCCCAAGGGGTAATTAAGGCACTGCAGGAAGGTCGTGGACATTATCCTTGCTTCTAAGGACCAGCACACCCAGTGGTCAGAGACTCTAGAGTGGTTTGAATGACCCTAGGCTGGAGGAGGACAGGTTTTAGTTGAAAATGGATTTAATGAAATATCTTATTGTGCCAAGAACCCATAGATAATTGAAGCCAGCTACTCAATCCATAACGCACTTAATACTAGTAATGATCATGGCCACCGTAACCAGATGGCAAAGTACTCTCTGATTGATATGATAACTTGCATCCCATACATAGTCCACTAGACCTCTACCACCAAAGAACACTGGCATGCCAGTCATTGTCATGCAAGGGATGTTCAATCTCTGTATTTACTTGGGTTTATGGACTGAAAGGCTGTGGGATGGAGGGTATAGTCATACATGAAATTATGGGCACATTACCAGGGGCTGAAGTGGTCTAGAGAAGCAGTAATCAATGAGTAAAATATTCAAATGACTACCCTAACTCAGTGTTTACATAATAGTAAGTACTATACTAACTCCAAAGCCAGGACTATACTAACTCTGATTTTGCCCAAGAGCAGAATTTGGATATTAGTTTAAAAAAGGCATTTAGAGTGGTTTCCTGATGTGCATTTATGATGCTTTATACCTTGTATGGTGTAGGATCTATTAAGTATTATGGCAACACAACTACACATATAATTGATAAAAAGTATTCCATAACAGAGATCATGTGGACTAAACTAACTAACATGACTAGGGTAACTACTAGATCTTGAGTCTATCTATAGGGATTCAACTAACAGAAATTTCTAAGACATTTATCCTGGTCTGGAGGGCATTGTCCCCCTATCATGCATTTTATTTTATATGCATTCTAGATGGATCATTGCTATAAGGTATTAAACACCCTACCACCTGCAATTATTGAAGGTACATGTGGCTACATGCCTGTTTGTAATAGTGTAAACTATTGGCAGCAATGCTACTTGTGTCAGTCAGAGTGCACTTATAGTGTCCAGTATATATGTCAAGTGCAAACAATCAAGCAGAGGCTACTAATTAAGTACACTCTAAGAATTAAGAGCAGTACCTTCACTTAAGGTTTGCAGCCAATGCATGAATGTGTTTTCTATTAATTCTGGAGGCTTCTCTATGCTTTGTGGCCAAATGGTTGACCCTCATGGTTTTCAAAGTCCATTGAGAAGGTTTTCTGAAATGGATGGGGGGGGGGCTTTGATATTTTGATACTGATCAAGGTTCAGTGTTCTCATGATCACCAACAGATCTTCAGACCTGAGGCCAGGTGCTAGGCGGAATTGTATGGGTTTATTCAAAATCTGAGTACCATTTGTAGTATCCCTGCCATACACTGGTCAGGAGGTTAATCAACAGTCGTATTAGCTGAAAATCACTATTGATTTTCCACAGCTAGGAAAAGAAATCAATAGTGGCTGACCACAGGACTAGCTATCTGTACTATTACCACTCCTCTACTCAAAAGCCACTCATACATTACATCAAGTGATTCATTCTACCTTGCTGAGGGAGAGCCGGTATACACTATAAATAGCTCATAGAATAAAGGGGTATGATTGTTTATGCCCTTTTGTGAAAAAGAGTGTTCCACAGCTATTTGTGACAGGTCTATGCAGGGCTCAGCCTACCACCACCTAAATCAATAGCACTGTCTGTTTCAATGCCATCAATTCACCTACTACCATCAGATAAATAATAGGGCTGAATTTTCCTGCCATAAGCTGGGGGCCTGATGGTAGGAAGTTTTGAATCAACCTCCAGCCTTCCTGTAGAACTTTTGATATTAACCTTGTTATGGAGAAGCTATGATTGATCTAGTGGTGGATTGGATGTTGCACTATCCTTTGAAATGAATCATTAGTCACTGGACAAAAAAAAGTTTCAACATAGGATTTATCACTATAAATAAACAACCAGAAAGAATACATAGTTAGCATAGTCACCTTTTTTGTCAGTTAGTGTAGTCAAGGTCTCTAACACAGATAGTAGTTAGCATAGTCATTCATTTAGAGTTAGTATGGTCACCAAGTCATTCCTCAGGCTGATTTCTCTGACTTAGAAAGCCCAGTCACTCTCTACATAAGCACACATACCTTAACTATAATTGTGCCACTTCTCATGTTTGCCAATCAAGTATTTAGATCACAAACTAGAATACATTTAAACATGATATACTTGTCATCCGCCATCACTGATCGACTAACTGCAGTTAACATAGTCGGTGTCCTGACAGTGTACTGGTGACCATCGTTGACCAGTAGTCAGCAACAACAGACCTTTCAGAGTTAAGGTTAGTATGCTGCCCCACGGCCTAGCCCGCAAGACACTGATAGATTGAAGTACATCCTCAATTAGGCTCTCACCCCGGCCCCATTACCGGCCACATTGGGGCCGATCGGGCAAGCTGTGGCTAGAGCATGTAAGGCCCATAGTTGTACTTCCCAATGGCCATCAGAAGACAAATGAGAATCGGTGGGCAATTGAGGCTGATCTGATATCATGAGGGCAGCGTGGAGAGAGTGATTTGCATGGCCCTTTAACGACAGGAACGAGGCTTTACACATCCTAAACCCTTCCACTGGTGATTGATCGTAGGGAGAGGTAATAATCCCAACACTCTTGTGGGCAGGGGTGGCGAGTCAACCCTAAAGGTCTGATAACAGACTCAATGACCCACTCATCACGGGGTACTATTGTGTCCTCTGCTGAATCCCGACCATTGACGTAGCCATGACGTATCTGTGACGATCTGTGGACATCAGGACGTGTGTCTACGTCAGGGGATGGGAATGGAGTAGATAAAGATGTCAGTCTGATGTCTCTGACCACGTCAAAGGATTAGGGTGTAGAGGGTAAAGAGAGGACGTTATCCTAATCGGTTTAAGATCTTTTCACTGCCCCTAATAGATTCAGTGGGTTTAAGAAGAAGTGGGATTATGAATAAGGCTACTCTCACGAGGAATCGAAAGGCACAGACTGAATAGGTCTCACCCTCTAATATGCCAGTTGGTAATGTTGATTCGGTATCAAATCCAATGATATGGCTATTTTCTGGGGTGGGTGTCTCAAAGTATGTGAACGTATTTAGGTTAATCTACCCTACCCTTTTAACCTGGGTTTCCGGCATTCACTAGCCTCTAACAGTGGCTGTCTTAGACTCCTTGGGACTGATATTCAGTCAAGGCACCCCGTAGTGCTATTGGGGGTGGCAGCAACCAGAAACCTCAATACAAGATGTTGGTTTTGTCAAAACTGACCACGTTGGTGGGCATATACAAGCCTTTCTTGCTTGGGGATATATAAATATATGTGGCCTAGAGTAAATGACACTTTCTCTCTATGGAAGAGGTCGGTCTGTTTCATGTTCAAGCTTATGTATGATCCTGTAACCGTTAGACCTTAGACCCTTAGACCTGCCCAGCCTCTATCTAGCCACCCTACCAGCCCGCCCACAGACTATGCACTGGACATGGTGTCGCCAACCTCTTGCATGTCGTCTCGATGGCAGCCAGGTCCTCAGCAATTGCCTCTTGGATAACATTGGTGTCTGGCGACGTGTGCATGAGTTATCCAATTGTGGGCTCGCGTGCGTCTTTGTAGAGGGGCCTAGTGCAGTCTGCCTACTCAACTCCTTCCTCCTGGTGGTTGACGTGATAGAGAATGAATCTATGGTCCAACCCAGACACCTAAATAAACATACTACCCATAGTCCACAGGGCCTATTCTGCCGACTTTTTGTAGGAAATGTACGGCCAAAGTTGGCCGAAGAGGCCCAGTGGACTATGGGTATAAGCAGTTGGACGACCCACCATTGTATCGACCTCTACTTATTGCAGCAGGATTGGACGAATCACATGTGGGGCGTGGGGTTAACACCACAAAATCTCATATAGGACATGGCGACCAGTGGATAAGCAACGGTCTGCCAGAGCTGTTTGTGTGTTTCCCATGTGTTATTTATGAATTGCACCAATCAGGACACCACTAGCAATGTATTTAATACATTATTAATCCTTACGCTGACCACTTAAAGGAAACCTGCTTGGCCCCATAGTAGCAGAGACATACGAAAAAAAATACCACTATCAAATGTAAATTCTTATACCCAATGATATAAATGTTGAGTGGGTCAAACTATGCGCCCACAAACACTATGCTGTTTGGTCCTTTTAAAATTGTTTTACATATGTTTTACGAAAGTGAATTCTCGATTTTTGGT
Source organism: Acholoe squamosa (assembly GCA_949317995.1). Classification (NCBI taxonomy): domain Eukaryota; kingdom Metazoa; phylum Annelida; class Polychaeta; order Phyllodocida; family Polynoidae; genus Acholoe; species Acholoe squamosa. Next base: position 39,410,861 of record OX439042.1, on the reverse strand, counting down.
ATTTTCTTTTCTTTTTTTCTCTTTCCTCCTTTGTCTTTCCTCTTTGCATGTGTCTGGGAGATGTCTGTCAGCAACACGTCAGCCATCCACCCGTGTCCCTGGGTGGAGAGCGGGTACTATCTCCCCCACTGATTACCTACCTCTATACTTGTATAACCATCCACCATATACAGCCAATGCCCAGACATGCTGGCTGCTACCACCATCACACTTGTTAGATCACATCACCTATGTACCTAGAATTAGGATAGAGAAAAATAGCCCCTATCTGACTCAGACTGTATCACACATACCGAGAGAACTCGGTCTTAGATGGACAGACTTACAATGTGACAAGACAATTAGATAAAGAGGTTTAAGACCATGGTCGGTGGTTTAGGTGCGAGTATGGTATAGTTGGTTGCATGTGTCTATGGTACTTTTGTGGAAATTGCAATTGATATTACCGGGAGTTTAATTCAAAAGGTCCTGGGATTTCTACCCCTGCAATCTTAGCGTAGGCACATATCATAAGACCTAGCCAGTCTACCCTATCTAATGCAGTGGTTGCAGGCCAGTCAGGCACAGCAAGTCCTGAGATCACTTCACTATTCCTTTTCCAGCACTAAGATCACTGCAATCTTAGTGAAATAATTACATAGTGGTTTCACCTGAGTGCAAGAACACTCACAGGGAACACTCCTGCTCCCAAGAGCAAATGCCCCTTTTGTATACATATAGAGGGGAAGGAGGATGTTTGCTGAGAATCCGTGAGGGCTCTTCATGCTACTCAGGCATGAAGTGCACTTGAATACTCTATGAGGTCAACTGCACCCTATACTCTATAAATGGCTCATATGGGGGGGAACACTTGTGTAATCACCCTTGTGAGAAGGAGTGTTTCCATTGCTATTCTTTCAGTATGGGCCTCTTGCCCCTGTGCACAGTGTGTTCTACTTAGAATGGTATAGGAGCACTGAGGCTAAGATCACTGCGATCTTAGTGCTGGCTGTGAAAAGGCAAGACAGTCGAATCTTAAGATCACTTAATTGGATAAGGCAGAATAACTCCTAAGATTGCAGAGGTAGCAATCCCAGGACCTTTTGAATTAACCTCCAGATATGGTCATCATAATTACTGCAGGCCTCTTATATTTTACACAATTTGGACCGATTTTACAGATTAATTCCTGATTGAAATAAATTGAGCTATGGGATCCCCTGCCCCCAATGCAGGAGTAATGCCTTATTTCACCTGTTTGACACTACTTCACATTGAAAGGATCATCTATAAAACGGCAAAAAAAATCATGCCGAAATGAATTAACGTTTATGGGCATTTACTCTGCCTTTTAGAACACACCCGTTCACACTTGTTGGATGATGGCCACCAAAAAAAATCCTGTAAGATCCTCAACACATCTACTCCCCTGCATGCCATATACACCAGACCTATCAGCACCAATCTTCCCCGCAGTAGTAGTATAGCCAATCGGACGTCTGGCGCGGGATGGGTTACAGTATTAGCAAGGAATCTCACTTCCACCCCCACCCCCTCCCAATCCCCCAACTATCCGCTGGTGGTAGCAGGTTGCCATATGAGGCTGCTTTATGATAAGGAATGAAATAAGGCGCCCTGTCGATGGGCTGCTCACCAGGCTTTAACCACTCAGAGCTGCTCTGGAGCTGCTCACATGTGGCGACCCAAATCTGGTTAGGCCGTGGACAAATGGAGGGGCGAATTGGTGGCCGGTCATGATAGGGCCGTCGCTTTTCATGGGGGAAATTAGGCTTCAAAATGGCCAGATAGCTAAACACATCAGAAGGTCATTTAGGGGTCAAACGGAAGTAGTCAGGACCATTACCCACAATGAATTTAAAGACAATCTAGACGTGCCCTGTCACGGAATATTATCAGGTCGAAAGCCCCCATGCAACTATTATTTGATAATATTCTATGAAAGTATCTGGAGCATTTGATATAAACTGGTCTATATATTGTTTCCAATATGCATACTTGTCTTTCTGCAAAACATGGAGCGTCTGAGTGCATTTTGTACTTTTGTGAAATGGAACAATCAGCGTGTAAGTTCACTTTCTGGTGTATCTTCTATTACCTAATATCCCACAAAGAGTGGAATTCTCAATTGAGATTTTGCATCGATATCCAAACAAAGGATACATAAAGAATGGACAAACAGCCTATTCTGGGATCGCCATAATGAAAGAAAAGTTAAAGAGTGTAAAATGGATATTGTATGTTAACAGTTCATCCTTCTTATGGTCTATTGGAAAGGCCTATTCAAAAGACCCAGCAGAACAAGCATTGGAAATTGTAAGTACCTATAAAATCCAACAATGACCTTTCACTTATGAACATATGTATGACTATCATGTATATAACTGAAACCCCACACGAGAAGTAATCATTGTCAGCATGAAATTGCATACCATCTGTGCAATATTGGCAATATATGATTGAAAGCTCTTTCACTCTCCATTTACACAGGCGACACTTTCAATTTGAAAGTTTATCAATGGTTCCGCCTCTCAAGTTACGGATTATGCTATTTTCTTAAAGGTCACCATGCAAGAAGAACTCAACCTCAAGATAAACTAATATTTACATACTTTTTAACTATTATGTCTAAGTAAAGAAACATATTGTGAGAAAATTTGTTTCTTTTCATAAATATTCCCACTTTTTTGTTCTGTGGTCTTACAGATGTAGACAAGAGTCCTGCATATAGCATTTTTCCAATTGTATATACTTTTCACTGGAGGTAATCGACCAAATCCACCCTGTGTGGCTTCATTAATTGGCATGCCATTAGACCAGAACACTTCTGTAGGGGGCCAGGGCCTGGATGTGACCTGGTTTGGGAAGCTGCTCTTGGAGACCCGGGTGGTCTAATAGTCGGTCGACCACCGTCTGTCCCAGACCCAGCCCCGCATGGCTGAGCTGCTCTCCAATATCATTGCAATGCAGTGCTACCAGCGAGTTGCTCACTGCACGATGCGGGATGCCGGACACTTGATTGTCTCGCTCGACTCGAGAGGCAGCCATTGGTCATCAGCAATCAAAACAGCGCCCTCCTGCTCTGAGCAGACCCTGAGCGGATGGGAGCTGCTCCCACCACTGAATACCGGGTGATTGATAGGACCAGCCATGAGCTGCATCTCCCCCTAGATCCTCCTCCTGTTCCTCCTCCATGACCTCTTCCTCCACCACCTCCCCAATGGTTTTCTCTTCGCACTCAGGTCCACTGGGACTAGCGTTCACCCCAGGTCCCAGCCATGCCAGCCAGACACCCAGGCCAGTTGTATTGCTGGTGTTTACTCTATAGAGCCCACTCATACTGAAAGTGAATTTCGACCGTGTATCTTCCTGTCCCATTCGAATATTCTGGTTTCTCCTGAAGGTGTTCTATGGTCAAGACCGGATAATTTGGCGATATCGTAATGCCCAAATAAGGGTGCTATCTTGCGAAAATCAGATACCATCACCTCACATCATTTAAACATACCATTGGAATATCCATTTATGAGCGGCTTACCCTCTCCTTAAAACAACATTTAAGATTATAGGATTGCCGTCCTCGTTTATGGTGGACTTAGAAACCTGGTGGGTATTGGTGGCTAAACCCCTTTGAGTGAGTTTCCGTATAGGATAGAAACTTTTATGGGGTTTCTACAGGATATAGACACCCGACGAAGGAGGTCTCTACAGCATGTATATGCCCTCAAATCCAGCCTTTTCATTGGTCAGTTCTATCTACTATGCTCTAACATCTCCTTTGTCGGCCTCGCCAAATTCTGTGGTCTTGACTGAGCAGTAATGACGTCGATGGAACAAACGTGTACGTCGTCCTTTAGTATCAGTGGATTAAAAGAAAATGAGCAGCTTTTACCTTTTTTAAAGTAAATGATAGGTCTTTCTCACCACATGTGCACAACTCAACGCCTCCAGGAGGCCATACTGTCCTTCACCTGATGTCCACTTGATGCTGGATACCTTCTTTTTATACACAGGAGGACCTACCTTGTTTTGTCGTCGTTATCTCGTTAAGACCCACGTTCACCATTGCTTACGCTCTGGAGGAAGAAGGCCACTACGCTCACCTCTCCCGGAGATCCATAGGTAGAGAGAAAAGGGGTGGTGGATAGGATGGCCTCACATCACCCTCTCTTCAACCCCTTAGATCCTCTCAAACCTCGCATTGAAGGCCTCGTCTCCCACACTCTCCATGGAGCCCGTTGATATTCAGTGGCCGGCGCCCTGTCAGCACCTCTGACCAGGAGAAGCCACAGAAATAGGGTGTTTTATTACAAGCAACGGGCAATTTCTGTAGGTGCCACCCATGTTGACTAGGCGCCCCAACGTGACTGCACTGTCAAATGCCTCCAGAAGCGTCTTAATCAAAACCTGACCATTGGGCTAGGCGAGGTAGGGCCCGGCTTCGTTAACACCAGCCCCCTGTGAGGAGCGTGGGCTGGACACATGGTGCGTGTGTTTCATATGTGTGGTATCCGATTAGATACATGGAATAACTAGAGGGCACAAACTACTAGGTGGTAGGTTCACCACTTGTACAAATGGTTACTTGTTATTAAGCTATATATGATGACAGGGAATTTTGTACGGCAATTCCTGAAACTGGTTTCTGATCACTCTGTATTTCTGGAAATAAATTCAATGTTTAAAAAACAGAACAAAGAGGTAGCCATGAAAGACTCAGCAGTAAGGTGAAATTGCCTCTTTTTCTATGAATATACTAACATTAATTTTATTGCTGGGGAGGGGAATTCGTTTGGGTTTTATTTAAAACAAAGGCATAGTGCCTATAGAAAAAAAGGCATCTTATTGCGATAGGGGTGGGATATCACCTGATTTGTATAATTTTATTTTTGTCCATGACTGGCCAGATATGAGGTCGGCAAAGAAGCTGGTATGGTTATTTATGGTTAGAGACATTGGGATAGTTAAATCTGATAAAAAAAAAATCAGAACAAAATGTTAATAGTATTATTTTGCATCATATATCCATAGTCACACAGAAGGGATGATCCCCTCTGCCCGGCTTCTGGGATTTGTGTGAATCTCCAGACCTCTACCTTATCATGGCCCCCAAATTACCCACCTACCCCCACACCTCAAACAGACTTTTAACAGGGGTACTTCCGGATAAAGTGCCCCCACACAACAAGCCCCTCGTCCTACTCTGTCACCAGGTGGAGTGGGAGGCAGGCCTTTCAGGGCGTCACTTCCTTTATGCCTACCATCAGGCGACTGACAGGTAGATGACCATCAGCTGACTATTAACGCTCATTACTGGGTCCCCTGATGAGGTAGGGGGTGTGAGGGAGGGGTTGGGTTCTTTATGCTCCCTTTGTAACAAGCCAAGATAAGGAAAAGACCCTCACCTCCTCCGCCCAGCCCCGGCTCTCAGCCTTGTGCCTGGTTCCTGGGAGAAGCCACTTTTGAAGCCACTGCCACGAAACTCTGGGCCAGAGGGAAAAGGCATAATTGTCTCTTCGCCGTGGTGATTTAGCGTTTTGCTACTACAAAAGAACCTTTTTATTGGTCCCCTTGTAAATAAAACAAGGAGCTTGTTTGACGAATTGGTTATGGATGCTGCACTTCAGGAGGCACATGCATTATTATGGCCGACACACATTGGTGGCTACCAGAACAGTTATTTATCTCCTTAAATTAAACATTACTATGTCACCTGCACTCATACCTAGCACATAAAACGGCATGAATCGACCATATCCACCCCATTTCACCCCTTGCCACCCTTGATGCAAAGGACTTTCCTGAACCCCCTAAAGCGATTTGTCCATGTCTAATGGTGAAAAAATGGAAGATTCAGATACCTTCAGGGCCTCTCCCGTCCCCCGAATAACCCTGAATTGGTGATTCACTGATAACATGAGGTTGGGATTCGTTTTGTTGGTCCCCATTGGCTGTCCCCCTATGGGGTCGGTCGTTCAGTGTCATGGTCGATGGCGGCTGTCGGATATTGGCACCAATTCCCCACCGATGAAAGTTTGATGAAATCCGCAGATTACCCTAAAGTGATCGGGGCATTGACCCGTATTGAGACCGACATGGAAATACAGTAAAAAGGAAAGAGGAGGGATTACTTGTTTGGTTATGTTGTCAGCCCCATTCCATGTTCACGTAAGTGGGGAGGCCCGATTGTGATCAGTAGTTGTTTTGAGATGAATGACAAACTGTGCAACTCCTCCCCATGCAACCCAAATAATTATTTTGTTCGCATTATCTGTTACATCGATAGCACTGAGGAACTACTAAAGAACACCTGGAATAAAACCACCTGATCTTGGTCAATTCAAAGGTGCTGAATTTAGAAATCATAATGGAATTTCTAGGTTTCTTCTTATTTCTAAGATATTTGACATTAAAGATGCATGAAATGCGATTAAAGAGCCATTACGAGTGAAAAATTTGGCAGGAAGCTTATTTTTTCTATCATTAAGTTCATATAAATTATTCTGGATTGAACATGTCTTCAATATAAAAAAAATGTGATATATAGTCACCATGAACCGATTCATTGGCGATAAAATAATGATTTTCAACGTAAGATTTTACTATATATCGGATAGCTGTTTAATAAGAACATAACACGCTTCATCATTTACAATGAATATTTTCCTTTTGGGTTTCTTTTGCATTGACATGCTAAATAATCATCATAACAATATTGTGTGACCCTAGAATAAGAGAAAAGGGCTTTTCCCTGCATATAATTCAGTAGTATTACATAGATGCAGATACATTGACACAGAACTTGATCTCTTTTAATATGAAAAAGTGCTATTTTATAGACAATTAATAGGTTCATAGAGACTATATACCACATTTTCTTAATGTTGAACACATGTTTTATCCAGAATGTATGAATCAAAAGATGGAAAAAAATAAGCGTCCTGCCAAATTTTTCACTTGTATTGCCTCTTTTATCGTATTTTATGCATCTTTAACATCAAATGTCTCAGAAATGAGAAGAAACCCAGCAATTTGTGATATATGAATTCAGCATCCTTGAATTGACCAAAATCAGTTGGTTTTATCCAAGTTGCTCTCCGAAAGTGCAAAAATGTTCCTTAGTGTAGTCCACTAGGCCACTATTGCAGAAAGTTATATAGGAAACATATGGCTCAAACGCGCGACTGAAGCCAAGTGGACTAAGGGTTTTGGACTGATTGCCCGCCATCCGATGCGTACAGTCTTTTGTACCACACATCTCTCTACATATCAGCTTGCAAAATAGAAATGAAATCATATGTAATGCCGATTCATTCAGAAATTTGATATATCAGTAATACTGTATGGTATAGGTCCACTGAGCAGTTTGCGGACAGGTGGAACACTTAATTGGTAGTATACAAATAGTATAAGGCATAATATGGGTCGTCCTCCGGAGCTGCGGGCCGTTAGAGCGTACATGACGGGTAGTGGAAAATTACCCTATACCAATGCACCAAATCAGGTGCATACCATCCCTCTCCCCTAAACTCTCCTCATCTATACACTCAACCCTACAAAATCTGAAGCTTTTTACAAAAAGCATTGCTACCAAAAACACAACTTATAGCTGATGTTACCCCCTAAATAGTTTCTCTCCTTGTGCAGAACTACTGCAGCAGATGCTTCTGGGAGCAACTCATGGCTGTTTCATAGTCCTGAGTAACTCTTGGTCAGGCCCTGAGCCACTCGCTGTGTGTTGTGTATGGGTGTTTCTTCCTGAGTACACAGTAGAGTGTATAGAGAGGGAGAAAGTGGCCTCCATGATTGGTGCTCGTCAAATGGGAGAAGAGGTTGATCGTGTAGGGCTCGTGCTGGTTCATTTATGGGCTGGCTACACGGCAGCCAGGGGTAGGGTGGGCACTGTGTATGGACACTAAAACATCGTGTGAGTCATGCTCACCTCATGTCAAAATGTAATTGAATCTTCAAGGGGGGTGTTCCACTCCAGCTCCCTATGCTATAGGGCAGGGCGGACACTACTCGCCCGATGCCCTGGAGCTACATCTTGATCCTTCATTCAATCTACAGATAGCTCAATCCTATTTGACTTGTCTGGCTACATCACTGCACATCATTGCCATTGAATGACCGACCTTCCTTGTATGTGCTGTATAAGACTAGGTATTTTTGTTGCTCGTTCACCAAGTGAAATCCCTATATATTGGAAAATAAACATTGGCTGGCTTGCCCCTCCAGGGTCTAGCATACAGTATACGAGTCATCCTTTAACATCCTGGTCTTAGTCATGTTTTCTGACCGTGTAAATCATGTGCTGGGGGCGAGGCAGTGACCAGGGTCCTGGAGAAGTGGCTGTAATAAACTCGATAGTGGTGATTGGCCGCCCCTGAGTGGGCTCCGCCTCCAGCAGGTCAACCATCTATAGCGCCTGGTCAGCTTAAGTGCTTATCATGATGTCGACCGATTCATGGAGACTGTTGGTGCCTGTGTAAACTCACTAGTCCAATGCCTAAATGACCATCGTCCAACTAGATATTACGTATTGAGTATACTTAATTCATCCAATTAAAATATAGAGGGATTGTTGCTTCACCAATACTACAAACTCTTAGTATAAGAAACTCATTGATACAGATGGCGGTGGAATTTACGTATATCCACTGAGCATCACTTGTATAGGTCAACAATATTTTATATTAGGCATACTATTTGTTGCCCTGTGGCAACTGTCTGGTCTCTATAGTCTGGTGCCAAAACCACCACTGTCCAGTATCTATACTGACCACTCTAGGGTGACCCCAGTCACCCAGCCACATCATTTACAATGACATGCACGTTGTGGTCATCACCGCAGCTTGGTGGATATGATTGGCTACCACCAAAGCTGCTCTCAGAGAATGACCATCAAGTGGACATTGCCCCCTAGCCCCGTCCCTGTCTGGTTTCCTATCTCTATGCGCATGTCCAAGCGAAACCACCACCAGCTTCAATATTATATGTATAGCTTTTTATTATTCATCCTTATACCCACATAAAGTGTCCAGTCTAAAAGTGCCCCTCTAGTCTATAGATTATAACTCCTTTCAGTGCCAGCCCTAGAGGTCCAGTTATCAGACACCACACCCCAATAATTCAAATATCAGCATTGAGCAGACCCAATACACAGCCCAAGAATGCTATTCCAAACCCAACAAGGTCCATCCACCATCTCCCACCCCTGATCCCCTTAACCATTACCAAGCCCCATCAGTCTCCACGCGCCAGTCCCACATCCCTCCACCCACCCACAACCACCTCTCCCCGCCGATCCCAACCAAAGCTGTGGAGGAGAGGGCTGGATTTATTGGTGGCTCCCTGGTGCGGCTGATTGCACTGAGTGGCACCTTTCGGCAGGCTGACCCCTTGGTCGGTTGGTCCTGTTCAACAGCCTGCTCCCTCCATTATCTATGTATGTGGCCTGTCCTTCAGTAGGGTGTATGGGTGGAGGAGGCTTGGCTGCCGTTATCTGAATAGCCCTTGGAACCCCCAACCAAGCCACCCCCTCCCACCCAGTCTCCCAGCCTCCACACAGCAGCAGCAGCATTACCTCTCCAAGCCACTCCATCTTAAATGATTGGCTGCATGACAGAGCGCGGGTCGTGCCACCCCGTGTTATGCAATTACATTAACTCCGCCGACAGCGCGGATTAAAAAGCGTGAGCGTACACCTAATATACTAATACAATGAAGCCTGAGGGCAGTGCATCCATCTACCTTCCATACATATAAAGAGAGATATGATCAGGCTGCCGCTGGGCTTTCAGCATTGGGATATGCGCAGAACGAATTGCTCGCAGCTGCTCAATACATGGTTTCGGTGGTATTGATGATCTGGGTTCTTGCCCTGAGTGGCTCTGGTCATCGTGGTGGACACAGGGGACATTCCCCTCGTGCCCTACATTCTCATGACCCTAGGTTCATGCATTATAAGCATTTTGCACTGATAGCCAGCAAAGGTCAAGCCAACCCAGGAGCAGGTTTTTAGGATACACATGTGGTTAATTAAGGCTGTCACCAGCTGGAGGCTTGTGATACCGTACAAGTGTTCTCCTCCCCCTGGGTTCCGGGTTTTACCATGTTTTAAACCTTTAAGGCCCCCATGATGCACCATGTAACACCAGCAAGTAATTCGCTGATGCTGCACTGGCCCATCATGCCGACCCCTCAAGGTAATGATGCACTAATTCAGCAGTGCTCAGTTTTTCATAATGTCTGCATGCATGCATGGTGACAATAAAGGAACATGACACTTTAGCCATTTAGGTGCAGCTGATGTAGGTGCATCCTCCCCATTGGTCGTCATGATGCACCAATAAAGTGCTTGCGAGTTTGCTCGCCAACACGTCATTGTATTTTCGAGCCGACCCTCTGAGATTTTATCAATCCTGTAGGATGGGCATGGTGTATTAATGCACTGTTGGACTTTAAGGGGTTAGATAACTCTGCTGCCATTTAAGGGCTATAAAACAGGATATTCCATCCACAGCAGAACATGAGGACTGTTGTCAGTGTGAGGCCGCCTCTCTAACCACACATAAGTACCATTTGCACTATTAATGGTTAGCTTCTACCCCCTCCACCATGTTATATTAATCACCCTTCAGGCACTGACCGAGTACTTAAAGATACCAAAGCCCCCAACCTCCCCCTGTCCCGTGTCTGCTGCTTGTCAGAGCTACCCCCGGGCTGAGAAGACCTACAGGCAGCATGCTTTGGTGGGTCTTCTTCGGTCATCCCTGTCCATTGTCTAAATTGAAACCGACTCAATAACACCCTGAAAGCTTTCTACGCACCGACATGCTAACGCTGTGTAATGGAATGGAGCGTCAAAATGGGAGAAGAGGGTTACATTATAGAGTTTAGCAGTCATAAGAGAATGTTTGTAAAAGGAATCATTTAAGAGTCATATCTAATATATGGATGTAGTATGCCCTTGGGCCCTACCGAACTTATATACTCCCAAAGGATGAGCATGAAGCGTAAGATGATCGTCTACATATTTTTATTGGAAAGGACCCGCAGTGTGCCCACGCTTTAATATAGGAGAAGGTGAGTAGTATATAGAAAGAAGGGGCTGACTCTGGGTAACATAGGAGTTGCTGTTACATATGCGGCGGTCTCAATGAAACTGTACGTGTCAGAGAAATTCCCGCAAGCATGTGAGTGAAGCTGCTCACAGATGTCAAATAATCTATGACCCATTGAGACAAATAAAATCATGTTCCTCTTTATATAGTAGTCATTATGTGCCGTTTACTAAGTTAACCTTTTGTGCCCTGGGGACATCTCAGTGGTTAACCTTGGCAGGATCCCAACTTGAGTGACTTGGACTCTGTAATTAATTGACGTTGATCCACCTACTAAAAGTACTAGGTTGACCTTTCAATTAAGAGTTGACACGAAATGTGATTTTGTTGGGAGTGGGTTCTGAGGGGAGGGGGCGGAATGACTGATTCACGAGTAAAACCAAGAATTTTAGAAAGAAGACTTCCATTTCCGTCTTTAGGTAAGCTGGGAGCCAATATTAATAAATGCAGCTCAGTCATAAAAGAAGGTATGTGGAATTGTTTCCTTTCTGGTCCAAAGGATAATGTCATAAGATTAATGAAGAGATATAAATCCATTGGAAACAATAGAAGTGCTGACTCCGAATCAACAACTCTGGATTAAAGAGTGGGAAGGTGGTTTTGTGTTTAGAATGGCTGTGCAGGCATGTGTTTCCACCAGGCATTGTCTGCATCCTTGAGACTACAAGATAACAGCTATATATCAGGCACTATCTCCTTTTGTCCTTATCTCCTCTGGCAGATGCTTCTGGCTCTATCCTAAGGTGTCTAAACTGCTGGAGGCACTGCTTCTTTAGCCCATTCATTACCACATTGAAATCATATGACGGCGCTGAAAACACTTAACAGTAGGAACATGTATTAGGTTATTGAAATTGAATCAAGGTTGGAGTGAGAGTAGCTACAGGCAGAAAAAGTGCCGTCAAGCTATTAGATCGGCTGCGGAATTAGTGCTAGGGTGGTTGCGCTGACAAACGGGCGGTAGGACTTGTTATCTGTAAATGCCATTACAGGCGTGCGTATTGAGGCATGGCCCATTAACAGAATTCACTTTTTGCTGTCCTTGCTACCCCCATGCAGTGGTTAAAAAGGTAGACAATACCATATCACTGGGACCCCCTTCTTCTGCAGCAAGCCCTAATGTGACCAAATTTGTCTGCTGAATAACATCCCCTAGTAACAAGCGGTATCATCCATTGCCGACGAATTGCCTGGATTCGACACGTTATCGGCTTTGCCCCATACCTACCCCTTCTCCATTCACCAACGACCCCCACCTTTCTCATACACGTCCATCACCGCCTCAGAGACAAAATCACTGACATTGACTTGATGGCCAAGGTCAATGACAAGCGATATTATGGCCTCACCAGCTTTCACCAAGAGCTGTTCTTTTTACGTGTTGTACCACAATGTCTTATATTAAGGTCTTGACGTTAGCCACCATTGCCCTTCGCTTTATCTTGGGGGGGGGCATAAAGGAATCATCGTTATGAATATCATGTGTTTGGTATACTAGTACTCCACAAGCAGCCCTGCAAACCAACTTTCATCACGTCAATTTACCTATGTATCCAGGTGTTGCCACTGGCATGGAGAACAAGCTGAGTCTAAGTTCTATCTAACTGGAATATCAAGTTACAATATACTGGTAAATACACATACAGTTCCCTAGATTTCCTGACTTGGACTGGAAACAAAGACAACTGGATTACCAAATACAATTATAATAAGAGAGAAAAAAAATACGTCCCCAGTAAATTCTGACTGTAAGGTGAGGGACTGGATTATCAGAGACTGGATTATCGCGACCTGACTGTAGTAATAATAAACGTGACATTCCCCCGTGCCGTTTTCTTGGCCGATATACCTGTATGAATACAAATGTATCGTGATCATTCTTTTAACCATCTTTTGTTTCACGCCTGTCTATTGCTATAGAGCTGCGTTGCCTTAACCCGACACATCCAGCTCTACTATTACGTGTATAAGTGCTAGCCTGCCCTCCCAATCCCTTGCAGTATACATCAGTCACAGGATGGGCGGTGAGGGAAGGTCTGGGAGGGTTAGGAGAGCCTCCCAGGAGGGTAAAAGAACGGGATGGGGGCAGGGTGTAGAGGCCAAAGGGCCCGGAGGAGTGGTTGCAGACGCGCGGTCCCATGGCAGGGCATACTGAGCAATCCCTAAGCAGACAGTCCCCATTGACGGCAGCCCTCCCCGCCCAACAGGTCGGACCTCTTAAGACCTCTGCCGGCGCGCCCCGAATACTGAGTGCCTTAGGGGGCCCAAACCTGGTTTTGCTGTCAGCAAAATAAAGGGAGGAGCAAATGGAAATACAATCCCCACTCCCCTCACTCCTCCCATCTACCGCCTATCACCTACCCACCCTCGTAATTATGAGCCCCCTTCTGGTTCGTCATCGTAATTAATCGCCTTATCTATGGGAGCTACTCACCGTGGTCCCACAGAAAGATGTTTTTGCTGCTATCTGATGGTTCCGCCACGAAAATATCATGTAGTGACAGCTATGGAGTACAATACAGTCACCCTCCCTCCCCCATTCCACCACTGTATGGTCGTATATAATATAGGAGCTGTGGGAATGTGGTATGTGACATCAAATGTTAAGCGTTGCCAAACAATGGCTGGCGAGGCTGTATTATCATATCTATGTCATACAAGGGTGCAGCAGGCACGATCCCCTGGCTTATCTCTGTGGTATTGGCAGTATAAGGGCTGGAGAAGGGTGCCTAGAGCAGAATTAAACAGAAAGGGAGACTCTAGGGGCGTTAATCCATTCATTTGGAGTCTAACCCAGTAGTTAATCCTGCTCCTGCTGTATTAATAGGCACAGGACAATTGAGTCCCTATTGTTGAGGCTTAGTAGCAGGGTAGTGTTTTAGCATACAAGCTCTGATAGACCAAAGTCTATTTAGATAACGCTTGCTGCTGTATAAAACTCTCGTTTTTGGTCGAGAGTATTTTGGCTTTATTCTGCTGATGTTGTTTGTATCAGGATGAAGTGCATACTAGACAAACTGCCAAAACAACTATATACAGTTTAGAGTGCCGTAATGTAAGGCTTAAGTATTTATTATGCTGCCTCTTGTGAATAATTGAAATTGCCATTCCTCTTTCTGAGTGTTTCAGTGTATGATTTCTCCGAACGTCTGACAAACAGCACCCAATTCCTATACTACTTACCTTGCGTACGCACTTTGAATCTATGCATTATATTCTACCAATCTAAAGAGACTCTGGGCAGACACTGCCAATAATATGTACTATTTTTACACTACACTGAATAGAAAGCTGGGGTGTCTGTGATCGGCGCTGCCATGTAGCACTTTGAACCAAAAAAAAAACCATTACTCAATCACAAATAGCATTGCCGGGAAAGACTTGGGCATTTGAATTCTCTTCCGACCCGTGTAGGCAGCCTGCAATATAGCCCCTCCCTACCCGTATACTCCACCACCTCCTACTTTAGTCATAGTCCGTTTTCTGATGTATTTTTCCCCACCTCCTGACTGTATGAGTGAATGGAAAGGGTGTGGGATGCTCTGACCTAGATATTCCCTGGGGGCGAGCAGCTCTTACTGGGCTTTCGCCGCTCACCGAGTCAGATACTAAAGAATGCGCCCTCACAATGTCCGGGCCCGCCGCCGGCCGGAAGCCTGGCCCAACTCAATGGGTGCATATACAATAGAGTGGAGTGGTGACGGCGTTGGTGATGGTGAAAGTGGTGTTGTGGTGTGTGTGCTGGGCGGGGGGGGGGGGTAAGTGTCTGTATAGGTGTGGGCTTCTTGCTATCACTTGTAGATGCCGATAGTTTGAGTAGTTGGGGGCTAGGGTGGGTTGGGTAGAAGAGAGAATGGGGGATGATCAAGGGGTGGTGGTTAAGGCTGAGACAGGACGTGAGTTAGGGAGGGGAGTAGGGAGAAGGGATGGGAGGGTTAGGTGTAGGGGAACTGTATAGAGTGGAGAGGGACAGGAGGAAGGGGTGGTGTTGACGTAGTGTAAGCCACAATGGCCAGACGGGGTCTGTCCATAAATCAGATAGCTAAACCCATTTCATTAACGAGCCGCAGGATGCTATGATAACCCGGCACAAGACGTAGGGTCCCGGCGCCCAATGCCACAATGCTGGCCAGTGGCACCGCCCACCCCCGCCTGGCTCCCGGCGCCCAGTGCCTTATCTCCAGGCAGCAGTTGGAGAAAAAGCCGACCAGCGGCCACTGGACAGTAAACGGACATGACGACCAGGTGCATCACTCATGGCGACATGCCCTCGACACTGTCAGATAGGGCGTTTGTATAATACAGCCTACCACTATGCCTATTGAGACCGATCTCCAACTAGATGTAACAATAGTGAAACATTATAAATAGCCATTCTACAAAAAGGGGAATTGTGGTTTGTATTCTCGATGTAAATCATTGTGGTTTGTATTCTTTCACACATGTTCATCATTGTGGTTTGTATGTACATCATTGCC
Source organism: Acholoe squamosa (assembly GCA_949317995.1). Taxonomy (NCBI): domain Eukaryota; kingdom Metazoa; phylum Annelida; class Polychaeta; order Phyllodocida; family Polynoidae; genus Acholoe; species Acholoe squamosa. Next base: position 39,395,260 of record OX439042.1, on the reverse strand, counting down.
TGTCAATTTCCCTGAGAGCTTTTATTTGGAGAAGAGAACCGTTGACTTGCTACGGGTCATATGAATGGATCAAATGAATAACTAAATCTACACGATTTTAGTCTAGTCACAATCCCATCACCGGTTCTAGCTATGATTGGAATGTGTATCTATCATCTAATAGGCCTGCTTATACTTCGACTCCCGGGCTTGGATAACCACAGTAGAAACTATTTTGACAGTGTAGAATACCCACTCCTAGTTGTGAATTTATAGCTCTATTAAAAGCGAACACGTGCGATAAAAACCTGCAGAGAATGAACATTGCATAATGGCAGTTGTATACCCCTCCCCTCGCCAATTGATGGCAAGGTCAGTGGTGTAAGCCCCAATTGTGTAGCTAGATTAATGGTTGAAATCTGGCCTACGAATTGACGGCCACTTGTCATCTTGTGATGGGTCCTCGTGTAAACGAGCGACAACATGCGAACACGGAATTAACATGTAACTTAATGAGGGGACCGTTAATAAAGCGTCGTCCCTCCGTAATATGATCACTATCAGGCTGGGTTTTTGTCAATGCGGTTATGCCACCCCTTCTATGTATAATGAAATGAGGCTTCATCAAAAGATGATGTATCCTGCATTGAAAGGCTAATTCCGGTTTTAAGGGGAAGAGGGTATTGTATATGCGTTTGCATCATGTCTCCTTATTAGTCCTATATTGAAACATGTTTGTCATTTTTATGTGGTTGTTTTTTTCTTTAATTATCATTTATATCTGTTGCTAGTGAACTTGATGGGCAAGCGAAGTCAATGTTTATATATGCTACATCTCGTAAAATAGCCATAATATGATGCATGTGCAAGTGTAATTATGCATTTGAAATATCAATATCTACTTACATATGAAGTCTTATAAAAATATTGTCTTCTTTTTCTTTTGCAGAAATCATTTGATGCATAGAGGTATCTATTGTCCACAGAGGTAAGTTTACGTCACAGATGTTGAATTATTTTAATGACAACTATGGTAGACAGTGCTTAATGTTAATCATGACCTAAACACAGATGCCACTGTGCCCAACTAGCATATGAATAGATCAGCGTTAGGTTGGATCCCATTTTAGACATGCCCATGTGTAGATAGTTTCAGTATGATGTCAATACCGTACACATGTGGTCATGAATTTATTACAACTAGATCTACCCACACACACACACCAGCCCCAATACATAACCAAAGAGGACAAGGGACCAGGATATTAATGACGCTCATACCTCTATAACATGCTCACATGACCGACAGCTTGATGCCCACAGTTGGTCTTTGATCTATACTCTGTGTGTGGCGGGGAAGGGGAAGGGGGGAGGTCAATAGTCCAATACAAGTGATTGGTGAAACAAAGGGCTGGGTTTCAACACTGACCTTTGTTCACCAAGCAACATGATACTAGGTTCCATAGTTTGTTCACTCCAGGGTGGTTTTGTTTTAATGAGTCTCACTCCAGGGGGTGGGGTGCCATAGGGGGTATGGAGGTTGGGGGTCAGAGGTGTGGAGGTCGATGCCTCTGGGCATGGGTTCAGATGTGGGAGGGGGGTGTATAGGGGAGAATGGTGCGTGACAGGCGTTTTGCATACTGTCACGGTGTGTGAGTTAGTAGGTGGTCACGACGCCCAGCACCATGACTACAGACAACTAGCGTTACCATGGACACCTGTCGATCTCTACCACCATCTGCACACTATAGAGAAACATGCTGTCAAGCCTACAAGGACTCCTATACCCCATTTTCACCATTACCCCACCACTTCGTTCATTCAGCTAACGCCAACACTAAAGGGATTCCAATAAGGTGGCCTTGAACCGTCTGCAGTGCCATATCACATAATGGGTTCACACATTATTACCATAGTATTACGCCTTTATTGTAGCCTTTCAGAGGTAATCCCTGAATGGGGGTTCTTAATGAATGCACAGCCACACACCGTGCCCAAACCTAACACCCATACATCGGCCATTGTGTGTGGGATTAGGAAATTAGCAAATCCAATCACACATGCTTTGTATGAAATAAGCAAGGTGTGTGATGGTGACGGGGAAGATGGAGTGCGTGAGTATAAGACTAGGGTTTACATTTACCCTTTAAATGTCGCTGATATCTTAATGCATCATGGCGATTATTCTAAGGCTATATCCCTGCATCAGGCTGACTCTAGCGTGTTGATACAGGTACTCTTCATATAGTTACCACTGAGGGGTCAACATGATACGTGAATGCAGCCCTATAACACGTTAATGCAGACTTGCCAAGGCGGCACTCATGTATGCATCATTATTACCAATTTGCATAATGCATTAGTGGTAATTAAAGGGTTATAGGTGGGTAGGGCTTGAATGTATAAAAAAACAATTATGTGTGCAATATCATTATATACACCTCGGAACAAACCCAATCCTTTTAGCCGTTTGTGAGAGGTCCTGCTACTGAGATAGTCGGGCAAAGGAGAAAAAATGCAATTTACTCTGAGAGGCTTATATCCCGTGGACTATACTGACATGGTTTTGATCCTCCCTGTGGCACTGGATCCCTACAGATATTGTTTGTGCTTGCCTCTCCCTATCCGATCTTTGATAGGCCCTTTAACCCAAAATATCAGCCCCATGGACTAAGTGTATACTATACGAAGTATTCTGTTGGTATTGCCTATGTACAAGGCCTTATAGTTAATATAGTCCGCTAGTATAATACATAACAAATGGAAGACTAGTGTCTGAAGGACGACTTCCACATAACATGCCAATAGTTTCCTCATTGTCTCCAGATGGCATCTTTTTATATTGGGTGGAAATTTCCTCTTTTCCCCCATTTGATTCCAGGGTGTGGAAGCGTTGGTGTATGCGGTCTTGTGTGACCGAGAATTTTCTGATGGTTGTAGGTGTAGATGTTTTTCGATGTTCAATAGTTGACTCCAAAGTTATAAACATTTTGTTTGGGATGTTACCCAACAGAAGGGTATGAGAAAAATGACATACTCACACTGAAAACATGGACGATCCGAAACTAGTCAGCGGTGACCACTTTAGGTCCTCAAGTTGACGATACCTAAAACTACAGCTTTAGGTAGTCAAAATGACGACTTTAGGTCGTCATCCTGACGACCTGAGTCATCAGGATGACAATACTGACAGTACAGAGTCATCATATTGATGACTCAGGTCGTCAGAATGACGACTTAAAGTCTTCATTTTGACTACCTAAAGTTGTAGTTTTAGGTATCGTCAACTTGAGGACCTAAAGTGGTCACCGCTGACTAGTTTCAGAACTTCTAGGTTTTCAGTGCACCAATAATGATGGTAAAGAGAGCCACACAATACAGAATTAGATGGCTAGAAACGTTGGAAATGATGAGCGCAACAAACTGTCTTATTGTAGGTTTAATATTGTGATAGCATCTCTGATAAAACATTTTACACAAAGTCTTACAAGGAAGAAACATGGTTATCTGGTAATTCTTTTTCGTAAATATATTTTTACTCTAGGTACCATCTGGTATGTAAAATGTAAACAAGCAGCAATACACATGTCAATGGCCCACTGGCAGTTGATGTATTAGCAAACATTGATATAAATATGTAATAGAAATGGGTTACCTACTTTAACCAAGCGCAAACAGAATCAAACAGATTGAAGGAACCTTGAAGTGATCTATGCCTATAAACCCCCCTCAAATCTTGCGTCCAAAGAGTAGCCCCCCCCCCCCTACATCGCTCACTCAGACAGAGACTTTAGGGTCTTTGGTGGCTGACGGTGCTCTTCTATGTTCCGACACCTTTAATCTTGGCAAACTGTCACTCATCAAAGACACTACATGCGTCTATGGTCTTCCATGTTGCTGCTGGTGACCCATTGTTTTACTTCCCTATAGGCAACGTAGCCCGCACGGTCCCCACTAATGAAAGACGGCCACTCCGAGTTTTACCGAGGTCACATCCCCCAGCGCTGGTTGTTTGATAGACGGCCGGCGCGCCCCCTAGCGAGTACGCTCTGAATACAGACAATTGTGGGCTGCCTTTGGTATATCTTATTTAGTCTGTTGATTGCAATCAGAATCTTGTATTAGTGGACGTCAAGACTGGCCTGTGAAGGTAACAAAGATGTAGATAGAGATGGAAAAGAAATATAAAAGAAGGGAAGGAGTCGGGGAGATATAGGGTATATACTGGGAAAGAGGAAGATAGACAGAGAGATCGATGTGGAAACCATGATGCAGGTGTTGGCACTTTTGATGTGTCTATCACGACACATTTTCAATTTAAATGTTCAGTTTACACGCCATTGCTCTAGCGGATTTCCTTTCATGAAAACATGTACCTGTTCGTGGCCTTCCCCCAGGTATCTCATGACCAGCTTATTTACAAAGCACACCTGTAGGCGCCAAATTAGCGTTTTCTGGCATGATTCACTGAATTTCAGCATACGCACATATACCTTGCACCTTCGACTAGTATATATCCAAGGTTGGGTGAAGGTAACTATCTGTATACTATGGAAAGCATCGTTTTTACAATGTGTTTGTATAAAAGCTTCCAATACCCCAATCCCACCTCTCCCCAACTCGACCTCCTGCTGACACGAGCAGTTCATGCAGGGAAGATGCGCCAAGTGTAGCCAAAATGTTGCTTTTTGATCAATATGCCAGAGGGCAGCTCCTCCTGGCACGGAAACTGGTAGTGGTGGGTAGAAATAGGGGGGGGGGGAGGGTCTGCCATTTTGCACTACTCATACCACCCGTCCCCTAGCCCTCACATACTCATAAATACGTGCTGATATACAGTCCTACCCCTCCACCCCTCCCGCACATACACAGACTGACATGCACATACATGTACTAAGTTTGCCGTGCACACCAGATACAGATACAGCGAGGAGGGCGAGGCAGGTGGACAGGGAGGCTATGTTGCCGTGGTACCATACACACTGCATTGTAGTATAGCAGATAATGGGGAGGCAGAATAGGTGGCATGCAAGATAGTGGAGGGTGGAGGCAGTGGGGAGGGGATCTACACAGACAGGGATAATCCCCGGCTTGGGGAGGCCTCCATTGAGGGCACCGGGAGGGAGGGCACTGGGGGGTTCTGAATACAGCTGGCATGAGCTGCTCGTCCGGCGCCCAGTACGTGCCAGGTGTAGCTCATGGGTCTTATACCAGGCGGCCTTTTACAGTCTCCACCTATATAAAGTCACCAGGAAGGTCATAGGTACCACTACACTAGATGGCATCTTATGGTGTTCTCCTTCACCTGGGTTCAATACCAACAGAAATAACATCCCCAATAGCAACAACATCAGCAACAATGCTTATCGAACTGACAATGGCAATGATATTTTATCAAGGTACTGATAAGGTCGGTTTGGATTGACATGTCCTAGATTCACCATGGAGAACTAAATAATGTGGTCTGAGATTGCTGCAAAGAGTGGTCAAATACAACGGAAATTCTCCACCAAACCCGATAATGACATTGGTTTGACTTTTTATCCCACTTTCCCTCAAATCTGAAGCTCCATTTTGTGTATCATCAAAAACCCAGTCAAAGATTTCTGACACGCTAACCCTCCCATCTCCAATTGGCACATTGGGGCATAAACGATTGTAATAGAAGAGCCCCTCAATTTGAAAAAAAATGAAACAATGTAACGAAGAAAAACAATAGTATAGCGACAGCAAAAAAAAATGTTAAAAACAATAACATCAGACACACTATAAAAAGAAATGTCGCCAAAATGACGGCGGAATACTTGTCCCAAAGTTGCCATGTTCTTCGTTATTTTCACAGAGATGCCTTCGACCTCTGTACTACAACCTGGAGCGTCTTGTAAAAACCATGCTTGTTCACTGCAATACATTTACGGTGACTTATTGTTCAATTTTACGTGGATCGCTCGTAGAATCAACAGTTGTTTTTTTTCCAGTGCATGATGGCAATACTACTAACAAAAGCGGTGGAACAGACAACAGCAAATTGCACAACAAAAAAGTTATTGACTGCTCAATGATATTGAAAGATGGGAGTCGCTAATGTGCATTACGGAAAATGGTCAAAAATTGACTCATCTTGTTCAATTGTTTTCTGTTCCGCTGACAGTAATTAAAACAGCTATTAGGTAGCTGTTCCCGATAAGATTTTTCAATAAAAAGTAGAAAAGAGGAAGCGCGAAGACAAGCACATTCTGGGTCTTTTGGCTATGCTCAGCTAAGTAAGTGTATACTGGTGTTTCTTTTTCATTTTCATTTTGCCTATCTTTGAGGGAAAACCAACGAGAAGAGATGTCCGTGTAAATCAGGCCCTTATCTTTCATCCGTACCATACTGTTATTGTTTTGTTGTTTTTGTTGGTTTTTTTTTTTTTCAAAACAGAATTCATCGAACAATTTCCTAGATAGAATAAATGAAATCTCGTTCTGTATAAAAAGGAGTTTATGAAGCAATGAGTAAAACACCATATCAACACTGTATGGTTGAAGAGCTATTACCTATTTATGATATACCTTATATGTATTTTATAACTAAGTCGACGTGGGAGGTGTGGGTGGTCAGGAAGAGTGATGGAGTGGCATCATCTCCTCCTGTATACTGCTTTACCATGGAAAACGATTCTCCATAGCTGTAGGTATATAAGACTACCCCGCAGGTGGATGCATTGGTCCCCAGCTCCCATCAGTAGGTAGATAAATAAACCTTATTGCCAGTTTGCTGTCAATGCTATGGTCTGCCCCCCCCTAAACTTATCCCATCAGTCCGCCCATATCATACCTAACAACAACCCTACATTTGCCCTGCCACCTTCACAGGATTTACTCTAACCCACGCCCACTCGGTATGTCAGTTTCTCCTGCCCCCCCCCCAAGCACTAGCCATATATAGGCTATGAGTGGCTCACACTGGAGGAGATCCATAGGCAGCAGAATACCAACAACACAGGAGAAATAGGAGGATGATGAGTAGTGGGCGGCGGCACGGCAACGCCACGAGGAGTCAGGCAGTAGTAGTACATGCAACCAGGCTACTGGAGCAGGCACAGCCAGTCTCTCCTGGAGCGTGGCGCCGACCAGAAGGTACAGGAGGAAGGAGGGATACAGTGAGCTGCTCCTAACCACATACAGGAGCAGCTAAGTGCCATCCCACCCACCCACCCTCCTTCACCCCACCTCACACCCTCACCCACTGTACCACCTGAGGCTCTGGTACCACCAAGGCACGGGTGGGAGGGAGGCGGGGTGATGCTTTCCTCCTCCAGTGTGATAGGAGCCGACCCTGGAGGAACAACCCACTGCTGGTGGTGGAGGTGGAGATCGTTGCATATGGAGAAAGAGGCTTTAGTCTCACCGGCAATGCTTATTGTGTCAAGAAGGCAACAATAGTTTTACCATTTTGACTACAACTACTACATCTATCTTCCCGAGAAGATGCTGGAGGCCTTAAGGTTCGAACAAACAGCAGGACACCTGTAATACTGAAGCCGACCCTTTGATCCAGTGCCGCATACACAGGCTGTGTTAGGCATGTATGAGCATTAAAGCCTTCCATCAGTTACACCGTGGAGTAACATATTCTTCCCTGTATCACCTGTACTACACTGGTGGTGTTGGTGGTGGTGATGCTGGTGCAGGGTGGTGTCAGCGGGAGTGATAATAACGGTGGTGGTGGTGGGTGGTGGTGGTGAACACCAGCTGTGTCATTGTCAACCCACACCCAGTGCCGTCAGCATGTAGACAACAACAAACAGTGGGGATGTTGGTCAGTGAGAGCCTGGCCGTGCTGCGGCCTACATGGACTACCCTCCCCATCACCACCCATACTACCAGCATCCTTAAGCTTATACTACACCTGTACACAGGAGGCCATACCTATACCAGCACTACACGGAGTACTCTACAGTCTGCTGCATGACAAGCTCGAGGAAGCAGGCACAAGTACAGGTAAGAACCAAGTATAGCAGCACTGCTAAATGCATACACTGGAGGTACCGTGCTGTGGGGGAGATCCTCTCTTGTGTTGTTATTATTGTACTCAACATGTTGTGGGGGAGAGTGGCCAATAGGCGTGGTGAGAGGAGAGCAGTTCTGGATGGTGGGGTTGATAGATGACTTGGGTTGGGTACATGATGACCACCGTGAACAGTGGGGGTCAGTGTATCAGTATCTTATGATGTCGGGGTTTCCCGCGCTGAAGTTAAAATATCGTCTGCTAGCCAAGAGCCGAGGTAAACACCTGCCACTGTCTGCAACACACTGTTAGAAGCCATACAAAAAAGGTCGCGGATTGCTTGACTTCTCACACATAATTACATACATGTACTGGTGTTCCATCCCCTGGACTGATGGTGTGAAACAGGGGGATTAGGAGTTGACAGAACTAAAGGTCTCGCATCCCAGGAGAGCAGACATTCACCGATCCAACATGAACATACATCCTGCTTACGGTGACATCAACATGTCCTATGTATCCCCAGGAGCTGCTTGGAGTGTCAGTGAGATGTTTATCATATTATAAGGCCTCCCTGGGATGTTCTATTGCAGGTCTCTGCTGATGAATAAAGGAGATTATTGCTTATGACAGCTCTACAAAATGCAGATGTAGTAAACGTAAATGCAATTAGACAGCAAGCCGCAACGTTTTGTGTTATCAAGACAAGGGGCATACGTTCCTTCTACACCCTGCCAAGGGCAATATGTAGGCGACAGAAGATAAGTCCAATATGATTGCATTTACTGACGGGAAAGAAATGTGGTTCCAATGCTTAAAAAAGGGTGGTGTCTGCATATGCAAATGCAGATATCTATAACTCTTACAACGAACGTAATGCATGATGTTTTTTATTCAAGAAAGATTCATCGATCTATCCAAGCGAGCCCGCATGGTATTTCTCTTAGCATTTTTCATTTCTACAAATTAACCTAATTCCATCTAGCGTACCAGACAGTTTCATATCCTGGGAACTGGAATGGTGTTAATTAAATAAGTAATGACTATTAACAATACTTCACAGCAGAGGATGGCCAATTGACATGTATACAACTCAGCAGACGAGATTTATTCATGCTTGCACTAAGCAGGATACACAGCACAGGTGTAGACTTTGCTGAGGGTGGGAATTCCCGGTCTTGATTGCTCTTGCCTCTGGCTCTAAGCAACGAATGACTTGTGTTGTCTCATCGACTGCGTCATGACTAATAGCGGGCCAAGTCATGCAGACCAGGACGTCATTACAAGACGCAGGCTTCCCACCATCAGAACGTATGCCGCCCAGTCAACCAGCATCACACGGCCGGATAAACCCCAAGCAGGAAAAGAAGTCCTTGTTTTAGATGTGCAGTGTATCATTGCTGCTGGGAAGGTTTGGCATGTGTCAGTCTGTGTTTATGTCCTCGTGCTGGGCTGGGCCAGGCGGGGTTGTAAGGTTAAATATAAGTCTACTATAAGGCCCGCTGGCTAGGATTAGTTCCACCACATGACACTGGGGATGTGGCGTGTTTAATAGAGAAGAAGGGTATGCATACATGTGTGTCACTCCCGCTTGCTGTTGGCACTGGTCCAGATAGAGCCTCACAGGAGTAAACCTTACGGAATTGGATGAGATCATGTTTGAATATCCAAGTCCAGGACACCTTGCAGCTTTTATGTGTGCCATTCCATGCCTTCAAAGAACAATGTTGCTTCGTGTGCTTGTAATGACAGAAGGATGGGAACATTAGCTGATATCTTGGGGCCCTTGATAGAAAAGCCTATGTCACTGAGCCCTGTGTCACATGTAGACGTTTGACGTTAAGAAATGCCCTTTGTCACATTTCTCTTGTGTAACCATGTCCTATGTCAATTTTAAGGACCAGCTGTGGCCCCATGTCGAATTTAAGAAATTGCCATGTCACCTTATCGATTTTTGGGGTCGAGAGCCATTACCTTGTCAGATATAGAGAGTGAATCTATGAGTAGCTAGTAGATGCGCCTTATTGCAATCCATATACCGAGACTATGATAGATCGAGATTTTTTATCAATATAAGAAGCTTACTACTAAAATTTAAGTCATCTACGCTTATCCTTATATGAAATGTACAAGAAGCACAGCACGAACGTTTGGGAATAAAAACATGCTCATTTTGACTGACATCACACTGGATTAGGGTAGCCGAATCAATATTGGCCTAGATTGGTTTGTCAATCATGTCAAACATTTTTACTTGATTTATGCCCAAAAGCGATGGGTCCCGTGCGTGACACGTCCAGTGCCAATTCGCGTCCAATCCTTCCGCCATTGAAGACAATTATCCGTGGCGCCAATGATGTCGGCCGTTACATTCTCGTGTGGGCGCTGACCTTCAGGTTGGAACACGGGATGTGAATGGTTGATGGATATGCCCCTGGTGCCCGTTGGGCGCGGTCAGTAGGAGAGCGATACCCATGTGAGGCATGACTGCCGCCCAGTAGCTATGATTGACAGTTGGTGCTATGGCAACAGATCACGTGACCTCTCGTCTAGAAAGCCCGTCAAGATGGCGCATAGAGTGCTTTGCTCCTTGGAGCCCTCAGAAACACCGGTATTATTTTGTCAGCTTCCAGTCCTATCATTTTTCATTCCATATCTAACCTGTCTTCTCACCATGCAGTCACCAGTAGCCCGTAGGTCCATGCTAGAAAGAGAGAATAGTTGGCTTTCATAACATGAAGAATTCTGTTAAAACAATAGACTATAAAGCTTAAGAATTAGATGAACTTGGTCCTGAATGTCTGGTTTTGACAATTTAGAGAGTCTGTTATACCTTTAGGAGTACAATGTATGTCGATACACAAGGTGAAAATCTGGTCAAAGTTTTCTCACCCATCTAAATAGGTAATCCCATTGGGACCAGTCCTATCCCCTTTATTAAGGGGGCCTGTAGATTCAATGGCTGTCGGTGGTGACCACCATAGAGTGTGGAGCCCCCAGGTTCCCTAACCCTGCTCCACTAACAGACATATGGCTATTCATCGCATGTGTATACATTCCGTAAGCATTCCGACCCAACCAACACCCAAAGATGCGAATCATGAAAGCGGCTTGGAGAGAAATCGGTTTACTACATTTGTATCTAACAAAAATTACCCCAGATAGAGAAGCCTATGATTGAAAGACAAAGGATGCCGAGTTAAAGGTAGAGTTTTCGACCGGAAAGAAAAGAAAAGGGGGATTACTTCCACTCTAGTGGAATGGCTTCCTTTCTCTGAATTGCCTCAGACGCAACGTGAAAGGAGACAACAGAGGTATAAAGATCCCACACTGTATCAGCCCCCTTTGAGATTCGCCATGTGAAAGGGAATTACACTTTGAATAGTGATAACATCTCTGGTTCGCTTTTTGCCGTTTGATACTGCAACTTTGGGACTCTTCGTGATAGACTTGTCCTATCGCTGTAAACGTTATCTCCGATAGCTAGATAATCATGACGGAGTGTGTTGGGCTTCGGTGCAAGAAAATTCTATTTGCCAGTTGAATATGCCAACATACAGAGAATTGATGTCATGATTATTGAGTCTTATCCCAGTTGGAGTCAATTGGCTAGAGGCACAACCCGGCGCAGCGGAGCTTTGTAGCAGGCGATGAGCTATGGCCATTTTCTTAATGTGGAATTCAAGTTAGTTCTATCTAGTGCAATGAATGGCGCCTGGATGGGCTACGAATTTTCTAATATAGAAGAAGACTGGTCCTGGTCTCTCTTTTGAAACTAGTTATCAAAACTCTCTACCCAAGGTTACAAATGCCACTGAAAACCTAGAAGTTCTGAAACTAGTCAGCGGTGACCACTTTAGGTCCTTAAGTTGACGATACCTAAAACTACAACTTTAGGTAGTCAAAATGACGACTTTAAGTTGTCATCCTGACGACCTGAGTCATCAATATGACGACTCTGTACTGTCAGTTTTGTCATCCTGATGACTCAGGTCGTAAGGATGATGACCTAAAGTCGTCATTTTGACTAACTAAAGCTGTAGTTTTAGGTATCGTCAACTTGAGGACCTAAAGTGGTCACCGCTGACTAGTTTCCGATCTTCCATGTTTTTAGTGTGGGCAATTTTACCATAGGGGATTTGCAATGATGTGCGAGAAGGATTTGGGATGTGTAGTTGGAACAAAATATGCGAAACTGACGATATGGACATTCCATGACACTATGTATAGTAAAGCATCGTTAACACACAGTTTGAATTCTACGTAAATGCACATTTGTTTATTAACATTGATATACGCCCTGTTTGGATGGAATCATGAGGGGTGAATAACTGAGGCAAGCAGTGTGAGAATACAAGTGTGCTCCAAGAGGGTGTTTCTAAAACATCGAAATGTGGCTTGTGTGGTAGGTACCTCAGGAGACAAAAGGCACTCACCACCCAGCACTGAGAAAGTACATGTATCATAATCTCTGAAGCAGACTGTGTTGTTAAAACTGCTCCACACACACACTTGAGTGATTTTTCAGGAGGGTGTTTCTAAAAGATTTGATATGAGTTCTGTTGTAGCTGCTATTCCCCAAACAGAACTGACTCACCTTAGGAAGTTGATTCTCTGTTGTGTTGTCAAAAGGTAATTGATGAGAGATGGGGTTCAGGAGTGGTCCAGAAGTGGTGTGTACTTCCAAAGTAACAACCCATTCCCAGCTAGTCCCTTCCTGCAATGTCCTGGCCTAAGTAATATATAATTTGAACCTTGAAGTGTTTAGGTGTGACCAAACATGGAACCACTTCCTTCACTTTCACACCTATTTCAGAGGAAGTCAAATCAATCAAATTATTTTATTAAAGGTGGGAAGTCGGTTCTCAAGGTGGAGACGAGCTAAACGTTTCGAAACACCCTCCAGTGGAACGAATTATACAGAGGTGCCTTTCTCAGTACCTTTTCATAAGTTTAATTTATGTGTGTAGCAAAACATAATTCAATGGTAGTTGGACACATGGACATGAGGTACTCATGCACATACACAGATCAGTACCGGTCGACACCCGGGTACCTACTAAGAACACAGTACTAAAGGGAGTGACTACTGGTTAGTCACTTCCTTAGCACTCACTTAGCACATTTTAATAGACAGTCATAAGAATCAACTTTTGGATAAACAAGAGACAAGTGAGTGGCCCAAATATAGTCGCTTTCTTTTGGGTATGGTCTGCTTCGACAAAAGTGCCTTTCTCTATTTCGGAAACCCCCTTTTGAAGTGCATTGTTACAAAATGCAAGGGCACTGATCAATATGTGATAGAACGGTAAAGTAGGCCTACAGATCTATGCTTAGTGGACCATGAAGATGAGAGCAAAGATCTGACAATGAGAGACTAGAGAATGACCTGGAATTGGGGATGCAAACTTCAGCTAGCCCAGATCTGGGGTACAGGGAGCATTTTGATGTGAGTGAAAGTTGGGTGCATGGACTGAGAGTTACTTTCCAAATGAGATCTTCGCTATGGCGGACAGTGATTATAATGAGGGAGATCCTGGAGATGTAACATCTCTGTGGTGGATCTTAGCACTGATTGAAAGGTGACTTGGCAGCTCGCCACCCCCTCCCCATATCCCCTTCATTGTCCTCTGCACAAGGCACAGCAGTCGACGACGGCCAGACTCTTTCATTTAACCACACTCTACCATACTGAAAATTGGCTATGATGAATGAACTGCCCTCGCCAACTTTATGATGGTAAGAAGAACCCCTAGAGTTGCTACTCTTCCTCCCACTCCTCCCTCTCTTTCCTCTCATTCAGTCAGGCACTGCTGGCCAAGATCACTCCATCTATTGAAAGGGCCTTAGACAAAAAAAAACACAAAAGGGAGGCTTTCAAATGAGAGGTGGGGGAAACTGGTCCTAGTGGCCGTCACATTTGGCCGCAGTGATTGTGTGCTGCCGCCTGGCAGGCGGGCACAGATACCGTTGCTGCTGATGAACACAATCTGTACTGTATCGCCAACTGGTGCGCTGCTATATAGTGGGGTCGTTACTTCTGACAACCGGCGCCAGCCTCTTATGAATTGCACATACAGTTGTCGTGGGACGGTCAGACTTTGCGGCTCTATCGTCCCGGTTTATCACGCTGCTAGGGCAATAAGACGCAAACTCCGACTTGGAATTTGTACCAATCTGTAGATCTTTTAGCAGAATGATTGGTGACAGGGAGGCTGTCCCTACAGGCAGACTGGGGCACCACACATATATTCTACTTTATGAGATTCTGGCCCAAGATATGAGAGGGCTTTTGGCGACGATAGCAGTTGGTCTGGTGTGTAGCAGGAGCAGGAGGGTTGTGATGGAGATCTGAAGTAAGTAGGGAGTAGGACAGGGGAGGGGGTGGACGGTGGTACAGGAAGGGTTGTCACAAGGAGTAGCCTGTCATCGGGACTCGCTCCCGGTCATTCCGTGGCTTTCTGACCGAGGTCAATCTATCAAGGTCAGGTCAACCTTGCTGCCCATCCGACTCTTTGTCATTGGGACGTCAGTGAGGCTGGAATAGGGGACGGGGGCGCTACGATAACGACGCCATGTCCTGCCCCGCGCCAAGACCCTTTCCTCGCTCAGGCCTGGCCTCTAGTTGAGACAGGGATCTTGTCCGGTGTACGTAGAGGGCACGCTGGGAGCTTGAGGAGGGGGCATCACTGTCAGTAGACTGTACTCAATCACCTCGTTCTTCGCCATCCTTCCGCGGCTGAGGCCTTTATGGCGGCCTCGCCGACCCGGCCGTCTCCGATAGGCGACGCCACCCGCTCTGTAGGGCCGTTTGATACTACTACTCACTGCAGCTGCGCGAGACACCGGCCGCCGACTTCCGGTGCCCCAGAGCCGCTGGCAAAGGGAGAAGGCGAATGAGGCTGGGGTAGATGATGTATCCTGGATTTATGAATCGGGGAGGGAAACGCCCGATTGAGACCAATTGAGACCGATGGGCGCCTGCCCGCCAAAGAGTCAACGCTGATGGCGACCCTTGGCTCATTGAGTGCGGCGACAAGCGCTTTTTGATGTATATATACATACTAGGTGATATAGCAGATGCATACCTAACACCTTACTTTCCGACCCCACCTCTTATACCGCCTTTTAGCTGACCTTGTAAGCGTTGACTCCGTATGATACCGTTTCCTTGTCTTTCCATTGTCCTGTGTATCCGAGTATACAGGCAGAAAGACAATAACATTACAGTTAACTCTTATCTTTCTGATACAGGTTTAATGAGCTATTCTTATGCCTACAATGCATAGGGCATATCTCAACACTGTAAATGGGCCACCTACTGGATCCAATATTAAAATGCACAAGAACATGTGATTAAACTAAAGGTGATGGCAGCTTACCCAAATGAATTTACAAAACTGAGCTATTTGCCTTTAAAAAAAGTGTTCATGTTCTTGTCAGCGAACTTTAGCCGCCAACGAAGGGTGAATTATGGCGCCCTCAAGGCTTTTTCATCCTCACTTTGCCGATACAAAAAGAATCCATAATGAAGACTGGTTGTGTGAGTGATGCGGTGTATGATTGAGGGGAGAAATAAGCTCTCCCCCATTGTTATTGGCAGTTCCATGAGAGACCAAGACCGATTGAGGCGGGAGGTGTTTTTCGCGCGCCATCATCGGCGGTATATCCGATACTGTGCCCATTATCAACAAGCACCCAACCTACACCCTACCGACTCACTACCCCATCCAACCCACCCGCCCTCCTTTCCTACAAAAACCTACCTGCCATCAGTGTATACGACCAGTCACCACTCCCTACCGAACGGACAGAGCTAGTCCTAAGCTGCCTGGTTATTGTGTCCTCGCCACATATATGTGGTGTTATATTTGAATCGGGGGCGGGGGGAGCTGATTCCCGACCAGATTCCATGGTACAAACCCTTACCCTATCCACTCAATCTGTACATCTAACACCCGGGAGCACGTCACTTAACACATTACCACGAGCTACCTCAAGCTGCTACCTCATTACTTTTTTCTTCTGATGTCGGCTATTTCAGTATTTTTTGTGAATGTTTTATGGCGATTTTTTTCACTCTCTTCGCCGTTGACTCTTTTTCCACATTGCCTCTCCGTTCATTATTACTGCTACCCTCGCCCACCCTTATTGTCCACCACCGACCAACGTCCCTTCCACTGATAGGAATGTTTGTGGAATACGTAAATATTCATAGTAGGGATGTCATCGATATTCACAATATCGAGGTATCGCCATTATTCAAATAGTGAATATCGTATCGACACTGGAATTTTAATTTCAACATTTATTATCATTTTGAAGAAATTTTTACATTTGTGAGCCAGCAAGCAGAAATGGGGGTTCCTCCGGGATTTGGTACCTGTTTTAGCCACCAGGGGGCACTACTATGTGCTAGAATAGGAAAAATATGGACAATCCAATGATTTTTGATAAAACATTCTATTTTTTGGGGAAAGGGTCCATATTTGGCATTAAAAAGAATGTTTTTAGGCCAAAATAGGCATTTTTATTGATTTCTGTTGCCATAGAAACATTATTTTCATTCTAAATAAGAAAATCAATGATCCCATTTGAAGGAACATTTCACAAGGTCCACTCTGGTGTAAACAGAATGAAAATTTATGCTAAGTTAGCTAATTAGCATAAATTATGCTAATTACAGATGTATCTCATAACCAATGGGACTTATGGCT
The DNA here is from genome assembly GCA_949317995.1 of Acholoe squamosa. NCBI lineage: Eukaryota > Metazoa > Annelida > Polychaeta > Phyllodocida > Polynoidae > Acholoe > Acholoe squamosa. The sequence goes on along the minus strand of OX439042.1, from coordinate 39,378,572 downwards.
TATTGACATTCACAAAATGGTCATACCTACCCATATTTAGCAAGCCATTCCTCCAAAACTAACAGGAGTATCTTCTCATGCAATATATCACTGTAAAGCTAGTGATCTGAATTTTAAAGTTGACTTCTAGCATGGAGCACCCTTTCTCCTTGCCTCTACACATTTGATGACAAATTGTTGGTATATTGTAGTTTTTGGAGTGATCTTTGTTGCAACGTTTCGACTAATTTTATTAGTCTTCTTTAGCCTTTTTGTGCCCAGAATTATTTGAAGATTTTACATTATTTTACATTATTTCACGATTTCATTTTTTGTTTTATAAGACCATGTGTAATTTCGATCTTCTTCCTTGATAAGGGCTTGGCATATTACATTTTCTTAATTCTCATAACTCAGTGAAGACTTTCAGTCAAGGATGTGATACTACTGGTCAGGCCTAGTAACCATAGTTACCAAAACATTCCATTTGTTGTCATTTAGTGGTATTTGGTCTCTATATATATCCATAATCCCTCCAATCCTGAGACATTTGAAAGCTGATTTTCCTGCATGCATCTACATGTGCTGGCACACAGGAAACATGATATGTTGTACTAGAAACAATGCATGGCTTATCTTTAGGATATGAGCACTTGCTGTAAAATATAGTGGAACCTATGTGTGTATGATCCATCATCATTTTGTTACCATATCAGATTTTAACTGGAGGGTTTCCTGTTAATGAATCACATAAAATGACAACTCATTTTCAAGTTTTGACACACTGTGCCTGGTATAAAGCAGATACAGCCAAATGAATAGTTGTATCATAATCGGGAGGTCATAAGCATTCCATAGAGGGTCTAACTTTGCAGATTGGACCAGTAGAAGTGTCTGGATGAAAATTGCCTTCAATATACATGCATTTAAGCACAAAACCGCGCTTAAATGCGCGCTTGGGCACCTAAGGGTTAGGCAAGATGATTATATACAGTTTCATGGGCCTAAGGTACTAAAAAATATCACATTTTATATGGTTTCCATGGCAACAATATGGAGCAACAAATTTGCATAGAGTTAACAATGTACAATAGTGCACTGAAAACATGGAAGATCCGAAACTAGTCAGCAGTGACCACTTTAGGTCCTCAAGTTGACAATACCTAAAACTACAACTATAGGTAGTCAAAATGACGACTTTAGGTTGTCAGGATGACCACCTGAGTTGTCAATATGACGACTCTGTACTGTCAGTATTGTCATCCTGATGACTCAGGTTGTCAGGATGACAATACTAGTTTCGGATCTTCCATGTTTTCAGTGTGGCCTGTGGTTATACAGCCTCACACATTGGATTCATTGGACTTTCACAATAAGTGGCAATAAATATTAATAAATATTAAATATTGAGACTTTTAAGAACCCTGGGCGGCACTTGGGTAGCCAAATATGCCCTTAAAAAAATATCTAACATGCAAGCATGAATTTTAAGTTCTTCAATAGCCTTTGTCTCTCATCCCCGAGCCATGGACTTGGCAACATGGTGGTCCAGAGTGATGAAGGAGGCGACGAGTGTTGGTGGTTCTTAGATGTGGGTTTTGTTGTTGGTGTGGGACTTCTGAGTGTGGTCTTGCCTGATTTTGGCGAGGTGAAAAAATGAAAATAATTCTCTGAATCCCCAGACATCTTATGACATGAATAGGCATGTTTGGTATCAAATTAAAGCTTAATGTGTCACTGATACAATGAGCTACATTAAATTTGCCTTCTCACAATGCTGTCAGGGCAATCAACTTTTAACCAGTAAACCGAATTTTATGCTGACAGATTTATACCTCCGAACTACTGAGACCCCTTAGTAATATTGCTAGGGTAGAGGGCAGATAAAAAGGGTGGTAACTAAATTTGCAATGATGCACTGATGATCTACAAAATTATATGAGTGTTGAGTGGTATGGACCCAACTTAAGGATTGAATACGGGGGGACAAAAAAAGAAGAGAAAAATTGGATATTTTCCTTCCCCTACACCATATTGCCCAAGGGATACACCCTTTGGACAGGTTTTGTTTGAGTTTTGTGCTTTTCTGTTATGGACCAGCCCATATGTCAAAATTATATGTGTGATAACCTGCTACCTTTCTGTTCATCTTGGAAAAGACAACCAACAGAAATACTCAATGGCTTGATTAAATTTATCCTGGTAAAGGCATTGTATTTTCAATTCCCCTCACAATTCGAAACACATATCTTTCAGACTTCTGTGAAAACATGGATTGACTTTTAGAAGTGTAACTTGACATTTTTACTGACTCCCCCCCCCTACCTCCTGCCCCGCCCTTTGGCCATATTTTTTGGATAGTTTTGAGTCAACAGAATAAGAGCTCTCCTGTATTGTAAAATCGGGAAAAAATCGGAATATCGAGACCAAAAATCATGATAATCGGAATCGACAAAAATGGTATGTCAATGACATCCCTAATTCACAGTCAGATAGTTTACCGACCTGAGACTAGGAAAGACGTAAGATAGGACCCCTGGCGAATGGATGACAGATAAGCAATAAAGATGAATTAGTGATACATCAGCGGCACAATGAGCAACAAGCATTTCAGCACAAAGCGGGTTTATCGGGAGTACATATCGCCCCTGTATACTCCAGCAATACCTGACACTCTACTCTAGATTGTTTATGGCCTAGCTGTACCCTCTCTACTGCCCTACTTTCACAGTGCAGGAGTCTCTTTAGAGACAGGCTCAGGGTCAACTGGAGTAACATAATAGAAGAGAATAGGACATTGCTTGAGTATCTCTATGAAGAGGGTCAGGCAATGCTGGATCCTACCTGAACAGGCTCCACCATTACAGGAGTCTTTCTTACCTATGGTGTAATGCACTGCCAGAGTATTCCAATACATAGGATCACACTTTACTGGATTCTATCTTCAGAGTGAGTCCAGCAACACTACACAGTAGCCACAACCCCACTTAAAGAGTTACTAATCAGCACTGCATTGTAGGGCTTACAGACAGTCTAAATTGTAATGGTTATGTAGCCCTGCATTTGTAGCCCTTATTGAACTACTAAGCTGTAGGGTGTATTAAGCCCAACACATAATTGGTTTGTTAAACATTATAAAGAAATATAGAAATTAAGGTCACCGTTTGACAAAAGCCCATAATTACATACACACAAGGATTTCAGATGGTCGAACATTCAACTTCCTAAGGCAGTCTAATTAATCAATGAATAGTTTGTGCATTCCTGGTTTCAGTGTCCTTTTTGCTCCTTGGTGGGATTTGAACCGGGTACCTCCTTATTGTGACTCCTTTGTGCTCCTATATGTGCTAGCGGGTCAGGTGTTGAAAGGGGCACTATCAATATGATATTTCACCCATAGACCTACTACAGTGAGATGTCATTGGTCATATGAGGCCCAGTAGACTAATAGGGAACACAGACTGGAGTGACCATAGTAAGGAAAAATGTCCATAGTAAGGACAAATGTCCACAATGTCCTCAGTAAGTATTGCACAGTCCTACTTATATGCCTATTGCAACCTGGCTCACCAGTTGTAGAGGTGGCACAACGTTAGGATTCTCGCTTTGCATGTGAGGGGTCTCAGGTTCAAGTCTAGGTGGTGCTGAGAAACATTTTTCTTTTTTTCAGTTTGATAGGAAACATCTCATCTATTGCAGTGTATTTTTCTAAGACCTCACTTTGTAACTAATTTAAATAGATGCTTGCTTGAAAACTGACAGAATCTTCAACTTCTGCCAAGTCAGAAAATAGCAAGAAAATAAATCGTTTGCATAACAAAATATTTCGGGTTGAAAACTAGCAACTTTTGAAGAGCATCCCTGGGCTGGAATCGAACTCAGGACCTTCTCATATGAAGGTAAACATGTTACCACTACACCATCTTGACTGTGCTGAAAGATCTCCACTTGAAATCTCATATGATCTGCTCCCTCTGTGTGTTGAAATCTGGTATTCTACTTTTTTCCAAGCCCCAAAACATTAGAAATATGCCTGGGACCATATGTTACTTTTACATTTACTGCAAAGATATGATCATACTCTAAATGTTTTAGTGATTAATTCCTATTATATTCCTAAATAGATAAGATTATATTCTTAGATATCATGGTTCTAAGGACTAGAGGATAATAGAAAGGATATTGAGTATGTGCAAGAATGGGTGAGGGGAGGGGGCTTAATAGGGAAAAATCTTCTCACAACCCCATTATGAATGCATATTCATGCTCACATTGTAGCAATAAGATTGACTTACCGAGAATGACTTTACAAAAATTCTCAATGGGGCTTGAACTCACCACCTTCAGATGCAGAGTTCAGTGTCATATCAACTGAGCTAATGAGGCACATGGTGTGGTGGGTGCTAGGATATGATATAATCTCAGACATCAGTGTAAGGGCTAGACCCCTGCTTTGCTGGAGTATTCAGTTAGATTCAGACTGAGTATGGCACCATGCCTGAGCCTTGTGCCATACTCATGCTGATCCTTTTTTCCCAATGTGTGGCATTGAAGCAGGCTCAGCATGAGTATGGCATGTCAGGGGAGAGCCTCTAGCAGAGGCTCTCTTGATACTCAGACAGCACAAGAGACTAGGTGAAACTCAGGCTGATCCTCTTTTTTCTGTCAGTGTAGCCTTGCAGGATCCCTAAATACAGCACTCACTTTAGTGCTTTATTGGTGGGTTATGTCTACAAATGGACACAATGTTCTGATACGATGGGGAATTTAAGAAAGTCAATACTGCAGCCTTTATGGATGAATAGGGTATGGTGGTTAGGTAGGGAAAGGTGGGGGGAATCAAATGGGCGCTTCAGAGTGAGGAGGTGTAAAAAGACAGGGGAGGGGGCCCTGATGGCACCGGAGATCGTGTTCCACAATTATTCTCAATAAATGTAAATCAGATGTAATCGAACAGCGGCAGGAAAAATTGTCTGATGGTGTTTTGGCGATGGTAGTGGTGAATCTGACGAGGTGAACAGTCGGGGTAAACCGGTGTCCCAAGGGGATTGCATCTGGTGAGCTGCACCACCCCACCACCCCCAGCAGCTCCTGTAGGAGCTGCTCCTGTAGCTGTAGAGGAGACCAATGCTGGCTGGTAATGAAAAACAGCTCCTTGATAATTTTTGCCCACTCCTGGGGATGGTCTCTAAGGTAAGGCCTTATCCTGGGTGCAGCACTGGAACACAGCCAGGAACTAAGATGGCTAAGGGGATATTTGAGTAGGCCTAGATATATAGATCAAGAGATAATATAGAGTCAAACCTCCGTTGCTAATTATAACCTCCATGTGAGTGGACGGATTGCTTGGTCTTCACCATACACATGTCGGTTAAGCCAATATCAGGGTTTTTACTCCAGATGTTTTGCCGTAATACTTATTTCTATCAAACGGCTTTACTGGTGAGCTAAATGTGCAACTTTAATATTGCCACAGCTTTCCTGGATACATGCATTTTGTCATTTTTGGGCTCACAGCAGCATCACCTAAAAGTCACGAACAGATTGATTAGAATGAAAATTGAGAGATGTGAAATTTCATCACAGTTCCCAAAACGACGTTTTGGTAAAAATCCACATTCGATAAATCTGCAGTTCTCATCACTTTTTCAATGTTCCTGTAAAACAGAGAGAAGCTCTGCTTGCACTCGCAATCATGGATGCGAAGGAACGGAAGCCTGAAATAGTAGTACATGAATGCGCTTAGGTGGAGGGCGGGGTCTTACCCTTTAAGGAATTTTTTTCAACCACATAGGGTCAGAACTATACATGGATGCTGGAAGGATGCGAGCCAACCAGGTTGAATTCATACGCCATGGTGACAGAAGACACAATGCATTAAGAAAGTACATGTGGAGTTCTTAGTGTGTGCATAAAGGAGCCTACACTGTATGGTTGAATCTACAGCTACAAGACTCTATATGGATGAGTCGGCGCATACACAGATATATGGTAAAAGTTTGTATTAAGGAGTGTGATGTTGGTATTGGTACATGTACAAGTAGTTGGGTACTTGGTGTTAAAGGCTGCTGCAGCTGGGGGTGAGGGCGGATGTCTGTGTGAACAACACATTGCTGGTCATTTGGTCAACAAATACCAGACGGAGCTGCCCACCATAGAACTCTCCTCCACCCTGCATTGTCCCCATTGGTAGGCAGGAGGAAGTGGAGATGGGCTCGGCTATAGGCTGGTGTGGGATGCGTGTGTGAAGAGCGGGGTAGAGGAGGTAGGAGGAGGGGGTCCTGCATGCACCACCCCTCTCGCCTTAAGATCATCCCCTCAATAGGCCGGCGGACGTTGGAGGCGGACAGTGGACATTGTGGGGTAGGGTTGTTTGCCTCAAGTGGCCCCAGGGGTGGTGCTGAAGGGAAGGTGGGGCTGGTGGTCAGCCCTTCACACTACGCCAGGCTGGCTATTGGCACCCTAGTAACACGAACAGTCAACACCACCCTCCTGCTCCTATAGGATACACCGCCACACCGACCGACGTGCCTGGAATCGCGTCCACCCTGGAGGAGCTCAACGACCTGAGCTGCCCCTACTACCTATGGGGAACCAAGGAGAAGGGACTGGTGCCCCCAGGGTGGGCAAACTAATTAAGTAAGGCCTACAGGTATGGGTTTATGCTAAATCCCAAGCTAATGATAGTGTACCTTAGTATTTACCTCTATGGTGTAATGCCCCTATATAAGTGTATATATAGTGTATACACATACATTAACGGTTATATACCACATTGTACCCGGGTGCCTGTTTGATATACTATATTGGGGCTATATATTATGCAAATCATTATGTTAATCAGTGTATACAAATGCGGGTCCATGCAAATGTCACCCCTGGTGGTTACTTTAATCATGGGGGGAGGGCTATTATTAGAGAATATGATGTTGTAGAATAACCCGGACTGTTCCTGCTTTGGACTATAGACTATTCATAACAATACGGCCTTTTGTCAATGTTACTCCGTCGTCTCCGTCACTTTACGCGTACCTGCCTCAGCGTGCACTTTCCCTATACTACTCACTCCATGACGGGCTGGGAGACCGGCTGACCGGCGCCGGGAAAGGACCAGGCTCGCCCTCTCCAGCCCGTCACACTACGGGCTGGCTTCAGACCTTATCCTGAGTGGTTCGCCGCCGCAGCGACGAAGCTCACTCCCCAAGCAGATGCTTTACTTGTGGAGTTACCTCACCTCAGCTTGGGGAGTGAATACACATCCCAGATCAATCAGATTCTTATCTAGATCAAAAGGGGTAATAAAACAATAAAATGGAATACACATCCAGTGGGATATAGAGCTGACCCCAGGCTATTGAACTGAGTATCAATAGCCTCTGTCCGAGGCTGGGAAAGGACCCGAGAGGTGGCCTAGCAATCAGAACACCCACGGTCTCCTGGGTTGTAGGTGTAGGGGAGATGGAGGGGATGCTGTTGGGTATGTCTGATAGGGTGGAGATTGAGGGGACGGATGGTTGAGGAGGAGAACAGACTGAAGAGTGAGAATTGAAGGGCTTTGTCGGCTCTTCTCAGTATTTGTTTTTGTCCTTACACACCCTATAACCACTGTATCAAGAGGGAGCGTAGCACGTGTATATTATTGACTAATATTGCCCTATTTGTAGCAGATGTTCACGCGTAATACAATCGACATTGTCATGGTAATCAAACAACCTATATTTGAGGGAGACGTAACTCAGCGCCATATACACGCAAAAAGCCCATCGGCTCTTTTTGAAATTTCCCGACCCAATTAAATCTGTTTCCTGTGATTAAATAAAATTACAGCGACAGGAGTGGAGTAATTGTGTTCCACTTTGTGCATTGAAAGCCAGCATGGAGTGATAAAAGCCTACGAATGTGGGCCCTGGTCGCTCCATGTGCTATTGTCGCAGTGTAGAACTGGTCTGGAGGGAGCTGTGGTCTTTTTCACTGAGGGCGAAGATATCTTCAAAGGGTAACAATAGGTGAATGTCATTTCCAAACTGAACTGAAGATATCTTTGAATTATTGGAGATATCTTGAGAAATCCTATATCTAACCTGTCTTTTGACTGATATACTTGCATTTCTAACACATGTCTTTAGCCTTTGAAGATAGCATGAAGACCTGTCTTTAACCCCAAATATGTCATTTCACAAAGCCAGTCTATTGGGTGGATGGTGTCACCTCTAGACCTAAAAAGTCTTTAATACGCACCTCAGATAAGGCAATTAGTATCTGTTTCCAATGCACATACTCTTTTAAATGATTTTAATCATAAAAGATAATGTTATACATAGTTTTACAGCAAAATTATTAGTACAACAATGCAAGTTATCTTCACTTGTCTCTAAAAGTGAAGAGAGGCTGGGAAAGAGAGGTCCTGGTTTCATAAGAGCAGAAGGTAGATGGCAGCATGGGTGGGGGACATCATGAGATAGGCTGTTTTCACTCTCTTCAATGAGGTGATTGATTATATTCATTCTCTATGCATTTGCTCCCTATTTTTGAGAAGGGAGGCATAAAATGACCCATAGCTATTTGATATGGTGATTTATTTCTCCTGTAAGTGCACCATTGTCCCATTCCAAAATATCCTAGGAACATTTCTGGCCTCATACACAAGGTATATCTTATATGCAGGGGTTTACGGTAAAAAACTGCTTGATAATGTTGGTCCTACCATAGTAGTATGGAGCTGGGCAGTGTAATCCCATTGAAGCCTGTGTTAACCAAAATGAGACACTGGCCAGGTAATCTGGTAGATTGCCCACCCAGTGGTAGAATCATATAGAAATACTCTCAAACTAGAGTGCCTTGGTCAGAGTGCATGACTCGATACTGTGCATAGAAATAACGTTCTCAGTCCACTACCATAATACCCACTACCATTAAGGTCGAATCCCACATGGCGAAAAATGGCTGAAATATCTCTGCGATTTTGTCCTTTGCGTTCTAGCTGTGTTCCTGAGCCCCTAGATCACAAGGATAGCTGCATATTTACTGTGGGATTCGGTTAAAGTTAAACAATCCTTGAGATCTAGGGGCTCAGGAACACCCCTAGAATGCAAAGGACAGAATCACAGAGATATTGCAGCCATTTTTCGCCATGTGGGATTCGACCTTTACCATACTACCTTACATACAAGGCACAGGTAACATGTGAGGATGAACCCTTCGGTGCCATATAAAATCAGCAAAAGTTAGGGGTTCACCTTATAGGTGATGATATTGCACCACAGAACAGTACTAAACTGCTCGAAATTAAGACCAAACTGTACCTTAGTATTCCCTTCAATTCTGGATGTCCCATACTAATTACATCGATATTTACCCTTTTTCTGGTAGGGGCACTCAGTTTAAACTGTGAAAATATAATCTTTTTCTAGCGCAATTTTGAAGACATCAACAACCCTATAAATACTTGGAGTGCTCCTTATACATGAGGTATTACAGTAGGCCCTTTCCCAAACTACCTAGTCCATTCCCGACCCCCCTCGCCCATTTCTGACCTTTCTTGCCCATTCCCTATCTTCTCAGCCCCACTCACGATCTACCAGGCCCATTCATGAAGACCTGTCTTCAGACCTGTCTTCATGCAACTCGAAAAAGTTATGATGATGTCACTGATGAATGGAACACCCCCAAGCACAGCTATTTATAGTAAGGAGACAGGTTCACTTTGGCAAGAAAGTGGTGAGTGGCCCCCCAGTTTTTGTAAAAGATAACATGAACCAGAATAAAGGAAAGGGGAAGTGATAGCCTGAAGATATGCTTATTTGAAGATGACATATGCCAAGATCGATGACAAGTGAGTTATCCTCTGGATCTAAATCCATGACTAGTGAAGACAACTTATATAGAAACAGAATTCTGAAGATATCCACGAAACTATCTTCAGCATATCTTCATTTGTGCCTATCGTTAGTAACGATAACCCTCCACCAGTGAAAAAGACCACTGGTACAGTTGCTATTGTAGTAGTACTATTGCTAATGACTGTTAGCTTGGGACTAACGGTATGTACAAATGTACGATGTATACTGACAAGGTGGATGCTGTATGTCCAGCCATATGCTGAAGAAATAGATGTTGGCCTATATACTACATGTATATACATGTAGCCTAGCTTTTTGTTTTAACGTATCTGCTGGTCAGTATACACACGCCCCCATCCCTGTCTCACAGCTGACCGTGCACCAGCTGCCTCACACCCTCCTCAGTTGTCCATTTGGTAGTCCATTGGTAGAACCGAAATACACCATTCAATAATAAAAGAGTGTCTGAGTGAGTTGGCCTAGCGGTATAAGGTTAGGGATGGGAAAATGGCCTGTAGCAGTGTTAGAGACCGTAGTGGAGAGGGTGAAAAGTACAGAAGACACCCTTGGGACCTCTGCTGTAAAAAATCACCCTGTAAAACAATGTAGAAGTTACTTCGCATGGCCCCTTGTGCTCCCCATCTCAGAGCAGCCATGCACCCCAACCCCACTGCCCCTTCCCTCAATGTCCCTACTATGAATAGCCTATACAGCCTGTGTTCCTTCTATGATAGATTGGCCTTGACCCACCTTTATGAACGATGTGTATACCCCCACCCGCCCCTTTATCGCTCGTTCCTGTGTCTGGTGCGTTTTAAAATCCATGTCGCCGTGCGGGCAGATTATGCGTGGATCATCCATCAGATGGCAGCACACGGCACCAGGTGTGCATTAGATAAAGAACAGGTAATCGGATGACCGTTAGACCGATAGGGGAGGGTGCTAACATATATATAGCAGGATCCAGTCACAAGAAGTCAGGATGTCTGTGTGTCATACACATGTACTGTACATGTATCGGTGCTGGCTACTGGTGTACATTGTGTGTAAGTAGCATAGAAAGGATTCATTGCACCAGTGCAAGGCCCAGGTAAAAGACCCTTTGTCTATTCTATACTGAACCGCCTGAGTCAAAAAGAATTAAGCAAATAGCTAGAGAAATATAGTTATGCAATGTTAAATGTTTTGCAAGTTATATTTTGCAGCACATAATCTGCATTATAGGGCACATGGCTATCCCTGTATGGAGGTCACCATCTTTGTTCTTAGCCCCCAACGCCATCTTGGATTGTGTCTTCACTCTCATCCACCACAGAACAATGGCCATTGATAGGACTGATAGGGGAGATAAGCTGCCCCATGTCTTTATCTTAATCACCCTGAGTACCTCCCCATTGTTTCAGGTGTGAGGGGAATGGATTAGCTTGATAGGGAGAAAGTGGCCTAGGTGTATTCAATGAGGGTGACATGTGGTCTCTTAGTGAAATCTTAAAGTTGTATTCCTCTTTTATCTAAAGTATTAAAATTATACTAAGCTTATCTAGTTAAAGCTGAAGGTACCTGCTATCCATAGATATATCTATGTATATATACATTTTAGAGAATATCTACAGATAGTACATGAGGATGAGACCATCAAAGTAAACTATACAAAGACTACATGAGCCACCTGGCTGATTTTCTTATCACTAGATATGTGCTAGTCCCGTATAAATCTTGAATTGCAATATAAATTACGATGATCCTAGATAACATGTAAGAATCACGTATAAACATCTTGAAATAAGATTATTAGAGATGTCGTTGTAGTGTTTTTCGGTCTGCTTGGACAACCTATGTCCAATATATTGACCTGGTTTACTATAATATTGACGTAGCGACCCACCCATGGGAGGGGGTCACAAAATGTATGAATACTACACATGTCGAACCATACATGCAACGGATGGTCTACGTCATGACATGGTAACATTACGTCACCACCATACGCACGTCCAGTCCCACCGTGGGACAGGCTTACTGACGTGTGTATGTGAGAGCGTGCGCGCGTGAATGCGCGAGTGCGTGAGCACCCAACAATGGCTGAACCACACACAAATAGTCCTGTACAGAATGAAGGGATAATTCCCGCCATTCAACCCTCAGCCTCCCGCCACCCACCCACACTAACCAGTACCGTTTATATTGTAAAACCTCAGCCCAATACATGTACCATACGGTATGCACTGGGACCCTTTCGTTATAGTATTAGGGTTATTGGGGTGTTTACTAAGTTTGTCATCCCCACCCTACCACACACCCTTATGCATAGTCCCGTCTGCCCTGTAATACTACATAAGGGTCTCCACCCTTATTCAACCCCCACCCCGCCCAGACCCTCCACCCAGTGCCATGCATGGAGTGGAGGCTTTAGATGGCTTTGGGGGTCTTTGCAGTCATCAACAGGCCCTCACAGCCTATTGCCAGCTTATGTTCATCGGCTGTTCTCCTAAATCCCTCACAGAAGCAGTATGCTTGGTGTCAGTATCGGCTTTAGGTGCCTCTGGGCATCTGTCGGCTGCCATTCAAGATAGAACTGACCTACCCCAGTCCCGCCCGCCAGCCCTTACCGATGCCTGCGGCGGCCTGCCGGTAGAGGCGCCTCTGACATGGACCTGTGGCCATGGGAGGGATTCTATCAGGACGATGATGCTGTCTAGCGGGCCACAGGGCATCAAAAGCAACCTTCGTGGCCCTCTTGTAGAGCCTGTGCACCCTTTCAGGGTATTTTCAGGAGGCTATGACCCCGTTAAGCTGCCCCATCTCCCTCCCCTCCTCTAACACCGGAGGCTATGGGGCGCACCATAGGCTCCTCCAGACGGGGGTCTGTCATCATGAAAGTACTCTCCACCTGTCCATCTGTCGGTTGGTGGTAGTGGCTGGTGGCCTATGTGTTCAATTACAGTTATCCGCCACTAATTAATTAATCCACCTGTAATTGGGATTTTCTCTAAGGTAACTAGACTGTGAGTGGGGTGCTTACCTGGATGGCCAGGCTTTGTTGCTAATGGTCAGTACAAACAAGCAATCAGAGCAGGTGGCAGCTCAAGGGCACTGGAGGAAATACAATGAGTAGATGGAGGGTGGCTGGCTGTTAAGGCATGGCTTGAGGACTGTGCGTGTATTTAGAATGAAGGGGTGGTGACTTAATGTCATTCATATATAAAACAAAGATTAGTGCCTTAATCTGGCACTCCTCCGGGTTTAATGAAGGTCAGGACAAGGCGTCTTCCATAAATCTTCCCTTGCCAGTAGCATTAAATCAAAGATTTCTAGTTTAAGTGAGGCTTGTCTTAGACTTACATGGTGTGTAGTGGCATATTATCTTTGGGGCAGACATTGGTATTGCTATATAGCAGTATTGCTACATAGCGGGGACCCAGGGTAGAGATATGCTGCAATGCCCTACCCTAACCATGCCTAACCCAGGGCGCCCGACCTGTGTGCCGGGAAGCCCGGATACGATGATGATGACAAACGGCCGCATAAAAACCAGCCGGCTACATGAAGCAACAAGGGTGGAGCGGACCTGGATAGACCCAATAGGTGCCATGTGATGGGTCCGCCGTCAGGGGACACATTTGTGTAGTTCATATCAATATACGTCAAGGACGTAGCCAGACCTCTAGCCTACATTCAAGTGACGTGACGGGAGATGACGCGACACGGCGCGTCAGGGGATACATACCATTAACGACATGCGTCCAGTGCAGGAGGCTGGGTTTTTAGGTGGATGGTTGAGACCCCCAGTGATGTGGTAATGACAGGGGGCTGTTTTCCAACGCCGCTACCAGGGGGTCTTTGTTTGTTCGGTTGGATTGCGTTGTTTATAGATCGCGGCTTGTGTAAGCTTCCGTGGCCATTCATAACCCAGATAGGGAACAGAAACAGGGAGAGGGTGTGCCTTTACAAACCCCCTCTTCCGTCTCGCCCCTTACCGGTGCCACAACATTATGCTCTCTTAGCAGGAATCAATTGAGAACACTTTGCATCGTCCTGCCGAGCCTGGCGCGCCATCGACGACCCAATTTGCACCAATCAGCGTCCAGCTCGCTGCCGACTGTACACTCGGTGCGCGGCGCCCGGGAATTGATGACGTTGTCGACACTACTCCCTGTGCGTACTACGTCACGCCGACGGTGGCAACTTGATCTTTTTTCACCCAGCCCCTGTCTGTCTCCTATCCCACCCCTCCACCACCAGAGAATCACATATACGGCCATTCTCACAGATCGCTTTGTTCTTATATCTTGTTTGTTTTTGTTTTTGTTGACAGCCCCAAGAAGCCCAACATACCCACGTGTAAATCTATGTAGGCCCAGTGAGCTCTGAAGTTTTCTTTAATTGTAACAAGATAAGATCCCCGGGATAGATAGATCCTTGCCCCTCTACATTTTACACCCGCATTGATCAATCCTATACAATATGTCAACGGTTGATTTTGTATCATCGTCTGATACTAAGTTATCGGACCAGACACTGAACAATTGCTTATTATAGTAGAGACATTTTGGTCCGACAGTCATTTGTCAACACAGCATATTTCTACCTTGGGTATTATGTTAGCCTGTATATGCACACGCCAATCGTTATCATATACGCTGCGCCATTTCATGGAAATATTCAATAGGAAATTACCTATTTTTACCTGAGTTACAGATAACCCCTAGTTCCAAAAAGTACCAGTCTATTCATCGCAGTCTTTGTGGTATTTAGTATGCCTCTTTTCAAAGCAGTTTCTAGGAAGTTATCTTTGGGCTGAACGCAATGAGTGTCTCATCCTGATCATTTCACCGAAAAGCACCATATGATATAAATGTCTCTTACATAAGTTTTGACATGCATAATCCCCATAGACAAGTTTTCTTTTTTCAAATTCTATTTCTGGGAATTGGTGTTCCAAATTAGTCTGGCCTAAATTGCAATTGCACAATGTACCAGACCCCCTCTGCAACCAGTAAGTAATGGCTATAGTATACAGTTATACTGTTCACACAAACTGAATTCTCCCTGTTCTACTTTCAATGAATTTTATGTGCATATAAAATGCAGATGTTTTTAGAGTTACATTGTTTTACTAGATTGCTGGGAAACATTAGGTACAATAAATGTGTGTGCATCCTAGCATAGGAAGTTTTGCACCTCTCTTGAAGGGGGGGGGGTAAGTTGGGTCTCCTACATCAATGAGAAAACCTGGAAAGGATGGGGGGGGGGAATAAGTAAAACATCATTGTAGGGGTTTGATGAACTTTTGAGACCCTAAGAGGTCGCTGAAGGGAGGTACTCACTCATGAATGAAACAAGCCCGCATCATTTTGAGACATATCCACTGCCTTACACATTTGCAAAGTCTAAGCTGGGTTTTGGCTACTTGGTATTGAATTTGGCTAATCAAAATTATTCCAAATTCGCCAAATTGGCTCATAGAAATGAGGTCTTAGCATTAACCCAGTACAGTCATGCACACATAAACGTGGCGCCGATTTCTGCTGAATTGAAGCTACTAGGGGCAACGCCCAACAACAGTTTTCTTTCTGTATGTTCATGGGTGGCAGGTGCATTTCCACTCTGTACGATGTGGAGATAAGTCATTGAATACAGTGGCGGTGCATTAGGAACCTGGAGGTTGTGCATTCCATTCTATCCCTAGGTAAAAAGGCAGGTGAAGTTTAAGCCGGTATCAGTGAAGTAATAGGTGAAGGGTTAAAGGGTCTATTTCATTACCAATCCTACTTATCTCTCTAATCTATTACATCGATTTCTTTCAAATATCGCGGTATGGCTTAGTTCCTTTTAAGTGTGCCATATCGCAGACTGACCATCCATCAGCAATTCAAATGAAAAGAAATAATGAAAATTATGCTAAGTAGCTTCAAAGTCCCATGAACGTTTCGATAGAATATTATATTCCATTCTCTATATATACATGATACAAAGTATATCTTGTAGGCCTAGTTCCATTTCATGGTTGTATTGAGGTAAAATTTCAAAATTCATCCACTTAAAGTTCAAGAATTCCCACTCTCCCCCCACCCCGCCCTCCACAAAGCCCCAGGGTCCGCTCGTAATAACTCCAACCCAATCATGTCATTATGGCGTCTCCTATATAATAACTCCAGATGGTGAGTACGCCGACCAGGTTTCCAAACAGCCTTACATTGATTCCTAGCATGGCGTGTGTGGGTCTGGGGGCCCAGGATGTGCGTGTGTGTGCACGCATGCTTACAGGGAGCCCCAGCTACCTAGGCATATTACCTACAATGGTTACCCACCCACAAAATACAGATCTCCTGCACCCCCTCTCCGTGTGTATGTATAAATCTTAACCACATCTGTTGAAATAAACCAGGAGGCACGTGCGTCAGCCACATTATAACCCCACTGAGGTCAGTTTTACCTGATGCCAGCCCAGCTCTCATTGAACCTCACTACCTTCCATCAGAACCAAGCTCTATATATGTAGGGGAAAGTTGCCTAATTTGGACCGGCTCCTTGGACCACCCTTGTTTCCCCTAGTGGCAGTTCCAATGCTGCCATTTTTCAGTAAATATCACTACAGTTTCTGATGACTTCCAAAAACATAATTTTTCTCTATTCTCATAAGTTTATGCTATCACCAGAAAGCTATAAGGTACCCTCACAAAGTATATAAATTTTACATTCAAGTTCATAAAAATAATCACTGGACACGTAGCATTGTACCTATAGAGCCCTATAAAAAAGGGTGCTCGTAGGGGCATTTCCATTTACGGACTCTAGTCGAGCATACCTTCTATTAATTTTGGTATACCACGAAGTTTGTCCAGGGGGGACACACGTTCACATCGCCATACATGAACCCCGGTTCGAGGCAATTATTGGTTAGGCCAATTTGTTCATTTTATCTCTCTCTCTCTCTCTCTCTCTCTCTCTCTCTCTCTCTCTCTCTCTCTCTCTCTCTTTCATTTGTTTCATTCTTTCTTTCCTTTTTTTTCTTTTTCTTTTGGGTTTTTGTTGTTTTTCTTTTTCTTTTTTTTTTGGGGGGGGGGCGGGCAGAGGTGGTTCAACGTTAATATGAAATTAGATTAAAATGACTAAAATGAGAATGAACCGGCTTTTCAAGACATGAAATTCTATATAACTAAAAGGGAAAGGCCTGGTGGTCTCCACATGTGCTCAGCTCTTTTTAGTCTTCATTGTCAAGGTCTACGGTTATCCCAAGTTTATTTTGTGCTTCTTCTCTTTTTCACTCTATAAACAATGCCCATGACGCCTTATTTCCTTACCTACTGTATTAAGTACTAATTTGTTAAAGTTCCCCCTTTACTTTAGTATAAGCTCAATAGGGAGGGACAGTCATTTTTTTGTTCAATCACATGAAACCGTCCCATATTATAATGTCTTTCCATCAGAGTCAGTGAGGTCTGATAATAAAGGGGCCCTTCACTCCTACATGGATCAAGTAACCAGCCATATTGTCATCGAGCCAGGGTGCCCTTAGAAATATTAACAGGGGCTGGGATTAATAGCTAACATATGGGTTTTGTTTCAGCTCACTGGGCTGGGGCCGCCGCGTCACGATTAAAACCATATAGATAGGCAATGGATGACATCGGTTATTGCAGAAGGGTCGTGTGTAAACAACGACCGGCCTTATACGCCACCCCCCTTCTTGTTATTAATCTCTCAAAACCATTGTGTGCAGGCGACAGCAGCCTTCCGCCTCATCCTTTCATGGTAGCCCGGCGACTAAATCTTAAAAAATATGTACCGCTTATTCAGCGTCCTTGTCTCCTTACCCCCCCCCCCCGCCCGAATCCACACACACTCACCCTCAAACCACCCACCCAGTTGATATGGGATCAAGATCAAGCAGCAACGATCCAACACCAGGTGGAAAGTGCCTAACACATCCTGGGCAATTTTCAATGATTTTTTTTCAACTTTTATTTACTTTTGAGCGTTGGCTGTCAAGAGTGAAGTCTATTTGCATATACTTACATGTGATACTTTTTGTCAATTTATGAATAAAAGAAAATAGAAAAGCAACAAGTGTCTGCCATTTACACCTGCCTTCCCCTCACACAGCCAATCATACATACCCACACCCCCCCCCCCCCACTATGTAAACCATGTACATAATATCCATGTATGATTACTCTTACTCCTATGAGATGGGGCCCCTTTTCATCTGCCCTGTTTATTCATGATTCCTTTAGTCAGAAAGTGATGCCAGCTGATTATAACTCATACCCCATGGAGGAGGACAGGTGAGGGATGGGATAAGGGGTGCGGTGCTAAATTGCACCTGTTTGCTGATCATGCTGGAGTAATTAATGCCTGCAATAAAAGGTCGTGTAGACGGCACGGCACACCTGCACACCTGCCTGACATTTGGGCCACTTTTTCACAGCTCGCACCCTTCACCTACGTGTGATTTGGCGTGAGGTGGGGGTTAAAGGAGAGTGTCCGTGAATTTATGTGGACTCACCCCAAGCCCATCCTGCCTTACCCACTCTGTCCTTCATCTAACCCTTCTCTTTTCCTCACCTCAGTGGTGTCACGCGTGCTGCAGGTGATTACATGTATCTCACCCCTCCTCCAGGTGAAACTAGCACATGTCGTGGTCTGGAGAAGGCCAGCAGGAGAACCTGCCCGGCCAACATAATGACGATAATGGTCATGATGGTTACAGCACCACGTGTCTATGATTACCAGGGCCACGCATATATAAATACCTACCTGTACAGTATAAGATATGACTATAATAGAATGGTAGTGGAGACAGAGGACAAGGTTGAGGCTTGCTGATCCATGAAGACTGTAGATCAGATATACGTATACAGGACTAGCACATTGCTAGTCCTGTATGAATTCAGCTAGGTGACTCATGTAGTCGGGGGCTAGATCATCAGTTGGCCTCTTTGTATAGTCTAAATTGACAAACTGCCAATTAAATACTATCCATGGGATTTTTCTATAAATCATATGTATGGGTTCTTCATATAAGCAACCATAAGTAGATGATCTAGAAATAGATTAAATAGGCAAAATAAAAGAGCAATAGATCATTGAAAGTTCTGTTTGATACCACAGGCGAGCCCATCAGGGCATTGCCCCCCTATCTGTGTTATCTCCTTCCTTCACACCTGAAACAATAGAGAGGTGTGTGATTAAGAAAGGGGGCAGGGTGCAGCTTATCACTGCCCATTATTCTGGTGGGTGGCTGATAAGAACTTTACCCAGATTGCCCTGCTCTGCAGTCGGGGGCCTAACCAAAATGGCGGCCTCTATAGCCTAATATGCTAATGCCCTATACGCCTGCACTTGCCTCCAAGTAAGGAGTGCACCCCTCCCTCCTCCCATGGCTTTCCATCTGCAACCACAAGGACCTGTCTAAGCCTCGTGAGTGGCACGCGTACGTGTATGAAGGGCAATGGGGGCATGTCAACCACCCCTACCCCTTACAGCCTCCACCCCTTCCCACCCAAGTAAGCACCCCCTTTCTCCAGACTATACACTTGTTGAGCACCATATAAGACACAAACACGTCTTTGTGGTCTGGGAAAACCAGCTCCATACCTAGACATAACTACAGGGCAAAATTTATCACGCTATATGGATGTTCATATAAGACATTTATTCCAGGCGAATCCCTGCCGATTTGTCTGAACAAATGTTTATTGAACACACAGTGCTCTATTCAAGGCGACCTTGGGCATTAGTTAAGTTGGTAAAATGAGCGTGTTCCTACTGCCCCCGGTACATTGTACATGAATCGCAAGCTGCTTCTTATAAATTGGATTAAAGAAGCTTTCAGTGTGTATGTATATTGATATAAATATGAATAGAGATGGTTACGTCAATTTGAATGTTAAAGGGATGCACAGGGGAGGCATTTGGCACATTACAATATGCAGTGCTGGAAGGAAACACTCCCTTTACTCTCTTGCCAAGGGAAATACCGAATAAAGTCCTCCTTCCTTCGATAAAAATATCAAGTATTGAGCTTGTATTGAGCCCATTAGAATTATATGTATCTAAGCTAAGAGTATGTGATTAACGATGTAGGGGTACATGCGAGCCTTTATTGCCTCGGGGATTTTATATTTTGTTCTGTTCATTCAATTTCATGTGTACATGCATCTAATATCCTGCAGAAAACATCCTCTAGATATACACGTGTAAAATATGATACTACCATAGTTGTGTTAGAGTCTACCTATCTTACAACGGAGCCCTTTATGATAGGCCTCCACCCCCTGGGCCTCCATCCCCTTTAATGTCATGAGTAAGCAGTGACAGAAACCTGCCTCCATAGTGCGTGTTATTATATAAAATACCCTCCCTCACAAACACATTTCCTTGTCTACTACCAAACTGAATATTCAGCAAACCCCTGCTAATTACATTTGTATTCTCTGTCAGAGTCGCAGTCACAGTGTGCAGCATCACCAACTATTAACTTTGGTATACTAATCGTTCTCATTGTAGAAGGACAGTTGATTATTACCTAGTGGCAGTGGGATGGTAATTTATGTTTATGGGGGAGTGGATGGGGGGTCCCCCATGTCACAAGTCGATTTAAAAATATGGCCATATCCCCATGTCAATTTTAAGAAATGGTCATGTCACCATGTGGATCTTAAGAAATTGTTCATGTCACCATGTCAATTTTAAGAAATTGTTCATGTCCCATGTCATTAAGCCTAAAATAGCCCATGTCACCATGTCGATTTTAGTGGTCCCCACCCATCTTAATGTGAAGGACGTAATGTTGGCCTGAAGTCCAGTTTACTTTAATACTTGGATTCGTGTAATGTAATAGAGCACATTAACAAGTAGGAGTGTTATCGATACCCCCCAACTCAATACATCGTCATTTACAAAATATCGATAATCGCATCGATAAAGAAAGTACATATCGATACAATCCTTCTCCCCCCCTAAGGTCCAGATATATGGCTTTCAAATGGTGAAAGCATTTTGTAAAAATTCCTATTAGAACCAGAGTTATCAAGTAAAATGTATGGTGGTATGAAAAATATCAAATACCAAAATGTTTAATAACACCAAAAGATATTTCAATTGGCTAAATCTTTTGTCTAGGAGTGGGAACATACAGCTTTTCTTCTAATTGGAGTATTTGAAAATTTCTTTCACTGGTAAAATGCCCAGATCAAGGACTTTATAGCCTGAATCTAAATAATCGATATATCGAGACAAAAATGGTGTTAATCGAAATCGGAATAAATTGGATATCAATGACACTCCTATAAATAACAAGTTAGATGCTGGTGATGAAATTATGGAATATTTGAATATCTTAAATAGAGTTTCAAGTCGTGACTAGGAGCTCTCATAGAATTCCTATACGCAAACGGTGCACAACCTGGTTTCCAATAACAACATCAACCAGCAACCACTTAGAGTCCTATACTGACATATTTGGCGGATGCTTCTGCACACAAGTATACGTTTACTTTCAGTCTGTCAGCAATTTATTTCTCGAAATAGTAAGCTCTTCGCAGCAGCAAACATTTTAGGAGGTGGTCCACATAAATGCGTGTAAACCATGCAGGATGTATATTTTACCTTTTGCTATCTATCTATTTCTACACTGGTGGAAGTATTCCTTGGAACGTAGGCGTTTATGTCAGAGGGATGACAGGGGTCCTGTTAATTTGGCCTGATTGTCTATGTGTTTACAAATAAACGCCTTCAAGTATCTGCATATGTTATAATTATAGGCCCACAATGACTGTCTGATCTCCTCATTTTAAATATTCTAATATAAAGTTTTGGAACAATCTGAATTATTTTCACCATTCTCATCCCAGTATTGATGACTTCCCAAGCTTTATCAGACAGAAGGGTGAAACCGGATCCTATTTTTCTCTTCTTCTTTTTTAATAGTGATGTCTGATTGATCCAAATCATTGTTATGTTTATCCCAATAGTACATGGTAGACTGGTGGCGACAGCGGATATAATCGATGGGCATTTAATCAACATGGCTGGGTTGTACTGCCAGCAAGCTGGGATAATTACCAATGAGAAGAGGATAGGGGTGTGTGAACACGACCAGAAATGACACCCTGTCCGCCTGCCGTTAGCAACAGTATCTGATCTGTGAAGGGTGGGGCAGGGGCTTCCCATGACCAGTCAGGCACAATATGTAAGTGTGGGTGTCGTGTTTAATGTGGGCAGGGTGGGGCAGATGAGAGTTGGCTTTTGTTGCTAAGCGTCAGAGTGGTGTATTGTCTCATCAGCCCCCCCCCACCATTCTCACCCCCATGTACCCATGTTTGAGGTCCACTCTCATCCCAACAGACAACTAATTCCAGTCGGTGGCGTCAAGGGTCACTGACTCCCAATACTGTCTGAGGGGGAAACAGCACAAAAACTATACCACCCCACAAAAATCGTCTCATGCTTAATGCATGCGAATGTGGCAATCACAGCCACAAAGGCCTGCTGTGATGGTAGACAATATCCACATTGAACGACATGGAAACAGCTGCCTCCTCCTGTACATTAACATGCTCATGGTGTCAGGTACAGGGATGTAGCAGTCTACTGGTAATTATACCTTTAAGTTCAGACAGGCAGGGTGGGGATGGACATAGATTGTGGCAGGGTGCAGCATGGTTCCCAATGGGTCTTAGGACTTGGATGGTGATGGTTGGTTTGGTTACAGGGAGGAGGGGGTTGTAAAGGGTGAGTTCACATGGAATAGAGTAAAATGGGGAAGGTTGGGAGTTGAAGGCTCCAGAGTTTGGTCTGTCACGCCAAGCATGACCAAGGTAATTCACCACCGCATCACCCACCCTCCAATCACCATCAAAACCTACCGCCACTCCCTCCCCCTCCCCTTTACCTTCCCCCGCCATCAACCCCTACCCTCCAAGCCTATAGCGTCCCCGGCATCACCCTGCAACACACCTGGCGGCACGCTCCGTCGACGCCGGCCGCCTAAACAAGCAGTAATTACTCAGTTTCCCCAGTAACCATGGCAACGTAGTAGGTGAGGTGAACTACCTGGCTGCATTGGGTTATACCTACTGCATCCAATAGTAGAGCATTGCTGCCCTCAGTTCACCACCCTCAGGTGGCTGGCTGTCAGTTGTCGCCGACAAACCACACGTGCCAGTCCCGTGTCGGCTGTCAGTTAAGGAACTGGAGGGGTGGTACAGGGATGAATGTACACATACCCCATACCACACATATAGCACTCAAGGTAGTAGTATATAGGCAATGCCCACCACTCTGTACACACGGTGCTCTGGGGGGACCACGACCACGTATACCATTGGACAACCTTACACAGCTGCTTAGTGCCGCCCAGACCCCGCCACCATCACCTCCATGCCAATATGGAGTCCTCCAGGGGGAAGCCAGCATCAAAAGGACCACCGGAGGGCGCGGGAAATTAACAGCAAATAACCCTGGATGTGGACATGCATTATGAGTAATTAGAGCCTAGTGCTGTGGCACTGTGTATCGATGCTGTGAGAGTGTGGACCAGGATTGGATACTAGTGGTACCAACATATAGTGTGTGTATTTCAATGTGTCAGTGCCTAGGAGGAGGGTACCTATAAAGTTGTTACCCCACACCCCCAGGTTCCATATCCTTTAGGCTTTGTCTGTAGGCACCAGCAACGCTCATACTAACGGAGCAGGCACTCACTCCATCCAACAAGGACGCTACTAGAGTAGCACCCCTAGCCGTTATATACAGGGGCAGTGTGGCTGGCTATCAGTACAGGTACTCCAGTGCTCTATGGGTCCACTCCAAGTGCCCCCTCACCCTCTCACTGAGGTTTAATAGTTATTGCCCCTGACACCTACCAATAAGCCGGCCCAGACACATTGGGCAATACCACTGTGCTGGTAGCACCGTTACTACAATTACCGGATTACTTATAGGGGGTACCTTCAGGCACCAGTCAGTGTGGCACCTGGGACCAGCTTCTAATACACCTGGATAATAGGATACAACCACACCTATGAAATAGGTAATTTCCGTCATCACACCTATGAAATAGGTGACTTCCGTCATCACACCTCTGGAATATCTGGCTTTCAAAATTCCGATTTCAGAAGAGTAAGTACATAGGATAATGCGTTAGAAGTGACAGTGATTACTGACAGGGAGTAGACTTTCCTTTAGAAGCGGTTGAAATGTGTATTAGGAGTTTTAAGTCATATATATATATATATATATATATATATATATATATATATATATATATATATATATATATATATATATATATATATATATGGAGATTGGGCTTTTATCTTTTGTGTGCAAAAAGCACTGATAATGTGAGAGTGGAATTGCCATATAAGACTCCTCGTACTTTAAATATAGAACTTGGAACATGCACATATCCACACTACTAGGAACATTCAGGGTTATACAATAAAAAGCTCGCCATCTTGAGTAGATATTGCTAATAGAAATAGCCTCTATTCTGCTAGATATCATTTAAATCATCTCACTTTGTCAACTTTATGGGGGGGACGCATTGGTTGTTTAAATATCAGATAATCAGGCACCTTTTTCTGTAACATGTGTTATATACATGTATGAGTTTAGTCTAGACCTAACCACTTGAAGTCTAGGGGCCATTCAATGAATAAAAGTCAAGTTAAAAGGGCCCGCCTGAGAGTTGCTGGTAATACAGTGGCGCCATCTGGCATTTAGGAGCTGGTGGCCATGCCGTATATGTATAAACGTGGAGGCATTGAAAGCCTACCAATGTGGGCTGCCGCAAACCAAACTCCGTCATTGCCATTCAGCTATCGTTATCCTCGCGGTACCCACAATTTCTTATGTAACTTTTACAATTATAGGCGCGTCAGGACGCCATAGGGCATGTATGGGGGGGGGGGGGGTGACCGGCCGGTGTTCACTCTAATAGTACGCCGTTACATATTGTAGTCACCAGCCCTCCATCCCCTACCATGGCCAACAGCCGTCATATGAACAGATGTTGGCCCCTGGGTGAAATTGGGTTATTTTAACAATGAATCACCGGGTCTCCCAATCACCTGTATGTGTGAGTGCTGACTGTGTGGAGGAGTTGGGTGGGGGGGGGGGGCTTGTCAGACTGATAAGGGAGTTGTCCTACTCTGATGCTGATGGTGACCTTGTGCCCCACACAGAGGGCCGACAGTGTGTTGATTCAGCTTCCAGTCTGACATTTTGACGTTTGCATTCTGGCGTGCCTCACAAGTGTCCCGTGTGGCATGGTGGAACAAGGCCTCAACAACGCCTCACCCTCCCTCCTACATCCCCCATCCCTCCTGTACTTGTACTTTGCTCTGACAGCGCATGATTCACGCACCATGGAGTGCCAGTGATGGTCATTATTGTAAAAGGGGGGGGGGGGCAATGGGGGAGTAGGGAAGAAATGGGAAATAGCTAGATAGGATACATTCTTGCATACTTTCTTTTCAGTTTACAAGGACATTCTATATACATGTACACAGTACTCTCTTGGCACGCCACATCAAAACTAGCTCAGAATGTGCAAACAAACAAAGCTTAAAAGGTCAATACTTTTAGCACTTTCTCATCCCGGGGATATTATCCTACATGGACCGCATGCCTTCGTCTTGTGCCTATAGGCCAAAGTATTCAGCACGTGGGGCTAAATACAGGCGGTCGTCTCAGGGCAGACCTTGAACAAGGTATTTGTATGGACCAGTGATTCTCGTCCACTTTGAGGATGGTCGGGGAAGAGGGCCCTAGGGTGGGGGCAGGCACTGCTTGTCAAGTGTTGGTCTGTACCAGGCATCAGGTTACATTGCACGGACGGAGAACTCATTAAGAGTGGTGGACAAACCTGGAGGTGGGTGCCCGACCTCCCAAACCTAATGCACCTGCATATAGCTAGCGGCCAGGAGCCATCTGCTAGATCAGATAAAAACTAATTAGCACTGGCCACTTGTCACTGTAATCTGGACTCATGTCCCTCTGGGCATGCTGACCAGAGTGTCTGGGTCCAGAGTAAGCCTGACACCGTGTGGCCAATGACAAATGGAATTAGGAACTAAAGACAGGTACTTATGGACAGTCCACTGGGGCAAATGCTTGGTTGTATAAATGCCGCAGTATACATGCATTACTGCATTCCCTTTGTCAGCATGAAACATAAATGCATCATGCATTACGTTGATACACTTTCGCAGGGTCGGCATGATGCAGCAAAACCGTACAAGGGAGTTAATTATGATGATTAGGATCATAGGCTTGAAGAAAGGCCGCCAGACCTAAAGCGTTAAAATTTACTAATGAGTAGTAGTATATGTAATAGTAGTATACTACTACTTAGTGGTAGATTTGTATCAGGCGACGTCAGAGTGCACACTGCATCTGCTGCGAAATATAGCCACAAATGTACAGATATCTCTTGTCATGGTGTTTCTATATTAGAAGAAAAGAGAGCTGTTTCTATGCATGAAGGTATGCGTGTTGGTTTTCACAATATTGCATGCAGCCAAAATAGACATGCTCGCCAGGGCTTCCCTAGCCCACTTAAAAGGGTCTACTTCTAGTCTTTCCTATCCCCTCAGGATGTGTGTGGTGCACATATGCACTGGCACTGACACATTCCTCTGTGAAATTGTGTAATGTCATTCTTGCCATGAATATGACCTTAGCTGTCGAAATGGCGTTAAACATCTATTATTCACTTACTCACATGCTCGCCAAGAGCGAGGGCCCATGGGGAGGTAGAGAGGTTGACTGTATGACTTGTTTAAGTAGGCCATGTCGGATGACACATGGTCCAATGTAATAATCGATGTAAGCGTTATAGCTATAAGAGGTGTTCAATTCCAAGCACGTATATGGTATTCAATTACATAGATATAGAGGGGAGTCATCTAACATGTGCAGGGAAAACTCCAATATGAAGTCAGATGACACAATATCCGTGTGGGCCTGACAGCTGGTGGATCTAGTTTCACTTGGCTCAGAAACAAATATTGGGTTATGTTTATGAGATAACTTATTGCCCAAAAATCAAATCCATTTGACACAAAAGTAATCAAAACTGAAGAGGAATAATGTTCAGTAATGTGAACTGAAAAAAAGTATTTAACCAGTAGAGGTAGAAAAACAAATACTAATGTTTTCACGGCCATAGATTTAGTATGGTCTACTAGGTGCACCCCGCTTATTAGCCTACTAATGTAACATGACTCAGTTGGCATTGTCTTCATTACTTATACATCCACCCCCAACATGCGGGCACTTCGCATACTACACACGCCATACTCTGTGTCATCGAGTTACGTTGTACCATACCTCCCACAGTAATAAATACATCACGAGCTAGCACATAAATAAACCGACTCAGTGTCATACATTGTCATGGTAAGGGCACCAAATCAGTAAACTAAGAGAGGGAGTGATCGCAGCTCCTGTATTTTACATGGATTCGAGAGGCTTAGGAGGATCACTTGATATACCAGATAAGGCACTGATAGTAGGCTATAAAACTACTCCATCGGGGCTTCTGATTTATTGTAGGGTATATATTGGCTGACACCTATATAGAGGCAATAGTAGTGGTAAAATTGGGGTCGTTATCATATTCTGACACCATGATATCCCCAATGTAGACGCCTTGTCACGCCTCGATACAACCAAGGGTGACAGGCCGTAAATGATATAAGGCATCTATCTAGGTCCATGTGTATGTCTCTATAGATCAACTCAGCAGGTGCTAGCTATAAAGAGAAGCTCATGAATGGCATACAGGTAATAATGTAGGAATAGGTCGATGTAATTCAGAATAGCCTGGGTGGAATAAGTGTCTAAAGAGCAAGGCATATGACTTGCTCTTGAAATAGATCGAGTAATTCAGCGTCCAGAAATGATGTAGAAACATCGACGAGAGATTGGGATATAATACATAAACGGTTGTGGACTTAGGTGATCCAGTTTTATCATCCTTGTGTGGAAGCTTTATCGCATCGTCATGATCTGTCTAGCAATACTAGTACCTAGCAAAGCTGCAAGTCCATGCTTAAAGCCTTTGAGCCCATACTTTGAGATGCCTCTGAGCCTATTCATACAATAGCCCAAATGTTCAGTAAGCCTCGCCTGCTACCCACACGTGATACTTGTGAGCTAATGTCTTAGCATGTTTGAACACCCCTATTCGATGTGACACATGTTAAGGGGATCCATATGGTAGGCTATGGGATAATATGAGTTGGGGATCTAGGGCGATTTGCATGTTTGATGGCGTGGGATCATTACACCTTCTCCCCACTTAGCCCCCCCCCCCCTCATCGCTCACACAGTTCGCATGGACTGGGTGGGATGTCGTCGATGACGGCCGTTATGGATGAACAACACTGGAGGATTAATTACCAAGGAGCCAAAGTCCGTTGGCAATCACCCCCTGTGTCAGGTGCCAGGCGCCCGGCCTTGTGGCCGGGTCGTGCCGGGGGTGAGTTGGTGCCATGGTACTAGTGCCATGGCTGAGCGGATCGATGTCAGCCTGAGAACGGCTTGAGTTCGGCACCGTCCGGGCATGCATTCTGCCTATCTGGCGCTACCTCCATGGCCTACTGCCTCCGTGGCCCCTTGTGTACTGTGGCTGCATAGTCATTGCTGCACTTGCTGTCCTGTGTTATGGATCGACTGGGCTTTAAGTGCACAAGGCCAGCAATGCCAGATGCACCCTGGAGTGGCACTGGAGGGGTAGAAGGGCAATGTTTTGGAGAGAGTGAGGAGGTCAGCAGTCCCTTGCTAGTTTGATGGAGTCAGAGACTTGAGATGAGAGGATGAGGTAATGGGGTTGGGAGAAATGAAAGAGTGGAGTTTGTCCACATGTAGTCAAAGTGGGTAGTGGACAGTTGGTGAATGTGCTGATAATGATGGTTACATGGGGTTTGGTGCAGGGGGCGGTAACACGCGCCACGTGCTTCGAACGCCTGCAGCAGTAGCGCCACAAGCTGCCAGGCTGACCACTACAGTCCAACTACACTTTACACATAC
Source organism: Acholoe squamosa (assembly GCA_949317995.1). NCBI lineage: Eukaryota > Metazoa > Annelida > Polychaeta > Phyllodocida > Polynoidae > Acholoe > Acholoe squamosa. Next base: position 39,349,707 of record OX439042.1, on the reverse strand, counting down.
ACCCCCCTCTCCCCCACAGTACACACCACACAAATGTTACAACATGCTCCAGGGGGTGGTAGCACGACCGATCGATGCCTTGGGCGTACGACGGCTGTTGTCCTCCCCCTCCCTCCCTCCTTCCCTCCCTACCTCCCACCCCCTCCCCACACACACAGTCCTCTCACGGTGATGTGGGACAATCGTCCACCGCACACTTGACAAGGAAGGCCGTCCCTGCCGCACGCACTACAGCCTAGCCAGGTCCCACTCCAGGCTGCCCCATGGAGACTCCTCTCCCCACGGTAGGCATGTAGCCATCCTGTAGGTCTGGTACTCGAGGATATCTAGACCCTCCCACTACCTAGACCTGATAGCGCCCATGGAGATAGGACATGTACAGACAGATATTGGGAGGAAAACACTTAGAAGTTGCCCAACAATTCTAGTGTATTGGCACTTTTTTCATTGCCTCATACAATGTAGTCAGCCTGTAATGGAGATCATAGTTATCTATTCATCATAGTTAATGGGCATAGCTTGTACGCGTTTCAAATATTTGGAAAGGTATATATCTTCCCAAAAGGAGCCTTTGAGTGCAGGTTGCAGTGTAATATTTGGAGTTTCCTCTACTCCCTGGCGGGAGCCTTTGTAATAGGTTATCCTGATATTCCATCCTCATTGAAAGCCACTGAGAAATGTCTTTGCAGCATATTATTGACCCTATGATTGACTTTTGAGGCTATTGTAAAGACTGTATTTGTTGTGCCCTCAATTGTATTGTCCTCTGTCTGTATACATTATTGTTACTGTGTAATAATAATATGATGTCTTCTTTTTATCCTTGCAGGTGGCGCAGAGACATTGGATAGCAGCAGTGAACTGAGACTGAATGTAATGAGGTCTGTTCAGTCATATACTCAGAGGGAGAAGATACTTTAATAGTCAACACATAAAAGGTCTAACGCCCTGATCTGATAACAAAGGACCCCATCCTCCACCTCTGATTTGGGCTTCGGGTTTCCTCATTGCATCAGATATCACCGCCGCCAAACTAGATCTGCAAACCAACTTATCGGCATTGTGCGCCAACTGCTTTGGTGAAGGAAACGGCCTGCGGAATTAGTTCTTTTATTTTTCGTCATCGGGTGTGTGATTGTGTGTACATAAGTGTGGATGGATACGACTATTATCAGAGGAAACAGTCAGCATATGGATAGTTTTGCATCTGTGTATTGTCTGTTCTGAAGGCAACGTGCCACTTCAAGCGGCAAAGCTTGTATCCTTTATAAGATCGATACTGAAGCATATATAGTGGCACGTCCAAAACAACATACACATTCTTAGTTGATTACGCTGGATCTGCGAGTACAACGTACCCGTGAATTAATATAGATTTTTGTTGTTGTTACCTGTATTAACATCGTGAGCTGCTCACATGAGGACAGAGGGAGCCACTGCTCTGCAGACACCGAGTGGCTCACCCTGGTGGTAAGATAGCGGCATCGTTCTATATGCACACACAGGGCCCTTTAAAATGACCAGGTGGTGGTGCTTGTGGCAGCACGGCCCACGTCCAGGCTGCAGGTCATCTACAGGACACAGGATGAGTTGCCCATCGAGCAGCTTACTGAGCAGCCACTCAATGAGCAGCTCAGGGAGAAAATGGGGGCTGCTCACCTTGGCCTTCCTGTTGTGCACTCTGCAGCCTTCATGGGGATTCGGAGTCAACAACGAGGCGCCCTTACAGTACGAAATCCAGGAGGAGGTCCAGTGGGGCACCACGATAGGCAACATCTTTGAGGATGCTAACCTGAAAAGGTTCTATAACCGGACGGTGAAGAGGAAGTTGCAGTTCACCTTCTTAACTCAAAGTGAACATGCATCACTGTTCTCATTGGATGAACATAGTGCTGAACTAAGGACTGCGGCACGCGTTGATCGCGATAAGATATGCCCTGAGATGGCGGTTTGTGACATTAAGATGGACGTGGCTGTGCGCCCTGTGGAGTACTTCTTGGCTGTCAAAGTGGTTGTGAGAGTTCTGGACCTTAATGACAATGCCCCAAGGTTTCCTCAAGAAAACATGGCCTCCTCATTATCAGAGGCAACTAGTCCTGGAATCCTCTTCCCCATCCCATCAGCCACGGATAAGGACAGTCCAGTGTTTGGTGTAAAACAGTACACATTCGACACCTACACAGATAAGTTTGGTTTGAACATGAGAAACAACAGCGACGGCACAGTCGACTTGCACTTGGTGCTACGAGATGGCCTCGACCGAGAGTTAGAACAGAGTTATCAAATGCGGGTCATTGCCTCTGATGGTGAGAACCATGGCTCAATCAACATAGATATTACAGTCGTAGATATCAATGACAACAGTCCTAAGTTTACCAACTTAAGCTATGAGGTAGAGATCCGTGAGGACACACCAGTAGATACCACCGTAGTCCAGGTTCATGCCGACGACCCCGATGCAGGCTCCAATGGTGAGATTGAATACGGCTTCACTAGCCGGACAGAGCGAGCCCATGGGGATACGTTTGGCATTAACCCTCGCTCCGGGCAAATCTACTTGAAGAAGACCTTGGACTATGAGCGTATTACCCAGTACAGCCTGGCTGTAACTGCTCAGGACCAGGGTACTGACTCCCTGCCTACACCCACCAAGGTGGTCATCCATGTACAAGACATCAACGACCATGTGCCCCAAATCACCATCAATGCCCTCACTGGTTCAGGCCATGCAGAGATCCCCGAACACTCAGAAGTGCCATACTTCATAGCTCATATCTCCGTGTATGATCCTGATGGAGGTAACAATGGCAAGTTTAACTGCTCACTCAATGACCCCTTGTTTAGACTAGTGCAATTGTATGATACTGAGTTCAAAGTGATGGCCATAGCAGAGTTGGACCGCGAAATGCAGGCTATGCATGATGTTCGTATCATCTGTAAAGATCAGGGAACTCCTGCTCAAGTGGCCATCTCACACCTTCCAGTTCACGTCACCGACCAGAATGACAATACGCCCAAGTTTGTTCTTGATATGTACTATGCCACAATTCATGAGAACAATCCACCTAATGCCTACATAATCCAGGTCTCAGCCAGAGATAAAGATGAGGGTTTAAATGGAGAGATCGAGTATGAACTGGAGGTCAATGCCCGCAATGCCTTCCAAATCGATCCCTATAAGGGTGTCCTCCGTGCCAATATGGAGTTTGACCGAGAACTTATCCAGGACCTGGAGTTCCAGGTATTCGCTGTAGACAAGGGGAACCCCAGGAGGACAGGTACTACCACCATTTTGGTGACCATCCTGGATGAGGATGATGAGAGGCCGACTTTTGTACAGGAGGAATTTGAGTTTGATGTAGATGAGAATGCACAGAGTGAAACTGAGGTTGGCCGTGTGACCGCCACTGACGCTGATCTCTCTGACAGTAGTGAGTTCTCATACAGTCTCGATGAGACTGATCCCCTGTCCAGGCTCTTCAGTATTGACTCACAATCAGGTGTTATCAGGACCACGCATCCTCTGGACAGAGAGGTGCAACCTATGTATGTTATGAATGTCTTCGTAAAGAGTAAGAACCCTATTCACCCACGAGACTCAGCCCGTTTAGTGGTTAATGTAAGGGATGTGAATGATAATGCACCTATTATCGACTTTCCTACAGAAGATAACCGCACTGTTCAGGTCTCGAACAAGGTGCCTATGGGTTATACCATTACGCGCATCCTGGCACATGACTTTGATGACGACAGGAATGCGCGAATGACTTACTTCATCTCAGAGGGTAATGAGAACGGGGAGTACGCAATAGGCCCGAAAACAGGAGAGATCTTAGTCAACAGTAAGTTCTCTCAATATGACCACAAGACTTTCAAACTGGTGGTGATGGTCAAGGACCACGGCATCCCGCAGCGGATCTCCGTGGCCACACTCTTCGTGGTGGTCAACTCCTCCGTGCCCTACGTCCCAATGGTGCACGGGTCGTCGCCGTCCACGGGTGGCCATATCTCCGAAATGCACCTCATTATCATTGTGTGTGTGGTGCTGGGTTCGGCAGTCGTTGCCACCTTGTTGGTCGTCGCCATAGTGGTGCTAAAACGGCGCGATCAGAAGAATAACAATCAGAAATACGCCCAGAAGACGACGGAGGTGAAGTTCACGATTCCTGACTCGGAGCCGAACAAGGCTGAGTGCCTCCGGCAGCAGACGCAGCTGCCGAACGGAGGAGAAGGTGACTCCTTGGTGAGGAGAACCAGTCCTCCAGGGTCCGAGGGGAATACCATGACCATGAGGCCGGCACCGCCACCGGACGACGACGACGACCCCATGGCCAATGTGCACGCCGACCAGCACAAGGTAAGCATGTGTGGATCACTCGTATTAACCCCCTTGTATCTCATCCCCTCCTTCCCCTTCTAGTACCCAGCCCATTGTCCCCATGAAAACCTTGTCCATATTTATATACATGTATAGGGAATGTACATTGCCTGATAGTGCATAAATTACACAAAAGCCACTTTTATCTTGAGCCTAACTTAGCTTAGCTATTTTTGATATTGCTTATGTGTATGTACAGCATCTCTGTGTGTCATTAGAAGTTCTTTGGGAAAGTTAGAGATTTGCAACCTGCGACTTTTCTTTGTTATTTGCATTCATGTATATACTTGATACTTCCTTTATCAAAAATGCATTATTCAATCGTTAAAAGTAGTTTTGTGCTATGTAGACAAAGGGGGATGACCCCGAAAGATCATAAGTTAAAAGAGAAAACAATTTTTGTCTGACAATCAAAGTTAATCTCAAATACAGTTCAAGACAGGGCAACTTTAAGTAAAAAAACTTCACTGAAATATGGCAAAAGATTTCTCTTCAGTTGCAACCATGCCTGAACACACCACAACTTTACACTGGTGCCTGGGCGACTTAGTCCTCAGCTTACTCTCCACTTAAGATTATGTGGACATCTAACACAGCTGATCCCCTTTGTATCAAGTACTCTTCTTAAATCTAAAATGTCCTCCTTATATAAAGGAAAATCCTAGGTCAACGCTTAGAGCAGGTCGATGCTGTGTTGGCTTTTCAAATTCCCTTCTAGCTATCTATCCTATAGCGGCGGGTGTTTGGTTGTTATCGAATTGTACTATATACTGATACATGCTGTTTAGTTGCAGTCGGTGTTCCCCAGAACGGGTGCCAAAAATGACTTCTATAGATCCCTCAAAAGCACTATTGTCTATGCTTGATGTGTCCATGGATCCTCCATCGGAGTTCAAGCAGACAAGGTCATCACTGATATACCCCGCAATTTGTCATCTCTATACCCTTTGTACTGCATGTATCTGACAGAGCAAAGTGTGCAGCGGGATCCACCCCTAACTATTAAGTTCTCGCCATTTGTCCCCCCCCCCCTTAACCCCTGGCCTACACACGATATATATATGAAGACAACGTAGCCTTGATGTTTCACATCAAAGCAGCCCATTGAATCCCAAATCAGTACAAATAAAGGTCAATATGGGCTCTACACAAAAAACAGGAGCAACCATTAAAGCTGTCATATATTAAGGAAAACGACGAAGTATATCAATCCATTTCCAAGGTTAAGCGCTCGTGCATAATAGTTACAAACTCAGACGGTAGGTTTCCCATATGTCATTGGCAAATCAAATACTTATTTTCGTCCCCACGAAAAACCAATTGACGGCAGTGTATTGTGTGTGGCGGTGTGCCTAGACTTGTCACAGTATATTACTGTAATTTATTCAGTCACCATACACAGAGTTCAGGGAATGAGCTCTACTTTTTTTCTTACTAGATGTACATGAAACATCAGTACTTTTAGAAGTGGCAGGCACTTAGCTTCACCAGGGGAGGCCTGACAGTGATTCATTGATAAGACCCAGGGTTGGTGTGAACATGTTGTGACCTGTCGCCTATCGATGAAGTACGTTCATAAATAAGGACTGCCTTTATTGGCTGCTCTATGCCATGCACTTTGTAACATCTGGTAACACATCCATTCTAAGGGACACATTAAGCAGAGTAGTATCTGGCTTTGTGGGATGAATGAGAAGATTAATGTTCGGTTGCGATATTTAGTTGTGGGCGAGCAAAACAGATGCCAAGGCACATGTCAAATATGATACATGACATTGTACCTGTTCGGAAATGAACAGCAATACAATCAGGTTTCAAAGTGGCGATGTATCACACGACTTACTTTATAGTACAAGAACACAATACCCTTTGTCTAACTTGATTTGTGTTGTATATATGGGTTATGTACAAAAAGTTAATTCAATATGGTGAACAGCATTAAAAGAACCCGTAACTATTAATTTTCTTTATATGCGAAATCACCTGTGACCCTAGTCTTAACGCAATCTATTGTTCATGACAATAAAACCCTCCTGTAAGTGCGATTTGGCGATAAAAACTACATAAAATACTGATTATGTCCATCGATTGGCTCTGCCAAAGCAGATTCGGTCAAAAACAATCGCTGTAATGGCCCTGATTTCGCCGTGTTGAAGTCGGCCACCTTCCTGGAGGCGGTGCTGAGCTATTGCTGCTTCCCGGGAGGTGTTACTATCAGCATAGCTAGTGGAGTTTTTACTGCTCGATTCTGCTCATCGGGACGGGTCTGAGTGCGCATGCTCGGTGGGTCGAAGTGACCACGTGTCTTCCGGTTGGTCGCCCACAGCTGTGTCCCCCACCATAAGAAGGCAGTGCTACCTATGGAGAAGGGGCGTCCACACAATACTCGAATCTCCGAACTTGGCCTCATTAGTTGCGATTTGTCACATTCCCAAAACCTAGGTGCCTGTGTGTGGGGTAGGGGGTATAGAATTTTTTTACCTGTGAACAGTTTATATCATCATGTTGTAGCAATCACTGCTAATCCTGTTCTTTCACTCTGCAATACAATCCAGAATTGCAGGATTGTTCCATGGCATGATTCTTCTATCTCTCATTAGTCCATTGTGTATGTGCACTAGCGACATGTTTTAATGCCCTGGAAATGCTGCAGACTTAGGAATAACAATTTTGAGGTCGGTCGTACAGTCTCGTACAGTCAAAACTACCTGAATTATCGGATATAATAAATTGCAGAACGGAAGTACCCCCTACATATGCAATTGACTGAAATGGCCGCAAGAGGGACATTGATTTTATCGACCAAAAAGTGTCAAGAACCGACCAGGCCCAAAAGAAGTGTATATGTAGGTCGACATGTACATGCGTCGATACACAATGGTAATGTGATATGGACTTTATACCCCCTGCTCAAATATCAACCCAAATATATTCATCACATTATGAATATATATGACGAAAAGATGTATAATGCCATCTTATAGTGCAATTTGGTTCTCACAGCACTAGTTATGACCCGTGTAGCCTAAGTCCATTGGTCAACAGTATCTATGTTAATGTATGCAGGGGAAAGAACTATCTCTGAGCATTTACATTAGCGAGATCTATTGTTGTACCGTCAGGGACCAGCTCGGTCTGGTTCCGACTTGTAGCAATGTATTGACCGCCCTCTGATTGAAGTGCCGGGTATTGTCCATTGGAAGCCACTGAAGTGTAGCTTCATCGAACCCGAGGAGGCATTATTGATAAGTGCCTGTCTGTGGCCGGCATAAAAATAACCCTTTGTGCTTGGGACAGGACGTATAACTTAACATTATATTGATTTGCCATATACAGCAGTAACATGAGGGAGTTGGAATATATTTACCATTAGTAGTGATGTATATTCTGTCTACAGACCGTGTCGTTAGCTACGTGTGGTACACTTGCAGCTAGACATGTGCTTGTAAGCAACCCATTCCCCACCTAATATCCCCACTTGTAAGAGCATTTAATATAGAATGGGAAATAGGTAAAATATTATTGGTTAAAGATTATAGATATGGTAGTTATATACAGTGTACAGGTATGGATACATTCCTAGGGGATCTGTCCTTATATATAGCAGCGTTTACCTTTCATCCCTTTCTGCCTACCCTCTCAGGCTGTATCCCATTGGCATTTCCACAGTTCAAAGTGCGAGGTCCCCCCGGGAACGTGTCCTGTATTAGCCTAATTGCCCAACGATCTCCCCCACCCCTCATGCCCCTGGTCAATCATTAGGTCAATGGGTCCATTCGTTCTTCTAAAGTGAGGCAGGCGGTAGCTATAGGAGGGCCACTGGGATCTAGTGGTGGTGCCTTAGAGAATGAAGAGGAAGTGTAGTGTCAGCATCTTGAGGCAGTGGGATGGGAACAGCGGGTAGGGGTATTGAAGGGCTTATATGCATGGACATCTTTCTGCATGGTAAATAGTTATTATTGTAATTGAATAATCATGTGATACAAAAGCATAGTAGTATTGGATTTTTTATTTAAAAAAAAAAGAAAAAAACGAAAAGTACCATAATACTATTCAAGAGAGAACATGGGAGAGGATAGGCTTTTGGAGACAGGGGTGACGAGTTGAGGGGGAGGGACCAAGAGAGGGATATTGCTAGTGAGAGCAGGTGGAAAAAAATATCACTATATCTTTGTCAGACCGCCCCTGACTTCTTTGTTATTAGCGATAAACCCTGCTTCGGTACCTTGTTTATGATAGCATTCACAGATTATAGGCTTGCTGGGCACCCCAGGGCTAGGCCCCTAATTAAGTACGTAAAATACGAGTCTTGGAGGTATAGGGACTCAAGGTATACGCGTGATCTCTCCTTTCAGATTTCGGTATCTCCCTGGCCTTCTCTGACACCAGACGACTTTCTAATCTGAATAGGACATTGGTACCATACTTCTTGTATAAAAATGAACATAGCAACACATCTGTGCATATTTACCCATGTCCACGTACATTATATTCATGTGATAATATCATATGAATCTATTGTATGTTTAGCAAGGGACAGAAACGTACATGTATTCTATACATCTACGTGTGGATATCTATCCACTTATACTACACAGAAACCAACATGTATTGCGTATTTTAAACCATAGTGTATTCAACCCCTGTACGAAAGATGAAGAAAAATGCAATCGCTTAAATAGGATGAAAGGGGGAACGACCCATCCATGGATGTCAACACGATTTACAGAATTCATTGGTCCTGATATCTGATGTTTCCAAAAGGTGATCTACTGGTATATTCGAGCAGTATATGGAAAACATCCTTGTGACTTTCCATGATGAACAACCTTCCATGATATGAAGCCTTTGGCCTCCATCTCTTCCATCCCCCGCCCACCACTCCACGGGTCTGGTCAGATAGTTATTAATGCAGGCACCGGGGATGGGAGAGCTATTTTCCTGCCGGCTTGATGTAATTAATTCGCAAGAAGGAAACATTAGCGGGCCGTCAGGCATCAGTAAGAGCGCTGGGAATCGGCGTGTGACGCTGCAATGCTTCCTGAAGGACGAGCACAAGCATAATGGCCAGGGAGGAGGAGGTGCTGAAAGACATGCAAGCGGTTTGATAAGCATAAATTGGGACTATAATCTAAAAGAAACGCCTCTTTGGAAGCGAGGGACACTCATCATACTATAGATGTTGGAGAAGAGATATCTACTGCTGCCCCTCTCCATGGTCAAATTAAGTATAAATCACCCATATAATTCATTAGTGTCAGGGGAATTGACAATCAAGACTATGTTACAGATATAGGCGTAAGGTAGGATTATCATCCCAGTAGGGATAGACCTGCCTGGTTGAAAGGGACTAGATCCTCCCATTCTGTGCGTGTTACTCTAGCTATATAGCCTCTCATGTACACACACAGCTACAATGTATATTGGGCGTCGCCCTGCCGCTAATACCAGCCTCACACCCTGGACCTTCTTTTAATAGTTTTTTTTACGACAGGACACCCTCAAATCGTAGTGGGAGGTAAAGGGAATGACTCCAGACCAGTGACTACATGGTAAGCTACAGTACAGACCTCAAAATAGGACCTGCTATTTATTCAACTGCTGGCTCAATACACACTGCTATGAAGTCATAGCACCCAGTCGTAGGGACCAGCCAATACACAGTAATGGCTACATAGTGACCAGTCGTACCTCCCTTGTGGTGTAGTTTGCACTCAACTGTTAAGAAGGCCACCTGTAGACCATAATGCAATGCAGTCATGGTATGGCCTATTTACCCTAATGGGTAGAGTGGGGTCAGGGCAGTTTGGTCATTGCCAAGCAAATTCGTGTCAGTCTGAGTCATAATGAGCTCCCCATGCGTAAGCACTTTTTGAGTTATAATGCAAGTGTCTCACCATGTACTATCATGTTTCAATGCCCATGCACTATGCTATAGTGACACATCTCAGAATGACATAAGATGACACATACACACATGGGAGCATGTGCCAGTCTGGGTTGGTAGTCACACATGATGCATTACATCTAACATATAAGCAAATACTGTATGAGCATGAGCCAGTCTATGGTCACACAAAGTTGTCCATAGTGACCAATTTTGCTATTTGTGTGAGGTATATCTCAGTGAGTATTCACCAGTTAGTATCAGTAGTCACATGAAGAAACACATGGTGATTCATTTTGCAAAAGGTTCAAGTTAACGGTCAAAAATCATAGAAGGTTTGCATATGACGAATTTGGAGGTATTCCAGCCCCTACTATTCGAATTTTAGTTTCCCCCTCTATTATTTTGGCTCAAAGTGTCAGGCTGGATGAGATCTTTGTGTTATATATGGGTTTTGATGGTCCCATATGAATATTTTGGGCTCCAGGGGGGTAAAATGGGCCCAAAATTGTCTGGGCGAAATTGTGTCTGGGCGAATGTCATTTAGGGGCCTAAGTTACAAGCCATGTTGGGGGCTTCATTTCCTACAGAAACAATCATCATACCTCCATGAAAATCTCAGGTCCAGACTATTTTGACCTGTAGATTAAGAAAATCACATTATCATTTATGTCAGATGTGTCCTTGCTATCATAAAAGAAGCATACTTATAAGAATTATTTTTCATGATTCTGGGCACATGTCTGGGCGAATGACATGTCAGGCCCTATATGCACACTTTCTATGATAAATAGTCTAACAATTGTGTGGACATTGGTCACTCTATGTCAATACTCATCATAGGTGAATGGAAAACTGTACATCAATGTCCATTTAGAGAGCCAATGTCATAATTCATGTGTTAGCATGTGTGATGCTGTGTCATGATGCACATGTCAATGTGTCTGTATGTAGTTGGGTAATCAATGATGACAAATTCTTTTCTATGCAGCACCAGTGTGAGTATGCACACAAAATGACTCAGAGTGATGCCAATTTGCTTGATGGTCTATACATAGGGTACATGTTTGGAGAGAACACAGATTCAATACTTTTGAGTAAGGGAGTACACACAACAGCAGCTATGACTGCCCACTATATATTCACACAGAGGGTTGTCATACCAGGGTCCCTTATTGGGTCACTGCTGTGGTGGCTATTTAGCCAGCAGGCAGTACGATCACCCAGTAATGTAGCTAGCTATTTAGTCACTATGGCCAAAGTCCTAAGATCACCTGGTAAGATTTGGCCCTTCTCTAATGTCCCTTCTGAACAGATATCACGTGCCTCTGGCGAGCGCCACTGATCCCGTAACGCTCTTGGGGAATGAGATCACTATGTACTGCTATAGCCAGGTGATATTTTCTTTGGATACACAACAAATCCTCGATTCATGGCCAACTGACGGCCGTCAGTCACTGATGGACAGCGTAGGGACAGTATCATTAGCCCTTTAATTGTTTCTAGTTCTATTAGAACTTGGAGCATGATTATTTGGTTCACTATTAATCCCTAATCTTTGTAATTCCACTATCACTGCACAGAGGCGGCTGACTCTGGCCACTGGTTCGCCACCATCACTGCGAGTGATGTCATAACCTCTTGACCTAGTTGGGCCTCAAAACGAGGCTCACTCAGATCAGCTGCCTGTAGCATCAGGCTGATCCAGATCAACTGCCTATAGCACTACAAGTGATCTAATAAGCTAATAGATCATGGATATGGGGGCCCTAGGGCTGTATATGCTGTATATACCTGAGCCGCGGGCCCGTGGGGCCCCCATATCCATGACCTAATAGGTTTATACCACCATTTCCTCCATTTTGTATCAATTTCTTACCTGAAATCCAAAGAATATAGCCAGGCGAAGACATTTTGTAAGTGCTAGCGACACGGCCCGGGTCAGCGCTCTGCGCGAAGCCATTGTTTTTGTTCCTTACGGGAGAGGTACCGCCGTGTATACAGTCACTTTTCGTATGGAATCCAACCATGACATGTTATAATATTAAAATCCCAAGAAGTTTTTGATCCATAGACGAGGAATGCGTGCTAATTTTCTCCATTTTCTTCGATATAAATAAGAATCCATTGATTTTTCCATCGTAAGCGAGTCGCGGTCCGGCCATTCCCACCCGCCTCCTTGTTCGGCGAAAGTGTGTCAGTAGCCCGGATGTGGATATAGGTCATCCGCTCGTCGTGCAAGGAAGACGCCGAAAATTTCGGTCCGGTTTGGAAAATCAATGGATTCTCATTTATTTTGAATATATTGGACATAATACGTATGGAGGGATCATCTAGATTGTCTAAGGATATGTATGTTTTAATTTGAAAACTTGTCATGGTTGGATTCGATACGAAATGCGGGTGCACATACGGACCTATCACCATCAGGTTAGTAGTCTTCAACCTTTGCTTCTGGCTTCCTCACCGTTCAGTGTGGCGCTATGGCTAAGGCCTTCGCCTACCACCACTGCGGCCGGGGTTCAATCCTCATACGAATTGGGACGGTTTTTCACATTGAAACAATGGCGAGGCTAAATTTCTATGTCCGCCAGCGTCTCCAAAAATATTCTAAGTCCAACTTGACACCGAAAAAGTATATACCAAAAATTTCAAAAATGCACAAGGGTGGTATATGCAGAATAATGCACGGCTAAACTGCATATAAACCCACCGGAAGTTCCGAAATCGTGGTATAATTCCCCATAGTGTTACGGCTCTCAGTGGATCAGTGGCGCTTGCCAGAGGCACGTGATATCTGTTCAGAACCCTGCTCTAGTCGTAGGGGCCTGAACCTGTCATAGAATCTTTTGAAACGAGGTCCTGGTAACACTAGGAGAATCGTATGCCACCATAGGGAGGTGATATATGGCCCCTTTCTTCCCAGAACACCACACTGTTTTCCCCGCACGTCCCACACGGACCCATGGTCATCCATATCTATGTTTGCCCGGCGTGGACTCGAGCAGTGCCGAGAGGCTGGATTAAGTGGCCACAGGTGGGACGCCCACTGGACACACCATCAGCGCCATCTACCTGTCCGACCTGTAGGTCAACACGCCCTGTGGCGGCATAGTCTCTGCGCATGCGTAACAGGTGTGAGGTGTCGCGTGGCCATAGTACTCTAAACCCTCCCTGACCACTGTCAAATAGCTTTATCGATAAGGAAAACATGCAGAGTGCTGTGTCAGTGTATTTTATGGCATGGCTGGCTGGGGATGACAGAGGGCACTAATGGCTGCCCTTGTTCTATGGTGGATTAGTAAGATAGCCATACATGGAGCTGATAAGGTTAGATGGGTCTAGATTGTTGTGATGAAAGAGTTAGGTATGTAGTGCCAACAATCGTGTAGGAGGAGTTGACACTGGTTTGTCCTAAGGAGCCAACATGTCACAGCACCATTTGCTGCTCCCCTCAGGCTACTAGTACTACAGCTGCTGTGGCACGTGACCAGGTGGTGTCATTAGGTTCCAAGCCAAAACTTACCTAACATAAGGACGCACGCCTGTACTGCCACTGTAGGTCATTTCATAGAAATAGGTTCCATGTTCATTAATGGTACATGTGATGTGCTGAATGAGTTCTGACTCATAGGCATGTACACATACTTTTATTCTAGCAGTAAAGTTAGAATATGCTTGGTAACAGGAGAAAAGGGGAATCCATAACTCCAAGATGTATACCCGGTCAGTATAAAGGAATAATATACTGAACCAACCAAAATAAATACTAAGCCAAAATCAACCCGGCTCCATCTTTTGCATGTTTGCTTTTCATATCACACAATCATAGTCCTGTTGTCTTTGCTAAACTATAGGGATGATGCCATATATGCATATACCCTGTATCGGTTGGTGTGTGGATGGCAAAACCGCCAGTCCCACGACGATAATTGGGCGTGTCTGGCTCTTACATGCCCCACACTATACCCCTACTTTAGTGCTGTAGCCACCAGTAAACATTGCCTTCTCTCAGCCAGACTCCCAGAAAGCCTCTGTTGTATTGCCTTATGGTATACTAACGATGTTCTGGATGCAGCGATAAGTAATAGACCCCACATCTAACCAGCACACCGATTGATTGTTCATTATAGGTTCAAAGGCCTGCTCCGTGGGCCAAGCCGTATACCAAATATGGCAAGTATTTGATCAGTCTAGGCTGTAGATGGCTTCTGTGGACGGACTGCATAGTCTTTACTTTGCAAGAACCTGCAAATGGCCCATGCATATTCTCCTCCCTTTTTAGGCTTTCCTTCTGGAAGGTTTTTATCTCCACCCTCCTGCACTGTGTCCCAGGAAACAATGACTCATTCGAATATGATTATTCAGGGCTTTCTTCTTTTAGGTCATTGAATGATTTAATTAAAATTGGGAAATGACCCTTTAAGAAAAAACAGAATAGGAAGTGAAAAAAAATGGAATTGTTTTCTTTGATAACGGCGCAAAACCGATCAGGCAAAATTCATGATAAAACATCCAGGGACATGGGCGAATGCAAGTCGAAATGGCTCCCTAAGGATGCGCTTATTCCGGGCAAGAGATGAAAGATCTACGGTGGTTCTCGTGAGAACTGTGGGCTGGTTCTAGGCTGGGCCTGCTCCCCGGAGTTGTGCAAACCTGATTACCTTGGAGGCGTTGTTCAGAGTTCGCCAATAGCTGGATCCAGCCTATAACTCTCAGTTATACCCCATGCACCCCTTCTCCCCACATTTATGTGCAAACACATACATACAATGGCCCGTTTAAGCACCGGTCTCGAATAAGCGCCGGGGGCAGAGGGTACTGAAATTGATCTTAACCACTACAAACAGTATTCAAATAAGCGCTTGTCTCATATAAGCGCCGGGGGTACAGTGGGATTGAAATCAATGAGCGCCCGGGCGCTTAAACAGGCCATTACTATATATATGCCGATCTCCTCACGCTATCTTGTATATCTTGCCTGTTTTTATGTATGATATATGACAGATTGTGTTAGCATTATCTCTTTATATATAGTTTATTACCTGACTCCTGATTGGCTGCCATAGGCTCTATAGCAACAGGGTCTTTTGTCACCAACCATTTCTATACCCCGTCTTATTTCGGAGATGTTAAGTAGGAATCACTCTGCCTATTTCCATCTTGGTCATTCTTTAGCCCCACATCCCTATACTTCTACTTGTCCTCTACCTCCAAGCCATATGCCTAACTACCACTCCTTACCCCACCAGTCTCCCACACCTCACCACGGCCATCCCGTATTGCACCTACTCCTCATTTCGGGTCCTCATCACGGCCCTATGCCGAGCGGATAGCCCGAGCAACTCGCCATTTCCGGTGGAGCCTGTCTGAAATCGTGGAATTCCATGTGAGAAGGCAATAAAGCCAGCGGCACGGGAGATGTATAATGCATTATAAAGCGTCCTAAAGGGCCAACCAATGAGTCGTTTTGCAGTGTCCGGATATGCCCGGCCCGCCCCTGATTCCAAGGTCCCACCCCGAGCCAAGTAGACCCGGCTGTAATGTGAACAAAGGGGCTGGCGAAGGTTATTACACCCACAGAAAGTAGTTCTGCAATTTGGAGGCTATTATAGCCTATAAGTATGCTGTGCTGAATTGGCCCCTCTTTTACTGATATTGTGTGTGCCGCTTGGCATTCATGACTTGATGGATTCAATGCAAATGAAAAGTGATGAAATACAATAGTTTTAGCTTTAACCCGGTGCCTGTAACATGATAACTGCCCCCCCCTCAAATACACACGTATATATTAGAAGCAGGATAACCTGAAACTCAATCCTGATTAATCTATAATACTATTATGCGTAAACTCGACATCTAGTAATAGTTCTTAACGGCATCAGTGCGTATCTAGCCGGGCCCCAGCCTAATATAATGGTTGTGCTCATTTGAGAACCAGCAAAATCACATATCCACAAACCTAGAGACTCAGCTTCCTGGTAGCTGGGGACAGGAAATTTGTGGTGTTGAATTCGCCCGTAGGACTACAAGTAACTACAAAGTGATTAATGCTACTGTCATTAATACCGGGATCTTAACCATCGATATTGGTGATGTTCTTCTTATCAGGTCCGGTCCAGAATTTCGCTTTAAATTTAAACCCATTCAGCTTGATTAAAACGCCTCAAATTGGTCTCAAATTACAGAGATTAGTAGTGCCGCAAATCGTTTCGCCATCGACGCAAGAGTGATCAAAGTGTATGGTTCCGTCTTCTCGGCACTGAGAAGAGAGCTGCTATTAAAAACACTGCTATAAAGGACTATAGTTTCGGCCTGCAGTCCCCCATCCCAGTCAAACCTAGTGTTTTCGAGGAACATTTTCATATTTCCTGAGACTCCATTGAACCGGTGCAGCGTAGCGCGAAGACTGAGGACTGAGTCATCTTTGATTCTTGGCTTTCTCTTACGTTGCCTCCCCCTACACCCCCACCCATGCACATACTCCATCCCCCAAAATATGTGGCTGCTTTGGAGCTGCTCTTTGTGGGAGCTGCTCGCAGAGAGGTTGTGAACGGCGCACTGGCCAAGGCTAGCAACACTGAGAAAATATTCTTACTCACTTGAGTCTGTATCCAGACTCAGGCAATGTCACCAAAATGAGTATGATTTGAGACTCACCCTGACCCTGTGGATGATACTCAGGCAGAGCCAGAGTATCAACCCAGGCTCAGCCTGGATCACACTCAGGATCTGCCTGAGTATCACCCCAGGCTCAGGCTGAGTCTCAAATCATACTCATTTTGGCGACATTGCCTGAGTCTGGATACAGACTCAAGTGAGTAAGAATATTTTCTCAGTGAACGCTTGGTCCGACTGGGGCTTTGAAGAGGGCCTTTGAGAGAGGTAGAGGGTGCCCTTCGCCCCTCCCCTCAGTGTCAGACGGTGTTAAGACTGGAACAGGCACTGGGTGAACAGACAGTGTTTGTGACCGTCGGTAGTCTGGTGGTGGGCCGCTGGTATCTGTAGTCTGTGTTTCCACCCTGCTGCTCATCTAATCACCTTAAACCCTTCAAGGGTAGCATACTGCTGCATTGCACCATTTTGTTGGGTTGAGGCATGATGCATCACTATTCTGACGATGCATGGTGGTGCTAAGATACAGCACAGGGTTGGAGCACTCACAAAGGGCCATTCGTTCATCTTTAATGTACTACTTACCGTCACTGGCGCATCATGAGTATGACACATAGAGATCACCCTTAAAGGGTTATCGTTGTGCAGGATCCAGGCACTCTCCAGCAGGATACTGGTGGTGATTGTTGTTGAAGTCAGTGCATGTATTCGCATCTTCTCAAATTCCAAAGTCTCCAATCAATTCTTTTTTTCTATTCGGATACGTTAAGGGCCGTCACAAACCGTCCCATTTAATGCCAATAGTCCATGAATGAAAGCTTACGGTCGGAGTCTAAGTCCTACCTGTACACACAGGAGGGTATCTCAAAAAGATTTGGAATTGATCCTGCCGGAGGTGATAATTCCAAAATTGAACTCACTGACCTTCTGGAGTGGATTCCCTCTTGTATTGTAAAGAGGGAGTCAGTTATAGGAGTGGTATAGGAGGGGTCCAGTCTCTTATTTTGCAACTGGACCTATTTCCGTGCAGTTCACTTGTAGCAGAAGTCAAGCAGGGAAGTCTGTTCTTAGGGTGAGAAATGTAGGAGAACTGCAGGATCAAATAGTTACGGTGAGAACTGGTTTCCCAATCTTTTTGAGATACCCTCCAGAATGGCTTTCATAGCTGCCCAACCACCCACTCCCGAACCGCTGGACAAACAACCCCCTCCCCCCCCCTGCCGGTAGCCACCCATATTGCCTTTTCCTATGAACTTTTCACAGAACTTGGAGACTTCAGGTCAGCACACCCAGTAGAGCAATGGGGTAACTGAGTGTGACACGTGCTTTGTTTCCAAAGGGTTGATTACAGAAATCAAAGAGCTCATCAACTGGGAAACCCCCATTGTCACAGGTGCAGGCTGCAGGTATCTCACCCCCTATAGCCCCACACCCACATCCTTCTCCACTGATCCCTCACCCTCCAAACCCAAGCTCTTTCTTCCCTAACGACCAGGCTCAATTACACCAGCACGGGGTCCGAATTATTTATAGCTAAATGAACTGGAATTAAAAAGATCGGAATTATTCTGGTGCAAATGATCTGGAAGCACAGTGAGGGGGTTGGGTGAAGGCGGTAGGGTCTGCGTTGGGCCTGGGGGAGGGGGGGGTGTGGATGGGGTTAGGTAGGAAAGGATTGAATAATGTATGGCCAAATGAGACAGGAGGCAAGCGTTGTGGGTCACATCAGATGGGGGCAACATGACATGTGCTTCGCTAAAAAACGGCTGGGCTTCATTACAGCCCATGTTGATGACCTATAAGGGAAAGGCGCCCCAGTCCTCTCCAAATGCTTTCATCTCCCCCGCCGGCTGCGTTAGGTAATTGCTTAATTGCAGAAAGCGGAAAAGGCAATGATTACAAGAGAGGGCGCAAAAGACAAACGATGGATCCCTCCCCATCCCACTGCCTCCAGAGGCAAGCCATTATGGGGTGCAAGTTTCTACTTGAGTGTACAAACTCTTCACTAATATCTACAATTTCCTCTGATGGGGCTTACATTTGAGGCATCTCGGCGATTAAGACTTTTTATGTGGCAGAGGAGCCGTCAGTCTCTTTCTTGTAGAGTTTCTAAAGTTTATTGAGTACGTTTGGTGAATGTCTCTTTCCACTGTCTGCGTGATGAGAATCATGTCATGACACAGCATTCCTAAAATCAAGTATCTGCTTTCAATATTTCGGCACTTGTAGGTGTGGAGTGTGGCATGTCAAAGAGGTAAAGGAGGTGCTAGATTCGTCAACAGCAGTATAGCACAGCACTTTAGGCCCGCCACTCCTCAGACGAACTGAATTGACTTTGGGCAGTAGTGGCCTGAGGGAGGGGGGCTTGGGGAGGGAACTGACCCTTGCAAGTCAATAAGACTGTCTCTTTGATGTCCATTCCTGCCTTGATCATTACAGCTTGGTGATAAAGGCACATGAAAGAGGATCCCACTGGTGGCCAACGACGGACTTGGCGCTGCTGCTGCAGTGGCACAATGGGTGGCAAGCTGCTTCTCCGTCTGTGGCTTTAAGCTGTGGCTGGTGGGTATGTAACCTCCTGGAGGCGCAATGGCTTTTGTCCCAAATACGCAGCCATTATTCATGCCAGAATTCCTCGTCTCTGGGTCACGGAACGCATCGCAGGGAAATTGGTCAATCTTCTTGGAGGGTCTGTGTGTCGTCTTTCAGGTTCTGCCAAGTTGTCCTGTGGTTTTTTTTGTTTCTAACTCATAGCTAGGTAGAGTAACATGTGGCATGACCTATTATGGTTTCTACTTTTGCCTTCTCCATTCCACATTCCAACTCAACTGACCCCTCGACTTACATACATTCTGTCCAGGCCTTAAGTGCCGAAGTTGGTAATGTCGGCCATGTTCTTGATGGCAGTGTAGAAGATACTTTCATTTATTGATGGTTATTGGAAAGATCACATTACACCAAAACACATGTATACTGTTTATTGAAAGTGGATGGCCTGCTTGGGAATGAATATACATGTACTTCCCAATGCTTAAGCTTGGAGGAGGTTTAGCTAACAGCACACATGACCCACCCACATTCCAGCTGCACCAGAACCACTTATTGCATTGGCACAGGCAATGCAATGACCTCGCAAATGCATGTCATTTGGAGGCAGGGGGTTAGAGGTGGCAGTAGGGCGCTCTGGAAATAGAAGATAAGATGGAGGAGGGAGAACTGTTAGTTTGTAAACGCTGGCATTCCATCGAGCCCCAGTTACCCCTATCCTTGATCCTCTCCAGGGCAGGGAGGGGGTCGGCGTGCCTCCAGCCCCCGCCCCAGTCATCCCACCCAGCCCGAAGGACGGCCAGATAGTGCGACCCTTACCAACAGGGGGGTCAAAGGTCGTAAATTGAATTTTGATGAGGTCAACGACAAGCGCCGATAATTTCCTCCATGCACAGCCATCAAAACAAGACCGGTTTGCCGCCCTCCTGCAAGCTATAACAGCACATGCGTGCTCTATCATAGTGACGGGTGGTAGCGTCTTCGGTAGTGAGTCATGTTCAGACCAGAGGTACAAGAAATACTTCGGGTAGTGACTTGTCTTGCTCCATCAAAGAACTGAAAGCAGTGAGCAGTACAGACTATTCTATAACAAGTCTGTTTTACTATATACTGTCTGTTTTACTATATATGTTATCTAGCAGTAATGGTTTTGTCAATTAATTTAAAAGTAGGGCATGTAATGTCTGTCCCTCCCCGCATGCGTTCCTCTTATCACTGCTAACAGTCTCATTGTCCTATACTATACATGTATTGCCCCTGCATGTTTAATCCTATTGCAACATACAACTGACCCTACATGTAGACTCCTATTGTCATATACTACTAGCCCCACATACAGACTCCTATTGTCAAATACTACTACCCCATAATGCTGAACCCTATTGTCATATAACACAATCCCCATATGCAGACTCTTATTGTCCTATACTACTACCCCATGTGCAGACTCTTATTGCCCAATACTGCTAGCCCCATATGCTGATCCCTGTTGTTATATACTACTTGCCCCTTGCACAGACTAATGAATAATTATTGTCCTATACTACTAGCCCCATGTGCTGACCTCTATTGCCATATACTACTAGTCCCACACTCCTATTGCCCTATACTACTAGCCCGATGTGCAGACTCCTATTATCCTATACTACTAGCCCCACAAGCAGATGCCTATTGTCCTATACTACTAGCCTACATGCAGACTCCTATTGTCCTATCATACTAGTCCCATATGCAGACCCCTATTGTCCTATACTACTAGCCCCGTTTGTCCTTTACTATAGTTTGGTAGCCCCCTGTAGGAGAACAGGGTGGGTTAAATATGAGGTATGAAGGGTCATACAGAGATCATCACTAACAAAAACCCCATCCCTCCTGTCATCCCTCCGACTAACACATTATCCATTCATGAATTGTAAAATGAGGATTGTGAACCACCGGGTTCAGGATGTGGTCAAACATGAATAACATTGCCTTCAATTGCTAACTAGAACTCTAAAACTAGAGGCTCTATAGAAATGGACTCCCTTCCTGATTATATATACCCCAAAGTCTATTCACCGACTACGGAGGTGGAATAGTGCATGTAAGGTATTGGTCGGGGGGGGGGGGGGGGGGTCGAGGGAGCAGGATAGTTGGATAGACAGGACTGAGTGTCCCATTGAGAAAAGCCAGCGGCGAGAGACACGGCGGCTTAGTTGGCGCTCAACAACAAGAGGCAACTGACGAAATGATCGCTTTATTCACCGGTGTCGACCATCCCGCCTTCTTTTTTATGGCCTGGAGGAGGACATCAAAACGACGTCAGTCACCCAGCGACGACGTGGGTGGTTCACGCTTCTCTCTAAACGTCCACCCTACCTATTCATGGTACCCCCTCCGTCAGCCATATAACACCCGCCATCACATACCCATCCTACTATCATACCAAGCCCCACCCACATTTTCTTCAGTGTACATTTCTTTTTATCTTTCGCTGACAATAACTATGTGTATACTACTTATCCCTACCCTGGATTAACCTATAGAGTTTTACCCCAGCTACCTGTATGATGGCAAGATCTATATATTCTATTGTGATGTATCAAATACCAGGAGTTCCTACCTGTTCACATATTTATTGTTGAACTATTTTTTAAGTGGTGAGACGAGAGTCTATATATATATATATATATATATATATATATATATATATATATATATATATATATATTATGTATATATATATATATGTATATATATGTATATATATGTGTATATATATATATATATATATATATATATATATATATATATCATTGTCACTACCCTAGATGCACTCTATATAGTCCTATATTTACTCAAATTTTGTATCCTACCAAAGTGCTACCATGGGACTCAGAAGAATGTAATCAAGATGATCCAGATAAAAACAGATACATTGTTCTGCTCTTCATGTGAAACACAGAGCATTGCAGAAAATAAATCCTTAACCTAACCCACGGCATAAACCAACTCGATGACAGTAAGGGCTCTAAATCAGATCCTGTGGGTCTTCACAGCAGGGAGCTGCTCGTTCGACAATGGTCCACTAGCTCACAGACACAAACTTCTGACGTTTATTGCTCCCGAACTCACCACTCGTCTCGCCCGGCCAGAGCCCTGTGCCCTGTGAGATTGATCCTCCAGGTGGTGGCATTCATCCTTAAGGCCTCTTTCTGATGAGTTCAATGAGAGTCAGGAGAGCTGCTCGTCCCATTACTGAGCTACTCACCACTGTCCCCAGTGGACACTTCAGTCGTCCTGCCCCCTGCCCACCTGTAAGTATCAGGGTTTAGGACGTTTAGCAGGGACACTTACTGACCTCTTTCCAGAATTCTGGAGAAGGCAGTATCGTAGAGCGAAGTTTTATCGGCTGCTCTGTATTATATGAAAGAGTATGCCTTAAGTTCCATAGGGTTAATACAATGGCATATCATATGATAAATCTTTTTTGTCTTCTATTCAGGGACCTACATGCAATAATAAGGCTACAAGAGATATATGGGGTTCCAGTCTATTTTTGTATGATTATAGTTTGCTGAGACTCTTACACATCGTGCGTAGACAAATTTTTATCTTCGATATAAGAACTTGACACTTTATGTATACAATACCATTCGATAATCATCGCAAGGCTAAGAAGAAAGTAAAATGGAGGGTGTATGGAAGGAAATATGGGTGGTAGGGGGCAGGAAGGAAGACCTATGAAGGCGTATTGACTTGTGGGTGAAAAATGAAGATGTTTGCTGTAGCGACTGGGGAAATAATGCGTGAACTTAGAACCGCTGTTGGAAGACCGATGGGCGCCCCTGGCTGACAGACCAGAGACTTATGGGTCCAAGGGGCCATGAAAACAAGCGGAATAGGGCAAGGCGACTTCTTGGCGTTTTACAGAAAATAATGGCCAAACTTTATCATCTGCGCATGGTGCCGAACAATGGCATAGAGCCTCGGTCGTCGATCTGCAGCCTCCCCAAGCTGTCAGCCCACCAGCTTTATAATAGCCACCAAGTTTCTCTGCTCCTTTTTTCACCCAGCAGGCAATTCGATTCACAATCCTCCCTGGGCGTTACCACGCATATCAAGAAGCAAACCTAAGCATATTAATCGCAAGGCCTGTTTATGAACCTGCTTAGCGAGGGCGGTGGAAGGTGTCTATTTATTATTGGTGATTTTATTAACTGCGGTTGGGAGTATTCAATAACGGAGAGGCCTGGCAGCCCTCCTAGAATCACCTCCGGCCACGCCATGCCTCTTCTCCTATACCAGCCTACCAATAGAGCGATGGGGTAATATCGAACGGGGCACTTTATACCCATTTTATTTTCATTCTGTGACATGTAGGGTCACCCAAAGGAGTCCTGTATGTGCGCCAAAGGATATACCCAGAGGAGTTGGGATGAACTGGGTTTGATGAGAACCTCGAAGCTGGTCATAACGGGGGAAGGGTAAGGGGGTAGGGGGTAGATCTGGTTGTGGGCGGACGGGCAGGGGTTGGCCCCCAGGGCGAGTTGCTTTAGCAGAGGGATGTGCCACCTAATTACAGGTGTCAGAAGCCGAGCTGCTCATCACGTAATCATTATTTATGTGCTGAGTGCTGGCGCTAACTGTATAGGCCAGCCTCATTTTTATGCTGACCGCACCTCATCAACACCCCCTGTTGGCAGGTGGCCGGAAACTGCCCATGCGCATGCCCCTTGGTCGGGAGGTACATCATGTGACCAGTCATCTTGTTTTTAGAGCATGAGAACAAGAATATTTTCCCACTATGTAAATCGGTATAAAGACAGTGCTTTATGTAAATCGGTATAAAGACAGTGCTTTATGTAAATCGGTATAAAGGCAGTACTTTATAGGACATATTTGTTATAGCCTGGTTTATGAGTAGTTCTGCTGTATTATACAGGTAACTGAACTAGATTGATGGTATTCATGAGACTTGTCTTGCTCTACATGTTATTATTGAATGTTCACATGGTTAATATATCAAGGCACCAAGAATGCAATTGAGTAGAAATAGTACGATTTGATGAAATGATACAATGCACATTGCAATTGTCTGAACTATGGCACAGGTGAAAAAATGGACTGCAATCTTTGTACAATCAATGTGTACTTGTATAGAAGAAAGGTGGAAGGGTGACTGAAGTAAAAGATAATAAAAGCCAAACACTCTTTTCATGTTGGATTTGCCATTGATCCCAGGACAGGTGTCATACAAAGCAATGAAGATCTCTCAAAAGGCAAGATTGCTCTAAAAAGTTATGAATCGATAGTTGGACATTTCTATTAAGTTTGGAGCACGGCTAAATAAATGTGTTCAAACGAAAGGTAGACATAGAGGAGCTGAAGATATAACTTCACAAAGGCAACATACATTATATCAACATCAACTGATTATTACTCCATTGAAACTTACCATATCAGCTGCATATCAGATACAGTGCAAGTAGATACTGCACAGAGTTACATTGTATTTTGCTATTAGAGTTACTGTTGACCTGTGCAGTTTGCAGTAGAGTTGCTGGGTATTCGTCTGTTAGGTAGTGGGAGATAATGTTGGCTGGGTGAAGCAGCCAGCTGGTCACCAGTCTATTAGGTAGTGGGTGATAATGCTGGCTGGGTGGGGCAGCCAGCTGGGTATCAGTCTGTTAGGTAGGGGGAGATAATGCTTGCTGGATGAGGTACCCAGCTGGGTATCAGTCTGTTAGGTAGTGGAAGATAATGCTGGCTGGGTGGGGCAGCCAGCTGGTCACCAGTCTATTAGGTAGTGGGTGATAATGCTGGCTGGGTGGGGCAGCCAGCTGGGTATCAGTCTGTTAGGTAGGGGGAGATAATGCTTGCTGGATGAGGTACCCAGCTGGGTATCAGTCTGTTAGGTAGTGGAAGATAATGCTGGCTGGATGAGGTACCCAGCTGGGTATCAGTCTGTTAGGTAGTAGAAAATAATGCTGGTTGGGTGGGGTATCCAACTGGATATCAGTCTGTTAGGAAGTAGGAGATAATTCTGGTCGGGTGAGGTAGCCAGTTGGGCTCTAGTAAAATGCCCTAAGGTAATCCGTCAAGTTGGAGAGGTAGTTGGGGTGGTGTGAAACCCTGCAGACCTGAGATCGATGTTCCCTCTCCTTCCTACCTCACACACCACTCCCACCTAAGCCTTTATACCTCTTCCCTTGCTCCCTCTCAACCTACAGTACTTTACCTCTCACCTGATGAAAACCAGAGAGAATGTTACTGTACGGGGTGGATCACTATTGTGCTCCTCTATGATAGTTTTTTTACTCTTTTATTGTATGCTATCGATTTCTGTATTCCTTTTCACCGTCCCATTCTGTTTCCAATATGGCAAAAAAGCTCTTATTACATAGCTGTAGATTGTTTTACTTTAGCAGACAATGTCCTCATCAATGGAATTTGAGATGCAAAACATGAAACGCAAGAGTCAGTGATCTTTGTAAATTTGCATTCCATGAACATGAACTTCATTATATACTACCATTCTAGAAGAAATCAAAATATCAAAAGGTAGTTTTTTGTTTCAAGTAACCCAAAATGACCCGAACGGCTTACCCTTCGAATCAAACTAGCATCCAGACATGGGCATTAGAAGATGAAGTGTAAAGGCCATCCATATGTATCAGTATTATAATTGAGTAAACAAGGGAGATTTCTTCTGTTTTTTTTTTTTGTGGGGAGGAGGGTGTATATGTGATACTTACCCTGTGTGATTTGATGGAGGTCTTGGAGCGTGGAGTAGATTCTGTTTTTTCTTGTGACTCCTAGTACCACCTCCTTTGCTTGGGATAAAACGTCCCCCGGGGCAACTGACACTCTAAAGGACCTGTCATATCTTATAGCGGCCAAAAAGAACATGAGAAGCCTTAGTCCACATCCCTACCCTACTCCGGAAGAGGTTAGAGGCTTCGTCTGGGCCTCTGAGTCAGACAGAATAATGTATAAAAGCTGGTCTCTTCATTGGTCATAAAAAATGTAGCAAAGAGTGGTCGAGGAAAAAGGGGAGGAGTTACAGAAGAGGGCGGGCGGCTAAGGCAGCCTTGGTATCAAACCGAGCCCTATCTGTGCTCAAATGGATTCTTGTGCCGTTGAATACACCTTAAATACATTTTCAATACAAAAATAGCTCGTTCTAAGCTCCACGCCTACACCATCCCCACTACTCTACCATGAGTGGCTCTTACCAACTGCTCAACCTTATTTCATATGTCCCTTGGACACATGTGGGTACAGCCATATAATCACACTACGCCGGCTGCTGCCGCCCCCTCTGAAGCCATGCATGAAGGATAAAGTATTCTCCAGGGCAAGTCTTCTGCAATTACCAAGGCCGGGAGATGATGTTCAGGGTTCTGCCAAGTTTCATCATTTCATTGTCTCTAATCAGCATGTAATATAGACACTGATTGGTTCGATATCGAATAAATCCCTTCAGTTCCATTCTCTTAGAGGAGGCCATGTTGGATATTGCAATACATTAAACATCTATGTGCGTTATTCAATGTAGAACAGATGCTGTTAGTCCAGATTTTTCCTTTCATAGCGCCAATATTGCAAATGCTTACTCTCTTCAATTAACTCTATGGGTATAAACAGGAAAAGATTCACCAAGAAGAAATACCCTTACCACGCTCACACCCCTTCAACTACCTTAACCCTGGTGCCACCTAGCACACACACATCCAACAACAATTACTCAGCATGGGCTAGATACACAATTGTGATACATTTTATGGTGCTACACACATTGCCTCATTGTGCCTTGCGGGATCCCGTCATACCACACTGGATGAATGTGAGAAAATGCAGCATTTTGACAACTCACACTGACCTACTCTACGCCACTTTCCATAATTAAATAAAAGCCCATGGCGATTGATTTTCGTTTATTCCGCACGAATAGTGCTGCCACGTGCTTTTTATTGTCCCTGTAGTTGGAAAAGCTAATGCTGTCAAAGAGCTTTTTCCAACCAAATCAAAATTGTTTTAAGTTTACACCTGTGCAGTCTGCGGCAGTGAGAAAACAGCAATAGGAAGTCAGGCGGGATGTAATGGTTTCCCATTACCAGATTTACCTGAGCAGCCAGGAAAATTGATTCTGCACAGACATTTCCTTGTCTGTCTAGCTGCTCATAATTATTAGAATGATATCAAAGGGTTGGGTCAAACATTGGAATAGACCTCCATCTATTATCTGTAGTTTCAGACCCACGTTGTGCGAAATATAGTAGCTCAGAGAGTAGGATATACGAGTAGCTCAGACAAGAGACCAGAGCAGGTCCATGAGCAGTTTCCTCAGATAAATAGGCCTGTAGTGGGTATAGTGAGCTGAACGACTGTTAGGATGTGCTGACATTTGTTATTGGTGACGTTATTTCAGCTTATCCTACACTGATTCTATCAGGAGTGAATCTGGGCTTTCCACTCCATTTGCCGTGGGGGAGCCAACTCGTTTATTGCAAGATGCCACGTACTGTGTATAGTGCATTATGATGACCGAGGAAAATATAGGAAATATGGACCTAGAAGCGTCAGCTGGCCCTGAGAGTGTTAAGGTTCAAGGTGGCGACGACTGAACAAAAACCTCTGATGGGACCCAATGAAAGCCTCAGCCTTAGGCTAAATCCTAAAATAACTACAGCCTGATCTCCAACCACACAAAGCTTGTGTTGGGAATAACACCCATGTTGTTGGGAGATAGATATCACGGGCTTTAGGGCCACAAACGAGCTGGTTATGTTGTTATGTATATATACATCATGCATGTAAGAGTGTGAACGACCACACTAACACAACTAATAAAGTAGATGTAAAGTGTTGTTCAGTGGGAACCCAAAGCAATTCACTTTGGTCCATTAAACGGACAGAGCGTTTGAAATGTTATCTCTGGGTCAGCGAGCTACTAAGGGACAAACTGTGCTTACACTAAGTCCCTCTAAGTGCTATCGACATTAAGGTAGTGAGTGTTTATGTATAGGTTTCTCTATTGACAGTATAATATAACATATTATGATATTTAGACTATGGTGGTTTTGACTCCTCGTGACAAACCAAGAGAAAGATGACAGAAATGTGATATCATTGAACTTAGGCTTAATATTGATGTATTCAAACTCCTGTCCTACCCATGGAAGACTTGGAGTGATGAGGAAACAACTCTGGGGTAGCCAGGGGAGCCTGCAAATTTACCTGTCGTGAGCCCAACACCACACCTGCGCGACAGCACCCTTTTTGTAGCAAATACCGTCTAATGTTCCTCTATTTCCAACCCAGTATTGTGTGACCTGCCCACTGTCCTAAAAAGTAAATAAAGACAAAGTGAAACACGAGCACCTCACTAATGGAAGGGAGATATTGTTCACACGACAAGTGAGTTGCTCCTCCTTTTCTGCTGGGTGGAGTTACAGAAGTGTTTATTCTAGACGCCTTCTCCGCTCTTATCAGGACTCAGCAGTTGTTTAATGGGTTCTAAATGTGCCTACACCGAGTGTGGACAACTTAAATGGAAGAATTACCATTTAGGACACCCTCAAATAACCCTTAAAAGAACAATTCCTAAATATGTGTAGAAGAGCGGGTAATTATGGTTTAATGTCTTATGTCCCATAAGTGGTCTAGGGCATTTATACACTGATCCCATTTAGGAGTTAAGATATACGTCTTAAATGTGATTTTCGAAGCAGGATACTTTCTATGATAGATTAACAGTGCAATCTCTCGTTGATATCTTCAATAAAAGATTGCAACCTTTCAGCTTAATCTACGTACATTTGGCAAAATTACTGGAGGTCTTCTAACACCTGTTTGCCTCCTACCTTTGGTTTACTGACTCCATGTTTCTGGAGACGCACAGTAAGTCCTTAAGACTCTTATGATTGATTGTGAGATATGAGATAAGCCTACACACGCCCCAGAGACTGAGTACAACAGATGTACCGTATGTTATTGTGGGACCCCCTAGGACTGCTGATTCACAAGTATTTTGGATAGCTGCAATAATTACCTCTGCCTTAAGAAAACTAACTATATTTTGGTTCTCGTCACTGTTCATGGCCAAAAGAAGAGAACTGGAGGGAGGGGGTGACTCCTGCTTTATGTTGCCGTCATTAGGATAAGGGATTTTTTTTTCATTGGCTAAGACTCTTTTATCCGCCAACCATGCCCTTGAAAAAGCATGGCTAACCCCCCGCTGAAGGGCACACGCAGGATCGGGCAGGCGTCGGTACATGAAAGCCGCCTGCCTGTCAATAAAAGGTCGACGGGGGCTCTGTAATTTATTGAAACTTTGTTCTGCACGAATCGATCAAGACCCAATATTTGCTATTGTAGGTTGCATTGTACGTGCTTAGGGTGCGAATGGCAAGGCCCCCAACCTCCGCAGCCTCCCCTCCCTACCTCTTTTGGCTTACCCCCCTCACCACGCACCCCCTTGCTGCCTCGGCTTCTACATGTTTATGCCGCCGCGTGGTTTATTGCATCCCGACTTCCCTACAAAATATGCACTTGATTCCAATTGGATTGATGCTAATCCATGTGTCCTTTTTCTTATTTGCCCTTGCTCCCGTGGCAGGATTATGGATGGTATTGCGGCCAGCAACCACCCCAGGTAAGTTGAAGGCCACAACTGGGTGGGCGGGACACATCAAATGGAAAATTGCATTTTATGAGAGAACCATTGTGGGCAGGCAAGCCCCCGCCAATGAGCTATCCTTTCTGCTTGCCTGTTCACAAATATATTTCAAGGTGGGACCTCTGTATATTTAAAGTGTTGGTTTTGTATCTGTCGGTTCTTTTGACGAGAGACGTTGTTTTTAAAATGTGTTTTAAGTTGATGGTCCACATTTTATATACTACTTACAACTATTGCATACTCCAGTATTCTGTTGTACGCTCCCACCTAAACCAACCACCCATCCAGTCACCACCCAGCCTACCCCCAACCTAAGCCTGCAAGACACAACTGCCTACCCCCAGGCTTCCGGTTGCCATTTACCTGTTCATATTATTGGCGTGTGTGTTTGTACCAGTGACTGCAACAGTATAACATATCAGGTAGATCAGACAACGCAATATTTAGTCACGACAGAAAGACACAGACTTAACCTTGAAAATGCCAGGTCAGCCGAACCATTTTTGGCAGTAAGACTTTAATATTTACGCAGGTCTCTCTGTTTTCTGAAAAGAACACTTTGTTTTAGTCCGTGTTTGAAGATTAGAGGTATCCATAATATCGAATAGTTTATCAAAAGGTATTTCACAATAGGAGCGAGAAAAATATTTTTAGTTTTATTGAAAAGTATAGATGATATTAAAATGGTAGTGCAATGGAAAGGTATTGTTACAATATTTCGTTCTTTTTAACTGCATCATTACCACATTAAGCAGAATGACCAGATTTGTTTTATATGAGATGTTCTGTTATATTTTATGTTAGAGTGACGAGGAGTCAGATGAAGAGGATAATGATACTGCGGTAAGGGCTCTGCCAGTTATGGTTCTCTCTAACACTAACCAGGGGCCATTGGTCACTAATAAAAGCAATGGATGTGGAGCTGCTCGGAGCTGCTCGAGCTAGCCAAACATTGTCATGATCTCACTCAGTCACACAGCCTCCCGGCTTTCAATGCTCTCAGTATGCAAGCATTTCCCCAGCCTCACTTGTGGAATGCTTGCTATGCTGCATTTTTTATATATACATGTACCTCACAAGCAGTATTTCAACAATGTAAACCGTGCGCCACTTGCAATATCATACTTACTACGCCTCACCGCTAAACTAAATACTCTATATACAATGTATGTGCTCCTGTGAAAGGTAACTCTCATTACTAAGCAATAAGCACCTTTTCACCAGCTAGTATGTTATTTGTAATGATAGAGGGAAGTATGGGAGAGGGTTGGGGAAATGATATATGGAGGAAACTCACATTAGGATCCAACATAGGTGTGCATAGCTGCCCTGTTTGGATCCCTGCTACTGCTTGCTGCTATAAATGCTGCTACTGCTGCCTCTATTGTACCGTTCATACATCACCAGTGTTCACGTACCTCGCCATGTTGTACCAGGATGCACCAACTCCCTGGACACCTGAATACTCGCCAGCAAACAAGACCAGGACACAGGGCTGGGGGCATTATTAGTCCAGTGTCGGATCCAGGATAAAAAGGGGGGGCGCCCCTCATTTAGCCCCTAATTTTGGCTAAATTCTAGGGTAAAAAAAGTTAGGTAAACTCCTAAGTACTGGGAAAGAGGGGGCACGCGCCCCCGTCCCCCCCTTCTAAATCCGCCACTGCAGTGACTATGACAGGGATGGGGCAAGCAGGGTAGGGGATAGGGATAGACTGTAACAGACAGGGTTGTCTTTGTGTAGGATTAATCTCCCCCTAAGATCGATCCAACACACTGGACGATAATTGAGGTTCTGGGCACGTCTTATGCCTGCACGTCAATAGGCATGTGTGTATGAGATTGTCGAGGCTGGCACCAGGCATGGGCCGAGGGTAGAGGTTGTGGGCAGGAGGCAGAGGGGGTATCCTCAGGGGGTAGTTGACTTGCAGGTGTAATGGCAGGGCCTGGCACATCCATCAGTGCGGCCGACACCAGCGCCGCCGTCCCACGGCCCCCGACGGGCGTGTTGATCATTGACAGAAGCGGCCCTTCGACACCCATCACACAGCAGGCGCTTTATTTGGCGGCCATCTTTGTCCATCAGGTGACAGCAGCGAGCCAATTTCTTCATGATGGGGCTACACTGACGACTCCTCCTGCTGCGCCCCTCCCCCACTCAGCCCTGCTCTCACATATACCTCATTCAACAAACACCCTTTAACCTCACACATGTGTCATACAAATACTGCTTAATCAAAAGTCTTTGATGAGCAAATCTACTTATGATGTGGCACTGCTTGATATCACTCACCACAATATTGCCCATGTTATTAAGCCTACTGCGCCTTCCCAGGTCTGCATCCCTACCCCCATACTCCTGGGGCCTTCTGGCACTACCCGGCCTGGTATTTAATCAACCCCAAACCATTCCCATCCCCTCCATCTCCAAGGGCTGTCCCCTCCCCTCCCCTCCCCAATCCGACTTACAGCAGTCCATGTTTTTACCTGCCGTGTCGAGGCAATGGCTACTTATAGTGCTAGATCCGGTGCCATATCGATAGCTAACTAACCCTTTAGAAAAACACTGCTGTAAAAGCTACCAGTGGCAACGGAAAAGGTAGGCTCAACAGTCTGGAGATGAGACATGACTCGGGGGTCGGCCTGACCTAGAATCCGTGGTAGCAATCCTGCTGGGGATCAATGTTCCACCCCACCACCATCCATTCCACCCTCCACCTATGGACCCACCCACCCATCCACCTCTCCATCCAGCGGACGCGGTCATCGACGCCGTTATGGCCGCGGGCGATGATAAATCAGCCCAAAACAAAGCGACCCTGTACACCCCGTCACCCCGCCCCCATGCCGCCCACCCCGCCCATTGCCTGTCCGCAACACGTGGCCAGGGCTGGCATGTGGCGCGTGCAGCCTCTCCTACAGGTAATCACCACTTTATACTCTCCACCCCCTACTCCCAAACCCACATCCCTGCCATTTCCCTCCTCTCCCCTTTCCTCACTGCCCACCGCCGCGGCCACGCCCGGTGGCTCCGGGTTGTTTCGTTCCATTTCCCTCCACCGCCACTGCGTTCTGAGTAATTACAATGAGGTGAAGAGGAGAGGAGGTGGGGCATGGATGGCAGGGAAGATTAATTATCATTCAATCGGACAGCGGCAGACGGTCAGGGAGATGAGGACAGGAGTGGGGGCGGGGAGAGGCCGGCTGGTGAGCGGGTGGTTTCACAGGGTGACACTTGAAGTCAACTGTAAGCAGGCTGCTATTGAACTGGGGCCTTTGTCCACGCTGTACACCCTCAGGGTGTCTGACCAGGGGGACATTGCGTTCACCCCTAGGATGACCACTCCAGGACAAAGCTCCATCACCTGTACCTATGTAGCCATTAATGCCTACTGTGTGTGTCATGTGTCTAGTGGCTTAACCACTAGAACAGTATATAGTGTTTAAGACATCGTGCTGAAACTTAGGGGATTGGAACACCTTAAATGAAGGTTCGGGATGATGCTCAAATGCAATACCGGCGAGTTATACCATCAGCAGAATTCTAAATAGCATGATGAAGAACATAGACACGGAAGCCACATGATGAATGTCATGTAGATCTAGTCTAGTCCCAACTATGGCTGGTGTTCAAATGGCAATCTTGGAGAACATCCAACGACTCAAGTATCAAAAAGAGGCATGTGACATGCTGGGCACATACCGCCAGGATCAACATTGGTATTGGGGTACTGAAAGAGGAGGATTCAACTGCGTTCATATGACATAATACCTCTACATAGAAGCTATTCAGTGAAGCCATGTCTGAAGCCACATCACGAAATGCTCTTCATGGGTCTCCAAGTCTTGAGTGGGGTTATTTGTATGGAGGCTATGATTGAATGCTGTTCAGATGCTCCAGTATAAAGACATAGAAGCAGACTGTGGACATGGCAGCCATGTGGTTGTGGACAGGCGTGGTGGGAGAATGAAGGTTCGGGTTAATGGCAGATAATTGACTGTCAGTGGTCATGTGCCGCGGTCGTTTCGCTTCATTAAGAGCCGACTTGTGCCCACGCTTTAAACCTTAAGCACAGCATGATGCATCAAGCTTCATACTTATTTCTTGTCATGATGCACTGCATCCATGCATCATAATATGATGCATATTATGCATCGCGCTGCATCCATGTAATCTATCAATTCTTCAAAATGGAAAACCCTTGTGGGGACGGCATGATGCACGAATGTGACATTCCTGAGTTCTGAGTTTTTGTCCTTAAAGGGTTAATTAGGGAGTTGTGAAAACGGGTGGTGGTGGAAGGATTATAATTGTCCAGTTGGGCAGTAAAGTAGGCATGTGCCCACTTAGGTCGTCGTTTCTCCCCTGTCTAACATCGATCGATCAGTGAGCGATCAGCCCCCAATCTTGTGGCCCATAGCATGTGGCATGCGAACCTTGGTCCGCCCCTCCGTCAGCCGTGTTCTGGTCGGAGATCTGCGTGTGGCCCCCATCCTCCCCCTGCCCATGCCCATCGTCGTATTAATTTCCTACCCGATGTCCCATCCCATAAGAAAACTCCAAGAAAGAGTGGCGAGCAGAGGCATCCGACGCCAAACACGCGATGTCAGATGCCGTCCGCGCAGATCATCCCGACCCCATGACCATGCAGCGCGGCTGGATCAACCAATCAGAGATCGCGGTGCAACCGGAAAACTACCAACCGGAAGCGACGATTACGGTTCCATTGCGCAGACGAGGATTTCTTTCTTCGTGCGCTTCACTTCCACCGGGTGCCCGATCAGAGATGGGGGTTGAGTTAACAGGCGCGGATGTGTTTCTGGCGGAAATGGCGTTAGTGGCAAGAAAAGTAGTTCCGCTCTGTGCTACAAAGGAACGCTGTATATGACGTTTCTATGATTGTGGCGGAGATGTAGGGGACTGCGGGGAGGTGGATGATGTAGGTGCCATTTGTCTTAGGTAGAATCAGAGAGCTGTGTATGAAGTGTTGTATCAGTGTGATATATGCCGCCATATTACATCGTACCATGGCCCCTAAGTGGGTAGTCCATCATATGGGTTCGTGTCGGTCATCTGGTATCCACTGACACAGGCTATAAATTATCACTAATAACACCGTGCCACGAGGTGGCCATAGTAATGGGCACTGGTTAGCACAGACTGACCCCAACAGCCCAAACCGGCTGGCTTTACATTAATTAATGTGAGGGCTTCATAATAGTCAATTTCAAAAACATCATAAGAGAGATTATAGCCGCCCTTCCCTTTCCCCATTGCTTCTAGGCTTACTTAACCACCACACTGTGAGCTTGGTGGCTGGCTGGCCTGTTTTGCCGTTACCTGTCACTTTAGGTAGTAGAGTTGATCAATCTCAATGTGTTAGGAAAGCCAGCGCGTCGCAACCACAACAACCAAAAACAGGAAAAATGGAGGAGGACAAAAAATGAAGGTCGAAACGGTCCGCAGCGACGCAAGGGAACTGTCGGTCGTAATAAACAATAGCTCCAATTGAGCCTGTCGACGACGCTATATAATACACAATAAGTGTCTTTGTGCTCAAAGTCTACCAGGTCCCAGTCCAGAAAGTGCAGAAACATGTTGCAGTGGCTACAGAGACTGAGTGGCCGGGGAGGGGGTTCTTTGGGTGGAGTGAAGAGGGAAGGGTGAAGGTGGCGTGCATTTGTCGGATAAGTCATTAAAACACTGGCCTTCATTGACGAGACGCACTCATGCAAGGTTTCTTTTGTTGCAGCTGAGTGGAAAGTGCTCAATATCTCTGTCATGGGAATGAGGGAGGGTGGTGCATGTTGTATGTGCGTGGGTGGGATTTGGTATGGTGTAACTGGGAAGGGGTAGGGTTTATTGGAGTATACAGATTCTATGACCAAATTGTATATAATTGTATACTTGGGTAATTATAATATTCACACACCTGCCACAGGGTTCCCAATTAAGCTGATAAGAGGCACAGTTGAGCTCCATCAAGAAAGAAAATCTGAAATATTGGCTCCAATCCTTTTGAAGAAGCAATGTGCCGTCAATCAGAGACACATGGAATTGTTACTTTTATTGACCATGTTTAGAGCGCAAATATAGGGCCTAGATACTGGGGACATGTAAAGTGGTACTCTGGATGTAAGTTGAAATTATCGAAGACACTGAAAATCGTAGATACAGAATAGTTCAGCGAAAGTAAACACCACCGTCTCAGAATCTTAGGTCTGTTTAATATGCCCCACATTCGAATAAACTCTTTGGCTGGAGCAGAGTTTGCTTAGCCTGATTTAGAGCCACGGCCTGGCTAGCTGTTTAATGTGCTGAGTTGGGGGAAGGGGATCCATACATTTTTAGCCAGACGTCATGAGCAGCTCGGCCAGCGTTGACGGCTGGGAATAGAGCTGCTCTCCATTATTTGTCTAGATACACGAATCGAATCCTGACAAAAAAAGTATTGAAATAACAAAATGGCATTACAGAGAGCAGATTGGTTTCAGTCGTGGAAGAGGTTGGGTGTTCAGGGGGAGGGATGGATGTTGTTAGAAGGGAAGGGTGGTCTCACCTGTACACACTACCAGTGTTTGGCCAGCCCAGGAGCAGGCCTGCCTAGCACTGCAATGAACATTACCCTGTAGGCTCCTTCATGGTGTGCCCCCAATACCCAATCAGTACTTAACAATAGACCTCTTTCCACCCACTCCCTCAGAATGCCCATATCCCAGCTCTCTACCGTTATATAGTGGTCTATTTGCCTTGTGTATTAAGGTCAGAGAGAACATACAGCCATTTCCAACTGCATCCACATACATGTACACTGCAAAAATGGTGTTTAGATTTTAAACATGTTTAGGTCTAAACATGTTTAAAACCTAAACATATACGTCAGTTAGGTGTATCATTGACTACACATTTAGGAAAATAACACTTTTATTCTAAATACATAAACATTTTTGCTAAACATGTTCAGACATTTAGAGTTTAAACAGTTGAATATTAGGTGTTTAGACTTTAACATCAATATGTTTAGATACTTGGATGTCAAGCCCACACCAGGTAGCAGCACTACCTCTGAATGGACTATCTGCACACAGTTATAATCAATTGTTATGACAAATATCCCCAAACTCCTTGTATATCATAGTGTCATTTCATTATATGTTATGAAAATAGACACAACAATAAAAAATTAACTAAATTCAACTTGCACCACCATCATTACCATAAAATAATCAATGAGCTCCATGACTTACACCTATGTCATGTTATTTTGTAAAGTATAAAGCAATGTCCTTCCTGCCAACCTGTTGTACTTCCTCAAGTCTCCTATTCTAATGCAGTGTGTACATATGTGTATATAGCTGTGGCTGACATCTTTGGAGACTTTGCAGTGTAATTACCTGCTGATGTCCTCCAGTAAATGAGAAAACAAACAAAAGATATTCCTTTATTTTTTTAATGGATACATGTCTGCAAACCCTTACTTCCCACCAACTCACTTAGACATCTAAAAACAAAAATTCATAAACATCTAAATGCAAAATTTCATTGATATCTAAACACAAATTTTGAACCTAAACACCTAGATTTCTAAACACCTGAGCTAAGCACATTAATTGGCTAAACATGTTTAGGAAATTAATGTGATTACAAAAACGTTGCAAGAATATGTTTAGAATTGTGTTTAGGATCTAAACACCATTTTTGCAGTGTACTGTAGTACGGTCGATGCTATAAATCTTTGCATCACCACTATACTACTTACATTCCTGATAAATTAAAACGACATTTCATCAGCTATGATTTCTTAGCTGCAAGACTTGGAGTTAAAATGACCAAGACAGTATCTACATTCTACTGATAGAAACCTAGAGTTTAGGTTTAGTGAACTTCATGCTGTAGCCCTGTAAAAAACATACATTCCTCCTGCAGGGCAATGGAGTGAGATTCTTGCTATACGTCTCACTGATGTTCCGGTGGTGTACGTAACTCCCCTTCCATATGACGTCACAATGATGTATTGGTTAAGATAGTACACAGAAGGTCAAGAAGAGCATGTTTTATCTGTTAAACGTTCTTGGATATAAATCAACTAGACACTGCAACAATGCACAATCCCTGCTGCGCTATAGCCAGCGTCTATGTAGGTAATAGAGCCGCTAGAGGAGGGACCCATACTATATATATTTATATATATATATATATATATATATATATATATATATATATATATATATATATATATGGGAGATAGAGATAAGGAGATAGAAGAGAACCATATACATAATACAAAATGTCAGCCCCTAAGTGGCAATTAATAATGATATCCCTGCCAGGGAGAGACCTATTATATAAATGGCCTCCGGAGAAGAAGAGTTGCCCTCACATCTCCTATCTGTCCACTAACATATTAAAGTCATTGTATCCGGACGTGATTTGTATTAGTTCTAATCATTAAAACATTAAGCTGTCAGTGGCAGTGACAGCCTGACCCTGTGCAGGCCTCTCTGGGTGCTTTGTCTCTGTCGGCGATTGCCTGCGTCCGCCAGTTTTACCAAGACAAACGCAGGCATGTCATGATGTATATATGTATGTACAGAGATGATGCAGTGGTCAGCAGGAGCCTGCTTAATACACCTGCAGCCTGCAAGAGGAAGAGTTAGGGACTGCTGTGCCCTGTATGAACATCATGTGCCAAACTTTATGGCTGCAATGATGACGGATGCTGATTGAATAGATCCCCTGAGCGCCGTGTAATGGAAATTGCATTTTGGCATTAGCGGTCCAGGCCGGCTCCAAGAACGTGTTTGTTTAGTCCTGGTAATTCTGAGGATCTGACAAGGATGCATCCCTGCCCCCTAATGGTTAATGTAAAGGCATCAGCCCCCCCCCCCTACCTCTTCCTCCATCTCCACCGGCGGACCGACCAATTCTGCCAAATACAAGTACGTTCACGCATTATGATCGCAGCTAATGCTAGGGGCTGCTCTATTTAATTACCCCAATTAATATTCATAAACTCCTCCCTGAGCACATAACTACACTGCTGTCATTGCAATCCATCTGTGAAGAAGAGAATCAAAACTCCCGGGCAGGTATCTCATCAACGTGTGTAAGACATTCATGAGTTCCTACATTATACATGGAGATAAATAAATTCTGATGTTCTTCAATTTCAATTAATTCTCCAATATTCCAATGTATCTAGAAGCCATTTTAAGGATTACAGCTAAAGTGATTATGGCATTTAGCTCTTCGGTGAGTATTAAATTTGGCTCTATTTGTTGCACTTGCCACCTTCAAAGGCATCATTGGCTTATTGTCAGCCTCCACAAATCTAATGATAAGCTAATCTATTCTCCGGCAAACACCACTGTGGTGTCGATGGCCAAAGCAAAAAAGGTGGCTCTAAACGGGGCGATTATCTCTGGGATGGGACACTGGTTCCATGCGTCGTCTAAACGCGCTCCACTCAAAGTCTGTCATAAAAACTTGGGCTCCAGAGCTACCCCCTCCCCAGTCCCCCATCATTCCCCATTCCGTGTCCTGGATACCCAGCTAGGGACCTGGTAATGAGAGGGGAGAGGGTTAGTGGATCCCTCCCGGTTTCAGTGATGATAAGCTCCCCGGAGTGAAAACGAGCTTTGAATTATGAAGCTAATTTACAGAATGGATACGGCCTGCACTGATGAGCATGCGCGTTGTACTGCTGGACTTCCGGTTCTGTTCAAACGGTGCCTGGGGTACAGAGAAGCACATGAGACCAGCCATGTACAAAGGTTTTGCCGGTGCGTGAGGGCGGATCACCCTTTCTGCATGGCTGTACATTCTATCAATATAAATAGGGAATAGACAAGTGGATGCTGGTAATGGCAATACGGCTTGTTCGATCTTGTAAATAGGAGTTGAGAGTATATGTGCTGTTAGTGCTTCTCATGTCTTCTAGTGGCTAGCTGGCGAGCTACTTGGCGAGCTGCTTGGGCAGAGGGCGACAATGAGATTTCATCTGCTCGGTCATCGACTTAGCGGCCTATTGGTAGCAGGCGACTGACCGAGATTCCCCCATCACCATTTCTACCGTTGCCAGCCGCCGTTCACACCACCCACCCACCTCTCCTGGCCTGCTCCCAATGCCTCGGGTCTGATTCAATATCACTCAGCTCTAATACCACCATCGCCCAAAGTACGTTTGTATGATGTGTAGGAATTCGCCAAGCTGTGACAATTGCCCGGGGGCCCTCCCTGGCTGTGGCTGCGACTTGATCCGGTCAGGTTAGTTCTACTTGATACGCCGCACGCCTAAAAAGGGCCACTTTTCTGCTCTGTTCCTAAAGGGTTTGGCTTCCAAGGATACCATAGCAGAGGATAGCAGAGGATAGCAGAGTCTGCGGGACAATTGGCACTTACATAGCCTTCATCAATCCAAAATTCTGTACAACCTTGACCCATCCCATTGAATGCAAAGTGCACATTGGAAGAATTCCAATAGAACAACAGTGTTCCACTTTACACACTGAATACTGAGAGTCATTTAAACCCTCCCCCCCTCCATCCCTGAATCTGCTTGATGTATCTCTGCCGATCACCTATTGCCAAGATAGCAGTTTCAAATTGCCCAGGGACAACTCACCGAAGGCACTATTGAAACCATAATATGAAGCCACTACTGAAGCCATGATTGTATCTTGAGGTAGATGGATATGTCTAGGCGTATATTGATGTATGATCGCATGATGTAGATAGCCCCAGGTGGATGTAATTGGATCACTAAAACCTAAGAAGCTGGATCCTAAATTGCATCTGATAAAAGATAATGGGCCGTCAGTCCTCCCGGTCCTACTTGTTCATTCTTTTTAACCTGAGCACAAAAAGAAGGACAACAACTTACTTCCAATATCACAAATGTTTTAAGGGGCTAAGTTTTATTCGGGTGTTTTTTTTTTCTATGTGTAAATACTAATCACCTACTCTAGGCTCCCCTCAGATGGAGTAATAGATGACAGAATGAGGCTTTTGGGGGGTGGGGAATTGCATAGGAATTGCATAGGGTTGCCTGAAGGTACCGCCCACCCATCATGTGGTCAGATACTGCTTTTAAGGCTTCGAGCTTGGGTTCATTACCCGCTTCTGTAACTCGATCCTCGAGCTGCTCTATATAATACATGGGCTACTCCTGCTAGAGGCTACTGAGGGGTGAGCAGAAGAGAGCGTGTGATAGAGAGCTATGGCCATCCATCTGCTGCTGACCACTGGTTTGTTGACACACAGAGCTCTAACGCACTCCAGAAATTCTCATGTATACCCTTTCTGAAATACTCAATGATAATTCTCGCTGGAGGCATGTTTACATGGCTCGCTCCCAACTTGACCTCCTATGACCCCCTCCCCTTCCGTAGGACTATGCAGCGTGCCCTGGGCGTGCGCTTGACATGCCTGCTGTGCACGTCGTGCAATATGGAAGGTGGCATGTCTGTGTACATCGAGAGCTGCTCGCATGGTGTATCACAGAGCAGCTCATCTACATATACCTACCCACAGCCATGCACCCTCATGGCCATCTTCTTATAACAGCACATACAAGGTACACCAGGTGCAACTACAGAGTTGGAATGTGGGGTGGAGGAGAATGGTCTAGATGAGCAGCTCATGGTCGTGGTTCAGGTCAGGTGAAGTTGCATGGGTCGCTACCTTGGGTGGACCAATCTCCCTATAAATGCTACATCAACGCGATTTATTTGAGTATCCACTTCCACATAGTTACTTCCATACTTCCTAGAAGTTATCCAGGCATAAGGGTTTCTGCAAACAATTATATCTTAGTCCTTTGCACGCTTGGGTCATATTTAATTCGTCGATTAGGATTTTCTGCATTTTCTGAAAATAAATTCAGATTGGGAAGCCATACTAGAAATAGCCTTGTCCTAGCTGACAGGCAGTGGACCTGTCTATAGTTATCCCTGAGGTAGTTAGGCATGGCTACGAGTGACATCCATCCTTATTGAAAAAGAGGGCATGTTAGTCTTTCACACAAACCTCCTGTTTGGAGATCACTGCCACGCAGTATGCACCTTTTCACTGGCTTCACCAGAGCGCTTGGTGTTTGATGTCTTCAAATCGATTGCTTTCTATATATTCAAGCACAATTAGATATTTACTTGAATAAAGGATAATCAATTGTGTTCTTTACATTCGTCTGGAGCGTAATAGCCCATCTAGAGATTTGATTATCAAATCGAAGAAGGAGGCTTGCTGAAGACAGTGAGGGATCTAATTAACATTCAGGTTCATAATGAGTTGTTATGCGAAACAATGGCCTTTCAATGATGCAGCGATTATTTCTTAAATTTGGTTTAAATCCATTCCAACCGATTAGAAGATATTTGATCAGCCAAACAGAAAGGAAGATCCAAGCTGCATGGTGTGGGGAATCCCTTCTGCTTGGCTTCTCAAACATGTTCACTCCTCTTCCAACAAGCAGCGTTTCATTACGTATAGATTGGTAATAATGCACAGTTGAGAGTCAAAACCAGACCCGTGCCTTGTTCCACGGCAATTAGTTCATCAGCGTTAATGACTACAGATGCTTAGGTTTAAGTTAATAATACTTGGCGACCGCTTAGGTTGATGTGTCTGGATATTATTATTTTTGCTATGGCAGGAACAGCGCTGGCTCCTCATGGTAGGTATTTCTCTGCTGTTGGTGCCCCTCCCTTTCAGTTGCATGCATGTCTTCGATATACCTTTGAGACGCCATAGGATCCCCCACTCCTACCCTTGTTAATCAAAGCTTTCATGTGATCTTGAAATCTAACAAGGGGAATGTTCTGTCATCCCACAAAAGGTCTTTTAATTTTGCTTACTTTAAGTATTTTGAGGCACATTTCTGACATTGGTTTCCGTGCTTCTGGATATTGTGTTGTGCATACCATGTCTGGCATACAGACAGATTGACGTCGCTGGGTGGTCATGGCAACTTGCATGTTTACTATTGTAACCCTACCATTACCATTAAGGCTGTGCCCCATTCCCATTTTTGCCCCTCTGTTGACTCATTGATTGCTAAGACTCACCCCCGAAGGTCGGATTAGAAGGACATAAGGC
Organism: Acholoe squamosa; assembly: GCA_949317995.1. Classification (NCBI taxonomy): domain Eukaryota; kingdom Metazoa; phylum Annelida; class Polychaeta; order Phyllodocida; family Polynoidae; genus Acholoe; species Acholoe squamosa. Next base: position 39,306,524 of record OX439042.1, on the reverse strand, counting down.
CATTGCCTCAGGTCTATACAAAGTTAACGATTGTGAGTGGTGATGTGTACAATCAAGAAATGGGTTTTTTATCCAATCAATTTGGAATCCAATTATCCGAGATCAAATCAAAGATGATGTTAGGTACACTGGTATGAAGTGTTCCCCACAAAATGCGTATGTAGAAATTATTAGGCATAGCGAATGAAGTGTGATTTTTAGCTATAAGAAGAAGTTGTGTGATTATCCCTTGATTCCATACCCCCTAGAACATCATATGATGAACAATAATGCACCCATATAAGAGTTTGTACTTTTGGCACCGTGTGAAAAGCGTGACCTTAGATAGCTCGTAGTGATTAAGGTCTGAGTCACTCGACTTAAATGAATGAATAGAAATAGTCTATTGATGATTCAGAGATTGTTATTTCAGGAATCATTTCTACACTCACAGTTCCATCAGTAGATTACTGACCAATATAATTCCATGTAATGTTAAGGCCTACTTTCCATGTAGACCTAAGATAAAAAAAAAATGTAAGACCAGTTTTGCATTATTAATGTAGTTTCTAATAACCATTTTGTGCCCCGGTCCATGGGTCCCATATCTATATCAAGACTGTCTTCGTGACGACTGCCCATAGTTCAGAAAAGCAGTACCCAGCAAGACTGATCAGACTTCCCATTCGTTCTTCTCATGACAATTAGATTATGGACAAAGTGGCACCCAGTGGGCGATAATGGGGCACCTAAATGGGCTGAGAGTTTGCTTAATGGGTTGCCATGGCACCCCAAGTCGACTCGTCGCAGTTCCCCCTGCCCCGTGGGCACTATACGCATGTCGAAATAGGATCAACTTCACTGGTCACAATCAAGATGAGGAAGATCTAGAGGACAGCTGCCTATGATATCATTCATAAGGCAGATGTTTATTATATAAAGAGGGACGGGATGGTGATGGACTGAGCTCTCTACCACAGGGCGCTCATTGTCCGCCCTAACCAAGTGTCGTCTGCTCCTTTCATTTACAGTCTTTGTACACTGCTCCTTTTGGCGCCAATTACCACTGCTGCTGTGAAACCGTCCGTTTCACTGCCACTGACTTGCTCTGTCCTGCATCTTATGGTCTACAATTTTATCTGCCCTCGCAGATCACGCCTTTGCACATTTTGACAGCCAGTTGAATCATTTGTCCTAAGTTCCTGAATAATCAGTTAAACGTCAATCAGTATCATATGCCGCGGTGTAACCATGTGGTGATTTCATCTGATTCATGATTGTCATAAGAATGAAAAAAAAAATATTGTAGGCCTAGGCTATCAAAAAATAAACCAACTTCTCATTTTCACTTCAATAAATTATCAGCACATTACTTTACCTTTTACACCAAAGTTAATCGTCTTAGGTCGACATACAATTCTTCATCTATAAACAGTGCATACGAATTATTATTATCTTATTAGTAGGCTATTGATTTCTTTAAAGAGGTTGACGCATAGAATTCAGAATTACCGTCCATTTCATCCAACGTCGTTTATATGGATAGTAAAATATCTAAGAGTTATGGGGATATTTGCATCGTATCCTTTTGTAGAAACAGTTTCCTATGGCATTCAAATATGTCCCCCTCTTCTGCTGTATGATTGAAAGGTGTTTCCTATGGAACATATGACTATCCAATGTCAAATGGAGATATGCGTGTCGGCAGCAACTGTTTCTGTCATGCTCCCCACCGCCCTTTATGAGCACTGTTCTCTAACGATTGTCGTCTGCTTTTCTTGCAGGGCCCACCGGAAGTGCAGAGTCCGTGCAATGACAAGGACACGGACAGCGGATGCTGCGCGGATATGTCCAACCACGAACATTGTGGGGAGGACGCCGAGGGCCATCGGCTCGCCAATCACATACAGGCCCAAGGTATGGTAACGATAAGCACTTCTTGTCAAAAAATATTATTATCATTTGTAAGAGTTTTGTTCAAGTAGCGACAATTGATGTAAACAATATGCTTGTTGTGAACGAAATCTTATTAGATATAAAATTGTGCGTGATACATGTAGTTTATATGTTGTATGTATCATTGTTAGACATGCTATAATGCTAATAATAGAGTTGAATCTTTTGATAAATTGCTCCAGTCTTTGAAGATCACCACCTCGATTATCTAGTCAGAGTAACTTTGGGGACAATAAGCTGTCATAACGGCATATATATATATATATATATATATATATATATATATATATATATATATATATATATATATATCCCTACAAAAGCATGTCTAAGAAGAGGTACCAGTCCCCAGGTAGCAAAAATGGTGTGGCCCGAGTCTGGGCCAGAGCGGGCTCCTGATGTGGGCCACACTGGGTTAACACAGTGGGCGCCCCATGGGTTTTGTCCTCAGCAAAGGGTCTGGACCACACTGGGCTAACCGATTCGGGAACAGATCTGTTTGAAATTGGGCTCACCGATTTGGGCTCAAAGTGAGTTTAACATGGGTTTTTGGTGTGGCCTAAAGTGGGCTGCCCGATTTGATGAAAAATTAGTGGTGACATGTTAAAAATTCTTTTTGAGAAATTTATCCAAAATCTTTTTTTTTTTTTTTTTAAAGTCAATAAGCAACAAATCCTTGAGCTAATCTAACCCCCCCCCCCATCACCAAAGCAGTAAATGCAATATCTACCCAAGTGGAAAGGCAGAGCAGTACCATTCATTTGAATCAAACTCATTCAGCCAACACAAGGCACTTTGATTCATTAAAGTGACATTCTGGCCTCAATCTTCCCCCACTAATTCCCTATGTAGGAGTAGAGAAGAGAGCCTTCAAGTTCATAATGACTGTACCTCTGCATATCTGCTCTTGTTCCAAGTTCAGTGCAATAGAAATGGTGTTGCCATTCCACTACTACTCAGATGACCTTGGTTTGCACTTTTGACTAGAAACATCTAAGTATTTCCAGACTATGAGAAAGTCTGCACATTATTACTTCATATCTAATTTAGTAGTCTATTCCAGTTGTCCTATGTCTAAAAGAAATAAGTTTGGTATGGGTAGTAGAATTCTGCCTGGAGTGCTGTGAAACCACTTTGTAGTGAGTCTGCCATGGACTGGCCTACAGGGGCAGGGGATATTTTTGGTTTCTCAATTGCCTCTATATATAGTCCTCTTATACCTGGCCAAGTGTGGGACCTGTTTGCCCCCACACCACAAATACACCTTGCAAGCCTACTAGTACAAAGAAAGACATGAAACTGTTCTTTCCAGGACTAGTCAGTGTTGCCTTTTACATGAAATATCTGGATCCCTACTATGAACCTACCTGTGTATTAATGGTATAGGGAAAGTGTCCTACAGCAGTGGTGGAGGAAGGGAGGGGGGAGGGCAGGGCAGGGTGAGAGGAGGGCAGGGCAGGGTGAGAAGAGGGCAAGGCAGGGTGAGATGAGGGCAGGGCAGGGCAGGGTGAGAGCAGGGCAGGGCATGTGAGCAAAGGAGATGCCAGGGCAGTGCAGGGTGAGAGTAGGACAGGGCAGGGTGAGAGGGCAGGGCAGGGTGAGAGCAGGGCAGGGTAAGAGCAGGGCAGGGCAGGGTGAGAGCAGGGCAGGGCAGGGCATGTGAGCGAAGGAGATGCCAGGGCAGTGCAGGGTGAGAGTAGGGCATGGCAGGGTGAGAGCTGGGAATGGCAGGGCGAGAGCAGGTCAGGGCAGGGTGAGAGCAGGGCAGGGCAAGGGTGAGAGCAGGGCAGGGCAGGGTGAGAGGAGGACAGGGCAGGATGAGAGTAGGGCAGGGCAGGGCGAGAGCAGGGCAGGGCAGGGCAGGGTGAGAGCAGGGCAGGGCAGGGTGAGAGCAGGGCAGGGCAAGGCAGGGTGAGGGCTGGGAGTGAGAGTGAGTGAGTAATAGATGTTTAACGCCATTTCAACAGCTAAGGTCATATTCATGGCGAGATCCTCATTACACAAATTCACAGAGGAATGTGTCAGTGCCTGCACATATGTGCACCACACACATCCTGAAGGGATAGGAAAGAGGAGAAATAGACCCTTTTAAGTGGGCTAGGGAGGCCCAGGGAGGGCAGGGTGACAGAAGGGCAGGGCAGAGCGGGGTGAGAGGGGGAAAGGGCAGGGCAGGTTGAGTGGAATGAGGAGGAGATGGAAGGGGTAGGGGATGGATAGGGGAGGGACGAACAAAAAAGAGAGAGGGAGGTGGAACACTCATCACAGAGTTTAGAACAGTTCAGAAGATGAGGCTGCCCTGTCCAAACCCACTCTCACCCCAGACTGGGAAGACTTTATGCAGCTAAGTATCCATCTTGGGATGCCCATTTTGAAACCATCCTGGGCCCAATGTGGTTGCCCATTTTAAAGCTGACCAGTGCCCAAATCGGGTGGCCCAATGTGGCCCAGACCGTATGCTGAGGACAAAACCCGTTGGGAGCCCAACGGGCTCAAGTGGGTTTGCCCGATTTGGGCTGCCCTGTGTGGCCCTGACTGGAAACCCAGCATCTGCCGAACCTAAAACCCATGTACTGAATACTGCCCGCTTTGAACCACCTTATCCCGGGTAAAACCAATTTGGCCCCGAGCGGGCTTGCTACATGGGTCAGCTCAATCTATTGGGATTCCTGTTGAAAATTTGACAAGATCACCACATAGGAAGCCCATGTAGCAAGCCCGCTCGGGGCCAAATTGGTTTTACCCGGGATAAGGTGGTTCAAAGCGGGCAGTATTCAGTACATGGGTTTTAGGTTTGGCAGATGCTGGGTTTCCAGTCAGGGCCACACAGGGCAGCCCAAATCGGGCAAACTCACTTGAGCCCGTTGGGCTCCCAACGGGTTTTGTCCTCAGCATACGGTCTGGGCCACATTGGGCCGCCCGATTTGGGCACTGGTCAGCTTTAAAATGGGCAACCACATTGGGCCCAGGATGGTTTCAAAATGGGCATCCCAAGATGGGTACTTAGCTGCATAAAGTCTTCCCAGTCTGGGGTGAGAGTGGGTTTGGACAGGGCAGCCTCATCTTCTGAACTGTTCTAAACTCTGTGATGAGTGTTCCCCCTCCCTCTCTCTTTTTTGTTCGTCCCTCCCCTATCCATCCCCTACCCCTTCCATCTCCTCCTCATTCCACTCAACCTGCCCTGCCCTTTCCCCCTCTCACCCCGCTCTGCCCTGCCCTTCTGTCACCCTGCCCTCCCTGGGCCTCCCTAGCCCACTTAAAAGGGTCTATTTCTCCTCTTTCCTATCCCCTCAGGATGTGTGTGGTGCACATATGCGCAGGCACTGACACATTCCTCTGTGAATTTGTGTAATGAGGATCTCACCATGAATATGACCTTAGCTGTCGAAATGGTGTTAAACATCTATTACTCACTCACTCTCACTCCCAGCCCTCACCCAGCCTTGCCCTGCCCTGCTCTCACCCTGCCCTGCCCTGCTCTCGCCCTGCCCTGCCCTACTCTCATTCTACCCTGCCCTCCTCTCACCCTGCCCTGCCCTGCTCTCACCCTTGCCCTGCCCTGCTCTCACCCTGCCCTGACCTGCTCTCGCCCTGCCATGCCCAGCTCTCACCCTGCCATGCACTGCTCTCACCCTTGCCCTGCCCTGCTCTCACCCTGCCCTGACCTGCTCTCGCCCTGCCATGCCCAGCTCTCACCCTGCCCTGCCCTGCTCTCGCCCTGCCCTGCCCTACTCTCATCCTACCCTGCCCTCCTCTCACCCTGCCCTGCTCTCACCCTTGCCCTGCCCTGCTCTCACCCTGCACTGCCCTGGCATCTCCTTCGCTCACATGCCCTGCCCTGCCCTGCTCTCACCCTGCCATGCCCTGCTCTTACCCTGCCCTGCTCTCACCCTGCCATGCCCTCTCACCCTGCCCTGTCCTACTCTCACCCTGCACTGCCCTGGCATCTCCTTTGCTCACATGCCCTGCCCTGCTCTCACCCTGCCCTGCCCTGCCCTCATCTCACCCTGCCTTGCCCTCTTCTCACCCTGCCCTCCTCTCACCCTGCCCTGCCCTCCTCTCACCCTGCCCTGCCCTCCCCCCTCCCTTCCCTCCACCACTGCTGTAGGACACTTTCCCTATACCATTAATACACAGGTAGGTTCATAGTAGGGATCCAGATATTTCATGTAAAAGGCAACACTGACTAGAACAGCTTCATGTCTTTCTTTGTACTAGTAGGCTTGCAAGGTGTATTTGTGGTGTGGGGGCAAACAGGTCCCACACTTGGCCAGGTATAGGAGGACTATATATAGAGGCAATTGAGAAACCAAAAATATCCCCTGCCCCTGTAGGCCAGTCCATGGCAGACTCACTACAAAGTGGTTTCACAGCACTCCAGGCAGAATTCTACTACCCATACCAAACTTATTTCTTTTAGATATAGGACAACTGGAATAGACTACTAAATCAGATATGAAGTAATAATGTGCAGACTTTCTCATAGTCTGGAAATACTTAGATGTTTCTAGTCAAAAGTGCAAATCAAGGTCATCTGAATAGTAGTGGAATGGCAACACCATTTCTATTGCACTGAACTTGGAACAAGAGCAGATATGCAGAGGTACAGTCATTATGAACTTGAAGGCTCTCTTCTCTACTCCTACATAGGGAATTAGTAGGGGAAGATTGAGGCCAGAATGTCACTTTAATGAATCAAAGTGCCTTGTGTTGGCTGAATGAGTTTGATTCAAATGAATGGTACTGCTCTGCCTTTCCACTTGGGTAGATATTGCATTTACTGCTTTGGTGATGGGGGGGAGGGTTAGATTAGCTCAAGGATTCGTTGCTTATTGACCTTTAAAAAAAAGAAAAGATTTTGGATAAATTTCTCAAAAAGAATTTTTAACATGTCACCACTAATTTTTCATCAAAACGGGCAGCCCACTTTAGGCCGCACCACAAACCCATGTTAAACTCACTTTGAGCCCAAATCGGTGAGCCCAATTTCAAACAGATCTGTGCCCGAATCGGTTAGCCCAGTGTGGCCCAGACCCTTTGCTGAGGACAAAACCCATCGGGCGCCCACTGTGTTAACCCAGTGTGGCCCACATCAGGAGCCCGCTCTGGCCCAGACTCGGGCCACACCATTTTTGCTACCTGGGAGGAATTATAATACATGTACCTAGAGTGTACTGAATGAAAAAAGTTGATACAAAGCTTTCTTCTGGTGATAAGTCTGTTTTTCTACATCTTAGTACAGATTAATATGCCTGCTTCAATAATGTATATATACGGACTAAACAACTTTTTCCTGACTTTTCAGGTGTTCCTGGCTCCATCCTAAAGCTGAAATGCTACCACCCCTCAGGACATAGACGACCTCCGACACGCCAGTCGAGCTTCTCTGACTGGCTCAACTCTGAGAGTCAGAACCTGAAACAAAGTGGCCATGTGTATCGTGTAAACGACCTAAACAGGGCCCCCACCCAGCAACACCCGCCCCAACAACACCCCCTCCAACAACACCATCAACAGCAGCAACCTCCCCAACAGCAGAACATCTTAGCCCACCCCCTGCAACAGCAACAGCAAGAGCACCAACATCAGCTAGTACAACAGCTGCAACAGCAGCAGCAACAACAACAGCTACAAGCTGATGGTCGAAAAGTACGTTTCAATGAGGGGGAGGAGGACAATGGAGAGTTGAGTCTAGACTCCTTTAAAAATCCCCGTAAGGTTCAAATGAACGCTTACTCAGGGACCTATGGGGGCCATAGGAACTATGGAGCCAACATTGGCTCAGACACTATTCCCGAGGAGCCTGAGAGCTACCCGGACACGGGTAACCCCCATATGACAATAAGTAACTCTTGGGATGAGGGCAGTGTGGTATGACCACTAGGTGCTCGTGTGGCCCTAAGGAGTCACTCATCATTCTCATTTCTCATTGGTTGCTGATCGATGTACATGTTGAGAGAAGGACCTCTTCTTATCATTTTTCTTCTCCCATACAAATCATCATCAAGGATAGTATGAATAAGAAACCTAAAATTCAATGGAATTGAAACAGCATGGATGCGAATGCATTATATTGCAAAAGGCGAGCTGAAGTTTTCCACCCTCTACCAAAGGCCCTGTTATCAGTGTGACGTATGTGCAGCATCTGACAGAAGGGAACAAGAAAGTGTTGAGCAATGTACAAAAGGGTTTGTGCCTCATCGATGTGTAAGGCATTGTGAAGTCTTTCTTTCGCCTAATGTACAAAGCGTGGATTTCATTAATGCCAGAACATGCATAATGGTTGTTCAGAGTAAAGACCCTCAATTGAAGGGAAACCAAGTGGCTTGCCACACAATTATCCGTAGACATCGCCTATACAATTGGGTTATCAAATATATTGGTGATATGACAGGGTTGGCAATCAAAAGAATTCAATGCTGAAAGTGATAGTTAGAATTACTGTAATGTAATAAAGCTGAACAGAAAATGAGTTTGTTTATAGATAAGCAATTACACCAAATTATATTTTCCTTCATTTTTATACAAAACAACTGATGTGAATTGTTTCCTGATTTTCCTAGTGTAATTTTTGAGGTTAAGTTAATTATTATGTCATGTGTCAGTGTAGAATAAGGTGCCCTGTGTTAGTGTGTGACTCTACAACTGTCCTATATATATATATATATATATATATATATATATATATATATATATATATATAAAAAAAGAAGGCGATTGTCAGAGTCTGAGTGTTATTTAAAGTTCAGTATGTTTGTTAGAGTCAAGGTCATGCAATGACCCTGGATTTGGCCTTAACTGGGCTCACCAGTGAGTGTCTACGACTGTACAAAGAAACACAATTCACCATGTGATCATTTATGATGGTATGCTAGTCTGTCACTATTGACAATTTCTTATTAAAACTCATCTACTGATCGCATCATTATTATTATTATACAAAACCTGTACAAAATGTATAAATCCATAAATCATATAACGATATTTATGTACGGCTTCTTCCTCTGTGTGCTGCTATAGGGGCTGACTGAATTCACCCACACACATGTATACATATATAACAGATGACGACGATGGTCTCTCTATGCCATATATACATACAATAGATGGACACATGGATATCGATAAGGGTAGCCTTTGTACAAATATGCAGCTTGTCTTGCACAATTGTATTGTTCACTGAGGAGCAGAGGACGGGACATTCCACTTCAAACCGTCTAACACAAGATTCCACTAAACAGCAGAATAATATCTAACATAACAGCAGTGAAAGAACAATTATTTTTTACAAACATAGACGCTTCATACCAATGCATCAACCTCCCCTCTTTCCCCCACGCACAGCGACCTTCACTATGGAAGCAAATAGAGACCAGGGTTAATATAAGGTCGTATCCAAACTGCTGAAGGGAGGACAGGATGGGGGTCCAGGAGAGGTCCTTGTGGGACCCCTCAGGCCACCGCTGACGCTACTCCCGGCTTTACCTCCAGAGGTGGGCAGTGACGGTTGGATGTCTCCTCTACGCCCAGTCAATTCAAGGTGTGTTCACTGTACCTTTAATCCCTTTAGGAATCTATATATGATGCCGTGCACGAATATTTATAAGTTCAATTATCGTTGGAAATCACATTTCTTGGAAAATGAAATTGAGGAATAGGTCCTTGTGGCAAAGCGATTGAAGTACACATATTGGTAACTTTAATGAAAACTAAATGTATCAAGACTATTGATGAATATTACCGAACCATAAAAAAGACGTATATAATCATAGCCTATATAATAATCACCTCCTTTAAGAAAGGAAACACGTCTTCAGGTGTTGCATCTTTGTATACCATTCTTTGAATAGACCATACTTTTTCACAAAATTTTCACTTTCTGGTTGTTTAAACAGATTACTCACATGTACTGATAGATGTATTTACCTGATTTTTCCAGGTGCTACCTCCCACCCAGGCATTCATTATCCGGCGACCAGTTCTACCCTGCCTATGCGTCCACAGCGGAACCCCCTCAAACCACCTTGATACCGATCTCACCCGCTAGGAGCCGCTATAGCCATCCTAGTCAGGCCTTTTTTAGACAAACCTGTACAAACCCTAGATAGCAAGACACACCTCTATAACTCACACAAAGACTGTAAAGCCGTCACCCAGGACTCTCTAGTTCATTGTTACAGAGATAAGCATATAAAACATGGTACCAATTAACCAAGCGACAGGCAAACATTATACCAGTCAAGTGTAATTGTATAAAAGTGTACATAGTTTCTCTGTAAAATGTGGCCTTATTATTTATTTTGGATTGAATGCGTCCTTCCATACTATGCAAGAATCAGAGTGTGCGTGAGGAACATTAGAGTTGTGAAAGGGAAAAAAAAGATGATTTTATGTTTGCCCAATAGAGGGCATGGCCGCAGACCCTACTGAATAAACAAATGCAGATGCAGGCAAGTCGCATCTGATGGCGTGTTATCTGTGAATTTCAACAAATAAATGTTTCTTTTTTCCAACTGGATCTCCTTCTCCGTAAATTACTTTTCATATTTTAGACATGGGGACATGTAAATCATGATTAAAATCAAAATGATCTATAGACCATAGCAAAATTCTAAAAACGCATTTATAAGTAATGCTGATCTTCAAGGAAATAGGGCTATTTTAAAATAAAGTATACTTGGAACTCGATCAATACTGCGATAAGCTAAACACTATCCAACTTCCAGGTCATCATGTTAACTATTACTGAAATTATAAGGTCGGCAAATTTATTATTATACAATACTAATGAGTAGCATATAGGTCAATTTCAACAAAGGGGGGGGGGTCATTAATACAAGGAATACAAAAAGTCCTCAAGGAGTAAGCATACCTTAACACAAAGGGTTCACTCTAGAAACCTTTATAAGCCCCAAATGATCAAATCTATGTTTTCGTTTTCGTGGCTGGATTATTATCACGTATCGGGGACAGTTGGTAGACATGGCCTGTATATAGGGTAGATTCACCTATTTCGGACCTCATACCTTAAGTCGGCTACCGTCAGAAGTGTTGTTGTTACTCATGGCACTGTAAGGTATCATCAGATTGCAATTATTCATATAGATCTAATGCACAGAAGTGAAGGTGTCTGGCCTGTTTTGAACCAAGCCAAATTCAAAATTCTTAAAAAAATAAACAGCTTTGGGGATTCTCAGTGAATATTTGGTTCACCGAATTGACTGATTATGATGTTCTATCAATGGGTGTAAATCTTAGGAGTAGAAATCAGTTTTAGAATGACGTAGCAGCCTTATAATCATAACTGGGAGCTCATTATTTGAGACACACACATTTCACCACGAGTCACCTACAATTTCACCATAAAACGACCTCACTCGACCTTGAATCATCTGTGTATTCCAGTTCATGACTTAAAGAGAGTCTCTGATTATGTTATGATAATCATGATAAATGACAGGAAATTGTATTCAGAAAAATGTGATATCATAAAACGAGTGAGTCCCCCACCTTCCATCAGCAATACCTTACCTTTTATCGCAATGTGAAGTGGAGGGAACAGCAGCCAGTCTAGACTTAAACTCGGTGCATAGGTTCAACACCAGGTGGGAGCTCTGTTTCATGAAGGGCTCAGAGCAACCTGATACCAGGTGTCACTATAGCTCACTCCTGGTCACCCCTGATCTTCTGCGCCATGCATTGTGGGATATAGCCTGTACAGCCTAATTAGATGCATATATTATTGGGCAATACAAGAAGTAGACCCTATGTTTAGTACAGTCTAATACATGTATTGTACCATACCTGAATATAGGTGCAGTGGTACAGGTGTGCATTGTACCAGGAGTATAGAGGTTCCATCTAGTATACAAACCTGACAACAACATATCTCAAACACAATCACCTGTGACTATGCATTCAGCTCAACATAACTTTATAGATATTGATTGCAATTTATTAACACAATCAAAATCTAGATATAAAATGTTTTGATTCAATAAAACCAAAAGCATCAGGCGTGGCTAGAACTCAGTTACCCTGCATTATGAGTCCGGTGTTCTAACCAATACCCTATTCTGGACAGGTTACATATAGGGTGTTAAATTCCCCAAACCCATTCACGATGCATGCTGACCAGTCAGACCACAGCTCACTCTAGTGTTTCATCCATACATAACAGGGACTACTTTCCATTCCCTTCCCATCATACATAGGGCAGAAGACCAGAGTCTAGGACGCTAGTACTTAACTCTAGTACCAGTATGGGGCTCAGAGCTTGACCAACCTCTATTCTATGCTTTCATTACACATCCTAAGAGTTGTGCTCAGAAGATATATAGTCAGCATTATTGTTAGTTCTTCTCTGTATATCATAAGAATGCCTATTTACTAAATTACATGGCTATGTTATACCTGAATAGATAATAATGCATATTAAAGAAAAACTTGCCACCCATCTCACTGTAATGAAGAGTGGGAGGGCTTTGTCCCTCTCTCGTTTCCTTTATTTCAATTAAGACACCTCATCACTTAAGTTAATACGAAACATCAGACCACTACTGTAATCTAATAATCTCTTTTATCTTAATTTCCTTTCTCATATTCAAAATGTAGTAATTATTTCCCGGGCATTTTAGCAGTTGTCTTCATATGAATTTTGGTCGGCTTAGATGAAATTAGGCGTTAGGGAAATTCTCATGTTATCATAAAGAAATTGCTAACAGAACCCATTACCAAATACACAACAATATATTTTCTGAAAATTCAGACAATTCTCAACAATTTGCATTCATTATACATGGTGATAGAACACTTTTATATAAAAAAAAATTGAGGGTTACATTTTCATCACGAAAATGTTGGACGGGAAGGGTCGATTTATGGTGAATCTACCCATACCAAATACACGCCTCTTAATTCCGAAGTATTTAGTTTTAGTACCTTGAACAACTGCCATGAGGACAAAAAGACACATTCCTACCTGTAAGGTAACAATCAGAGCAAAAGGAAGTAAACATCTAGTGAAGGGTTGGGGTACATGTAACGGACGTGGCCGTGGCGCCCTCTTGTGGCAGTTTCTGGCATTAGTATTTCCTTTGCAGAATTGCAGAATTAACGTCAATTGGGGTTCTTTCCTCACCATCAAACATAAATTGGTAGAAACTGAAATAATATTTACATATCCCCTTTAAGAGTAATAAATATTGTATATAGTTCTGCTATGTGAAATTTATGATTACAAATCTTATGATTTCTTTGCATTTAATACTGACTGTAGGCTATGTTTCATGGACCTACAGTATCTTGCACAGTAGTTTGATGTCAAGACAATACAAAAACAAATTCTGGGCCTACAGAACCACAAATTTCTGATCCTTCTTAGGACAGGTCATTTTTTAACAAGCAAATGGGCCTATAGACCATATTACATAAAACGGTGTTCAATAATTATACAGCATATTGAGGGGCACAATCCTTCAAGGGCACGAGTGAAAAAAAGGAAAATCAGCTCCAACTGAAATCCCATCGCGTATGTTTTTAAATGTGTGACACGATCTGCGAAAATGGGGCTTAGTGCAGGGTGTCCTAAGACCCCTTTTCCCAGTACATGTCACATGTGATACAACATAACTTGCGCAAATGCTATTTTTCTTGACAAATTAACAGAAAATAGATATCTGACAAAATTTGGACAGACAAAAAAAAATATCTATCTCCATTAAATTTTGTCATTTTGTTATACAATAATGTTACTGTCAATAAGGATGTCCTGATATTACACTTTTAACCAAAATTATCCCGTATTCGTAGGTACAATAATGTCCAGTGGAAAGAAAATGTGATCTAGTTTACATACTTAGTGCAAAAAGTACAGGAAAGGAAACAAATTAGTATGATTTTTGGAGAGAAAAAAAAACCGTGGCTTCACGATACAAGGGAAATGAAGCCTATGATATTACAATTTGGAACTAAAATACCTATTATCTATAGGTGATTCGGGCCCACAAGGTGAGAATAAACTTGATATTGTTCTTCATCATTAAATTTTCTGCAGATGCTTGTAGTTGTGCTATGGGACTCTAGGTCGCGCCACCTATTCATTTAGGAAAATCAGTTGTTTTTTTTTCGCAGGTGGCTATTAAAAATACCCTTATGGAAGAGCCATTAGATCTACCTTTTTGCCTATCTTAGCTAATCATAAATAATTGCACAGAGGAGGTGCTTTGAAGGCAACTAAAGAAAATGCGTTCATTCAAAGAATTGCCAAAGAGCTATTGAGAAGGGTATGGTTAATTAAGGGACATTCGACAACAGTTCGATTTTGAACTAGAATAAAAAGGGAAGAACTAATGTTGAACACATTCATACAATATCTGAGTGAAATCTCACCACTATCACCATTCACCAGTAGCTGACTAGTAGAATACCCACGCCTCAGGCATTTGGCTCTATTTTTGACGATCTCTTATTAAGGTTGATAGTTTTGCAATAGGACCACAATATGAATATCAATGTTTCGTGTACAGCTGTAGGGCTTTGGATACTGAATTATGAATCTCTGCCTTATATCTGTCCATAATAGTGTCGGCGATGGTAGCCCTCTTTGACACCTGTTCACATGTGACCCCATTATGTCTATGTCTGTAGTGATGACTCAGTGCAAACCGAGGACTTACATCAATCGTCCATGGCTCAGGCCTATGTGGCATATGGACTAAACAGTAATGATTGAAAACCGACAGACACTTGCGTGGGTTGATTATTGATTTAGAAGCATAAAGGAAGATATTGTGAGGCTCCCTACTCTGGTACCTAAAAATATAAGATGGCACATCTTTCTTTTTGTAAGTGTTATTTGAAGCACATCCTACCCAAAAGTATGTGTTTCTAAATGTGTAACTGGCAGCAGGCTGGGGGAACTTATGGCTGTTGTCAACGTCCTTAAGTAGCTCATGGTAGGTTATTTTCCTCCTTGGTGTAATAACTTCATCAAAGTCAACTATCACTGTATAATGGTAACGGTACATATTCCTCCACGTGCAGTCATTCAATGCTACAGTACTTAGTAGCATCAATCTACTCTCCTCTTCTCCTGCTACTGGAGAAATAAGCTCATTGATTTTAACATACCCTAATTTCTTATAGTATTTAAGAATGTCATTTGTTCTCTTTGACATGTCTGCTGTGTGTATATTAATTTCAGAAACGCCAAGTAGTCTGTGTATCTCCACCCACTCAGAAATACGAACTGGGTCTATATCCCAGTAACTAATTGAAACACACAGCCCAAACTCAACTTCCCATTTCCCTTTTCTTGGTATAACCACAGGAATCAAATTCTCTGGCTGCACACATTGTTCTGTCACCATAGAAACCTTGTCTATTTTCATGATGGTTGAATCATTGAGATCTCCCAAGGGGCAGCTCCAAACGTACTGGCCATAGAAAATTCCTCTAATGTTCTGTCCATTGGCATTCTTGGTAGCAGTGGCTTTGACCACGTGGCAGTGGCTAAGGTGTGCAAACCACACCTGACAGTAGACATGGGTGTCAAAGGGCTGTCCCACCGCCAGCAGCCTCAGATGAGGGATGGGTCCGGCCGCTTCACGCCCATCCACCACAGCAGTATAAAAGTTTTGCACTCTTACTTCTCCTGCCCTGTTCCAAGTTAGGTTGTGCCAAATACCCCGCCATGGCTTCAACAAACCCACTCTAGGCTTCCTCAAATGTGGACAGCGATTATTGAACTGATCTCTAGCTATGCGTTTGGCGGGCTTTGCGTTGACGCTCTCAAACAATCCTTGCAGTACTTTATTGTGTCTAATTGTGGTTGTTGTAATGTTCACATGATTTGTTGCCAACTTAACAGTTCTGTGAAGAGAAATCAGTGATGCTTGAAACCCTTGTTGCGGTCGTAATACTCGTATTAGTGCAGTTCCCAAGAGGAGAATCACGATACAGGAGAGCAGTCTGAAATAGGAATTAGGGAATTAGAGAAAGACACTCTTGGATACCTCCACTGTGGAAAAGTTGGTATAACTTTTTTTTCAGATGGAAGAGATTTAAAATGTACAAGTCCATTGATCACTATCCTATTCCTGGAGGTTAATTCAAAATAGTGGTAAATTAGCATTGTTTTGAATTAACTCCTGGTCGTATCCTCTCCCAATAAATATGGATAGTGTAGATTAAGGTCAGTGTTTGTTATTCATAATACACAAGTTTAAATGTATTATATGAATGTGAACATAGATTGAGCGACCCTAATTTTAAATGATAATAAAAAAAAAACATCAGTTCCTGTTAGACATAATCTACAGTCATACTTAATTACACTATGTGACAATCTGTAGTGAAGAAAGTTTTAATAAAGAATAAATTGCAAGTACATTTTAGTATAGATAACATATGGTCAGTACGTGGTAGGCAAGACGGGTTGGGAGCGGGGATATGAGTATAGAAGAATTTCAGTCTTGGACAAGCAGGTGAGGCAAATGAATGTAGTACAGGCACGTGAATTTAGACCAGGCGACGGGGAATAAATAGTATAGAATAAGGTCAGTCTGTGGTAGGCAAGAGATGTATGTACATAAACCATCGGGCTTCCCTAGCCCACTTAAAAGGGTCTATTTCTCATCTCTCCTATCCCCTCAGGATGTGTGTGGTGGACATATGCGCGGGCACTGATACATTCCTCTGTGAAATTGTGTAATGTAGTTCTCACCATGAATATGACCTTAGCTGTCGAAATGGCGTTAAACCTCTATTACTCACTCACTCACTCACTCACATACACCATAGAAGCCGGCGTATAAGCAGCACCTTACTTGAGTCTAGGCACATCCTATAAGCCCCAACAGGCATCAGAAGAATTTAATGGTCTATAAACCACTACATGTGCTTACATGCAACAGAAATAAACGTGACTTCAAACGAAGGAATAAGGAGGATTATCAGAATAAGGGCAGTACACACATATGGGTTTAGACTAGCGGATGGAGAGTAGTATAGAATGAGGTGTGTCTCTGATAGGCGTAATCTGCAAGTAGTATAGAGATGTGACATTGGACCAGGGGCAATGAGAAGTATAGATTGAATGCGTTGTGCTTGTGACAGGCGTAATCTGCAAGTAGTATAGAGATGTGACTTTGGACCAAGGGACAATCAGGAGCACAGAATCAGGTGTGTTTGCGACGGACATAATCTGCAAGTAGTATAGAGATGTGACTTTAGACCAGGGGATAAGGAGGAGCATAAAATGAGGTGCGTCTGTGACAAGCATAATCTGCAAGTAGTATAGAAATGTGACATTGGATCAGGGGCAAGGAGGAGTATAGAATGAGGTGTGTCTCTGATAGGCGTAATCTGCAAGTAGTATAGAGATGTGACGTTGAACCTACAAGTAAAGTAATGCAGGAAAGTAACTTTAGACCAGGTGAGAAGGACAATCAATCAATAAGCTACAAGTAGTACAGAAATATGACTTTAAACCAGGTGACAGGTACAATCAACCAATAAACTGTAAGTAGTACAGAAATATGACTTTAAACCAGGTGACAGGCACAATCAACCAATAAACTGTAAGTAGTACAGAAATGTGACTTTAGACCAGGAGAGAAGGACAATCAATCAATAAGCTGTAACTAGTATAAGTAGTACAGAAATGTAACTTTAGACTAGGTGACAGGCACAATCAATCAATAAGCTGTAAGTAGTACAGAAATATGACTTTAAACCAGGTGACAGGCACAATCAACCAATAAACTGTAAGTAGTACAGAAATGTGACTTTAGACCAGGAGAGAAGGACAATCTATCAACAAGCTGTAACTGGTGTAAGTAGTACAGAACTGGAACTTTAGACCAGGTGACAGGCACAATCAATCAATAAGGTACGAGTTGTACAAAATGTGAGTTTAGAACAGCGGATGGGTAGAACCATGGAATAAAGTTGGTCTGAGACAGGTACAGCTAAGGGAGTGGTCATTTTTTAACAACAGGGGGGTTGGTGGGTTTGGGGGGGACAAAAAAAATTCAGACCCCTCTAAGGGGGGGACAAAAGAAATTTCGCCCCTTTTGAGCAAAAAAGCCCGCGCGCGACTATAGAATAAAAGGGGGGATTGAAAAATTTCAGACCCCTCAGAGGGGGTGTGGAAAAATTGTCGCCGCGCACGCATGGAATTTCACAAACCCCCCTGTTGTTAAAAAATGACCACCCCCTAAAGGGAGCACAGAAATGTGATTTTGAACCAAATAGTGCAAGAGAAGAAATGTCCAACTATGTCAGATATATTATTACTGGTATAAGTAATATTGATCAATACCATATCACAGGCTAGTATCCTAAATTCGAAAGACTTAAGAGGCATGGCCAGTGCCTCTGTTGATTGCATCCAGAGTGTCATCTCCCTGCTACCACTTGAATATTTGACAATACGCTGCTATATAACATTTTGTTGCCCTAGGGTATAAACCCTCAGGGTACCACCGTACAGAAAGCAGGAAAGCATAGGAGTCGTAGACTATATTACAACTCCTACTGTGCCCCTTTTAGAGTCAACGCGAAGAGGAAGTGGAACAGGAAATAGTGCTCATTCTCCAAGTATATAGGTTGCATTTGAAGAGTTGCCTGGAGAGTACCAGGTTGAAAGCTTCTCTGGCTGTTACTGGTTCCTTTCTAGTGCCAGGTACGAGTGTTCATAAATACACGTACTTTGCTCGTCCAGGTGGCTGAGGGCCCGACATGTTAGTTTCTACCTCTGCTACAGTGTACTTGTAGCTTATAGGTGACGCTGATTTTGATTTATTCCCTGTCCCCTATTCTGAAGTTCCATTTTGTGTAGGACTTATAGACTTCTCTATATCGGTATTCAAATTGATCTTTTCCATCACTACTTATTGCCTTGTGTAAATCAACATTTCTGTACTGCTTTTCAATATTGACATTTTTTCCATACTACTCACTCTTCCCTGGGAATATTCTCAAGTGTCACATTTTTATTCTACTAGTAGCTTTTGCCTGAAACAGACACTTTTTCTATACTACTTGCATCTTAATTTGATGTGACATTTCTGTAGTATGGCACTTTCAAATCATGTAGCTTTAACTTCATGAGGTGGTTCAGATGGTCATTTAAATTCGTACTATTAATTACTTACCGTTTTAAAGATCTCATCTTTGACACAGAGATGTTGCTTCCAAATTCCACACGACAACTCAGGACTTTGTAGGTATGAAATGCGAACACGTGTTGCTAAGGTACAGTATGGATACAAGTCCATTTCATACATCGATACACGTCTGCTTGCATTCAACAAAGGGGCCGGGTGACTGAAGAGCAAGCAGGTGGACCAAGTAGGGCTCTATATCAGTGTGTCATATGTGTATACTGGTGTGTCAGGTACGATATTTACAGTGGTTGAACTCTTCAACTCTAGGGACCAGGAAGTTACTTCACAAAATGCTACGACTACCCGGGCTCAGAGTCGTAAAAAACAAATCTGAGGGCACTCTCCGTGAATCATCAAATTCAACAAGCTGACACGTATGCATGCCTATATGGTGATATACAAGTGTAAAAGTAGTCGTTGGTGATTTCTGCATGTGATCTGAAGCAAAGCCCCCCCCCTTGCTACTATATTGACCGTAAATTTAAAGTTGTATTTTATCAAGGCTTATCTTTGCAAATTAGGAGGGGACATTTATCATACTTACAGGATTCCGTATATGAACCTGTTTTTACTCTAGTCTGAATAGAAACCAGTAATGGAGTGGTCATTATTTATCAACGGAGGGGGGACGAAAAACCTTTTGACCCCTTCTGAGGGACAGCATAACTTTTGACCGTTCTTGTTATTAAGGGGGGGGGCTAAAAAAAAATAAAAATAAATTAGCCCCTTTTTAGCAAAAAAAAAAAGCCCGCATGCTGATATAGATCTGTGGGTGTGAAAATCTTCCGAGCCTCCGGTATAGTGGGGGGAAAAAAGTTTCAAATGTCTGCGCGAAAACTCACCCCCCCCCCTCTCTGTTGATAAATAATGACCACCTTTATTTACATGGGCCTATGCTAGATAAAAAAAAAAATGAATGCCTGGTACTTTTGATTTTGACAATTCCATACCTTGTGACATTTTAAGGTGTAGTCACCTAAATATATAGAAAAAGAATGCACATCAGATATTGTCTTGTACGTTTCACAACTCTACCTAGAATTCCTTATTGCCTATGAGACCGGTGTTGTAATATCATGCTCCTCTATACAAAAGTATCTGACTCGTGTTCAACAGTTTCTTTTTGATACCAGAGACCTATGACGAACCAACAACATATATTCAAGTGATTTTATTAATGACGAATGGATAATGTACAAGGTGAGTGAGTGAGTAATAGATGTTTAACGCCATTTCAACAGCTAAGGTCATATTCATGGCGAGAACTACATTACACAATTTCACATGGGAATGTGTCAGTGCCCGCGCATATGTGCACCACACACATCCCGAGGGGATAGGAAAGCGGAGATATAGACCCTTTAAGTGGGCTAGGGAAGCCCGAATGTACAAGGTAGATTCATGGAATGATCATATATTTACATCTGAGGATCTGGGTTAGTTGATACAAGAATGTCTGCATCTACTAATACATAACATAGTCTAAAGAATCTTTAGTCGTCCGCCTAGTACTAAGAAACATGGCAGTGGGGTTTGAAGGTGAAATCAAACTTTGGAAATAATGAACATATGCTTAGGCAACCTAATACAAATATTACATTATTAATATTATGATACAAACTACTGAGCAAACAACAAAAGTGGAGAACAATTACCCTTGAGAACAGGTTCTACTGCTATATATAGTTGCTTTTCTTTTGGAATGAATTTAAGGTGTGAACTAAACATAACAAAATCTTTTTCTGTTTATTTCAGAGCTTTCTATACATTTTGTGGAACAAATAAAACGAGCAATATAATTTAAGGAAGCTCCTTAATTAGTACCATAAACATAAAAAGGTAATATAAGTAGCACCTTTCTCTGCACCAGATGCTTTCTATGTATAATTGTCTTATTAATTTTGTTATTTTTCCCATGGCAGTATCATCCCTATCATCAAAACGACTAATATTGGACGGGCTGTGTGTACAAGGCTGTGTTGTTGGACTGTTGATGTCAAGGCATTGTTCGTAAACATTTTAAGCCATGGCTCATTTGACATGTGTGAGATCGCACCACAATGGATAAATTAGTAACACATGTCTGTATTCATCCATATGTGTATGTAGTATGGAAGTCTTAAGTCCCTGAATGTATACAGGATTCTACCTGCTGTGAGAGGCAATTCATTTGGCACTGCTACCTGTCCTCTCTGTGACAACCAATGTCAGAGTAGTCCAATATCATAACACATAAGACTTGCTTTTTCCATGACACCTAGACAAATACCTTTCCATGATAAATTTCTCTGGTGGTTGCCTTTTCCATGACAACAAGCGTTAGGCAATCATATCCTACAATCGTAGTTTTAAGTTTATTTGTTGCCTTCTTAAGGTTCCACTAACAAGCAGTGTTTGTTGGCACTGTCTCAATAGCAGCCATTTTCTTGCAGCTGCCTCTGCATGCCAAACAATGTACATGTAGTGTCCTTAGCTTCTCCCCAACATGCAGCTTGTCATAGTGAAAAACACTCTTGATAATTGTCGTTTTCATCGTAAAACGAATCTGGCTTGGCGAGTGCTCCATGAAAGCCAGTAAGACCAGATTGATCCGCCATGCCAAGCTTTATGTGGCAGCTGCTTTCTCTATGACGAGAACATGCTGTGTGGAAATGGTGAACAATGTGACCAAATTGAAGTCGATGGATTCTATCCTGTGTACAATAGGGTCAAGACAATGTGCAGAGTGGACCCATTTGATCCGAGAAATTACTCTCCTGGTGGGATAGACGCGCGCCGAGGCTGGTCAATGAACATGCCCCGCCACGCCAAGTGAAACCAAGGACAACATTTATTTCAGTTGTAGGTGCTGCCATCTGCTGCTACTAGCTGTCATTGCTGGAGGACTTCTTCATTTCTGTGAAGAACTGAAAAGAAAAGAGTGATGTAGATTAATGTTCTACCTGGTATTTTACATGGTTTACAGCAGAGTACGAGATTGTATCAAAGTATGCATTTTCATATCACTTATATTCATGATTTTTTCCCCGACCACATTATAATGTTGTGAAATATCACTTGCAAGTAATTAACCCTTATAAAAAAAAAGCAATTACAAGCACTTTTATAAGTTATTGATTGTGAACCAAAACTTATCTTTCAAAGAAATACATTGGCCTTGCCGGAAATAGCTCTTGAATGCCCTCGGGGAGACTTGTCTCACATTAGACATAACTGATACATTTTCACAGATTTCCGACTCACAGCAAAATTTCATGAAATTCTATGACTTTCCCTCAACACTTTATTTATCCTGACTTTCCCTGATACGCGGAAGCCTGTTACAGAGTAATCTCAAGAGTGACCCACCTTTCTGAGAGAGGCAAAGGCTGGTCCAAACCTGTTCATACACACAAGGTGGTCTCCTATCCACGAGGGTAGTTTGGCGCGCATGGAGGGCCGCAGGTACCGGTGATCTAGTAACAGTATGGACGAGTAGTCAGCCCGGTGACGGATTGCACGACCTGTTGTAAACAATATAACATTTTGAAAGATATTGTATGCCTGGCCGTCCTCGTGGTATGAACCGTTAGTTCATTTTATAAATGTATACTAAAGGTTTATAGCGAATAAGCTTTGTGGATAATGCAGCAGCGGATCTAGGGGATGGCCTAGCTTGTATATGCCCCCTGATACCCCCTCAAATGGGCCTTTGCATGACGCTAAACCACTCCTACACCTAATTTTCTTGGTTGTGCCCCCCGCCGGCCACCCCTTCTGGGCCAACCCCTTGAAATTAATAAGAACACGTTAATAAACCTTCTTCCCAACATCAAGTCACACTGATGACAGTGGCCCTCTAGTGGGAAACAAAGGAATCATGTTATCCAACTCATGCACTGCTGCCTTCTCGCGACAGAAACTAGAAACGACAGCTACCATACACAATAAGGACATGCAATTGAATTATGGATTTCCTTATCAATATTTCTGGAATAAATTTTCCAATTGCCTGAATGAACATACATACTATGAGCACATGTATATAACGGGAAAATTTGGAGAGAATCTCCCGCATGTATGAGTGCTTGGACACATAAAAGATTATATTTAAGACATACACTGTACTATTACCGTGTATTCATGGACTACGGTAGTCCTTACTTACCAATAGACTGGTTGACCGCCTTCATACAGAGGTTTTCATAGTGCAGCTGACCGGGTAACTTGCCGTCAGGGAGACGCTGCATGTTGGCGTTCAGGTAGTCCATCTTCTCCTTCAGTTCAGGAGAGCGCAGGTTGGGATAAGGCAGGCCCACCATGATCACGCACCTAGAATAGAGATACGTTTTCTTTCACTGACAGAACTTTTATGTCTCATACCAGACCCTCTGAATTCAATTTTCAGATATGACAGTCTATGGATTTTTATTCAGGTTTCTGCACGGAATTAACATACATGTACAATAATACAGAAATTCTTGTCGAAAAAAAAAACAATTCCTGCAGAAGCAGAAAGGTGATACCTCTCTGTAAAGTCATAATACCAATCACATACTCATAAGTCTAAGACAGAGGGATTTAGGTGTTTTCCCTGTCATGTTGGTAAATCCACCCATAACGCCTCTAAACCTGTTCACTGTGACTTGGGGAAATGTACAGTACGTTTTACATGTACTTACCTGCCGAGGTCGTCAGAGAAGTTGATTCCTTCACTCATCTTGCCGCCCACCACACAGAACAGAATGGCTCCGTTGTGAGGTGCATACTTGTTGTTCATACTTTTCTGAAGATAGACCAATAATAAAAGGATGTGATACAACACAGATGATATAAGTTTGAGTCCTTTGAGTCTGAAAAGTCCATCAAGTAGAACAACATTTACGTCATTTTAATAATCTTAAGCAAGTCCTTAAAGTCAGGTTGCGTCCTATACCGTATAATACGCGAGAATTTACCGTTCGAGAAAATCGCCTGTCAAATTAAGATTTAAATTACATCCATCCAGTAAAACAAAGGTTATGTCAAATTAGATTTTGTCAATAGCTACATGACATCTCGTATTCACCATGTACTTACTCTAATGCACGTTGTGTATTCACTCAGGACCTGGTCTACGTAACATGCCTTCTTTGGTTCCCGGAATACCTTGAGAGGAAAAGAAAATCACATCATGAATACATTTTTACCTTTAACAGGTAACTAAAGAAAATTCATCAATAACATTATTCCCCCTATATCTAACTGTACTTGACATGTATTTTATTTAATGTGGATGTAAGTGGTACCTTTTTCTTTGCACATATTTTTTTTAGGAATCCGCCCTGGTCCCAGTGTTTGTAAACTACCCGTTCATACTCATAGGACGGGAAGAAGACGACGATACCGCCCGGTACAATGTTACACACATTGTACACCACACGGCCCAATTCATCCATCTACAATGAAAAACAGAGAAAAGATTGAATGCGTGCAATGCACGACTGGCCCAGGTCTTCCACTACATACTGTAGGGGAATGTCAATATAGTGACAGCCGTCATTGGTTAAGGCTATGAAGAATGCACCCATTATCGCTCACATTTTTCATTGACGAATAACTCCTCTCTTGGCGAGTAAAGCATTGCAGAATGCTAGGTGGGCTTGAATAAGGATCCATATTAGCCATAGAAATGCATGAGAGACTGTAATTCTCCTCCATTTTGTTATAATCCAGCACTTTCGCTAGCACCATAAGGCGATCGTCTCGCTGTCCACCATTTTGGATTTTGATGTTCCGTGCGCATGCCCGACCCTTCCTTGCCGGAAGTAGCATTTTCAACAGAGAAATGATATTCTATCGATTTCAGACAATATTAATCGAATTGAATCGAATATATATTACATCCTTTTACTGTTATAAAATAAAATCAGATGACCGGTCACTCTGCGTGCATGCGTCAAGTCTCCAGACCAGAAGTTTGGCGGTAGACATAACGAAATTATGGTCGTCCGATTTACACATTTATATACCAACGGTCCTAACCCCTCCTGTAAAGTATATTCCACCTTACCTGCTGAAAAAAGCGTCTTAATTGCCCAATTCCGATAGGAGCCAATGTGTTAATTCTACCCCCTGTCTACCCCTGAAATCTACTGCCTAATGCAAACCTATGGAGCCTCGTTTTCATGAGAAAGTAAGTCAAACATGTCAGGTTTTTTCTTCAGCATTTTTCATAGCTAAAGAAGTTTTGTTTCAGGAATTGTGCATGTACAATGAAAGACTATATCCTAAAGATTATGTTTCCATGATTTTTTGTTTAATTATCCCCAAATTTCGATGAGCAATTCCCATCTAAAGTCCCAATTTCTGATCGTCAGTTTTTGGCTGAAAAGGCGCCGCCAATGATCCAGGAGGACCTGGGCCAATAACCAGTATGTTACACATGAAGAGAAAAGCAACTGTACCAGTAGGTCTCACAGAAGGAATTGGTTCCGCACTATAATTTAATGTAGCGCGAAACGCGATAGCACCCATTGGAACATTTTCATTTTCTAAAAATCACCCCAGAATTAATAGATACATCTTTCCTTCATAATATAGGCTGACTTAAAATATGAATTGACCACGAAAATTTTGAGCACTGGACTATCGCGTAAAAACACCCTGATTCTGCCTAAATCTGCACTTAATAAAATGTAGATTCACTATTTCCAATCTAACCTTTGAAAAAATGGGTAAGCACTTTGAGAAATGCCCTCCTGGTATTTTATCCAAAGCAGCAAATGTTTAACAACATGTGTAGTGGTTTTATATTTATTGGCATTATTTTCAACATGGTTATTGACCATTCAGTGTGCCTGCAGTATTCACTTCTGACCACAATCGTATATGACTTCCGGTTTTCTGCGGGATTTCCTTCACTGAGACCTACTAGTACACTTGTAACGATCTGGCGCTAGGCGGCAGGACTGCCATGGGTAGTGGTGCCCCCTAGAGAGGATTTGGTGAAGCTGGTCCATGCGCGCCTGGTGCACGAGGAATAAATCACACATTCATGGTACCGTAATCTCCCACGTATAAGGCGCAGCCCGCGTATAAGGCGCACCTAGAGTTTTGGAAAATTCTCAAAAAAATGAAAAATTCATAACTTTGGTTCTACTGAATGAATTTTCAAAATTCAAAAACCTATGGGTAGCTTTGGCCACCTTGGGCCCTCCTGGGTCCCATTTTGTCCCATTTTGACCAAGGGGGCATGTAAGATATCAAAAGAAAGGTCTTGGTGTCCCCCTTGTGGATCCAATGAGAACTAAAACCCCCCGTATAAGACGCGCCTTATACGCGGGAGATTACGGTATGAATAATTCACACATGTTATATTTTTCGATGGGTGTGAGTCGAGTTGATAGAAAATACCAGAAAGGAAAAGTATTATACATTAAAAGAATTAACAGATTACGATCCATTATATTACTGTATCTAAGGTGACTGTAGGCGAAGAATGTGCCTCAATTTCACCCTCATCTCAGCGTTTTTTCCTGCAATTACTTACAGGTATAATCTTGCATTACAATCTTTTATATATTTAAGCAGTGAATGTAGCTCTTGAATGTGGCTCAAATTCTTACTTTTCTCAGCGCTTGGTACTGGGTAATACACTTAAGTTAAAACGGACTTAAAAGTCCATACATGAGTAAAATCGGAGAGAGGTTGTCTATATGTATGTAACATAATGCTGAAAATGTGCTCTGTGCATGTATAGCCATGTTCCGGCTTAAATGTCATATGAGCATGAACCCTGGCTATCTCTTTAGTAGAGGCCATGCCCCTACAGAAGCCATATCCCTACAACATGGGTCATAAACCATGGTAAGTAGGGGCTAAAACGACACAAGATGCCCCCAGCTGAGGTCAAGTCCCCAGGTACATCTCCATATAGCAGCACATCCATCACTGCCCAGCCTCCCTGGTAATTATGGGTCGTGTCCCCGGTCCCACCTAGTGACCTCTCCTCCATAGTGAGGGAGTGTGAGGCGACCGCCGCCGACACCGCCTCACCTCCTGACCGCCGGCCGCCACCCGCTCCTCACGGGGACACGTGCCGGGCCATGACCCCCGTGTCAGGGGTCGTGACCTCCGGCACTAGGGTGCCTACAGGGGATGTGAGGGCAAATAGGAATTGGCCTCTTGGTGACTTCATGTCCTCCTGATTTAATATTATACACGTACATGTATACATACCCCCTTTACCCGCCTCTCACCCACTAGTAGTATATACATGCAAACTGAGCGCAATGGATTAGCTACTAACTAGGTCATGACCTACTGGTAGACCGGAAGTGACCTAGTTTCAGCCAATCAGAGGGCTGGATTTGACAGGAAGTGACGTCATAAGGTCATGACCTAGTTTTTTCGACCAATCAGAGAGCTGGATTCCATTTGACCTAGTGACCTGACCTAGTTGCATAAATTAAAAGAATTGTGCAATACCTAGAGCTGACCTACTTACAAACCGGAAGTGACCTACTAACCTACTTGCAAAAACGTATGACCTACGTATGAGGGTGTATTGTGCAATCCTTGAAACAAATTACACAATAACCATGACTCATTTTCTGATGCAATGTTCCTATGAATTTACGCAATACTTATGACTCACTATTTTGATATGAGATTAAATGCAACAAAGACACAACTCGGTTTTTTTTTTTTTAAGTCAATCTTTTTATTTTTTTCTTCCTATCAGAGTACATGCTAGGTATGAATCATTATAATCAGATATGCTTTGCAAGCAGAGTACATGGATATTATATGGAAAATGAATTCTTGTTGCAGTACCAACTGCACCCGGTCTTGGCTGGAGTAGGACTTTGACTACGGTCCTCTAAGGCCCGCATTCTCTCCATTAAATCCTTCAAGGCCTTTCTTCCTATGTCGTTCTCCTCCAGGGCTACCACTTTGTCCATTAACTCGGCCATGATGATGAGAATCTTGTCTATTACTTCCGCCGTGCTCTGAAGCCCGTCTATCACGTCCAGTTCACGTTTAACTTTTCCTTTCACCAAAAGATTGCTCACGTCTGCTTTGACTGCTACTTCTTCTGGACTCATCTCGAAATTCATTGCCTCTTCTTCTCTCTTTTTCTCAGGAAGGGCCTGACTATTTTGTCCATTAAGTTGAAGGGGACCTGAGAAAACCTTTTCACAGTGTGGTGTGGATCCTTGGTCCGACATGTTTCTATGAGGAAGTTAATGCAGTGGGCTCCACACGTTTTAGCGTAAAAGTTTTGCACTTGTTTTCTGCTGAACGACCCGTGACCATCTGACGACTTTTGCATGAACCTCTGGTGATATATAGTAAATGGAGGTAGGCCATAGGGATCAAAGTAGAATACATTCCCGTTATGAGAAACGTAAAATGCCACCCAGTGCTGACCAGGTTTAGAGCTTGGATCTGTGTTACTGACGAAACATGTAGAGGGAATTGGTTTTTTAGGACATTGATTACTGGCAAAAGTTCCCAGGTAGAACCGCCTTGTGTGTGGATGGTTTCCCAGTGCACCTGTTATGTCTGAAGTTCTCATTTTTTTCTCAGTTCATGTGGTAGTCTGTGACAGGAAGACAGTCAGCCGTTAGTTGGATGTTGTTGTCGTAGAAGGAACACAAGACGGCAGATATGGCGTGAGTAGTCGGGGCGGCAAACCTAAGGGAAATGCCCAGCTTTCCTTGCTTGATGAGATTTATACGACTGTCTTCAGGTGCTCTGTCTGGGGTGAGGTCGAAAACAAAGAAGGAATATCCATCTTTGAAATCTTCCAAAGTTATGCCACAGTCTTGCCCCAAAGCCGACAGCCCACTGTCTATGAACATTTGACTGTAGGCTCTGATGCAGTTGCCTGTTTCGAAGTCGGTCTTCAACTCAAACTTTTGATCGTCATATCTCACACATATTTCCTTCACGTTGAAATGCCTGCAGTTGAAAGGATTTTCTGTCTTAGTCCCAGCAGCTGCTGTTTCCTTTATCATACACAAGACTATCCTGGTGGGGATCTGAGTAGTGTCAGGTTGAGTCCAACTGTAGTCTTGTGAGCCGCCGTCCAAAGTGTGTTTAGTTACTTTACACCTGGCTATGTGATAGTTGAAAGGGCCCCAATGTGGATTCCTGACACTGCTGACGTGAGTTTTCACCACCTCGTCGTCGACACATTTTTGGAGAAGTGTCATTTCAGCTTTGGTGATTTTGACCCAGTAGTTTTGATCGGCTGCTTGCATCATGTAGTAATTGGGCTGATTTTTTTCGAATATGAACTTGATTTCACAGTTCGGAGGCAGCACCTTGCACTGTTTAATTAAATCCAGGTGCGGCTTCATTACTAAGGCATGCTTGTTGCGGGCACTGAACTCTGCTCTCCGTGCCGTCCATCCAGCATTTTCGCCCGCTCTGGCTTCCATGTGACCACAGGTGTCTTTCATGTACTTTTGACACCCTTTCAACCGAGTCTCTTTGTCTTCTTTGTTGCAACAAATTGTGTCCAAAATGTAGGCCTTGAGACCATAGTCTTCATTGTTGCCGGTGACTTTCTCCCCATTTATCAGCAACTGGCAGGAAGCAAAGAGAGCGTGTGCCAAGTTGTTGACTGGAGCAGCTTCTATGCCTACGGCAAGGTGAGTTGTTCCGTCTGCCGCCACGGCTTCCAGTTCCATGTACAGCTCAGTTTCTGAGAGGTCTGTGTACAGGTTGCTTGGTTCGAAGGTGAAGTCAAATGATTCAGTGTGTGGAGTCAGGGCATTGTTGGTAGTTTTGGTTATTTTTTGACATTTTAATATGTCCTTTTGAGTGACAGGCAAGGCGTGTAGGTCTAGTTCACCTACTGCACATACCTGACCCTTGGGATGAAGGAGACTCATGACTAGAACAAGGTCCTTCCTCTAGCTTGTCCTCTGCCTCTGCCGCGTTGCCCCTTACGTCCTCCGCGCTTGCCGGTTGCTCGTCGTTTGACTGGAGGAGGTTCAGATGTACCTTTTATGTATCCTTGAGCAGAAGAAGCAGCCCTTTTGAGTAAGTTCTTCCCTGTAGCTTTACTTCTCCTAACTACACTTTTCTTGAACCCTTTTCCTGTTACCACGTCGGACAAGACTCCAGCTCCTGTAGTAAGCAAGGCTTTGCCTGCAGATTTGGCAGCCGAGCGTCCTATTTTACTTAAGAGGGGAACAGCTCCTCTCAGTAAACCACCTATTAACGAACCAAGTCCGTGCCCTCTTTGTCTGCCCCTGCCACCGTACGCTGGTAAAGCACCGTTCCCAAACTGTGATTTTCTGTAGTATTCAGCGTACTGACCCCTAGGGGCCAGGTATGGAGGTGTTCCATAGTAGTGAAGCATGGTAATATACTCCTATCCTTGAAGAGGTCTGAAGGCAAGTACCACCGACACTGATCCGCTTTCAAATGGTATAGGTTCCCCAGTCTTGTCTCTTAAGTATATCCCTATCTGTCTGAAGGTGGTTTTAGTGACTGGCAGATATATCAAGTTCTGGAAACTTATGGTCTGCATGTCACCGTTGTAGCGATTTATGTTGATTTGCCTGAGAAGGGGTGCTTTAGAATCACCCACAAGACTGTGCTTGACTATGTCAGAGTACACGAAAGCACATCGACTTTTGAACTGAAGGTCTACCACGTAGGGGCTTTGTGTCTTTCCACTTAGGAAAACACTTCCGTCAAAACCTAATTGTTTCCCTAAGTTTTCTGGGAGTTGCATGACCACACCAGGAGGCAAGGAAACTACACTTTTCATTGTGTATTTGTTGTAGTGAAACACGGTGGCTTTGTTGTTTTTCCTGTAGTTTCTTAGTTTTCTCACCAACATGCTCTGTAGTTTATTTATGGTCCTGTTCAAGTATCCTATCAACTCTGAGTTGCTTTCCAGGTTCACACCTTCTAAGGCAAACATATTGTAGATACTACCTTCCTTGAAGTAATACTTAGACAGGTATCTGCTAATTTCCTTGAAGCGTGTACATATTTTCACAGCCTGTAACTGACTGGGAGAGAGCGGAGAAACATTAGCAGAGTCTGTGAAGACGGCCTTTTCTTCAAAAAAAGAAAGAGACCTTTTTTCCCTGTCATCCATAGACATCACTTCAGCCACAGCCGACGATATTTCCCTTTTCTCTCTGCCTGCCGTGTCACGCTCCCCCTCAGCCTCCTCCTCTTCCTTTTCCTCCTTCTCTGGCGTGGGTTGGTTAGAAGTGAATCCTCCAGATGGCGTCTCAGTCGCAGCAGCAGGAGTTGGTGGACTTTCACTTGCAGGACCAGCAGGAGGAATGGTTTCAGTCGATCCCACAGGGTTGACATGACGTAGGTTTTTTGTTATTTTTACTCCTCTCTTCAAAGCAGATTGGGCTGATAAATTTGATGTAGAGCTTGAAGCTCTACTGAAGACACTATGGGCTCCTGGTTTTTCCAGAGGAAAAAATTCTCTTCTGCGTTTGTTCAATAAAGCTACTACAGAGCGGAGGTTGTTTGTCAGGTCGTTTTCTCCCTGTACCAAAAGAATGGGTTCTTCTTTGACGTTGTACCACGTGGTAGGACAGGTTATTTCTTGAAGAGCACACTCTAACTGAGTAGGAGAGTTAATGTATTCTGCCAAAATTGTATTGTAACTAGTTAAAGTGTTGTCAGGAAAAACGTTCATAGATGAGTTACTAGGTAAAGTTAAGGTAAACGCCATTTGTTTATGTTCTTGACAGGTTCCCAAGAGTTAAACTTGTCTCCATAACCCTTCCACTTGATCAAGGCTTCTCTTTT
This sequence comes from Acholoe squamosa, assembly GCA_949317995.1. Classification (NCBI taxonomy): domain Eukaryota; kingdom Metazoa; phylum Annelida; class Polychaeta; order Phyllodocida; family Polynoidae; genus Acholoe; species Acholoe squamosa. The sequence goes on along the minus strand of OX439042.1, from coordinate 39,274,656 downwards.
CTTGCCTTTTCCTCTGTATTTTACTATTTTTTCTATGTTGTAGCGTCTTCCGTGACGGACTTGCACCTTCTGGACCTCAGGTTCGTAGAAGCTTCCTTTTATCTCTTCTCCAAGGAGATCTTTCAGGTGGTACCCTTTGGGCGAAATGTTGTCGACTGTGTATATTTCCTCAGTCCAGTTAGGTTCGTACCCTCTGTTAAATGTTTTCTTTGTTTTCAACATTCGCACTTGATTTTTTTTCTTTAACTGAAGGACAGGAACTTTTTTCTTTTGAGGTTGATCGTACAACCTGTAGAACAAGACTTCAGAGTTGTCTTTATTTATGTCTGAAGGGGCAGCTCCTAAGGCTTTGTGGTAAGTCAAATTGTAGGACTTAACCAAGTCGGGCAGCAAGTCAACCCATTTGTAGTTATTGAAATGAGAAAAACATCTCCACATTTTTCCTTGTAAGGTAGAGTTGAACCTTTCGGCTAAGGCACACTTCACGTCGTCGTTCTCTCCTGTGAAAAAATTGATTTTTTGATCTTCACAGTGTTTTTTGAAAATTTTGTTGACAAACTCTTTGCCCTTGTCAGTTTGAATTTGTTGAGGTTTTCTTTCTTTGCTCATTTTTTTGAAAGCCTCTGTCACGTCATCAGCTCTCTTACTTTTCACAGGTTGTCCAAAACCATACCTTGAAAAAACATCTATTCCCGCTAGAATGTACTGGTATCCTTTGTTTTCCTTTGAAAATTCTCGCATGTCTATGAGGTCAAGTTGCCACTGTTTGTCTATGCCCCATGTTTGTGTTTTTCTTCTTGGAAATCTTCTCTTGTAAGGTTTGTGTCTGGTGTAAGCGTCTACATCTTCCAAAGCTTGTGCTATGTTTTTTTTCTTTGTTTTCTTGAAGTGATGACGTTGAAGTTTAGAAACGCTGGTGAAACTTCCAGGTTGTTTAGGATCTGTGTAAAACCTGAGCACATCTTTTTTCAAAGCCTTGTGCGCCATATAAACTTACGTCCAGTTCCTTTTTGACTTACTTTCCTCTTCTTTATAGGGGAAGCTCTTTTCAAGGGACTGGCAGCAAAGGAAGGACTGTGCCCTGCAAAAGCCGACTTGTTTTTGACAAATTTTAAGGTGGGGTTCAGCCTTTTAACTGCTCTCATGAAAACCTGGCTTCCTTTAGGTTGGTCCTTTTTCAAAGACTTTGGTCGGGCAGCAAAAGCTAACAAATCTGTTATGTCAGTTCCAGGCACACGTTCCCCGTTGACATATATTTCTCCGTCTCTGTTCCAATTCAAAATTTGACTTCCGTGACGAGATAATTCTCTGTATAGATTTTTAGCAGTCGTTCTGTAACTTGCAGGTATTCTTTCTTTTATGTCGGCGTCCATACCCTCTGTGTTGTCTCTTGCACGAGGTTTAAAGCCTTCCTCCCCTTTGAACTCGTCTACACTGTCTCCGTCTGAATCGTCAGGAAGTGGTGGATCGTCTCTAGTCTCTGTGAAAGTGTGGTCAGCATCATCGTCGCCGTCGTCGGTGTCTTCTAAAGAATTGTTTACACCCCCAGCTGCTGCTGCTGCTGCTCCTGCAGGACCTTGTCCTACTGCTCGACCAAAATAGGGACCTTCCCTACGTTGTCCTAAGGCCTTGGCTTTTTTAGTTAAAATTCCCGACTTTATCATAAGTTGATTGTACTGCCTTAACTTTTCCTTCAGTTTGAGGTTAGGAGAGTTAAGCACCTCATGTGCTTTACTCTGAAGGTGGTTCAGGACTTGAACCAGGCTGGAATCAGGAGTTAAACCTTCTCTTAAAAGTTGAGTGCTGTAGTACTGGTCTTGAACACTAGGTCCAGGCTGGGGAGGAGAGGAAGGACTAACAAAAGAAGATTTTTTTTCTCGGGGAACAAGATCCGCCCTTACGAGGGCCATCCTTGAATAAGACATGATTTTTTTATCGACGTGCTCCTATGAGACCTGTTATCAGGGGTAAGGCGAGGCCCAAAATGGTTCCCAAAAATCCTCCCTTTTGCTCAAAGGTTTTCCTCTTCTGCTTAACGGTAGCCTTGTGCCTTGTGACTGACTTGAGTTCTTTCTTGTAGGGTGATAAACGTTTGACTGCGTCGGACTCGTTACGCAACAGGTTTTTGTTCATTACGTTGACGCAAATTTGACTCATCAACCTAATGACCTCATCGCTGAGACCTTTGATTATGTGGGAACACTCTGCCGAGGAACACTTGGATATGTGTTTCAACAAGTGGTAATGTTTCCTAATTGTTTTAAATTTTCCTCCAGAAGGAGATCTTTTGGTCACCATTTTATCTTTTTCTTTTCGAAGCTGAAGCTTGAGGAATGAAAACCAAGGTGTTCCAAGGAGTTGTTATGCTGTTTCTTACCCTAAGCTCGTTAGGTGTGCTCTGCTTAAAGTCCAATAGGATGTATGAATGCTTCTCTTTGGTTTCTGAGTTATATACCTCCGTTAAAAAGGATTTCTGTCCTGGAAAGGCCTGTTTGCTGATGTGCCCTATCTGACTCATGTCTCTAGGGTTTTTAAAAACAACTAGGTAGTGTGCATTTAAGCTCAAGGTTCTGAAGGCAGGATTGTTGAAAAACAAGTTTTGAGTAACAAAAATTACACTTAAACTGCGATGGTGAGAGCCCACAGTGAAAAGTTTCATTATGGTGGGAACGTACTCGGGATCCATGAGATCGTCTATTACGACCAGTCCATGTTTAGTCACGTCTCTTTCATCCTCGAACAAAAAGGCTTCTGAAAGAAGACCTTTGTTAAACTTAACCCCCAACTTCACCATTTCGTCGAATCCATCTTGCCATTGACTGTAGCAGTAGTATATGTCGTGTATTTTTGGAGTAACAAGCTCGTCTACACCTTTAATCAACTTGAAAACAAGTTGACTTTTCCCACAAGAAGTAGGTCCAGCTATGATCATTGTGAAGGGGCTTTGTAGACGTGGGTCAAAAATGATCTCCTTTTCCTTGTGATCCATGTTGGACGATATCTTAAACCAAAGTGACCAAAGGAGCAACCTCGTCCTCTTTTAAACCAGTAGAACCCTTGTTCAAACCTTCCACGTAAAGAGCTACATCAGAAAGTCCCATGTTGTATAGACTGGCTATTAGGCAGCTTGGATGAGATATTTCTCTATATTTCCAAACCATCAGAACTTCGAACACAGGATTTGTGACACCTTTTTTCCCTGGAACAGGGGTGGATATCAGGTTAAGCTCGTGGTCGCTCATTCCAAGTTGAGTTCCCAGTTTCCTCCAGTCAAGCTTTTCGAACTTGTCTGCCAGGTTGACGAACAAAGTATCAACTTTCCACTGTTCTGGAGGAATTTCGCAATGGTCCACTACGTTGTAATATCCCATGTACCATCTACAATAATCAGTTAGATCGTAACGACCTATGTCACTTAATGCATGTCTCAATACCATCCACTTGCAACGCACGTTCTTTCTACTCCATGAAATAAGCATTTCTCTCCCCATAGAACGAAGAGACGGTATTTTTTCCATGTAATCCATTAAACTTAGTGTAAGTCCTAAGTAAACTCCTAATCGAGGGTAGTCTTTTTCAGATATTTTTTCACTGACCTTGAATAACAACTCGTCCGAAAGGTGAAACTCCATAGCGTCCAAATAAAAAGTGTTGAGCAAGTAAGGCAGGCAGGTAGGAAGGCAGGCAGGTTATGACAGGCTAGAAAGCATACAGTTGACTTATATAGGGTAGGGTAGGGTAGGGTAGGGTAGGGTAGGGTAGGGTAGGTGGGTAGGTGGTTTAGGTGGGTGGGTAGGTGGGTGGGTGGGTTAGGTGGGTTATTTTGGGCGGCCAGCCCGGGCCAACAAGCCCCAAACCCCCCATACTTAAGGGGTGCCCCCACCCCCCCCACCCCATAGTTTTTTAAACCCAACCCCACCCTTTCCTACCCTACCCTACCCTACCCTACCCTACCCTACCCTATTTTATTCTACCCTATTCTATCCTATTCTATATATCTCTCCCGTTCCCTTCCCCCTGTTTAGGTAAGCATGTTACATCGTTCTTCGTTCGTTTAAATTTGTTATGACGTTGAGTGTAAAGCGAGCTGATTGTGGTGAAAACAGTGAGTAAGGGAGATAAGCTGGGTGCACCACATAGCCAGATAAAACCAAACTTTTTCTTTCTCCTCTACACTGAAACGATCCAGGGACGATGATGGGATGTGAAATATGGGGCAGGAGGAAAACAAAGTTTTGGTTTCTAAGCACTCAGCTAGAAGTTCCAAAATAGACATGAAGAAATGAAGACGCTGGTTAAGTAGGCGGGGATTTTCTTTGGCGTGATGCTCTTCTGCCGCTTTCAATGCTTCCACATGGAAGGGGTTTTTCAGTGGGCCTTTTCCCTTTCTTCCATGCTTCAGGGCATAACCCAAGGTTTCCACCGCTGAAAATTTCGACAAGTTATGACTCAAAACCATTTTCCTCAAGGTTTTTCTGTCTTTGGATGTAAAACTTGATTGCACTGAAGAAAAAACTAAGTATAATTTTTTCCGGTGAAGAACACATTCTTTCAAGTATTTGCACACGTACCTGAAACAAATAGAAGAGCAACATATAATTTCATTTCTTTCCCTCACATATGTCAGAACTTGAGTGTCGTCGGGGTGACGTTGTTCTAATACACGCTGCAGGGAGTAACGCGACATAGTAGGTCGAAGGTTGTTGTGTCAAATAACGATGGTTTAGTCCCCGTTTAACCTTTATAGGAAACCTGTCAGTCTTTCCTTATCGCAATTTCCTGAAATGATTTATTGCTCAAGGACGAAACAAACGTTAGGGTCAGTGCCTGAGCGTTCTGAAAAGAGGGAAAAACATGTGGAAGGGTGGGTTTGGCCCAGGGGCCTTACCCGGAGGATCATCGTTTATTTTTGTTCAGTTTTATTAGGAGGACCAAAAATTAGATACGGGGTAGGCTGTTACCACCTTCAGCTGACCTTTTTCATGGGAGGCAGTTATTTCAGTAATAACTCTCACAACATGACAGCATCCATGGTAATTGTGGCCAATCTCTGTCCTGAATCCTCTTTCATAGAAAATTTTTGAACCTAAAGAGTGTGTAATTTTGTCTGGGTGAAGTAAAGTGGCTTTAATTAAAGCCTTCACCATAGTAGAATCGATGAAAACTGAATTACCAGGCCCTCCCCCCAAAGGTTGATCCCTTAGAAAAAAGGGTTTTTGTCTGTCTAAAATGAATTTCTTTGAACTTCCAGAGGAAATGGAATGTCTAGACATTAAGTGTACCATGGCACCATGTCCCAAAAGAACACCTGAAAAAAAACTTTCCCCATTTTCTGAGATAAGTTTTTTCACAGAGGGTCCACCAGGAACCAATGCAGTGGTTTGGTTGTGCAAAAAGCATTGTTTGAAGTTACAGTTAGGAGGGATGTAAAGATCCCTGTTCAAATTTTCAGGACAGAATTTCCACACAGCCCACACCTTACCTTCTTCTACGCCCCTCCTGATGTCTGAAATAAACACCTCCTGACGCCTTTTGTGACCTACGGTCAAAGACAAAGGCAAAGGACAAAAGTTAGCCATGTCTGCTTGAGAGAAGCTAGTTCTGATAAATGACGAATGGTCTGCGTTAATTACAGAATGGTAACAACAAGACTCTTTTACAAGCCTCACCCTGAACGTTGACTGAACGTTATCACGTTTTTTATTTGAGTTAAGCTTTTTTACTTTTTTCCAAAACAACACTGACTAAGTGTAAAACATACTATGAATGGAAAAGCACGGTTATCTACGACTCATGGACGTGGTTGTACGTTATCTGAACGACAAGGGAACGTCCCAGCATCGTATCAGGATAGTTACTATAAAGTAGACTTGAGCTGCTCGATCTTCATCAAACCTTTTCTGACGTTTGTCTGCTGTTCGCCGTCCTGCTCCTGCACCTTCCAGCCCTGCCACCCTTTCATCTTCAAGGAGAACAATGCCTGGTCGCATGAAGACGGGACTTAGTGTCAGGAGAGGAGGAGCTAAAAAACTGGCTCCACTAACTTTTACTACTTCTAAACAGACAGTGGAAAAGGCGTCGGGCATCGCCCCTCCTCCTACCTCTCCAGCCTCACCTGATAAACCACCTGCAACTCCTGCTCGGCTTCCAACTGAAGTGCCTGATGCAGGAGAACAGGAAGCCGCTCTTGCAGCTCTTCATGGCGAAATCACTGATTTCCTGGATCGCGTCCGGGATCGCTCTCCTCAGGAAGCTGGCGACGGCGATTTTGACATCAGGGAATACATCAATCCCCCGGCACCTTTGAACTACCAACCCCCCACTGAAACACCTACGTCCGCCTCTTACTCACCCGTGACTCCGGAGGAACCTTCTCCCCAGGTCAGTCCAATTAAGGTTATAGACCTTACAACCTCATCACCGGCAGTTAAACCCATAGAAGTGGTGGACTTAACACAAGGGACACCTTCACCTGCTCACCGCGGGGGGTATTCGCAGGTAGAGGTTATAGATTTAACCGGCCCTTCTCCTCTGTACTCTCTCCCGGTTCCAGTAGAGGAGCTCCTTCTTAAAAGCCCGCCGGAAAAAAGAAACTGTTCCAGTGAGAAAGAAGGGGAGCCTAAGAAAAAAAGACAGAAGCGCGCCTACCACAAGAAAACCCCTGTCTCTACCCCTGCTTCAGATTCCTCAGCGACTTCATCCTATGGTGCCGAGCCAATTGGTTCTGTCCCAGGTGTTCCTTCTCCTAAAGACAAGTCACACAGGCAAAAGTTTGGGGAGGGAACTGCCCCCAGTTCTTCCAGCAAGCTTGTGGGCTTTAGGTCAGTGCCTTTGGTGGTAAAAAAGTGGCCTGCTCGATTTGGTTTCCAAGAAAAGTCACCTGCCCCCAACCAGGTTTTTTATCCGGAAGGGGATAACAACGCCTGCATAGAAATATACAGGGAACCTAGCATCAGGGGAGTATGCTTGAGAACCTACCTGGACAAACCTTACGAGCGGTGCTTGAACCTAGAGGCGCGTGAATTCAGGAACTTAGTGGACCAGATAGAGTGCATCCTAGGAAAGTACAAGGAGTTACACCGCCTAGCTGCCCTTGGAGAGAGGAAGGTGGATAATCTTTTGTTGTCCTTGAACCAAGACTGCACCGACCCCAGTGGAGGCCGGGCTATGGTCCTGGTAAACTTGTACAAGGGAACTCCTAAAGTTCACATAGGAACAACCAGCTACGTGGAGGAAATGAATGCCTCGGTGTCTTCCAGCTTCAGAATGCCCCCTTCAGCCACACACTGCGGACACACTGTGTCCCCCTTCATTCTGGAGGACATAAAATCACGAGTTGGTCCCTTCCTAGACGAAACGACCGATTTCTACTCTGGGTAAGTGGTCAACTTTGTATAGTGTCTGGTCAACAGCTCCTTGTTAAGTGCTTTTACATTATGATGTATATCAGCTAATTTGTAGTTAGATTTAGATGTACTCCGTTATTAGTCAACATAGCCCAGCGTAGGTTTAAGTTCCATATGTACTCCATGTATACTTAGGTTAGGTTTTTAGTTATAAGTTTGTATATAGAACATAAAGTGAAACAAGAAAAAGAAACCTTAAAAAAAAAATGCCGCCCAAAAAGGTAAAACAACTTTACACCGTCAACTGTCCAATGTGTAACACCCCTAGACCTCCACGTTTGGTAACTGTAGAAAACAGTGGAAAAACTTTATGTAACTCAGATTCTTGTAGAAGAGAAACTTTTTCCGACAGCTTAGAACTTCCAAAAGAAATAGAAAAAAATTCTTTGCATAAAAGCAGTTACCGTGACAACTTCAAGTCCATAGCTTCAGGTTTGGCTGTGCTTGGTAAGCTTCAGTCCATTTTCAACGTCAGAATGACAAGTTTCAACAAAGACTTGGGAGCCAAACAGGTAATAGAGACGCTTACCTCTATTCATAGAAATCAAGTTATGGCTTACAAAGTGGCTGTCTCTTTTGGAAGGTTGTTGTCTTCCTCTAAGGAGGAAGAAGAAGAAGAGAAAGTCATGTACTTTCATGCTTCTGCCAACAACTCGTCTTTGTTCTATGACAGTGAAAGTCATAGAGACCCTTACATTTTTATAAGGGACGACAAAGACTTTGCAGAGTGTTTAGATTTAATAGAAAACAACATTAAAGAAGACACTCAAAGACCCTCTACTAAATGGAGTGTAATAGGCAACGTGAACGCCAACATCACACTGATAAGGGCTACGGGAGGAGAATATCTTTTAGGTAAAATGAAAACTGTTCCACCAGGTTTAAGACAAAGAGGAATGCAACACTTTCACAGAGACCCTAAAACCAAAAGGGCTTACAAGGACAACTTGTGTTTCTTTAGATGTCTGTCTTTCTTCCTGTATGAATCTTTAGAAAAAACTCAAGAGCTTTTCCTTGAAGCCTATCCAGGGGTGAACAAGGAGACTTTTGAGGGCGTTAACATAAGAGATTTAGACAGGTTAGAAAAAATGTTTGAAGTTAACATAAGAATCTTTTACCTTCCCTCTTTTGGTAAAAGAAAGGGTCGACCTAAAATTATAAGGTCAAACATGTGTTCATCCAAGAAAATCATGAACTTGAACTTACACAGAAACCATGTAAGTTTAATAACTAACATGGGACTGTATGGTAAAATGTACCCCTGTGAAAAGTGTCATAAAGTTTTCACTCGTAGCTTCCTTTTGAAACAACACAATGGGGTGAAAAAAGATTGCACCAAAGTCAGCTTCAGGTACAAAGGTGGAGCATACAATCCATCCAAAACAGTTTTTCAAGTTTTAGAGGAACTGGGAATAGTTTGTTCACCTGAGAAAAAAATATACCCCTATAAAATTGTTTTTGACTTTGAAAGCTATTTCGTCCAACCTGAAAATTCGTCCCCAGAAAATGCTAACACTGTGATAGAAAAAACTCACATACCCCTTTCTGCCAGTGTAGCTTCTGATTTTCCTGGGCATACAGAACCAGTGTGTTTCGTCAGAAATTCCAACAGGGACGACGATCCTTTGGTTAAAAATGTGTTGGAACACATAAACAACTTGGGGCAGTTGATAGGAGAACAGGTGAAAGAGAATTTTAGAGATGTTTTAGACGAACTAGACTCTCTAGAAGAAAAACAAAAGGAACTAGAACATAAAGCTAGCAAAGTTTTTCCAGCAAAGAACAAAAAAAATCCCCAAAAAAAAATCTCCCATGTTCTTGAAGTGAAGGAAAAACTTCTTACCTACATAGAAAGAGTCCCTGTTCTAGGTTTCAACTCTGGAAAGTATGACATTAATTTGATAAAAAAGGAATTTCATTCTTTTTTTATAGACACAGACAAAACAGAAATGAAAACCATAAAAAAATGCAACAAGTACATAGCAGTGTACACAGACCATCTTCTTTTCCTTGACATGTTTAACTATTTGGCACCAGGTTATTCCTACGCAAACTACCTGAAAGCCTTTCTAAAAGGGAAAGCTGAAAAAGGTTTTTTTCCCTACGAGTGGATGGACAACATAAGAAAACTGAACAACAAAGCTCTTCCTCCACGCCACTGCTTCTACAGTTCTTTGTCGGGTGGTGGAATAAGCAAAGAAGATTATCTTGAATGTAAGAAGGTCTGGAAAGAAAACAAAATGAAAACTATGAAGGACTACTTGATATATTACAACAACCTGGATGTTAAACCCTTTGTTTTAGCCATAAACGAGCACACAAAATTTTTTATAGATCGTGGGGTAGACATGTTCAAAGACGGTTTAACTTTGCCAGGTTTAACCTTGAAGTTTCTTTTCAACAACACTGCACCTAATGCCACTCCTTACATTCTTTTTGGTGAGAAAGAAAAGGATGTTCACTCCTTGCTCAGACGCAACTTAGTAGGGGGTCCCTCTATTATTTTTCACAGACATCACAAAAGTGGAGAAACAAGAATAAGACAAAAAAAATACGGGTCACAAAGCAAAGTATGCAGACACATAGTAGGGGTAGATGCTAACAGCTTGTACCTCAAGTGCATGGGTGAAGAGCACTGCACAGGTTATTATGTGGTGCGCAGGAAAGAAAACGATTTTCAAGCTGTTTGCAGTCAACAGATTAGCTACTCAGCCACAGAATGGTTGCGATACAAAACTGTGACAGACAAAGTCAAGATATTACACCAATACAACTACGGGGAAGTAGTATTGGGTTCAAGGAAAATAAAAGTGGACGGATATGATCCAGCTTCAAAAAAAGTATACCAGTTTCACGGGTGCTACTGGCATGGTCACATATGTCACCTTACTAAATCAGTTTTGAGAGACCCCAATGGAAAGGCATGGTTAGAAGAAAAAAACCAAAATACCATTTTGACTACCCTATATCTTCAATCGTTAGGTTACCAAGTAGAGGAAAAGTATGAGTGTATGTGGTTGAAAGAAAAAACTGAAAACTTGTGCAGAGAAACAAAAAGTGAATGGGAAATTAAAAGACCGTTGTGCCAAGGCAGAAAAAGTCAGGATGAAATACTGAGAGGGGTTTCTAAAGGAACAACTTTTGGACTTATCCAGGTAGACATAGAAACACCTGAACACTTGAAAGAAAAATTCAGTGAAATGACACCTATTTTCAAAAACTGTTTAGTAGGAAAAAAAGACGTAGGTGAACATATGAAACGTTACCTGGAAGCAGCAGGTAAGCTAAAACAACCGCAACGCCAACTTATAGGCAGCTACCACGCAGAGGGAATTTTGTTGGGAACTCCTCTCTTGAAGTGGTACCTGGAAAAAGGTTTGGTAGTTACGACAGTACACCTTCTCGTAGAATACACTCCAGAACAGACTTTTTTACCCTTCATGGACGAAGTAACCAAAGCTAGGAGAAAGGGCGACGAAAATATAGACTGTAAGATTTTGTCAGATCTGTACAAACTTTTGGGAAATGGTTCATACGGAAAAACCATATGCAACAAACAAAACTTTGTTCAAACAAAGTATCTTCACCCCTCTAAGGCAAGACGTTTGGCCATGCACTGGTCAGTGCAAGATGTGCAAGACATAAGTGACAACACGGTAGAACTGTCCTGTTTGCCCACCTCCATCACCTACGATCTCCCAGTTCAAATAGGGTTCATGGTATACCAATATGCCAAACTTAAAATGTTGGCTTTCTATTACGACTTTCTCCTTGAATACATAGACGAGAAAGATTTTGAAATGTGTGAAATGGACACTGACAGTTTTTACTTTGCTTTAAGTGCAGAGAAAATAGAAGACGTAATTATTCCTGAAAAACGTGAAGCTTTCTTCAGAGAACGTCACAAATGGTTGCCCTCTGAATCATGTGACAACAGTCACCACAGAGAGACCTATGTTCAGACCATGGGTGAGCTGTGGCTGCCTCAACCATGTTGTAAGAGCCGTCTGGCGTTTGACAAGAGAACCCCCGGGTTATTCAAAGTGGAGTGGGAAGGTGACGAAATGACTGCCTTGAACTCCAAATGTTACATAGGCACAGGAGTAAATGTGCCCGTTAAAATGAGTTGCAAAGGTGTAATTCAAAAACAAAACCCCCTGACCACTGACAAGTACAAAGAAGTACTGGACAGTGAAAATGTTGTCACGGTAGTCAACAAAGGATTTAAAGTAGTAAACCACAGCGTTACGACTTACTCTCAAAGGAAACAAGGTCTAACCTATCAGTACATAAAGAGACAAGTATGTGAAGACGGTGTAAGCACCCTACCCCTTTCTATATAAAAAATGGTTTCTTTTTCTAGTTTCACTTCCAGTTGTACATTTCGTTGAAAGAAAAAAAAGTTTTAAACAAATTGTTCAAATGAACAAATTTCCTTCATAGAAAACAGTGTTAAAATGGAAAATGTTCATTTGAAAAATTGTTCAAACGAACATTTGTTCAAATGAACATTTTTCCCCATAGAAAACAGTGTTAAAATGGAAAATGTTCATTTGAACAATTGTTCAAACGAACATTTGTTCAAATGAACATTTTTCCCCATAGAAAACAGTGTTAAAATGGAAAATGTTCATTTGAACAATTGTTCAAACGAACATTTGTTCAAATGAACATTTTTTCCCATAGAAAACAGTGTTAAACTGGAAAATGTTCATTTGAACAATTGTTTAAACGAACATTTGTTCAAATGAACATTTTTTTCCATACAAAACAGTGTTAAACTGGAAAATATTTTTTGTTCAAATGAACATTTTTCAAATAAAAAAATGTGTACTGTATCATGAAAAAAACTAATAAAAAAGTAAGAAAAGTGAACTGTATCACCCAAAAATAAAAAAAAACTTTTCACAAAAGTGAACGCTGTACATGTTCACGACAAAAAATAAAAAATCCGGCGCTGAAGAAATTAAGTTGGAACAGAAAAAAAAGTGGTACCAGATTTCTTAACTCATAGCGTCACGTTCACCAGACTATTAGTATCTGGTTAGATTTAAGCAACCATTTTAACATGGAAAGTTTAGAAGCTATGCTTGTGGAGCAAACCACAGAAACTCCACCTTATGACTATTACATGCGTCCAGTTTTACAAAGTGTTGCTTCATATAATCAAGCTTCTTCTATAACACCTGACAATGATATAAGTTCTGTAGCATGTGGATGTTCAGAGAATTTCTTTTGGGAAATAATACCTGCAGAAAACATTGGTTATTTTAGAGGAGCTGAACCAGACACTGTTGACCACTGTATAACTAGTGTTAAAATGTACAAATATTTCTCTTCAGCTTTTTGGGACGCCTACAGAAACTGCATGTACTATTGTCGAGTGAAAAAAGTTAACTTGATAATGCATGATTGGTGTATAGGAGTATATCAATTGCACACTGAACCTGGCTGCCCAAGACACTACACAAGGTACACTTTAGGAAGTGTAAGAAAGTTTGCTCTTACTCTCCAAGAGTTAGAATGTAATCCCATAGTAGGAGTGTTTTGTCAGTGTAATTGTAAACTGGAAGTATCTGCTATTGCTAAAACTATTTGTTTCACATGTCTGCAGGTCTCTCTGGAACTTCATGCCTTAAGTATACCTGGAGTGAAAAATCATTTCTCCTTTGAGGTAAACTTTAAGGATGGTTTTTTATCTGGTCTTTTACCTGGACCCAAAAACAGTCAAACTTACTTCCTGGCCCAGGCTTTGTTCGAGCATGCTATATCTAACATAGCCAAACTTAACAGTTATTGTTTCCACAACACATGGAAAACAAGTCTTACTGGCCAAAGCTGGTATCAAGCAAGTAAATTCACACACAACAAATGTTTTTGTAGTATATGTGCACGCCCCGGAAATGGAAAATCTGTCTTCATCTGTAAATATTGTGTCTAATAAAAAATATAATCTGTTATGTGAAATAAATGAGTTGTGTTTTATTTTAATGCATGAGTCATAAGTATTGCGTAAATCCATAAAAGTATTGCATCAGAACATTGTGTAAATTCTTACAAGCATTGCGCAATGCACCCTCATACTTAGGTCATACGTTTTTGCAAGTAGGTTAGTAGGTCACTTCCGGTTTGCAAGTAGGTCAGCTCTAGGTATTGCGCAATTCTTTTAATTTATGTAACTAGGTCAGGTCACTAGGTCAAATGAAATCCAGCTCTCTGATTGGTCGAAAAAACTAGGTCATGACCTTATGACGTCACTTCCTGTCAAATCCAGCCCTCTGATTGGTTGAAACTAGGTCACTTCCGGTCTACCAGTAGGTCATGACCTAGTTAGTAGCTAATCCATTGCGCTCAGTTTGCATGTATATACTACTCCCACTACTGCCAGTACTGGTATCAATAGTACCGGATTGTCTGTTGTATGCACCCACCCCGAATATTAAAGCAGTATGTGAGGAATGGCTGTTCAATGCCACATCCACATTTGTAATTGGTTCTGTCACGACCAGATGATAACAAAGAACACAATCCTAGTAATCTGACGAAAATAAAACAAGAAAAACAAGAGAGAGAGAGAGAGACAGAGAGAGACAGAGAGAGACAGAGAGACAGAGAGAGACAGAGACAGAGAGACAGAGACAAAGAGACAGAGACAGAGAGACAGACAGAGAGAGACATACAGACAGACAGAGAGAGCGACAGGGAGGGGGTGGAGAGCGACAGAGACAGAGAGAGAGACAGAGACAGACAGACAGAGACAGAGAGAGGGAGCTTAAGATATGGAAAAGTGGGATTAAGGATAACATTTAAGAGAAGTACACTGTAATAATTTTATCAATAATTTTATTTGGATGAGCGTCCCACTGAACAGATTGTGAAAGCTGGTGCTCTACAAAGCACAAGGCAAGAAACATTACATTTCCTTAAGAAGACTTGACCTTTTTTTTCAGTAATGCACATGTATACATCAATGTACATATCAATATTCATCCCATCCTACCCTACCGCATCTCATCAATATAGACTTTACGGTAACAGAAGTCGATAGCAGTGGTCAATAAGACAAGGAGGCGTGTCATCATCATGCTCCCTGGTGGTGGAGTGGTGGCCAGAGGGATGATCTCTACTCAATAAGATGAAGTCAGTCACTGCCCACTCTCCCAGCCATTTCTAACCCCTGGATGTGCACGAGACTAGAGTCACTTTTCTTTTTGCCCTGATTTGTTTTACGATCCATAGATTCAAACGACAACTTCAAATTGCAATTGCAAATCATGCAAAAGAAAGCTTACTAAGAGGATTTATTCGATAATTCTTAATATATTATTGGTATTTTTTGTTTGTTTGTGTGATAAAGACAAAACGGATAGAGAGCAATAGAATACAATATGCATACACATCAGGTTCAATGTATTTCAGACTATCATCACAAGGTTTTTGTGGAGTATATTATTCTGTTCTATGATATATGAATGCATTCTAACAATATAGAACTCTATATTAATCTGGGGGTAGAGGCCACTTCGCAAAATAGGGGTGGTCGGTCTTTGGGCTGTACCCATTCATACACTTGAGGCTAAAAGGGGGAGAGAGTGTCTGTGTGGACCAGTGACATGCACACTCTCTCCTGTATTTATTGTATGAACTATTTTGGGCTTTTACCAAACAACAAATGAACTTGAATGCTGATCTTCACACCTCCATGTGCCTTAAACCAAATTACTTGCATATTTTGAATCCAGACGACAGGGAACTTGTGATATTTGATATCATATATTAAATTTAATCCCTGTTGGGCTGGGAGGGGTGAGGAAGTCCCTTATACTGCAGATCCCCCATATTCTTAAGGCATATACAATGTGTGCCGCAATATGTACAGGGACACATATTAAGATATTTAGCATGTATATGTACATGCACTTGTCCCTTTATGCTCATGCTCTGACCCAGACTACAGTGTTAAAGGTGGTGGAGAGAGAGAGGGAGGGGGGGGGGGTCAGATCAGGGAGTCATTCAATGACCAGGGGGCTGGGGGTCATCCTCCGTCCAAGTCTCAGAGTTCAGGTCGTGGCCGCCTGTCCCCTTCAGTGACCCCCAAACCTTGGATGTAGCCTACTCCGAGCACTCACCCCAGCTGACCCAATTATGGGGTCATGACCCCAGGTGCCCTAACGATGGTGGTGCCCTCAGGTGGCCTAATTAGGAGCCATGTCCCAGTGCCCCAGACTACATCAGCAGTGTCCTCATAGAGGTGAGGTGAAGGGAGTGCATGGTAGGACTGCTACACGGTACATGGCTATCAATCACTTCCCCCAGCGACGGTCTGGCGACATGCTGGGGTCGAGTCGGTAAGGGTTAATCTGAGAAATCCACCGAGAAATGGTGCTATGACAAGCCATTCTTCTCATAACAGTTTAAGAAGAGTAATATCAATCACAAATGTTCCCTTCACCCTTGTCTTTACAAAATCACTTCTGGTGACACTGTTCAATTTTACAAATACCTCAGGTTGATAAGGGCGTCACTATAATGCATTATTCTTGTTGGCGAATACCCCTTTTTTCAGAAGGGTAAATGTGTACAAGGCATTTCAAATTAATTCAATCCACATCCACATTTAATATCAAATGCAGTTTTGATTGGCCTAGCTAATACACATTATTTTTTTTATATTTTCGACCCTATTATTCTATCCAGACAGGTCTGCCATAGTTAGGCACCATTACCCCAGAAGCGGTTCGGGTCGACTCTTCATAAAAACACCAAGTCATAAATCTAACTGCGGCTAGTACCTGACAACCAGCAGAGACAAAGACTATGGCAAGCGCCAACCAGCGAGGTCGGCGTCCCGACGACCCCGGCCATGAACCCGTGACCCGGTTCCGGAAGGTAACGTGAGGACGTCATCCGGGAATCGCCGAGAAACGCCAGGAACATGGCGGTGTAGACGTGTCGGGGGTCTTGGGGTTTGCGCCAAAGAGAGTTCCCCGGGAGAGCTTCTCAATTCAGACCATACACAAGTCACCCTAGCCTGAAGAAGAAAAGTCCTAACTGTTAATTATAGAACTTATTTCATTTTCTATTCGGAACATATGGGTGCATATGCAATAAAATCATGCTTTATATTTCTTTTGTTTCTTTGTGTTTTCTGGTGTTTGTTGTTGTTTTTTCAATATATAACACTTCTTTATGGAGGGAGGAGGGGGCAGTTTCCATTTCCTTTGAATGCTCCTATACGATTCAAATTCATTTTCATATCGGTGGGCCTGTGTTGATTCTAAGTGGCTAAACCTGAACATTATCCACAGTACCGGTCGTATGACTGTGCCTTTGTACATTCCTTCTAAATGATTATTTCAATATTACATTATTGGTTTCAATGATAGTTTGATTATAAACGCAACTTCCAATATATGTAGTATGCACATCAAACCTCTATTATGAGAAGACATATAATTTCATATATGAAGGACATTTCCACATTTGAAAAGAGGGATGTCATATTCGAAAATCAAATCTTAAATCAGAAATATTGTGGACCTTTAGCCAATCTACCCCGCGGAGGGGCGCTCACTATGTAGTTCGTAGGGGTGGTCGGCAGTGCTTTACAACCACCTGCCGACCACTCCCACACAGTATGGACTGGTCCGTAAAGACCCTTGACGAGGTCTAAAAAATGGAGCTCGTCTGGAAATGCAGGTTGATGGATAGTAGAGGCGATTTGCACTCTTGGAGGGAATCAGGTCAAACAGGCAAATGTCGAGTAACGACCGTCTGACATGGGAAGTGGGTGGAACTGGGGTAGGGAAACAATACCCTCCATCCCGCACCTTCCACCCCCATGTACTCTTATGGTACTGCTTGTACAATAACCCTAAAAATAAAGCCCGTTTTAGAATACACATAGCAACCTCACCCATCCTACACAATGGACCAGGCATGGTCATCGTTTTGTTGTACCTCGTGTGCAAGGCACGGTGTGCAGTGGAGGAAGCGAATGGCTACCAGCTACCAGTGAGGTTTATAATTTCAGAGGTCTATTGATTAACTGACCCAGCTATATATTTCGATTCCCAAAGTCTGGAAGTGTCTTATACGCTGGGTCGCCTTATACGAGACATACTGTGGCACCCCTCCCCTGCACTACCCACAAACCCCATCCATGGCTTCGTCTTAATCAAAATAATAGCACGCATTTATTCGTTAATATTGCAAATATCTTGGTAAGTTCTAGTGGTTCTCGCATACAAAAACCAATCATTGACAGAATCTCTCTCGAAGAATACCATTACTCATGATTCCCCAATAATAGAGAATTTTATAAATTCCTATCTTGATGCTCCCTAAAGAATCAAAAGATAGATAACAGATCAGGTACTATGACCCCCCCCCCTCACATACGCACACAATTACACATTTTCTCTGATACCACCCATTTACACTAGCCACCCACTCAATTCATAGGGAACATTGGAAGCAATGAGCAGGGTCGACCTGGGATTCCCACGCACCATGACCTTAGGTGTCCTTAGAGAAGGGTCCTACTCACTACCTCCTCCAGGGGTGGATGGTAGGTGATGGTAGGTGAATCCCTTTACTGTAGTTAATAACTCACCAAGTATGCTTGTCATAGCATCATTACGAGGGGCCTTCAAATTTTGAAAGGCATGCTCTGTGTCTTGATACTCATAGCAGGTAGTCCTACTGATAACTCATGATAACGCAGGTATAAAAGATAACCTGCTCACCCTATTTTACTCATGGTACAGCCCACTATTCACCTTCATCATCAGACTAAAGGGAACGCGGCCTTGGTGGGAGGTTGTTTGGTGTACCGTTCCACCTCCCCTGTTGTTACCCCCCCCCCCTTCTCCTCCCGACCCCTTCCCCACATTTGCCCACTAACCTGGATCCCCGGCCTAGATCACATTTAGAGCTCACTCATTTCTCTACTCTGATAATGATGTCAAGGCCGGGCACCGGGACTGATCATCAGATGCAATGTGTGGAGGTGAGGTTCCGAGATGGCATATTTTTCAGTGCTTTGCATTCTGTCAGAGGGGATGCAAAGGGGAAAAAATTTGACCACTCCCTCAGTCTTAGTAGGCGTGGTCTTACCCCTCGGGTGAGCAAATACACATGTAGAGCATAGACTTTGTGGGGAATATAATGATTGTAGGAAATTAACAAGGTGCCATGCATTATCTTTAATAGAGAACAGAAGGGTGTCTGGAATCCATTAAAAACGAGTCAAGTAAATGGGCATATATAGATTGTATAGTGGAGGTCAGAGGCATAGGCCATAGGCCTTCAGTGTACAATGGGACAGGCTTGAGTCCGTCTAAGAGGCTATCTACAGAGCTAGGTGACTTGTGCTGCCATTTATAGTGAACCTAGAAAACTCCTTGGTGGCACCATCTCATGGGGAGAAGAGGAACTAGAACCCAAAGCTAGTACGATTTGCATTAAAGTGACATTTCTTTTAGGCCTTCAGGAAAATATGGAATCTTTAAATGAAAAAGAAAAGACTGCACCATTCTGTTGTCATTTTCATGGGATAACTTGAGAATAAAATTTGGCTGTATCCCTGTCTCTGTAAGGCCACACCAAAAAAATAAGTTGGTTTACAGATTTTGGTTTTGAAAAAATGGTGCAAGCAAGCGATTTTTTTTTTTTTTTTTTTTAAAGAACTTGTTTGGCGTCCAATGAATTCCTTGCTGGTAAACTGAGGCGAGCGAAAAAAAAATTATTTAAAAAAAAATTGCCAAACATCACAAAGAGAAAACTTGTAGAAAGTGAAGCGAGCGAAATCCATAGATGAGATTTTTTTCAAAGAAAAAAAAAATTGTATTTCCCAAAATGTGGAGATGGAAATCCGTATACCAACTTATTTTTTTGGTGTGGCCTAAGGGTGTTATTTCACATTAAGTACCGTAAACTCCCGCGTAGAAGACGCGCTGCACGTATAAGACGCACCCCAAACCTAGCACATGCATTTTCGCGTATAAGACGCACATTTTAAGGCTGAAATTTGTAAGATTAGTACATTTCTATAGTAAAATTACCCCTCGTATAAGACGCACCCCCAATTTCAGTACATCCTATAAGACCCCCCAGCATTTTGTTTGGCCTAGAGGACGCGTCTTATACCCGGGAGTTTACAGTAGCGTTGATTTGTGACGTTTTTTGGTAACTACTGGAAAAATAACTTTTTTCCCCCCAAAAAAAGAAATGAAAGATAAAACAAATGTCATATGACCTATATATCATTTTCAAATTATTTCATGCATATTTTCTAGGACATAGAACCATAAATGAAGAAATGGGACAGAGAACTTTTATATTGAAAAGGCCCTTCAGAAAACGAGTTCAAGTAACCAATAGAGCCGTTAGGCATAGATCAAGTAGATCTATGGTATTACTTGACTCGTTAATGATCAACATGAAGGACCCTTAATCAATACATTAATTATCCTACACCAGCTCATATCTTCCGGACTGTATGCACAGTAAGGGTAGATATATATGGGCACATCGATTACCATCTCAAACGGCATGAAGCCCCTAGAACACCCCCACCCCTCTGCCCTTACATACATGTAACATAACGTCATTTTCCATACATACCACTGTGTGCCCCAAGACGATATTACCCCACATTGCCTGTTCACCAGAACCCACCAGACAGGTGGACGATTCCATTCCCCACACAGAGCAGACTGAGGGGAGGGACGGACCTGTCCTTACTTGACCTCTATTCCATAAATCACACACCCACAGACAACAGGCCCATGATCCAGTCTGCAGTGCCACTGTATAAAACATGGCACGGACATAAGGCGGTCACACGGGAGGGCGGCTGTCATGACGAGATCGGTGCCAGGGGGTGGGAGGTTGTGGCCGGTGCCAGGCGACCACCCCCATGGTCGGCAAAGTGGGCGCGGCCCCGACAGGAAGAGGTCAGCTGAGGTCGACGATGAGGCGTCACCAGGTGAGGTTGGGCGACGCGGCGCGACGCGCGGCCTACGTCGTCCTCAGGAGGACACGCGACAGAACGGACCGGTCCATATACCTCACCCAAACAGGGGTGGACGCAAGAGGGGTCCTTCAATGACAGCACCGAAAATCATTGAAACCCACGATTTTTTCCTATTCCAAGGGAGTCGTTTTAAATTGCACCACGTTGTTATCTCTTCCAATAAAACCCCACCAGTTTTGCTGGAGTACAGAGGGCCCAACTATAAACAAGTGGGTTTATCCCCACCCCCCACCCCTCTTGGTGTAAGTAGACTCTCCTGTCTCACCTACATACACAGATAGCAGTAATGTATCCCACCTCCCTGTCCCAGACACCATTAGCATTGGCAGTGTTGAGAGTGGGACTGGGTTATTTATAGATCACACCCTGGAGGAGGCGCCCGACCAGGGTAGGTTTCTGAAGGCTGTGTTTGCCCGGGGCTTCCAAGGACATGCCCCCTCCCCCTATCTTATTTATGCTCAGACAGTGGTTGTCCTCATTGTCTCACTTTTGTGGTTTGTTTTGTCTTTTACTTTTCTCACATTTTCATCCTTTGCACTCCAACAGACATGCAGTATACACTTAAAATAAAGCAGTTGTTTTGAGGGATACTACTCCTCATGACACTGTGCTGCCGATGCATTATCGTGTGGTTTACGTTTGAAATATGGTACGAATAAAATATCATTATCATATTTTGGTATAGTCACAATGAATTCATTGCATGCTGGACAGTGCCAGAAGAATCCCTTCGATACCCTGATGAATATACACCTGTCCCTAGCTTCATTTTAATGAGTTGGGGAATTCCACCAGAAATTTCAAGATGTGGGTGCAACCACCTTTCTAGGGTGAGACTGATAGGCCGTATGTGCCATATCACAATCCTCCACGGAATTGCACAACATTGGTCACATAGGAACTAAACCCGAATCCATATGATATCTGACCGTGTAGAAGTCTTATTTCTACACCACACTTCCACCCCTTTTCATGCATAATGAGACGACCCAAGGCCACCTTTACCTACTGATCCCTCGTTCATTCATCCTGCACCCACCGCTGGCACCACCCAACCACCACTGGCACCACCACCACCAACACCAACCACCGAGCACCACCCTGGTCCTGTCTGGTCACGTCCCTGACGGGGTCAGACGCCACTCCATTATAACCCCTTAAGGACGACGTGTTGCCTAAAACAACATTGATCGGCATGATGCTGCAATGCATTTGTGCATCATGCCGACCTGTCCGCATGTGCATCAAACCTGCCCAACTGGTATGATGATGATATTAAATGTAGTCCTATACACTATCTACATTGATGCTACGACCAGTAGGCAAGTTGTATCAATGCACTACGTGACCCTTGAGGGGTTAATACTGCATGCCCAGTAGAGGTGCGGCGGACGCCCTGACCGGGTCGGCAGGTCGACGACCGCGCCTACGTCAAGGCCACGTCAAGGTGACGGCAGCGGTGGTCGGGGACGGGCTGAGGACGTCAGCGTCTGGTGGCGGGCCTGGAGTTCAGGGGGCGGTCAGCAGCGGCCAAACATGACGTCAGGGGATGTGGTTAGTGACGTCATGGCTTGTTGGAGGTGGTCCTCATTATGTGGGTCTACGTAGGGAGGGGGCTTGGTGAATATATATATGAACGGATGGCATGTGGGGAAAAGATTGATGGATAATATGGAATAAGGATTGCCCTTTCAGCCTTTGCTTGTCTGAGCGCTCTAGGAACACCGCATTGCGTTGGTGCATGCATGATAAGAATAAACATTGCATTAGGGAATTCTCATTTTTAACAACATGGGGGAGGGGGATGTGTGGTCTTTTTTTGCGCGCGAGGAGATAACAAAAATTGTACATGAATGTGCCATTTTAGCCTTTATTTAGTAATGCACAGGCTTATTCATATACCCGTTTCCCGTTTTAAAAAATAATGGCTTCTGTAAGTGACCATGTCGTTTTCAAAATCTGCAGCTTGCTGAGTAAATCAAGAGATGAATATTTTACCCTAATGGCATGTGCATTCCTTAGACTTAGTATAGTGACTATAATCCACTATATGTTAATCAAATATTTGTCGATGTTAATTTTGTTGGGTTTTCTTCCACGGCCAAAATAATTTGTTGATATCAGTAATACAGGGACAATCCATACAATCATTTAAAGGGGTCTGGCCTTGAGTCTAAAAGTACCGGTATATTATCACCTCCTCCTCTCCTATCTTCATTTAACCAAAAGATCCTCGAACTAAGAAAGAAACTTCTCAGCAACACAGTAATCATCCACTCTGGCTAGATAATTGTAACCAAGACCAAGCATCAGGGACTGTACGTGTAACACAGTCTGACACTGTCCGACAGTTGTGATCTTTCCACAGAATTTGCCCTCTATCCTTGTCAGTGCACATGGCTCCGACACAAGTGTACTCCGGCACCGTGCATCTACCTACTGGCTGGCGCTGTTCTATTCAAGGCTGATAATCCAGCACTGCTGCTGTGTGACTAGTAGCGCCCCCTGGACGATTCTCTGTAATTCACCAAGCGCCTGTTCAGTGCACCAATGGTGCCATCTGGTATTCTCTTTGTCGACTACATGTGTGGGACCATGACATGGGCCCAAAATCTAGAAACAAATTCATATGCACAGTACATTGTACGTCCTATTTGGTATATATCAGTAAAAAGCAAACACTAATCTTACCATCTCAGGTTGGTCTCTGTTCTGGTAGGTGAAGTCCAATTCCTGCCCGGACGACCCGCGTGCCAGGGCTAAGGGAAGGAGGTTTTCCTTGGGGATCACATGCCCTGTAGAAAGATGTAGATACTTAAAATGATCTAAAATATCATAATTTCCATAAAGATGACACACTCCCAGTTCTGTTTTAGATTATAACTGTGTAATCATTAGATATTCTCCACAAAATTACATTTCAAATATGAAGAAAAAAAGACCCCTACCACATGAGAACTCCAAGATACGTTCGGGGCTGACACCGCCAGCAAAGAATAACTGATCCTTGAAGTCAGATAACTGAAATACAAAACGAAAAATATTCATATTCATGTATAAAAAAAATAATCATACATATTGTATTAGCCATAGTCTTCACTTCATTTTTTTTTTCTCTTTTCCTTCAGTATATATACATTATGGATTTAATTTTTTTTATTACGGTTTAAGTGTCCTAGCACTTATACACTTGTATACTACATTCCTCGCCCTTCTGTTTATTCATAACAATAACTTTTAAGGAGATTACTCACAGGTTGCATGGTGCCCCCGGCTACAATAACTGCTCGTGCCTCAGACAGCAGCTCGGAGAAGTGCACGGCCGGGTTCAGCAACAGAAACTTAAGTCGAGATTTACTCAGCAACTCTGAAATATAAAAACAGAGTTTTATACAAAGAATACACCCATACAAACCTTGCATTTGATATTGTATGAAATGATAAGAAAAAGAATATCTTTATCTTTTCGAAATTTCATATCAGTAAATGAGAGCTTTGTTATCTTGAAGTCATGGAAATACTAAACCCTGGTCTTTTAACAGCAAATAATGGGTGACAAACACTGATTAGGGCATGGAGTGTAAGTTTATGATGGATACATTACAGATTTGATATTTTGTATTCAGCTTTATGTTAAAGCATTCAGGTTTTTTGTACCTTCTTTGGTTATGACAATGCGACCGTCCTTGTTGGCGTTGGTGAGGGCCTCCAAAAAGCCCTCTATGTGCATCAACGGTGACGACATGCTGGCATAGGCCTCATCACTGTCTGCAGACTCGAGTTTGTCTTCTATAAAATGAAACCAACACAATTATTAATCATGTAAAGCATGTAATACATGCAGTTAATCTGCCATACTTTTAAAAGATAATAACTGATATGTAGAGTTTAACCATTTCACATCAAAATGTGGATAGATACGTAGTAGCAATGAGCAAAAAATGTTGCAACACTTGTACTCAATAAGTACGGCACTATGGATACCATGTTGTATGGTGATGTCTATTTGCCTACTCAGTATTTTTAATTTTTTTGTTTGTGAAAGTAGTGATTAAATGTAGCGTTAACCAAAGCAACTTGTTATTCTTATGCACTTTATTCCAGTACAATTCAAACAACCACTAATAAACTAATCACCATGCACATTCACACCAGACTACCGATAATTAAGCAGCAGCTTACTTTTGGGCGAGTCCTGAGTAGACGAGTTGTCCCTGGCTTGACTTATCTCCTGTAGGAACTTACTTAGAGCCCATGTTGGTGGCTCCTTCTTCTTCTCTTCAACTAAATTGGAGGAAATGTACCTATAAGATCGTTCACAAGTCGAAAAGTAATCCTACCTAAAACAAAACGTTGAACCGCTTATCATTAATATATATTGCCCCCCCCCCTCCTCCCAAATTGCCATTCTCAATATGATTTGCTATTGATTCTTTTTAGGTAAAAATATATACAGTGTTGACATTGAATTAAGCCATTTCCTATTCTCCAATGGCAAAACAAAGACAACACATTTTTTGCCATTGATGTACCAATCATCCAAGGATTGATAGCGTAAAAACCAAAAGGTCCATTGATGCATGCAGCAACTTACCGTAAACTCCCGCGTATAAGACCCGTCCTCTACGCCAAACAAAATGCTGAGGAGTCTTATAGCTTTCTCTCAAGTTGGGGGTGCGTCTTATACGAGGGGTAATTTTTCTATAGAAATGTACTCATCTTACAAATATTAGCATTAAAATGTGCGTCTTATATGCGAAAATGCATGTGCTGAGTTTGGGGTGCGTCTTATACGCGCAGCGCGTCTTCTACGCGGGAGTTTACGGTAGCTGCCAGTGCTGCATTCATGTATTTTGACAAACGGGCTTATTGCATGAAAATGAGTTTAACTCTTTATGCCCTTACCTGTATGGACCATGCTTGGTTGATACTTCTCCACAAAGCCATGAAGCTGAAATATATAGATTTGATATATTACTTCACTGGTTTAGAAAGGAACGCAGGAAACAGTCAATAGACTAACTTTCTTTATGCTGATGCCACTGGATTATGATTTCTGTCCCTTATATTCTATGAGCAGAGGCATAAAGATACTAGCCAGATACTATTATATCTCTGCTATGAGTGACTACGTATACCTTCACTATTTCTTAGCATTTAAGAACTAACTGGCGATCACGTACAAGATAAATACCTTTTTAACTATCTATTTATGAGAAAAGCTCTTTCACCTTTTTAGAGATGAAGCTGCGTTCACAGTACTTCATAATTTTGAATAGGTTGAGGTTGTCAAGTTGTGTAGCGAAGAGGAAGTCATTGATGGTTTGAAGCCGGGTCTCGCTTTTCTTAATTTGTTGTTTGTCTGCGGGAATACCTGGTTTACCTGTAGAACATTATGTAAAGGCGAACTGAAAATCTATTGTCTAATGTCAATATGACACTTACGCTACGACGAATAAAACAACTGATGGATAGATGTGTGCCAGTGCCTGCCCTTACGAGCACCAGATACACAAAGTGACCAAAAAATGGGATTAAGGGTACAAATTTCAGGTTACAACATATTTTGATAAAGTACCGGGGTAGGAGTGCTAAATGCTAGATTTCTTGAAATCTTGGAATACATACCACCCAAACACTTGATGAAGGCCGACAGGATGAAGAGAATCTGTTTGATGTACATCAGGTTCTTTGCTTTTAGTCGTGACCGGTACCGCTCGGAGTACTGTGATAACTGGGAGTGGGCACACATTACCTAAACCAGAAAATGGATGCATTTTTTAGTCTTTAGATTCCATGTAGAACGCTATGGACACATCTAAGTAAACAGTTCAAACTCTGCATGGCTCTTTTTTTTTCGAAATCAATTATTCATTTTCCTCATCATTCTTTTTCAGTAGTGCTGAAAACTGAGACATGAACATTTACAACACTGGATTGTCATGATGAACAATTATGTTGTCTCCTATGAAAACTGACCTGCGCTCCTGTGAGTTCAATGCTGTGGACGTTGTTGACAGTCTCGATGAGATTGTGTGCCTCATCAATGATGACTATATTGTCTTTCAGCTTAATGCCGCATGCGTCCCGCGTAGACTTGTGCAGGAGCAGGTTGTACGGTAAAGCCACTAACTGAGGAGGAGGAATATAGTATAATATTACCAGGGATGCCACTCACTGATCCCCAAAAAATCGGAAATCCTTCCAATTTTCTCAATTTACAATAGAAAATAGGAATGAAAATCTAAAATTCGGAATTTCTAAAGAGTTAGGAAAAGTGGTATCTCTGTATTACACATTCAATGATTCAAGGACAATATATTCTATTGGCATTTATATCATTTATGGGTAACTGCTATTATATAGGATAGGGGTTTTCGGGCCATTTACTGTCATTTCAAAAGGTGATTCATAAAGGTTTCTCTACAATCATCCATTAACAATATTTTGTATGTTATGTTTCTGTATTATTGAAGATGTGTTTGTATGAGTGGCCTACCTGTGCCATAGGTAATGAATGCCTGGTGCCGTAGTATGGACAGCCCTTGGTGTGACGTCCTAGGGATACAAGCTGCTCTATATCCTTCACGTCCACCTGTTGACAAGACGTATAGTAACAATTAAGTTCTTATGACTCAGTTGTCAATGTTAAAATTCCAGGTTTTGTTCCACAAGGAAGTGGCCCTTAAATAGTCAACTCGTTGCGGGAAGGTCTCTGTATGCAAACTCTCTATCAAACATGTGTAATAATCTGAAGGAATAGGGTAAGGTGAGATGTTTAGGACCCTCCATTTCCCTCCTTCTTGGCATCTTTGCTAACATTGAGAAGAGCTTTTGAGGTTATTTCACATGTTAAAAGGGTCAAAAGGGTAAAATCAGATGAAAACGTACCAAAACTCTGTCTCTGAAGTCGGTAAGGTTTGCTTGTTTGTAAAACGGACAACCACCTGTGGTTTTCTTGCGCTTTGCTGCGGCTTCTCCATCCTTCTTCTTTTTAGGCTCTAATTCGAAACAAAGTAAAGAAGATTCGATCAGGGGAAGGAAAGAAAGCATGGTAAGGAGCTCCCAAACGAAGGATTTTGTTAAGTACTGACAGCCCTCAGTTTTGTAAAGGTACTGTAGAACGTGCATTTCATGTTAGTCCCAGAGTGACGGATCACTGAATGCAAAGACTAACCAATTACTGCTATTTTTTCCATTCCTGCTGAACTCCCTTGGATTGAGACGATACTTCCGACAAAAAAAGTTTTAATGTGACCTCATACGTATTACGTAAAACACGTTTAAACGAGGAGGCGCAAATTTGAGGAGTTTAGGATCTTTTTTAAGGAAATTTTCACAGCATAGCTGTGATGAATTATTTTATTATGGTTAAGGAACATAGTTACCATAGAACTATGTATACATACTGTCTGTAAGGGGTTATTGTATGGCATGACTAATAAAAAATCATGTTGCCTGTAAGGGGTTATGGAGACAGTGTGTACTGCCTGGTCAAGGCTGAGCACTCCCAATAAGCTATCAAGTTGAAGTATATACTTGTAGTACGTCTCAGGTGGACGCCTATTCATAGGTAATTGGACGCAATAACTCCTCCAAATATAATAATGCCACGCTATTGGGGCTCCTAATATGGGAATGGCACGCATATTTACGGTCCCAAGACTCCAAATAAACCAATGCCACGCCACTTAGAACTCCTAATATAATAAGGGTCATCATACTTATGTGTACATGTATATATATATTATATGTAGGTGGCCTTTAGTGGGTTAATGGAAGGCTTTCTCGGCTTCATGAAATCAACAAGAAAAGCTATCAGGCAGCCCCAAGACGACCAGGTGGCCCAGAACGACCTGTGACAAACATAGACTTGCATAGGTCTTATATAAATCCGTTTTGTTATTGCCTGTTTAGTCTGAGGCGTGGTCTTAGATATTATACCTATGCAGGCACAGAAAAAAAACGAATAACTGAAAGGCCATGGCAAGTCTATGACTGACTAGGAGAAGGACGTGGACAAAATTCTAGCGCGTGGTGTTACATGTGAATGAATTATTTTCATATATGAAAATAATTCAATAAACTTGGGGGGACTCACCTGACTTATGTTTCTGGAGCTCTTTACACCGGTCATTGATGAGACTTAACGACTTTAGGCGCTTTACAGCATCATTTATACATAAATTCTGGAGTAGTAAGAACAATAGTCATTTGATACAGGACAATTTGATACATGTAATACCTTTCTTTATATATACATGTATGTACATGAATTTTGGTCTTAATAAAGGAAATTTTGAATTTCCGAAACGTCGATCATCAACAAATAATTCAACATTACATTCAACATTTCTGATATTATAATAAAACTTTAAACTTTACTTGACTGTGTCTGGTTTTGCTTGTACTTCATTGTATCAATTCTACCTCAGCATTTTGGTTTTTAACAAACAGAAACGCAAAATTTATATTAAACTGAGAATCAAAGCAACCTTTATTCTCCAGTTGCAGCTAACAAACGTTTCAAATTTCGTCTTTGCATGTAATGAAGAAAATAAATAGTTAAATCTCTTTGGTACATTATTTGGAATGTAAAGTTTGTAGTTTACCTGTCGAGAACCAAGTGTGACCACGCTGGTATCCTCCCCAAAAGGACTTTTTTGTACCTCCCGGACAAACTGAGCAAGTTGTGAATGTGTTCGGCTGCAGAAGTAAATCTAGGGATTTGAAAAGAAAACCAAACATCACGTATAATAGGCTATCTATCACAGAACACTATTTGATATGTAACTTTTTACGTATTACAATTATGTGCAGTGGGTCTATTATCATGGATGTATTGCACTAATGATAAAGTTTAATTGATATTGTACCTCTATTTATCCCTTAACAGATAACTAGTCATGGTTAACAAGTGTCTATCGGTACAAGAGGCATTGTCAATATCAGGACAACTGCTTTCCTTATGACATCCCACAGAATTATGTAAACTTACCTTGTATGACAATGGAACATTGGTCATACTCCAGCGTTTATGATACAAACAATGAAATGTGCATAGTATCATTATTGTTACCTTGGTGACATAGACCGCATCGTCATCCTTATCCTCCTCGTCATCTGAGTTGTTCTTGGTGACTTCATCCTCACTGTGGTACTCGTCCAAGACAATGTGATCGTCCGCACCGTCTGAAGTGTCCTCCATCGACTTCTGATTCTCACAGTTCTCCAGCTCCTTAGATAACTTGTCTTTGACATCAGCTGGTGCATCCTTAAACAAGTCTGTGAACGTGTCTTCTAGTTTCTCACGCTACAAGACAGAAAGCCATTATGCCAAGTGCTTAGATTTTACTATAGTACCTGTATGTATCAACCGTAGTTGACATGTAACTAAACAATTTTCTTCTGCACTAATATTTGGCACACATACTATTTTACAAATGATATAAATTACAGGACAGTACGATATTTACCTGAGATTTGTATATATCTCAAGTGTTTAAAACCAATTACTAACCTTCCTTTTAAACCTTGGATTAGGCTTTAGATTATTTCGCAGTTGTTTCAACTTCTCTTCACGCTTTAATCGTTGTTCTCGCTCCTCCTGTTGAGAAAATATAATGCAGCAATGTAAATTGCTGATAACTCGAAAAGTGAAAAGCCTGTGATTGGTTCCCATGAGTGGGGCCCCCCCTCATGTCACAATGTCGCCAAAATTCAAGGCTTCAGGTCACAAACATGTCCAAAAATAAAGGCACGTCTCCAAATACAAGGCTTCAGGTCACATGTCATTTTTTTAGGAAATGGATGTCACATGTCACTTTTAACCCTTTAAGGGCAGAGCAAAAATTTGTTGCCCTGCCCATGGGGACGGCCTCCGAAAAAAGTATAGTTCCTAGAGGATGAGCCTATTTTCAATTCCTATACTAATCCTATATAATGGGCGTCGACTATAGTCGACGCTAGGCCTGCCATGGTGTCGACTATAGTCGACACTAGGCCTGCCATGGTGTCGACTATAGTCGATGCTAGCCCTCAATGGGTTAAAAGGCCGCAATGTCAGAATGTCACTTCAAAATGGCCAAATGTCGCCATGTCATTTTTTACCCCTTGGGGGCCACATAAGTTGTGCACTTATCCTGTTGCATCAGCACTCCCTCACCCAGGTTATTCACATCACCAAGGCACTATTTGCATAACTCCCGCCAAAACTGCATTATTCACACATTGCCAAAAAAGGCGCGAAAGTTGATAGGCCTACATGGATCAACATCATATAAATTCACCATTTGAGGTAAAAAGCGTCTTATGGCTGCCAAACAACTGTGTCTGTACAATATTGACAATTGCTCGAAAATTACAAAACTTGGTAATGAAATACCTTTTCCTGCAAGACCCCTACATCTCCTTCTTTAATGGCACTACAAATTCAATAAGTAGTTCTGCCTCTTATATATAAAATTTCCATCTTTTTTTAAACTTATTTGCACCACCAAAATGACTGAAACTGCAGGGTCCCAGGGTGTCTCCTTATAACTCGCTTTTCGTGTTAAGGTGGAAACATAGATAGAAAAAAGAATGTCATGCAGGAGATTAACCTTGGTAAAAAATCATATTTCTGATTTACACAACTAGGATTTACTCACCACGTCTTATAATTCACGAATTGATAACTCAGTTAGATTTAATGGAAGACTACCATATTCTTTTATTTTCATTTCGACCCTATTTTCTAAGGGAATTCCTGTAGACAACTCTTTGTGTGGGTACCTGGACCCTAGAGGTATGGTATGTACTTCAAAAACAGATTGTTATGACTTCTTAGACACAGCCCCTCACATATCATCCTTTTTAATACCTACCTATTTGGAATGTTATCTAACCCAGTATGGGAATCGTGATGCTATACAGTGGCCATGTTAATCTCCTGCTGTAGACTAACTGGTAGTAACAGCGATTTCACATGTACGGCCACAGGTCGTCGGAGGCTGTGGCGGATCACATCCCTGCAGAGTTCCTTGAGTGCTACTGGGGTGCTCAATACTTCTGAAATCCACTCAACCAACTTGAAGCGCCTTCGCAAGGCAATAGGCATATGCCTAACAATAGCAAGTACCTGGTGCTTGTAACCAGCGCGGTATACTAAAGGCAAAAGCCCCCACTGTTGATGGCTGCGTATTTTATAGAAGGCAGTCATATCAAGTCGACAACCTGCTCGGAGGAGCAGCTCAGCGATACGTGTCTGTTTCCAACCTAGGCAGTGGCAGATGAGCGGTAGCCGGTCTACCTTGACTGTATCTGCATCTGCTCCATATTGTAACAGCACCTTGGTAGCTTCATAGTCATCACTTAACACAGCCTTCTGTAGAGCAGTCCACCCCACTGGTCTCCCCACATTACCTATACACTTAGGTTGTGTTGCAAGAGTAAGATTTGCACCTGCTGCAGCTAGGATTTTCAAAGCGCTGACTTTGTTTTTCCTCAGAGCAACATGAACTGGTGTATAACCCTGAGAATCATAGGAATTAATCAGCTCAGGTCTGCACTGGCAAAGGACTGACATCATCTTATTATCTGCATAATTCACTGCAAAGTGAAGACTCTCATCTGGAGGTAGGGTTGGTTTCTCTTGGAGGATTCTCCACATCTCCTCTGTATCATTCTGGATAACTGCATATTCAAATGGTGACAGATCTCCAGGTTGGTACCTCAACTTACATCCTTCTCCAACCAATAGCTTCAGTGACTCAGTATCACCTTTTATGCCAAGGTACTTCAGTATAGAAGGCTGAGATATTTCATCTACTTTTAAATAGGTCTGGTGATTTTCAAAGTGACTATCATCAGCATCTGCACCATGCTCAAGAAGCAGAGACAGAAACCTTCCTCTGTTTCTATTGTGTGTCTTCCTTACACACACCTCTAGTGGACGAAGAGAAAATCTATCCGCACGATTCACATCAGCGCCTTTCTCAAGAAGAAGGCGAACCCCTTCCAGGAAGTGTTCTTCTATGGCCACATTGAGGGGTAGGAGTCCGACGCGGTCTGGGATGTTTAAGTCGTAGGCATGCTCCTGGAGGATCCAGTTTAAGGTTACCATATCATGAAGTCTAATGGCCTTGTACATGAGACTGGTGCGCTCCTGTTGAGATAAGACCATGTGTCTGGCTGCACTCATAGGAAGCTCCATCTTGGTATATAGGTCTTAGGCAATTATCTTAAATAGGGAAGATTATGTTCTTTCAGTTATTTCACAATTTACGATTGTATGAATCAAGTTAAATCCACCAGGATACTTTCTATTGCGATAGGTACTGTCTCACATGGAATCCAACGCTATTCATCTTATGCTCATCAATATGTGTTCGTCCAAAGCGAAAACAGATATTCTCGTAACGGTTTTATAACTTCCAAGTGGTGTATCAAATTGGTGGGGGCCTTTTTGGTATAGCTACCTGACCTATGGATCAGCAGAAGTTACCAGTGAGACACTGCTCAATCCAAGTCTTCTGTTATTTTCATGGGTTTTCACCTTGATCAGCCTTCAATGATGGTATATGTAGTACCTGCTATATATGCTACTCTCTGGTGGTACAACTCCGTCTGATAGCCCAGCTCAGGTGCAGGCTGTGAGATAAGTTAAGCTCCTGTGTTAATTGTAGGATAAACCTGTTGGTTGAAGATCACCCCATAATGCAGGGATTTTCAACATAAGTATAACTGTTCCAGCCTTCACATTGTATGAGTATGAATATGACTTCCAGAGCTGAGGGCGCCTGCAATGATAAGATGTGGAAGGCGAGAGTGTACCTACACGGGCCAACTCAGGGGCGGGGAGAAAGTGCAGGAGTGCAAAGGGGTAGAGAAAGGGAGAGGGGAGCATCAGAGAAAACAAACGTGTACATAACACGAGTTATCTTAGTAGACTTGCTCAGAGTCAGCTCTGTGAGTGTAAAACTAACATTTTCCCAATGTACTTATGCGAGCTCCTGGATTGGAAATGAATATGGGGGTTTTAGAAATTGAGTGGTGCTACGGGTTTAGTTATTCAATCTTATTCTCCTTATAATAATGTGTGAGAACAAACAAATTGGTGCCTTATGATGTTACATATGTACACATTCAATTGAGCAAATGAACGTTAACCCTAAGACCGCATGCCATCCATACAGGGTTAACACTTGGAGTACTTGTATACAGATCCCGTGTACATAATCTCGGGTAGGAGCACATCTACCAGGGTAAGGGCTGCCTGTTCTATTTATAGCTCCTGAGCTGCTCCTGGCACGTGTTGGGGGTGCGTTGGTTCTCAGCATGTAACCTGGCCATATGCTTAACACCAGCTCCACAGGCCGGTAACCAGCCCCCTGAGCTGCTCACTCAGGGTGCTGCTGGTAATGTTTGTAAATAACACTCTCCAGGAAGGGCTAGTGTTAGTCTTATTTATACGCTGTATGGTAGGATTGGAATATGAGTGGAGAGTGTAAACAAACTTCTTAACATGACTCTCCCCTGTTGTGGCTTTGTGGTCTTTAAACTTTTCAATCTTGATTATACTTGTTTACATATGTTGGCAACGAAAACAAGAACTATATCATACCTAACCCTTTACAGGTGGTATGGTGATAAACTATACCAGAAGAATCAGTACAGATATAGATTTCTATATGATCACTCAATGCTATCCTATCTTACCTGTAATTTCTTGGAGACTTCATCCTCTTCTTTCTTCCTGGCAAACGCTGTAATCCAATCGTCCTCTACAAGAAAGTGGATGAGGAAATAAATGTTATCATTTTAAAGAAACACACATGCAGTTAGGACATGGCAGACCATTAGAAAATAGGTCAGTTCCAGTTGATCTAGTGGTAATTGAAATGCAAGTTTGGAGACGGGGAATTTGGAGAGAGGCGTTGGTAATTAAACATATGATAGATTTAATAAAATGCAGGGATTTTGACAGAATTTTTTACAATGGGCCAATGGCGCACTCATGGGCAAGAACAGTGCGCCATTCTACAAATCAATGGGCCACCATGGACTACATACTTACCAGTGTATTGAACGAGACAAAATTGCCTTCTTATTTCCAGTAGCATATCAATTAACGTGCATGAGAAAGATTCTAATTAAAAAAGGAACAGGCTGTCAATGTAGTCAAAATATGAGAACTTGTTTGTTTCTCCTAATTCAGATGTCAAACTAAAAGTAGGGAGATAGAATGGTCAATAAGCTGAATCATAAGATCGTAACCTTTCCAATGAGGGGTCTGCCATTTTTGTACCCCTACCAGTCCCTAATCCCAACCCAAGTACTTCAGACATAACAAAATTACTCCTGTGTGCCATAGGCCGCACATCTACCTATTTGAATGCACCATTTCCGATTTTGATGCGTGTATGGCGCAGGGCGCGGCTATGTCAAAATCCCTGAAAATGACAAATAATAAAGTCAATTGGCATGTCTTACCTGGTTGGGCTATTTCATCCCGTGGTTCTGTTTTGATTTTTGTAGTAGTTTGTTGTTGTTGCTGTTGTTGTAGAAGTTGTTCCAGCTCTTGTTTCTGTCGTTCCTCGTAGTCCCTTAACCAGGTGAGTGCACCACAGATCAAGCTCAATGACTTCCCCTGTAGATGACAAGCACAAATACTGATCTATCTCCTGTTCTAAACTAGTATTATTTAATATGGCATGTATAGGGAATGTGATGGAGTTATCTGAGGTCTACTCTCGAGTATCATGTGAAGACACAATGTCGGATTAAGACTGGGGATGTGCGCCCCCTCCCTTTTGTCTTTAACCCATTGAGGGCTAGCATCGACTATAGTCGACACCATGACAGGCCTAGCGTCGACTATAGTCGACACCATGGTAGGCCTAGCATTGACTATAGTCGATGCCCATTATATAGGATTTGTATAGGAATTGAAAATAGGCTCATCCTCTAGGAACTATACTTTTTTCAGAGGCCGTCCCCATGGCTAGGGTAACCAATTTTGCTCTGTCCTCAAAGGGTTAAGACTTTAGTTGCTTCTTTTCGCCCCCCAAAAAAATGTGCTGAAAAATTGGGAGTGTGCCCCTTCCTTTTTGGCTTGTGCCCCAGCCTATTCCAAATTTTGTATACGCCACTGGGATTAACTAAAATGATTCCCACCGGGAAAACTTATCCCTACCGGGCATTTCCAATTTGGTCTACATGGGGACAGCACTATTTCATGAGTGTAAATCGAATCATAGCATAGGTCATCATTACAACTTATACATCTCAAGCTTTCATATGTGTCTGTGTGGGATTGTGACTGTACACAGGGCATATTAAATGTATATCGTAGACATCATCATGCAATAGGTACTCTCATTGTCACAGACATATCCTAATCATATCTTCAATTCTTACCGTTCCAGTGGGACTTTCAAAGATGCCGATCTTGCCCTGGTCTAGACATCTGTATAGACTGCGCATGAAGCCCACCTGGATGTCATAAGGTGGGAAGGGGAAGGGGAACTGGTCTGGGACATCTACAGCCGCCTCAGCGAGGGGCGAGTGGTCTGTGGGAACAAAGACTTGTTGTTGTTAGCATATTTGTAAAATTTTTTCCTTCTTTTTTACTTCAAATACATGTCCTTTCTCACACTCTCAATTACTTTGGTTAGAGAGTTTATTATCAAGACAATAGTCTAACAATGAAGAGAGGCAGTGTTCCAGGCACTTGCTCTTTAAATCCTTATCATGTGGTACCGTAATCTCCCGCGTATAAGGCGCAGCCCGCGTATAAGGCGCACCTAGAGTTTTGGAATATTCTCAAAAAAATGAAAAATTCATAACTTTGGTTCTACTGAATTAATTTTCAAAAATTCAAAAACCTATGTGCATCTTGGGTCACCCCAGACCCTCCTGATCCCCTTTATTTCCTATTATGACCAAGGGGGCATGTAAGATATCAAAAGAAAGGTCTTGGTGTCCCCCTTGTGGATCCAATGAGAACTAAAACCCCCCGTATAAGGCGCGTCTTATACGCGGGAGATTACGGTACTGATATTCCTGCGTTCCTCTTATCTTACTATAAAGCAACTTTTAGTGTCATACGTTTAATTTAAGAGCATTGTCTCAGTAATGGGACCTACCAACGTCATGGCTGCCTATACCACTATCTGTGTCGGTGGGCACCTTCTCTGGCTCCTCGTCTTCAAAGGGGAAGTCTAGAGGCAGGTTACGTAGTAGATTCTCGTCCAGGTCATCGAACGAGTCATCAAACTCCATATTATTTGAATCACCTGTAGAATAGATTCAGAATACACTGATATGGTTTTATTTCTTGGAAATACATGCTTATCTGGTATATATGCTTATCTGGTAAGATTAACCCGTAATTCATTCTTGGCAATAAGAATCATGGAACCGTGGGCCGGATCATGCTTTCAGTGTTTAAGAATACGGGTAAATAGAATTGTATAGTAAACATGTGAATGAAAACAATCACATGCTATTATCTGTTTACGTTGTCCAAACTCCATGTCTAGTAGTTCTGACCTATCGGACGGTAGGGAGAAGGCTTATGGGTCTGGCCGATGGATCCATGATCTAGGGGCACTACAAGGGGTCCATGGTTAGGAGATTATGTTAAGGATTCAATTGAAAATTTAGAATCTAAGATCTATGATCAAGAGGCCCGTGTTAAGGATGCAATTGAGAGAATTCAATTTAGGATCTGTCATCTATGATCAAGATATTAGGGTTTCATATTTAAATTTGACGATCAATTCTGAGTTTAATATCAATTCTAAAAGCAGTTAAATTGCAGTGCGTTTCCCGGATTAGAAATTTATCCCATATTTTCGGCAAAGTAAACACAGCAAAGCTGTAATGCCGTGCATATCCATATCATGTTCTAAGAAGTATAGAATTGATTTACAACATTTTTAATATGATAGTAGATCAAAATTTTCAGAACAAATATTATTTTAATACAGAATCTAAAAGCCCTTCATATGTTGTGTGTTTTGCAATTTATTAATCTATAACATACTTTCAGGAAAGTAAACACAGCAATGCTGTAATGCCGTGCATATTCCTATGATGATCCAAGGAAAAAAGATCATTATATATGAACTCTATGGCCTTTGGAATGGACCTATACTTAAATATATGCTCTGATTGTGGTGCTTCCTCGCTCTCCATGTAAAATCCTGCCCCATTGCTATAGTATGGAGTAAACCTATGCCTGGATTAAAATATGCAAATAAGGAATGTGTGTGAGGGTTGGGAGTAGTGTGGTGGTGGTATTGGTGGTGGTGGTGTCACAATGGTCACTAACATCCATCTGATAACTTTTGAAGATCAAAATTGACCATATATGGCCTGGATCCCTGTGATTCCTGAAACCAAGATGGCCGACACACAAGGAAAACAAAATAATTAGGTAGTTGAGGTGTCCCAATGGTCACTAACATCTATCTGATAACTTTTGAAGATCAAAATTGACCACATATGACCTGGATCCCTGTGTTTCCTAAAACCAAGATGGCCGACACACATGGAAAACAATAAAATTGGGTAGTTGAGGTGTCCAAATGGTCACTAACCATAACTTTTGAAGTTCAAAATTGACCATATATGACCTGGATCCCTGTGTTTCCAAAAACAAAGATGGCCAACACACATGGAAAACAACAAAATTGGGTAGTTGAGGTCCCCCAATGGTCACTAACATCCATCTGATAACTTTTGAAGATCGAAGTTGACCATATACGGCACATGGCTATTGTATTATTGACCAATGGGAGGCATCCCTGGCATATACTGCGGAGTCTGGGGCTGAAGGTGTTAGTCATAGTGCCGTCGGGGTCTAATGGCGGCCCCCAGCTGATAATGGCTATGTGAGCTATATGGCCTGGATCCCTGTGTTTCCTAAAACAAAGATGGCCGACATATATGGAGAACAATAAAATTAGCTAGTTGAGGTGTCCCAATGGTCACTAACATCCATCTGATAACTTTTGAAGATCAAAATTGACCACATATGACCTGGATCCCTGTGTTTCCGAAAACCAAGATGGCCGACACACATGGAAAACAATAAAATTAGGTACTTGAGGTGTCCCAATGGTCACTAACATCCATCTGATAACTTTTGAAGATCGAAGTTGACCATATATGGCCTGGATCCCTGTGTTTCCTAAAACAAAAATGGCCGACATATATGGAAAACAATAAAATTAGCTAGTTGAGGTGTCCCAATGGTCACTAACATCCATCTGATAACTTTTGAAGATTAAAATTGACAATATATGAGCTGGATCCCTGTGTTTCCTAAAACAAAGATGGCTGACACACATGGAAAACAATAAAATAGGCTAGTTGAGGTCTCCCAATGGTCACTAACATCCATCTGATAATTTTTGAAAATCAAAGTTGACCATATATGGCCTGGAACCCTGTGTTTTCTAAAACAAAGATGGCCGACACATATTGAAAAAAAAAAAGAAAAGAATTAGGTAGTTGAGGTCTTTCAATGGTCACTAACTTCCATCTCATAACTTTTGAAGATCAAAATTGACCATATATGACCTGGATCCCTGTGATTCCTGAAACCAAGATGGCCAACACATATTGAAAAAAAAAAAGAATTAGGTAGTTGAGGTCTTTCAATGGTCACTAACATCCATCTCATAACTTTTGAAGATCGAAGTTGACCATATATGACCTGGATCCCTGTGTTTCCTAAAACAAAGATGGCCGACACACATGGAAAACAATAAAATAGGCTAGTTTAGGTCTCCCAATGGTCACTAACATCCATCTGATAAATTTTGAAGATCAAAGTTGACCATGTATGGCCTGGATCCCTGTGTTTTCTAAAACAAAGATGGCCGACACATATTGAAAAAAATAGAATTAGGTAGTTGAGGTCTTTCAATGGTCACTAACATCCATCTGATAACTTTTGAAGATCAAAATTGACCATATATGACCTGGATCCCTGTGTTTCCTAAAACAAAGATGGCCGACACACATGGAAAACAATAAAATAGGCTAGTTGAGGTCTCCCAATGGTCACTAACATCCATCTGATAACTTTTGAAGATCAAAATTGACCACATATGACCTGGATCCCTGTGTTTCCTAAAACCAAGATGGCCGACACACATGGAAAACAATAAAATTGGGTAGTTGAGGTGTCCAAATGGTCACTAACCATAACTTTTGAAGTTCAAAATTGACCATATATGGCCTGGATCCCTGTGTTTCCTAAAACAAAGATGGCCGACATATATGGAGAACAATAAAATTAGCTAGTTGAGGTGTCCCAATGGTCACTAACATCCATCTGATAACTTTTGAAGATTAAAATTGACAATATATGAGCTGGATCCCTGTGTTTCCTAAAACAAAGATGGCCGACACACATGGAAAACAATAAAATAGGCTAGTTGAGGTCTCCCAATGGTCACTAACATCCATCTGATAATTTTTGAAAATCAAAGTTGACCATATATGGCCTGGATCCCTGTGTTTTCTAAAACAAAGATGGCCGACACATATTGAAAAAAATAGAATAAGGTAGTTGAGGTCTTTTAATGGTCACTAACATCCATCTCATAACTTTTGAAGATCAAAATTGACCATATATGAGCTGGATCCCTGTGTTTCCTAAAACCAAGATGGCCGACACACATGGAAAACAACAAAATTGGGTAGTTGAGGTCCCCCAATGGTCACTTACATCCATCTGATAACTTTTGAAGATCGAAGTTGACCATATATGGCCTGGACCCCTGTGTTTCCTAAAACAAAGATGGCCGACATATATGGAGAACAATAAAATTAGCTAGTTGAGGCGTCCAAATGGTCACTAACATCCATCTGATAACTTTTGAAGATTAAAATTGACAATATATGAGCTGGATCCCTGTGTTTCCTAAAACAAAGATGGCCGACACACATAGAAAACAATAAAATAGGCTAGTTGAGGTCTCCCAATAGTCACTTACACCCATCTGATAATTTTTGAAGATCAAAATTGACCATGTATGGCCTGGATCCCTGTGTATCCTAAAACAAAGATGGCCGACACATATGGAAAACAATAGAATTAGGTAGTTGAGGTCTTTCAATGGTCACTAATATCCATCTGATAACATTTGAAGATCAAAATTGACCACAAATGACCTGGATCCCTGTGTTTCCTAAAACCAAGATGGCTGACACACATGGCAAACAATAAAATTGGGTAGTTGAGGTGTCCCAATGGTCACTTACATCCATCTGATAACTTTTTAAGATCAAAATTGACCATATATGGCCTGGATCCCTGTGTTTCCGCAAACCAAGATGGCCGACACACATGGAAAACGGTCCCAAGACTCCAAATAATCCAATGCCACGCCACTTAAAACTCCTTAAAAAGTGCATCATACTTATGTGTACATGTATACATAAATATACATGTAGGTGGCCTTTAGTGGGTTAATAGTCAGTGGTGCTGAGAAATGCATCACCAGCAGAAGAGAACCACATGGTGCTGGGGGAGGTGGTGCCAGGCAGGTATGGGGCCACCACAGGAGCACAGCCACCACCACTATTCAGAGGTGGGTGGGGGGGGGGGCTATATATGCTATATACCATGGCCCTGCCTGAGCTGTCCAGGGCTAACACCACTCTGTCCCCAGGGTCTACAATAACAGGTCCACCAACACCACCACTGCCACCACTTCTATGCTTGACTGATTTGCAGATTTTAATCCAGGTATAGGCATACTCAATACTGTACCTATGACAGGATTATACATGGAGAGCGAGGAAGCACCACTATGAGAGCTTGTATTTAAGAATGGGTCCCCTCCTATAGCCGTTCATTCCTAAGAATGAACGGCAATAATTGCACCATCACACTTTTTTAAGTGAATAAGAGATGTGTCAATGTCCCATACATCCCCCCCCCCCCATGTCACTAGTGCACATGATTACAGCGACGTTGTTTTGCTTTGTCTTTTATGTAGTGTACATGTACATTGTACCACACACAGTCATAGAGATTTACTGTATTGTACAAGGGTAGACACTTAATTTTCTGAGTAGGGCCTCAGTCTAGTATGGTCATGTGTGTATGCATACTATGGTAGTACATTTATGTTGCCAGATTTAATATTCTACGGGTTATTTTGCCATTTTATGAATGTAATTATGGACAAAATTACGGACCACAGTCAGTTTATGTAGATTGACGCAGGTGTACATACCAAGGTAGAATGCATCTCCCAAATGTGTCCTCCCCACCATAAACCACCACACCTTCATCCTCCCTCGCCCTACCCTCCTGTGCCCCTCCTACCGCCCCCTTCAGCCACTTAACCATTTAAGGAATCTAAGAGGACAAGATGCTTCAATGCTCCATGTTTATTGGTCTTCATGATGAATGAACATCACACAGTCCTGGGAGGCGAGTAACTCACCAGCACTGCACTGGTGTATCATTTCATCCTTTGAGGAGTGTATCAACCCCATATAAGCGTCATCACATATGAATGTACGCCTTGCGAGTTATTCGCCAGGGCATCATGATGGCAAAACAGCAGATTATATTGAATCAGTACGCTGTTTTTAGAGGGTTATAATCACCTTTGAATCAGTGCCCCTAGGTCGCCTATACATTGTATACAGTAGGTAAGTGGTCAGTTTATTGCTGGCCATTTACACAGCTCACTTGGTGGGCCATTAGATATCATTTTATGCCGCTCCCACCTACACCCTCCCCGACCTCCATACCTTCTACAGCAATGCCATCTCCCAAGTCACATCAATTCTTAGACTTGACCAAGCCGCTGACTGGTTATGAGCCAACAGGATCAGTGGTTTCACACTGACTACTCTTTAAGGACCCCATGATGCCTCTATGTTCATGATTTTGTCTTTTTTTGTCATCTATGGTTCATGAAGGATCAGTGCAGTGATGGTGAGTCTACTCTGCAGTCTACTGCAAATAAAGGCGAGTTACTCGCCACGACTGCATTCATGCATTATGGCTACCGATAGACACATAATGCAGTGTATAGATTGTACTCTGTGGCACTTAAAGCGATAAAGTTGCTTTGAGGCAGAGTTCCTGGGGCATGCCAAGGAGACAGGAAATTAACCAAAGACCGCTTCTAGTCTATGAAATAAAGTAGTTCTGTGTGTTACAGAGGAGTTGTAAACTCCAGAGTGAAGTGTACTCTTCTAATCTATATGCATATTTAAGTGCATCTTTTGAATCCCAGGTGCAATAAAGTCCTCGAAGAGAGGTGCCCCAACTTAAGATACGGTACCAATGAATGCAATGTATGGATTTGAAAAACAACAATTTATCCACTGCAGTTTCAAAGGTTTTTTTTTTCACGCTAGGGAGGCCACAATTACATGTATGTATATACCAAATACGGAAAGATGTTCAATCGTCCTCTCCTGAGCCTACAGTCCTGTAAGACGGGAAGCTTTATATGAGGCTAGTAGCAGCAACATTCTGAT
Organism: Acholoe squamosa; assembly: GCA_949317995.1. NCBI lineage: Eukaryota > Metazoa > Annelida > Polychaeta > Phyllodocida > Polynoidae > Acholoe > Acholoe squamosa. Next base: position 39,231,705 of record OX439042.1, on the reverse strand, counting down.
GTGGCTAGCAGAAACCAGATGGAAAATTTAGTTTCCAGTTCGAAGGATCGTCAGCATCACCTTGTTACAGAAAGAACAAGTTCTGGACAGTGGATATTTCTTTTGACCTTGTACTTTAACTTAGGGAGTGATCATTTTTTAACAACGGGTGGGGGGGGGGGTGGTGGATTTGAGGGGGGTCAGAATTTTTTCAACCTCTTGACCAGGGGGGTCAGAATTTTTTCGCCCCCTTGACTAGGGGGGGGGGTCAAAATAATTTCACCTGTTTTCAGCAAAAAAGCAAGCGCATTTCTATAGGTTACAAGGGTGCATTCGCACGCAATTTTCAGCTCCCTAGGGGAGGTCGAAAAGATTTTGACCCGTCCAGCCCCCCCCCCCTTGTTGTTAAAAAATGATCACTCCCTTAATCCATTGCCAGCCCAATGAGTCGAATTTTCAAATTGAAAAAAAAAGATGAAAAAATCAGAATACATAATGAAGCGAGTAGCCCTAAATGAAAGCCCTCTTTGTTAAGTCATTAAGAAGCCTGATCTAACGCCCCCTACTCTACCCTACTGAGGGCTATTAAGCTGGCGGAGAAACGACCCGCATCCGATCCTGCACCCTGCGTCCAACTGGTTGCTTAGGGTAGACGAGTCTGGTTGCTATGGTGAAGGTTCAGGTTGCTAGGGTACACACACAAGGCGGCCTTGAGTCAGACGTTGTAGGATGTAGATGTCATCAGCGGCCACATTCAAAGGTGGGCGGCTAGGGCTCACAGGTTTTATTACAAAGTGAATACGTTGGACGTCAGATGGGAGGTAGAACTATTAAAGGGACAGAGGGCACTGAGACAGTAGACACTTATATAGGACAATATAACACCACACTCTTTTGTTTTTAAGCCCATTGAATTGTAGTTTTGCGTGGGCGTAGGGTAGATGCCCCATATGTGAGTGACCATTTTCAAACAACAGGGGGGTCAGAATTTTTTTGACCTCTTGACCAGGGGAGGTCAAAAAAATGTCAACCCCTCTGAGGGGGTCAAAATAATTTCACCCATTTTCAGTGAAAAAGCCTGCACCTTACTATAGGTTAAAATGGCGTGTTTACGGATAATTTCCGTCCCCTATGACGGGGAAATAGGGGGGGCTGTGTCTAAAAGGAAAAAGAAAAAGTCGCTAAACGCAACTGGAAGCCGATATGGCGAGAGTGATAGTTGATAGGTTTACGGCCACAACAGGTGTGGGACGGCTCGCCTACCCAACAGAAAAAAACCTATAAAATGATACTTGACTGGTCACAGGAATGAGGGGCAGCAAGGTTCGTTTCACAATAAATGCTTAACGTTTTGAAATTTATGCGTTTTCTCACATACTGCAACCGCCCCCACTCCAATATCACCTTAGACTCGGGCACCCGTCTCGATGGGGAAAGTTAATCCTGAGATCTGGTCAACTGAGCTAGACTAAATATCACCTCTCCTGTTCTTGCTCTAAATAGAAGAAATAAGATGGCAGAGTGGGTAGCATGGCACGGGATCAGGTGTCGTTGGGTTACACATCGTCACCTGTCACTCCCCTACCTCTTTGGTCTCTTTTCACTAAGACGATAGCATCTCATTTAGAGACCATATCTGAACTAGAGGCCTCCAAGATCTGAGAAGACTCCAGTGTATTAAATGAGCAGGCGGATGCTCAAATTTGTTTTACTTTGCTTTCTCACCCACCTAACAAGTTCCTGATGAGGATGTCACAGTCCCGCTCCACAGGGAAGCCCTCCATACGGACCAGCTCCAGGTTCTGTAGGATGTAGTCCTCCATGTTCATAATGTCGTTTAAAACCCTTCCTAATGTGTTCTTTAAATACAAGTTGCAATATCAATAACCTGAGCCTGCTCACACAGTATAAAACTGCCTTTAAGCAAACTCTTCATCAAACACGTTGTACATGCTTCCTCAAGAGATCTGACCAATGTTTCCTTCAATGTCAATGCATATCAACTGGGTAAGTCACAAAGTGAGCAGGTGGAGACACTCAGTGCATGTACTGTTCTACCACGCGTTATGGTCAGATCACAATCCCAAATATTCTAAATCTGTCTGACGTCGGGGAAGGAAATGTGGCAAATGTTGCAAATCACATGAGAGACTTAATCCACGGTCTTGGCATCATGAGTGTATACATCTGTAGGCCCGATAGATGGGTAACTATCGTCAATAAATGATCAGCTGAACCATCCACGTGCTTGTAGGTCCTACAGTGTGAGGTGGTATCCTGTGCTATGCCTTGTCTCCCACATGGTCATCTACAAGTGTATGACTGATGCTAAGGCCGACAGTACAATAAAACGTGGGCGTATTAAAGGACACAACGGACACAAGGGGGCATTCTGAGGTAGAGGAACGGGGGGAAGGGGGGAGGGGGGGGGAGAAAGGGGCAGGGCAAAACCACCACCAGCCTCCCACAAGATGAGTGAGTTATGCAAATGACACCTCTTCGTCGCCTCCCCTAATGTGTATCGAGTCTTTAAGTCTAACCTCGGTTTTCATATGATATACAGTGTACATTTGTATAAACATTTCTCCGGTGGTTCACCTCCCAACACATGTCATATCATCAATACATGTAGATATATTTTTTATCAATATGGTTCCAAGACAATCAAAATCTACCCATTACTACAGAATCTCTGCGCATTTTTCAAGAAACATCCTAAAACAATGGCATCCATTTAGCGACCCCTATCCCAAAACGTTAGCAATGTAGTGTTACTTTGGATGGATACTAGGGTTGGCTGGGGGGGGGGGGGGGCTTGACATATCATACGACTGATACAAAATTTTAAAGAATGATTTTTATCAAATGGCAAGATATTTTTTCACCCATCATGGATGTGTCTTTTCCACGCAATATTCAATGGTTAGGTCAGTAGGAAGTAAATAGGCCAAATAGCATTAGATATTCCAAATGGCTGTCATTAAGCTTCAATACAAGCCATTAAGATTAACATACGCCTGATGCCTTTGACTGAAACTTCAACCCCGCCTTTGGTCTGTCCAAATGTTACACCCCACGCTGCCCAAGTCGGGTGGCACTTGAAAGCCACCGATAGCAACTTAAATCGATTTACAAGGCAAATATCCCTCACGCCTCTCCTCTCCCCCACCCCTACGTCCACCACACCAGACCCATTCCCGACCACACTCCCCGCCCTTTCCTCTGTCTGGACATTGGCAATCCGATAAGAAACCGGTAGGCCATGCACAAAGGCCGGCCCCTGGGCGGTCCTACCAATATTGATGTAAATTGCCAGAAAAAAGGGGCTTTGAATCTGAGAATTGAATTAGCTATAAAAAAAAAAGTATTGAGAGTAGTATTTGTCTGTGTGTGTGTGTGGGGGGGGGGGGTGCGGCTGGGTGACATTTCTGAAGAACCATAAACTTTGATAACAGGGTCATAAAATTCATAAGGCACAGTGTTTTTTTATTGTGACTTTTTCTATTTGGGGGTCATTAGGGTGATGTGCGAATGAGAGAAGATCAGTGTTGTGAAACGTTGACAGACTGATATTTCTACTTCATAAGCTCCTGCTAGTATCCCATTTAATGAAGAAAGAGATGAAGGAAAGGAGGGAGAAAAACTTGGGAGGGATCATACCATATAACCTCGTGCGTAAGCTGCACCTGCTGGGCTATTTCTTCTTTAATCAAAATGTAGTCTTCACTGAGTACAAGGTGGTCCACTCCACCAAATGTCCGATGGTTCACCAAGGTCAACGCTACCAATCATCTAGTATAACGTTTTTATAGAAAAAATATCTACGGTAGTACAATATAATCTAGATATCTCAGTCAATCTGCTAAGAGAGTAAAAGCATAGCTCTTGTAAACTGCTGTGTACAATCATTCCAGTTGTACATAGAGCATTAATAGTAGTGGAAGTTTACCTGGGCGCCATTGTACTGGGAATCAAGTATACTAGCCTACAAAAAATCCCTATCCCACAACATTTTGAGATATAGGGGCCATATCCAACAGGCCCCTATCTCACAAATATTTCACACATATATTTGTGAGATAGGGATCATTTGTGAGATAAGGCCATATGAGGTCCCTATGTTTCAATAAATTACTATCTCTCAAACCCCCTATCCTTCAAATGGGTGACAAAGTTATTTCAATTCATAGGGGTCTGGCAGGAATCTTTAACATACAAGGTGCTTCTCTTACACATTTCTACTTTTAATAGGTATTGAGACTCATTTAAAGTACCTTCATGAAAGTAGTGATGTACTGTTTTTGACCCAATTCTCCCAGCCTGAGTGCTTCAATTCTGCTCAATCTCTGGCCAGTTGGCCTATCTTGGGGCAATTTTGCCTATCTTGACCCATATTGTCCTGATTTGACGAAACTTACCCATTTAACAAAAAAAAACACCTCTGATTTGACCCAAAATACCCAATCTGGCTCAATTTTGATTGATCCAAGTTTGGTAAATTGGGTCGAATGAGGTCAAATTAGCCCAAAATTATTAATTCACAGTTTTGCACATATATGTGGTTTAAGACGCAATTTCATATTCAGATGGTGTATAAAAATAGGCAACACTAAATTGACCTATTTTTGAAATTTTGGGAAAATTCAATATGGCTGCCTGTGCCAAAACTCTAGATTTTTTTTTCCAGTTTTTATTAGAAAAAAATACAACACTTCAATGCTACATTGTGCCAAGTGGTCAGGGTTGGACCCCAGTTTGCAGTCATTTTATGCACAACTGCCAAATGTCAGGGATGGGCTATGGTTTGCGGCCATTTGGTGTACATCTGACAAGTGGCCCAGGATGGATTTAAGTTTTGCAGTCATTTGTTGCCAAGTCATCAGGGATGGACGATAGTTTGCAGTAATTTAATGCACATGTGCGAAGTGGTCAAGGATGGACAATAGTTTGCAGTGATTTCATCATTAACTGAGGACATGATGATGCACTAATGAATTACATAGGAGGCTAGAGGCATTATAGCATGATGCATGAGTGCAGCCCAGGTGAGTAGACTACAGCTAAATTTACATAGGCTGGTACGAGAGTGGAGTTGGGGGCATCTTGATGACGTCTGACTACTGCTAGAAGCCTGAAAAGTTTAAGACCAACCCCGCTTTATTAATGTCAACTAGTTTTCTCATTGGATTTGTGCAAATCACAACGATGACCAATTCAGTCTTCAAATATCTGAGACTTTGGATATATCATGAAGAATCCCATGCCTGAGTTACAGTCGAGGCGTTCGTGTTATGGCCGAGGGATCAATGCTGGTTTGTAAGGCCACCCCCTATTGGTCCTCCCGATGTGGGTCAATGTTGATCCCTGAGTCAACTTACTACACTCTCAAGCATAGTTAGGGACTGGTACCTAGCCAGACCTGGCTGGGGTGGAATGGGGTGGAGGGAACCAGCTACGGTTGTGTAGTTAGCGTTCGAGGTCACCCCCACCCACAATGCACTGCATATGGTTAGAAAACCGCTGCCCGAACGCCTCGAGTTAGGCCTCTGCTACGTCACAGGATTGTTAGCTGCAGGCAAACATTGCCTGCACGTGGTTAGGTAGCTGTACTATAAATAGAAACTCCTTAATATTTTAGATTATCTTATTAAAATAGCACATTGCTAAATAAACACCCTATTTCCCTGTGTATAAGCCCGGGCTAATAAAAGCAATACCGTAATCTCCCACGTAGAAGGCGCAGCTCGCATAGAAGGCGCCCCCCAACTCACAGGGGGGTGTTTCATGTAAAAGGCGCCCCCTGAGGACAGATTTTTGCAGTTTAGTACTGTTTTTTTTTTTTGTAAAAATACCCCCCCTCAGAGTTGCCACTCACTGGCCAACAAAAAACCAGGAAAACTGAACTTTTGGACACATTTTCCCAGGAATTTAACATGATTTAACCTTTACGTGCTCAGATTAGCAAAAGTGCGCTCTTAAGCATGTATCTATGTTCAACATACCACCATAGGTGTAATATTGATCGGATTATGATAATTTTAGTATCAAAAGTTTCGTTATGTCAAGAGCTTTCCAATGATACCAAATATGTTATGGTGCATTAGGGATGTAATTACTAATACGGGTAAAAGCTATTGCAGAAAATAATGGATTGAAAATAGGCTTAAAATACATGCAAAGTGCGCGCTCTAGCCATGAAAATACAGGGAAAATAGAGAAAATTCACTAAATCCACAAAAATATTGATAAAGATACCAAAAATATTGAGGAAATAATTTCCATGTGATTTTCTCCAAGGAATTCAATTATGATATGTATTTTTGTTCAATTCCAATCAATATGGCCTTCTTTGAAATGCTAAAACAATGCTTTATGAGTTGAATATAGCCTATTCCCCACCAAAATATAAAATTTAAGAAAAAAAGAGATTTTCTGGGCACGTTCATCCAAATCAGCTAATTTCAACTTCAAAAACCATAATCTTCCCTACTGACTCAAATAAAATTCAAACATATGCTTTATATTACATTTTCTGAAAGCTATGTAATTGTCCTCTTGGTTACAATGCATAAATACTTAAATATGGACATGATATAGGTAATAGCCTCTGCTATGTCAAATGTGTTGAATAAATCAGCCTCCTCAAAATAATTCTGGGCACAAAAGGGTTAATACAGGTATCTTGAAACGAAAGCCAGGAATTCCTGGTAAACCAGGGAAAGTGGCATCTCTGCCCCCTATAAGGCGCACCCTAAACTCAAGGCAATGCCCCTCCCACATATAAGACCCAGCAGTATTTTGTTTGGCGTAGAAGACGCGCCTTATACGCGGGAGATTATGGTAATTGGAAAATTGACCAGGTCTATACACGGAGGAGGCCAGTACATGGCACGGGCCTCTTTTTCCATACCTGAAAGACACCCTATCATCCTGTAATCAATTTTACTTTTATATCTAATATCTACATTTATTCTGATATTTCCAATGATTTATTAACCAAATAAATGTTTTATTTCTGTTTCAATCTATTGTATGTATAAAAGATATGACTGGGCGTTATATAGCTAAAGGAATTGCCAAGGAACTGTGTAAATACTACAATTAGAAGTGGAGTTATGGCCAAAAATATGATTTTTTTTTATTGAGTGTACATTAGCCCCATACAATCCCACCCCTCGGCCTATACACGGGGCAGGCCTGTATACCAATTGTGACTACCATAATCTCCCGCATATAAAGCACAGCTCGCATACGAGGATGCCCATGACTCTATACTCATTATCATGACTCAAGGATCATTATCATGACTCTTTAATCTAGATTTATGTATTTATGATCATTTGATATATATCGATATAGAAATACAGCATTGCTGTAATAGCTGCTCGGTCGTATCATCTAGATTTATGTACTTATGATCGGATATTATATAATTCGATATAGAAATATAGCATTGCTATAATAGCTGCTCGGTTGTATCGTCTAGATTTATGTACTTATGATCGGATTAGTAATTGCTCACTATTTGTCAGCAATTAGTCAATATATGTTAGTACTTAGTCACTATATAACAGCAATTAGTCAATATACGTCAGTAATTACTCACTTTGTCAGCAATTAGTCCATATATGTAAGTAATTACTCACTATTTATCAGAAATTAGTCAATATATGTCAGTAATTACTCACTCTTTGTAAGCGATTAGTCAATATGTGTCAGTAATTACTCACTATTTGTCAGCAATCAGTCAATATATGCCAGTACTTAGTCATCATAAAACAATACTTAGTCAATATATGTCAGTAATTACTCACAATTTGTCAGATATTAGTCAATAGTGAGCTTACTAACATATATTGACTAAATGCTGATAAAATGTAAGTAACTACTACCATGTATTGACTAATTGCTGAAAAATAGTGAATAGTTACTAGCATATATTAACTTATTGCTGACAAATAGTCCATAGATACTGACATATCTTGACAAATACCAGTCAAGGCAGGATGCACAATTGAATCAATGGCTTTTTCTCTGTTATACATTGACTATTGGCTGACAGATTGTGAGTAAATAATGACATGTATTGATAATTGCTGATATAGAGTGACTAAGTACTGATGTATATTGACTAATTGCTGACAAATAGTGAGTAATTACTAACATGTATTGACTAATTGCTGACAAATAGTGAATAATTACTAACATATATTAACTAATTGCTGACAAATAGTCCATAGATACTGACATATCTTGACAAATACCAGTCAAGGCAGGATGCACAATTGAATCAATGGCTATTTCTCTGTTATACATTGACTATTTGCTGACAGATTGTGAGTAAATACTGACATGTATTGATAATTGCTGATATTGAGTGACTAAGTACTGATGTATATTGACTAATTGCTGACAGATTGTAAGTAAATACTGACATGTATTGACTAATTGCTAACAAATAGTGAGTAATTACTAACATATATTGATTAACCGCTGACAAATAGTGAGTAAATACCTTAGCACTAACACTAACCTGTTATAGCCTTAAACTCAATATATGTACCATAAAAACACAGATTAAAACACAAATTAAAACACAGAATGACGTCAACATTTTCAATCAAACACCAGAGAATGGAGAAATGGAAAGACATCCATTCAGTGCAAACAGGGCATGTGCCCTGGGTGGGTGCAGGTATTGATGTGTAAAGCTTATCAACAGTGATAATGCACTGGTAACTAGCATTTGGATCTAAAAGGTTTAAGCATGTGATCAAGCAATGGCTGCCTCAATTGAACAACTTGTTTGATGCTATACAAAGGTAGAGTGAGTGAGTAATAGATGTTTAACGCCATTTCGACATCTAAGGTCATATTCATGGCGAGAACGACATTACACAATTTCACAGAGGAATGTGTCGGTGCCCGCGCATATGTGCACCACACACATCCGAGGGGATAGGAAAGAGGAGATATAGACCCTTTTAAGTGGGTTAGGGAAGCCCGTATATACAAAGGTAGAGGAGGGGTCTTTCTTTTCTACTGTTCAGATTCCACTAGTCACTAGGTGCAGTCAGTAGTTTATACTTGCAAGCATATGAATTCTATAAGAGACCAATGGAACATATCTTTATTTCATGTTGATATGCCCGAGATACTGACAGCCCATAGCCTTACCATTCCTCCAACTTGTGAACCTTTGCTTATATATTTTTTGAACAGTACCAAGATACTGCATAATTATGCTAATTATGCAAATAATATACGCGGATATGGAATGTTTGGTATCAATCTGGGGTGTTTCGTCCCCCTAAGGGACATGCCCCCCCTAAAAAATTTGTTTCAGAAAAGAATAAGCAAAATAATTTTTTTGACTTGCAGCCTTTTCGGCCTGAGCTGGTCCACCTGCGCCCTACCTCCAGCCAAAACCTATCTGTTTTAAGTGTCACCGGCAAAAAAGGGCATGTTTGAGGAAGGAATGGATCGAAATACAAGCTTTTTTGGGACGCGGGGGCAGACGCCAGTCCAGCCACTGGCAGAGAGGTCCAAGAACTGGCAGTTTTACAAAATAAATCGTATCTCCCTTAATAATAGGAGTTTCCCATAGTGTGACCTATAGATAAAGGGAAGCTCGAGCTGGCGAACATCATGGCGGTCTTTATTTTCAAATCTGCACAATGGGAACAAAGTTATCACCATCTTAGCGATCTTTTAAGGACAAATAAATGAATTGGTGCATCACGCTGACCTTATGGAATAAAATGACATGTGGTCTAAGGGTCTCTCAGCTAATAAAAATGTGTAGTCTATTATACCAACCTAGCGATATTTAAGGCCTATTTAGCGATCTTTTAAGGACAAATAATTTATTTCATGGCCGAATACAATGTAGGGGTGTATCAAACATAATATACAATGTTTTCGCGGTCTAGGACGGCACTGCAGTTAATGTGGGCTCTGGGAGTTATCTAATAGCAATGGGACAGTCTTATTGAGTTCCTAGCGTCAATCCACTATTATAGCAAGGTAGAAGGGTATCTGTCTGGCCCTACAAATTAATATACAGTCGTATTGAGTTACTAGCATCAATGCACCACTATAGCAAGGTACAGGGGTATTAGTCTGGCCCTACAAATTAATATAGTGTTTTTGCGGCTCAGGACGCCAGTGCAGGTAATGTGGGCTATGGGAGTTATATAATAGCAATGGGACATGTAAGGGCCGCGTTTTTGCGGCTTTGGACGCCTCTACAGGTATTGTGGGCTCTGGGAGTTATATAATAGCAATGGGACATGTAAGGGCCGCGTTTTTGCGCCTTTGGATGCCTCTACAGGTATTGTGGGCTCTGGGAGTTATATAATAGCAATGGGACATGTTAGGGCCGCGTTTTTGCGGCTTTGGACGCCTCTACAGGTATTGTGGGCTCTGGGAGTGTTTGTGTTGCTATCAGACGTGTTAGGGCCGCGTTTTCACGCCTTAGGACGCCTCTACAGGTATAGTGGGCTCTGGGAGTGTTTGTGTTGCAATCAGACGTGTTAGGGCCGCGTTTTCATGCCTTAGGACGCCTCTACAGGTAATGTGGGCTCTGGGAGGTGTGAAAAACACAATTAAAACACGCCCTAGAGGGGGGGGTATTGGGTGTCTCTATTGGTGCTGAATGGACCAGTGGAAACTGTAGGCGAGATCTGAGTGGGTGGCATTCTCGGCTTCATGAAATCCAACAAGAAAAGCTATCAGGCAGCCCCAAGACAACCAGGTGGCCCAGAACGACCTGTGACAAACATAGACTTGCATAGGTCTTATATAAATCCGTTTTGTTATTGCCTATTTAGTCTGAGGCCATGTCTTAAATATTATACCTTTCCAGAGACAGAAAAAAAATGAATAACTGAAAGGACCTTAGCAAGGCCTAAGCGGTCTAGGTCACGATCTAATGATTTCAGTAGCTGAGCTATTGTATTCGTTTTTGGTCGACAAATGGACGACGGTTCCTCCCTGTCCTAGGACGATGTACTATAGCTAGGAGGTGTAGACCTCCCAGCTATAGACGCGCCTTATACACGGGAGATTACGGTAACTGGATTCTAACCCCAGCTAATACTCGGGGCAGGCCGGTACATGGGGCACTGGGAAATACGACATATGAAATTTCTCTGTATATTCTATTCTCATAAGTAAGTGAATTACATGATTTAGTCGGAAATTCAGGCCACCTCAAAGTCTGTATCTGATTTGACCCACTCCCCCCAGCTTATGATCCTAAACTCTCATCTCCGCATGGGGTTGTACAGTAGGGGAGGGGGTGCTCAGACATGGGGTTGGGGGATGCATGGGACCATGGTAGCGTAGGAACAGTGTGTGTGGAGGTCCTATAAAGGTCTTATTTAGACCAGTAATGGGACCATTACAAATAGAAGGGAACCTGGACACTCAAACTGGAAATACCTCAGATCATTATAGAGAAAAATATTGTGTTTTTTTCCCTCAACAAACTTTTCAAAATTTCCAAAAAATCGGAAAATCGGGGGGGGGGGAATGGAAGACTGACATCCCTGTATCTGACACAATTCAATTATTCAATAAGGCTTAAACTCATGGTGCATCTACCTCACCACGTGAAGGCAATTTATGCCCGCAGGTAACTACCCCATAACGTAGCAGTAACTAACTGTAACTCACGCTATAACAACCAATACCGTAAATCCTCGTGTATATGATGCCTCTTACGAATAGGACGCACCTTGAGTTGAGCTAAATTATATAGGATGAAGCTAGTGTCAAATTTTGGTCATTTTGATACTACTCTACAGTGTAAAACCCCTCGTATAAGATGCACCCTGATTTGGCAGAAAACCTATGGAATGCAGGTGTGTAGATCTAGCATAGTAGGCACGCCTTTTATGCTAGGTTTTACTGTACTAAAGGTATGTGTGGTAAATGATCTGTCACCATGCACCACACACACACTTTGTCCTACTGCCTGCCAATGATGTCATGGTTAGGCGGACACCAGTCTCTTCCAGTTGGGATTCAGGGAACTCCCTCTCTCGTGTTTGGGGACTGTGGGTCCCCATATTCTGGGGAATATTACTACACACTATACCTGCCTACATTTAACCACTACAGCAACCAGCGCCCAGAACTACTTTTACCCAGAAATGCTGGTCGCCAGAGACGACTCACGCTAGTGGTCGAGCTGAGGCCAGATTGGGCGGACACAGACAGTATGGCACTAAGACACTGTTCTGGGGACTGGCAGCACAGTGAAGGCCATGCCTGGGGAAGAGGGGCACACTCCCTATAGGGGTTAGTACTGAGACCTAGTGGGTCCGCCATTGCTTGATCCTGCACTGGGCAAGATAAGCACTGATAACAACCAGCATGATGGGTACAAGGTATTACATAATGTACCCCTAAGCAACCCGGGTCAACCCTATTGGCCACTAGCTGCTCTGGAGCTGGTTCCGGCAACACACACTGATAACAGCTGATAAGATGGGACCAGAATGTCCCTGGAAGTGGGTGTTAACCAGGGACAAGGTACCCATCATGGTATGTGTTATCAGTGGGTGTCACCTCTACCAGCGAAATGTAAAATGGCAGCTCCACTAGGCCTCCATACTGAGTCCTATATGGCCTACACTAACCATGTGCATACAAAAACTAGAGGGAAGGAGGTACCTATTTCATCCTGGGGCCGGATCCTTTATCAGGGGGGTTGTTTTTGGCCATTTTAGGCCAAAAAGGGTATTGTTTTTTTAGTCTGGATAACTGACAACATTTTCTCTGAAAAAGGTTATGTTTTTTTGCCGGAAGTGATCTTCCAATTTCAGACACTTCTACCCACCCCAACATGAAGAAGGGTGTGCCTTTTCTATATATAGAACAGGCACACCCTAATAAATTGTATCTAATATCAAACTGTTTCCCTGTGATCTGATAACTTTTTCCCAGTGTTGGGCTGAACCTAAATAGATAATATAAAGCAGCAGTTTGAACACATATGGCCAAATAGGCCCTCTGTAAATTATGCAAAACAAAATAATGCATGAGTGAGCTCATTCGGCAAGGTATTTATTTCTACATCTATGGAAGAGCAGCATAACGTTATCCATGAAATACAAAATGCTCCTATGCTGTTCCTGTACTTAGAAAGAGCCATTGAATGTCTACCAATAATTGGGTACAGTCCACTTGCCCCCTAAATTTATATCTCATATAACCATATCCATCCACTCTCAGTCACACCATCACAGAGGTATTAAAACTCAGAATCTTACAAGATATTGCATAACAAGATAGAAAAAGGTGAATGATAAAAACACATGCATCAAGTTGTTTCAATTTGTGTAAATCAAATTAACGTAACGTTTTATCTTTTTAAGGATATACAACAAGGGGTCTTGAATGTACCCATGATATTCACACAATGTTGAGTCTTGATATATATAAGCCCCATTTCCCATCCAGGTGTTCGGAATCTGAGTTTAACTCTGTGATGGAGTGAAGGAGGGTAGATGGATATGGCTTATCATACATTTACACCACGGTGACACGTTAGAACAAAGGAAACAAGCTGTGGTTATTTCGTGTAACCGAGGTTTAAGACAGTTAACCCACAGTTCTGTAGGGTTATAAGGTGTTTCACACCTTGGATTGACCACTTGAGGCACTGGTCATGCCTACTAACCATACAGAACTGTGGATTAACTGATACAAATGTAGGTGGCAAGGGGACTATAACCACCATGAATTAGGCTATTAGGTCATAGGAAAAAGTTGAATATTAAATATAAATTATTTCAAATAAAATAAGCTGAAAACAAGGGTTTTGGCCCTGGCAGCCATCTTGGATTGTCGAAAAAATTCCAAAAAGAGGTAAGTTTATTGTGGCATTTTTTTATATATTTTATCCCAAAGTGATATAGTGTACAAAGAAGCATACATGAATGAAATATGAATTTAAAATGAATAAATTTTATATTTTCCGACTTTTTATCTTTGGGGCTGTGTACAAATGACGTCATGCAGGAAGGGGGGTCCCACTCCCCATGACCAAGCATGACAAGGGGGGAGGGGGGGTCATGGGCTGCATGACATCATGTCATGAAAAAAAAAATTACAAGTTGCTTCAGTTTTGGCAAGAAATAAATGATTTGTAAAGGTAGGGAACTTTAATGCATTTATAACAGGCACTATACAGGCATGCTTTCCTCAGACATCCCACTCAATGATTGTCACTGCCATCAGTGTCAGTGTTGGTCAATTTTTCTATCCTACCTCTAACCCAGGCCCCATACCACTTTGAATTACCCTTTAAGTTGGACTAATTTAACCAAAGGACCCCATAGATAGGTTGATCCATGTGGGTAAGAAGCATCCTGGCATTGAGAATTCAGTGGAAAGATTCAAATGACCCGACTTCTATTCTATTTGATCAATTTCACAATTCAAAAACCCATTGGTAATTTAGGGATTGCTCATTACTCATCAACAGGCTTGAGGGGTGGGGTAGATTGCCATACAGATGTGCAGAAATCTGAAAATTTTATGACCCCCTCCCCCTCAGACAGTTTGCCCTGGTCATTCCTCCTGTTCTACAGTAGTTCAGAGAAAAGGCATGACATTTTTTCTGCCCCCTTCCCCACTTTGAGGTGTCAAAATTATTTTCCTCCCACCCCCCTTAATCTGCATCCTGCTCCCCCTGTTGATGAATCACAAATTTTCCCTTGGAAACAAACAACTTATACTCTCCTTTTTCTGAATGGGACTCTATGGGTTATGCCTTATATGCCTTACAGTAAAATGATTGCTTTGTGAGTGAGTGAGTAATAGATGTTTAACGCCATTTCGACAACTAAGGTCATATTCATGGCGAGAACATTACACAATTTCACAAAGGAGTGTGTCAGTGCCCGCACATATGTGCACCACACACATCCTGAGGGGATAGGAAAGATGAGAATTAGACCCTTTGAAGTGGGCTAGGGAAGCCCATGATTGCTTTGTAAGTGTGATCTTAATTATATATGTGTAATCATATTACCACACTTGTAATGTTACACTTGTAATTCAGTGAAGCCATTGTAACTGTCCGCTATATCTGATTTCTTCTCTTATTTCCTTTCCTTTACCTCTCATGAGGATGTGACCTTTACCCCCTGGACATTTACCCCCAGACATCTACCCCCAAACCATTTACCCCCATGGATGTCTACCCACAATGACATCACCCCCACATCCCTCTACCCACTCGGAGGGCTTCCCTAGCCCACTTAAAAGGGTCTATATCTCCTCTTTCCTATCCCCTCAGGATGTGTGTGGTGCACATATGCGCGGGCAGACACATTCCTCTGTTAAATTATCAACCTGTGAAGCACGGGATAGCCACTTAGTGCCGCTAAAGTGCTGTAAAACACAAATCAATCAATCAATCTACCCACTCGGACATTTACCCCCACCCCCTGTATTGATAAAGGGGAGGGGTAGGGAATGCACCTAGGGCAAGTGGTAGTCCCGGGGACTTATCTAGTCCTGAGGACTATATCTAAATCCCCAGGACTATCTTCCCAGTCTCAAGGGTTGCACACCTTTAGTCCTAGGGACTAGACCTATAGTCCTGGGTACTGCATTTTAGCCCTGAGGACTAAACAAGTACACTTTTTAGTCCTCAGGACTAAACAGGTAGTCCGTGAGACCTAAAACCTAGTCCTCAATGCAATTTTATTGAAAATATAATGGACTAGGAGTACATGAATATGGAGGGGGTAAAAGTCCAAGGGGGTAAATATCCAAGGGGGTGAATGTCATGGGGGTAAATGGCATGTGGGTACAGGTCTGGGGGTAAATGTCCAGAGGGTAAATGTCTTGGGGGTAGAAGTCCCAGGTGTTGAATATAGGTGGGGCTTTTTCCACCATCCCTGGTCCAAAATCAAGCTGGGCTAATATTGGGTGTGAATTGGTAAGGTCTAAAAAAATTGTTGTGTTCAGGTAACGGGTCGAAAAAATTAGGGAAGGTAGGTAGGGTAGATTTTTTGTTGTTTTTTTTAGGTTGGCGCTTCTAGAACTTCTAATTTTTTTTTTTACCCATTACCTGAACACAACAATTTTTTCTAGGCCTTACCAATTCACACCCATTATTAGCCCAGCATGGTTTTGGACCAGGGACGGTGGAAAAAGCCCCACCTGTTTCCAACATCATTAAATTAACCCAATATATACATGTCCCTTTTGAACTATCTGAATAGGCTATACTCTCTTCCTGTACTTTGGGCTGGGGGGGGGGGTATCTCTGCATGATGTCATGTTAAGGGGGGGTCAAGCATTGTATGACGTCAAAAATGGCCAAAAAAAGCATGACGTCATTTGTACACAGCCCCTTTGGAGGGGGCATACGGGGGGGGGGGGGGGGGGGTTACGCATTCGAAATCCAAAAGCGAATGCCAGATTCTTGTTACTTCTGTTGAATAGCATCTTTTTTAGTTGGTTGTGGGTAGTGTGTGGTCCTTTAGGCTAAATAACCTCCCCCCCATATATAGTGGAGTAGAGAGCTCTGATCAAATAATTCGAGTTATCCTAAATACCTGTCTCCACTGGATATTGATTTCTCTAAGATGCATAGCATGTGTGGGAATACCTAAGTGAAAGATATAACTAAAATCAACTACTTTTGATGAATAAAACACTCAGAAAATGAGTTGCTATGCCGATGGAGTAATCCCACCCAAAAAGGTGCATATGACTAGCCATCCCATAACGCATCCCAGCTTAGGAATATTTACCACTAAATCTTCAAGATTTCTACAAGAGCTACTAACTTTGAAAACTGTTGGTATAGGTCCCAACAATCAAGTTATTGTTGGCTTCCTTTTGGCACAAACAGACTTTGCTAAGCTGCTTTAAAATGTTTAAGTCTAGGCCTTAGGCCTACGTGTGATTGAATCCTATGTTCTATGTTCAATGCCCTTGTAGGGTTAATAATTTTACTGCTGCTATGTGGCACTGTGGGGGTTAATGACCACTGGTGCATGTAGGCTTGAAGAAATACCTTAATCCCCTATTGTTCTTAGCTACTGACCTGTGACCACCCCAGAACAGAGACTATTCTCTGTCTCTGAGGTGTAAATGCTAGCTGTACCATCTACATGGCCTACGTTCTACCTTCAACTACCGTAAACTCCCGCGTATAAGACGCGTCCTCTACGCCAAACAAAATGCTGGGGCGTATTAAAGCTTTCTCACAAATTGGGTGTGCGTCTTATATGAGGGGTAATTTTACTATAGAAATGTACTAATCTTACAAATTTTAGCCTTAAAATGTGCGTCTTATACGCCAAACAACCATTGACAAGTTAGGGGTGCATCTTATACGAGCAACGCGTCTTCTACGCGGGAGATTATAGTATATTATGGGACTATATACACTCGTGTATATTCATATAATTAACAACGGCGAGTGATACTCCCATCCGGGACTACTTGTTGCGCGCAACAATACAACGCTCTATTGGTAACTATGGCAAAGCTACCCTACACTATATAAGCACGAGCTTCAAGTGGCTCGCCAGTCAGGCTCACGATTCCATACAGTGCACAACTCCGATGTGCTGGGGGTTGGCACATTTTTTAAAGTTTTAACGGTTGCCAAGGTTGATTGGGCTTCATCAACATTACTATTTGTCTTTTAACCTGGCAAAGTTGTTATCTAACGAATTTCTAGCCAAAATGGGCCACAAAAAATCGAATAAGAAGACGATAGAGCCTGACTCAGGACCACCGAGCGGTGTTAGAAGATCTGTTAGGAGGCAAGGGCCTCCTGGGTCGTCCGTTACAGACCTGCCCACAGATTCTCTACCCGCTGATAGGATGACAGACGCTATGACAGACGAGCTGGCTGATGTGAAGATCCGGACGGAGGCCGTGGAAGAAAGCCTGGCGAAAATCGTGGATAAATTGGATGATTTGACTCCAGAGGGCGCCATCTGTGGCAGCGACCGAGACACGACTTCTAGGCCACGACGCCTGTACAACCGATCAAGATGTGAATCTAGATCAAGTTCAAGCTCCGGCAGTGGCAGCTCTCGCTCCAGGTCAAGATCCAAGCATAGTGCAAAAAAAAAACAAGGGGTGAGTTCGACCAGCAAAATTTTTTAGGTCACAAGAAAAATGTTGACAGCCTAGAAAAATTACTAATGGTCAATGTTTGTTTAGTCAGTGCCAAACTTGAACAACGTGAGGATGTAAGATATATTCTTGACCATATAGAAATGCTGCTAGAGAAATCTGCCACTAGAATATTTACTCTCAGCTCACTTGTAAACTATGACAAGAGTGTCAAAGAGCGAGCTGACAAAAGGGGTATAAGAGCATTTGAGACTGTAGAGAATTGTGATATCCTACGTCATTTAAGCTACAACGGCACTTATACGGCCCAAAAGTTGGCGAAATCCACAAAACCTGTTGTCAAAAAATCTGCTAACTCAAAAAATCACTGTTATGCTTACAACAGGCCCGAGGGCTGCAAGTTAAACCCCTGCTGTTACAGGCACGTCTGTAGCTCATGTGACTCTGGAACCCACTCTGCTGACAAGTGTCAGAAGAGTGGCTCAGAGAAATAGGATGTTGCCTCTGGGGAGGGTCGTGCCTCCAGATTAGCTGGCCATAAAGAGGCACTGTTGGTTGACCCCCCTATTGAGGATTTTGTACTTGGCAATGTTGTGCCAGAAATTCCAGTTATTGATGAATGTTGTCAAAAGCCACCAGTAGAGGTGGACTTGTTGAATTTTTCCAGCTCTGAAAATAATTTTGGGAAAACCCCTGGTATTAGCGGTTTTTCCTCAAAGAGTATTCCAAATGTTGGGGATTTTTATCCCATTTTTGATGTGAATTGCTCAGGTAATGTTAGTATAAACATTTACCAAAGTTGTGTTAATGGTACCTGTTCTTGTCAACATTTTATTGGTGGCCACAAGGCCCAGATTTTGCCATGTAGATTGGCATGTTTCCTAAGACAAGAAGGTGTTATAAATTTACCCAAACGTGACTTAGATTATTTATGGTCGGGTTTTGTAGAAGGTTTCAAAATTGTTGATCCTGGTTGTGAAACAGAGTATGAATGTGAGAATTATAAGTCAATTTTTCAGGATAAATTTCTACATGGCCTATGGGCTACCTTCAACTATATTATGTGGCTATTATATACCAAAACATATACACCAATACCAATGTGTACAGAGACACAGTATGGGCCAAATTTCCCTCTTTGTTCCTATGTCTGTCAGAATCCCTCTTTGTTTCAATGTAGTTTTGTGCTGCGGTCTATGTCAATCACATAATAAGTCCAATATCACCGAGTGCTCCCGAGCTGGTCTGAGTCAACCATGTCGAACAGGTCAACAATGGCGGCACTGACCACAGTACTGACCAGGGGGAAACCTCTGGTGTGGCAAGCCCACAAATGGTAGAGCTCTCCCTTGAACAACTCAAGCTTATGATGGTTTGGTTTGGTTTGTTTGATTTTATGTCCACTTATAGGACTGTGGTTTGATTGGACATGAAGTCCTATCTTTCTCATTTGGGACAGATATTTAAAGCTGCTTGTCCTAGACAGGTATTTATATTGCTGCTTGCCCAACACAGCGGTGACCGCATCTATGGATGACCAAATCTATGCGAAGGGGGAAGGGGGGAAACCGCTACCGGGCCTTCATTCCCCTACTTTTTTCGAAAGATAGCAAGTGTTCTTTTTTTTGCCTGGTCCCATAGACATGACCAGACAAACCATGGCCTTTGATCACTGAGACATGGTTCACTCAGGGGGAATCCCAGGACAAAAGATAAGCATGTAGGCCCAGGCCCGCACATATATGGACACCAGCTACCAGCTGCGCACACGCTCACCCTAAACCACAAGAAACCCCAAGTTTGTCACCTTTTACGAATCTGGTATGCCCACTGGTAGAATGGAAGGAGAATTCCTCCTTTGTGCACTCCCAATGAAGTCATTCTGCTCCTCCATGCCCTCACATGAAGGTCCCCACTCCACAGGGGGAAAGCTTATGATGAGCCATGTCAAGGAGGAAATCACCACACAGGTGAAATTGACAGTGGATAAAGCGGTCACTAAGCACAACCGGACTTAAGTGACAACAACGGCCAAGATGGCGACAATGCCACGGGTCAAGGGGCTGACCACAACACTGATCAAAATGTCTTTTTTTTCTGAGGGGGTTGGGGGGGGGAATGTCCTGTCAGTGAACGGCCCAGCTGTGACTCAGATGATACTCAGCCCCAAGAGGGGGTGGCGGGTCTGCACAGATGAGCAAGAAAACTTTGACTCTCTAGGGTCAAATATTTTTTAAGCTCCCCCCGGGAGGAGACGCGCTGGCCTATTTCCACGAAAAACATGAAATTAATTTTACCCCCTCAGAGCAGAGGGGCTGAGAAAATGTTGACCACCCCACCTGGACATAGGGGTCTAACAAATTCTGAACCCCCCTCCTCAACCCCACAAGCCCCCCCCCCCCCCCCAATTTGTTGAAAAATGATCACTCTCGGTAGAGGGGTACAGTCATTTCTCTCCCCCCCCCCCTCCCAGGAGGGATCCGTTTATTGTGTCCCCCAACCTATCACCCACCTCCTATGTAAAAACAGGATTTTTAAGACCACCCGTGACACAGACGATACTCAGTCTAGTTTAATTTAGCCCCTCCAGGCTCCACAACGGGCAAGGGCCTCTTTTTAAAAATAACACTCCTATATCTAACAAGCCGCCCCCCACCCACCTGGCAATAAATGACTCGTCCCTAAGGCCTAACTCACCCAGGGAATCAGTCACAGAAACACTCAGAATCACCAGGGGCTGGAAGAGTATCAGTATGGTCATTCTTGGGAGCAGCAGTGACGTCATAGCAACCAGCGCGGCCCTTATCAGCCTTATCTACCTACTGATAAGAATCCCCATGAAGGGTTAGATTAAATAGGAAATGTACTAGAAAAAGGTGTTAAAACCCTTATCAGAAAAGAACTAGACATCTGACAGCAAAATGAGTTACAAATACTGAAAGATATTAAACATTTGCATCACATACTTGATCCACTATTTTCTAATCCAAATATTAGAAAAGAAAACAGCAAAAAGGTTACTTTTTCTAGTACATTATCTATATAATTTGACCCTTTGCCGGATCCCTAGCAACCAGGATTCTGCTCCCAAGAATTGCAGACGACGCAGCAAGCAGTACGCCCTCTGGAGGGTGAGTGGGGAGGGATGGCCGTAAACACGGCGCCCATGCGGTAACGGTCACTGCAGAGTTTGCATTTCTCAAGCCTAATACAGACAAGTAAAGGGTATTCCAAAGAACAGATGATTGTAGTCATGTTGGCCACCATTGTCTGTGTATGTCTGATATGTGTTTTATACCTGTCAGTATGAAAATAGTTCAATATAGATGAGGATGTCAGTTGACAGTTGGCTGCCCAAAATTTGATAATTAGCCAAATCAAAATTGATTTTACAAATTAATGTGAGAGTCTCTTTTGAAATTATTTCTACATATCAATAGTGCAAGACATTATGCATTCAAATCACTAAGAGTGCTCAAAAGTGCTCCAGGTTTAATAGGAGAAATAAAACTGGGAAAAGGGGGTGACCTTCATAGACTCATCATTAGACAACACTGGCCATCTTGACCTATTTGGGTGATGTGAACCCTGTGCTGGCTGCTCTGTGACTGACACACACAGCCTGGTGCGGCCGCATATATTAAACCCAAACACAACGATGGATGCGTCGGGGACCCCGTATGCTTCACGAGCATATGCATCAGACCCGGCGGAGGCACGAGTCCGAAGGACGAGTGCCTCCGCCGGGTCTGATGCATATGCGAGTGAAGCATGCGGAGGTCCCGACAAATCTGAGTTGTGCTTGGGCTTTATTACACCCCCCCCTACACAAAAAAAACATTTTGCTTACCTGTAATAAGTCAAAACGGGCTCCTTGTCCGCCATTTTGAAAGAGACGCACTCCACAACGCGTTCAGTCGTAAGTTTCGTATTATTCTCATACGTTTTCATGTATTCATGTGCAGTCTTGTAGTTTCGTATTAGGGACTATGTTTTCTACTTTGGTGAAAAGGCGGGAATTTTGAGAAATTAGCATAAAATTTTTTTTTTTTCGTTTTTTTATCTACGGATTACTTTCTTTAATATATGAGATAATATGTTAAATATTGTTGAAATTTAGAATTATCTATCGTAAAGAGACAGAAATTTTCACAGAAAAAGGCACAGGGCCAAATTTTATTATTACGATTTAACCGTTTGCGCATGATTTTGCGCATCCACCTCATAACAGTGTAATCTATGAAGACAGCAACACATGTTTTTTGGATTACGATGAACAACAATTATAAATATGAATAAATAGGGTGAGTACGACTTAATACATCTTTTTCAACATGGCAGAAAGTCAATTTTGAGTGTTAGCAATGTCCACTGTGTTTGTTTCAGGGTGGAATGTAATATTAACGGATACATTGCGAGATATATTAGCTCCCGCAAACATCCCCGTAGCAGCTGCAGCCATCCCGGCCATGTTCGGAGGTATTGCCGGGGATGAAGTCCAGGGGGCCCGGTCAGCTTCTGGTGGAGAGGCGGTCTCTTTTCGGTGGGTAGAGGCTGGGATGAGTGCATCTGTACGGGGCCTCTTCTGGCCGGTGGCTATCATGGACATAGATTTTGCTGACCCTTAGAAGCTATAGCATATTCATTCAGAGAGTCCACCCGTTTATGGCCAGTGAGCTGCACGCATGAGGTTGATGGTATATCAGCTTCAATTAAATTCTGACAGGTGGTTCTACGCAGGCTGTGATTTGTCAACTTTCCCTTCAGTCCCCCACGTTCAGCAACCCCGGGGACCACTTTGGACAGCATATTAATCCCCATAGGGCTATTCTTTTACCATACACTATCTTCTGGTTTTGTATCAACCTTTGGGGTTAGGTAGAAGGGTGAATCTGGCTTTTTCATTTCCTGTGGCCTCTTCGATTTATAGAGCTCATACAACTGCACTGGGCAATGGGTATCATCATAATCCGCCCATACCTTTGGATTAAATGGCCGGATATGACCCCCCTCCCCCCCTGACGGGTTTTTGTAAGTCTCTCACACCTTAATTCCAAGTACTGGTCCCCCTGCTCATCCTCTCCCTTTACTATATCCCCCCATTTCAGCTGGCGACTCTCATGACATCCTCTGAAACCAAACCCCTGTGTAAAAAAAAAGAAAAGAGTATCCTGCAATGTACGCCCATCTCTACCCCCTAGAGCACCTGTAGACCACAGTTGTTCCATTTGTACTGGATCAAAAGCCTCAGACCGATTAGGTCTTCCTCCCAGACCTTGTCCCTTAAGCTGTTTCCTACGGCTTGCCAACACTGCACGAGCTCCCTCAAATTCGTCATGTTTATGTAGATCCCAAGCATAATGGTTGTCACGTAGGTGCCTAAAAAAATCAATAAAATTGCTTTAAAATTGTGTGTAAAAATTAATAATCAAACACCCCTAAAATGTGGTTGTAAAGGGGGGAAATTAGAATTTAAAAGGACCTAGTATAGTCAGTATAATGATGATAATAACAATAATGGTAGGCCTAATAATAATCAAATATATAGACTACATTTTCTTTTTTTTATTAGAAAATAAAATAAAATAAATGAACTCACCTATCCAGGCCTCTGTATATAGAAGTTAGGGTATCTGGCTCGTAGGGCGTACCATCAAGTCTGCATGCCTACAGCAGGTAATTAGATATGTAGTTTGCAAGGACTCCTGGTTCTATGTCCCACATTGGTCTTGTCTCCATAAACTTCACTTTAATGTAGTCAGTAAATTTATTGACGATCTGAAAAATTAAATTAAAGCTGAATAAGTGTCTGTGGCAGCCATATATATTTCCTGTAGGTTAACAACAGTTTTTTTTGGGGGGGGGGCTGATGTAATTCATTCATATCTTTTTTTTTACATTTTTTTGGGACGATTTTATTCCTTTTTTATATATTTTTTTTATATTTTATCTAAAGGATTTATTATTATTACTCACCTGGCGGGTTCTTTTGACAGTGTTGGCACTTTTCTGTGCCTCCACATACTTTTTTAGTTGCTCGTCATCGAGTACATCTCCCTCAGCTACAGGGGGGCCCGTTGGGGGGGCTGTAGAAGTGGGGGGGCCTTCCTTTTCCTGCTTTTAGGTCTACAGTCTTCGTTAGGGATGAGATCTCCTCCTGTACAGTCTTTCCCTTGAAAATCAGTTGGTAGCTTCTGCATTTCCTCCACAGGGGGTAGGACATCATATTTTGGGTAGTCTATAGCAATACCACAGTCCACTACTTCGATATGGGGCATATCAACAAACTGACCCAGTTGGGAGCTTGTTACGTCGTCAATAACAGGATATTTGCCACTGTCCAATAGTTGCCTTAGGAAGTTTTCATTTTCCTTCTTGTTTTGCTCATCTATTTTCTTCTGGTAGTCTTCCCGTCTTGCTACAGATGAAACTAATGCATCAATATCTGCACTGTAAACAAGGTCGTCTTTCTTTTCCTCTTGCCTTTTCTCAAACTCGTCCTCTTCTTTACGTATTTCTAGGGCTATCTCAGCGTGAACCATATCCACTACAGTATCTAAATCCCATTCTCCATCTTCCCCAGCTTCTATGTGCAGCTCCTGAAATACTTTTGCAACGTTATTGACGACTAACTCGTCTATAATAAGGTTCATACCGGCTTCTGCAGTTAGAGGTACGTCCGCCATGGTTGCCTCAGTCGTCGCTATTGACGAAAAATTCGTCTGCTAAAGCAGTTCGTCAATATTCCGCTAGGTGGCAGCAATGTCCTTACCGCGGAAAGGCAATAATCCTATTGGCTTGCTTAACTCGTCTATGCGACACTATAGTACGTATGTACGCCGCTAGGGGACGTACAGTACGCAAAAACGCAGGAGGGACTACTTTCCCGCTCTAAAAACCGTATGCCCCCTCGTCAATCCGTATGCCCCCTCGTCAATCCGTATGCCCCATGGTATGCATATTTTGCCCATATGCCCCCCTGTTAGGCATACGCCGACCCTGTACATTTGCTATACAGTATCATATGGGGGGTGTAATAAGGTGGGATATATAGAGGGCGCGCAAGTGCTTGTTACGCCGTCTGCAAGAATTGTATGTATGGAATCACTCACTGAGTCACTCAGTCAGTGCCACTGTGACTCACTGACTGTGTCAGTGACAAGTGCGCTCACGCAGAGCAGAGAGATATCAAACGATTCAGATCTCATAACATTGTACAACCAATGTGAATATAGTCTAAACATGTACTTACAAATTCTTCAATGTGCAGACAAAAATGCAGAAATCCTATGTTTGTTTTCACTTTGATCACTTGATTTCCGCGCCATGCGACTAGTTTCTGGCAATACTTCCGGTGGTTGTCGTGATACATTTGCTCTCTTTTCTGTCCTTACAGTGTGCAGCTCACAATGTTCAGGACAGATGATGATGATGGATAGTGTAGTAAGTGGTCAAAATGATTAACTTAAAGGCTGCTTTGTAGAAAAGAAATTTCACGACCTACGATCCACTCACACTGGCCTACTGTGCTACATCACAAAGACGTGTCTGAGAGGTGTGACGGAGAAACCACAGTGCACGTAAACAGACTGGATTTCAGGAAGAAGCGGTAAGTTTGAAAGGCATTTGGCAGCTCCCAAAATGCAGATTCACATCACCAAAAGTAAATGCTTTGTGATTATGACCTTTGCTTTGTACATGGATCCTTTGTCTATGACTATGTATCTCGGCTAGATCGAAGGAAACTTGACAATCTGAGTTCAACAGTGCAGTGGAAAGTCAAGGTTCGACTTCAATTGACACGGGCGATAATAGATTAATCTTTAGTGATTGTTGTCATAAATGTACTCCGTAGACGCAGCAGGGCCGATGGTCAGCTTTCTGTGTCTCTGAAGGACACAGCAGCAGCTCATTATGTAGTCTCCTTGAAGGATACAACCAACTGACCAATCAGGAGCTGGCTTCTGCTGCAGCAGCTGCACAGCTGCATGAGACCAAGATGCTGAACTTTGTGATACCTATTCAATGCATAAGTGCACTGATCTTTCCAGGGTAAAACTTAAAGCAGTATCTGTTCTTTGAAATAGTTGCAAACAAGTTGATATTCTTCTATTCATCACTGCTCATTATTTGCTCACTAGTCTTAGGGAGTGGTCATTCTTTATGAACAGGGGGTTGTGGGTTTGAAGGGGGTATACAAATTTAAGACCCCTCCGGAGGGGGGGGCTAAAAGAAAAATTTTATCCCTCTTGGGGGTGGGGCTAAATGAATTGACCCTCTTTTTAGCAAGAAAGCCCGGGCACTACTATAGATAAAAGAGAGGCGCAAAAATTCTCCTCGGCTCCGGCTCATTAGGGCACAATAAATTTTGACTGTCGTCGAGGAGGGGACAAAAACCCATCACTGTGTCCTTGAAGGATACAAGCAGACTATTACATCCTTGAAGGACACAAGTAGACCACTGCGTCCTTGAAGGATACAAGTAGGCTAGTGTGTCCTCCAAGGACACAAGCAGCCCACTGCATCCTTGAAGGCTATAAGCAGCCCACTGTGTCCTTGAAGGATACAAGCAGACCACTGCATCCTTGAAGGAAACAAGGAGATCACTGCATCCTTAACGGATACAAGGAGACTATTGTGTCCTTGAAGGAAACAAGAACACTGTATCCTTGAAGGACACAAGCAGAACACTGTGTTCTCGAAGGATAAAAGCAGAGCACTGTGTCCTTGAAGGATACAAGCAGGCCAATGTGTCCTTGAGGGATACAACCAGACCATTGTGTCCTTAAAGGATACATTTATATGTGAGTAATCAATAATTTTCTATGGACATGTATATGTTCTGTTACCGGATGTGCTGAGGGCAATTGAACAAAATTTGAGACCAAAATTTGTGATTACCGGAATCAACAACAACCACATGTCAATGACATCCCTAGGATTAGTGCATATTTACACTGCACAAATCATGCCAAAGACATTGTCAGTAACCACTGACTTTTCAACATCGAACCTCGCTATACTTCTCAGGGGTAGATATTAACACTGGCCCAGTGGCCAATGGCCAGTAGTTTGGGCTGCTGGCCAGTGATTTTTCCTAAAAATCCTTTGAAACTGGCCATTTGGCCAGTAGAATATTTGAAAATCCATTGCTATATACTAGACTGCTGGCCCGGGTGGCCAAAGGTCCAAAATGTTAAGTATCTACCCCTGCTTCTAGAACACATGCTGCAGTGGTCTGCTTATGTACTTCAAGGACACAGTGGTCTGATTGTATCCTTCAAGGATGCTGTAGTCTACTTGTATCCTTCAAGGATGCAGTGGTCTGCTTGTATCCTTCAAGGGCACAGTGGTCTGCTTGTATCCTTTAAGGACACAGTGGTCTGCTTGTATCCTTTAAGGACACAGTGGTCTGCTTGTATGCTTCAAGGATGGAATGGTCTGATTGTGTCCTTGGAGGACACAGTGGGCTACTTGTGTCCTTCAAGGATGCAGGGGTCTGCTTGTGTCCTTGGAGGAGACAGTGGTCTGCTTGTATCCTTCAAGGATGCAGATGTCTGCTTGTATCCTTCAAGGACAGAGTGGCGGGATAATTCCTGTCCCCCTTTTCTTTAAGCAGCGCGCTGGATTTTTTGGTTAGAGTACTTCGAGGGGGTGACTTTTTTGCCGCCACCCAACCAACCGGCTCCCCTTTTGTTTATATAGAGAGTGATCAATTTAGGATATGGATTTGTGCAGGGATGAAGAAGAAGTACATTGTGGGGTGACAGGAACCCTCGCACCCCCTCCTAACCCATAGTAATGCCAGATCTATCAAGGTTTTTATCAATCAGGGAGATCTCTATACTCGGGGCTCTCCATATTCATGATTCAATGTATCATACAAGTACACAGCTGTTGTGTCCTTGGGGGACACATACTATAGGCTATCCCAACCCATGTGTCAACAAAGAATTGTTGTTGTGTTCTTGAGGGACACAAGGCTAGCCTACCACACTGTGTCAACAAAGCTTTGAATCCAGGATGATCATCCCTAGACACCATACAGGAGCATTTCAATTTCTTACGGTACTATTACTATTTTGCTCTGTCAAATTCTATTACAAAGTAAAATTCTACCTATGTATTTAGAAATCAGTGTGTTTGTGCCTTGAATGCAGGCTGTAGAAGGTCCACCATCTTGGTTTTAGCAGCTGCCATCTGCTGCTGCAGAGACTGGCTTCTGATTGGTCAATTTCTTGTGTCTCTTAAGGACACAAGGGCTTGTATCCTTGAGGGACACAGAAAGCTGACCAACGGCCCTCCTGCTCCGTGCACACTCTGAGGGAACCTCAGAGACCAAAGGTTTCTGTTGGTAGTCTATCTACTCTCCCAGATTGGTTGAGTGCCCAGTTCTCACAGAAGTACTTACTGTCAGGTCAAATGCTTCCACCAACCAGACATGCCAACATTTCAGGGGTAAAAACCGGGAGACCTTCTGAAGCCCTGACGATCATCCACACATACAGTATGAAACACTACAGCAAATAACTTGTATTTAGGCTGCATATCCAAGAAAATTTTGAAACTCTGCATCATGAAATGAAGCATTCAGCCAGAAATTCTGGCACATTTTCTAGGTTTAGATTGTCCGGCGGGCGCTGACTCTTACCTAACCCTGAGGCTAACGGGAGAGTAGGGCTAATTTGTCAGGTGGCTGGAATTGTAGGACATAATTTTTTTATGTCAATTTCCTCTTAACGATGGCTTCCTAAGACATGTTTGTTGCCATTTTGTGAGAAACCTTTCATACGGGGGCCCAGATTATTTGGTTCTCGCAAATCTGTTAGCCTTCATATCAAGTTTAGCTGCCACGGTCGGCCATGTTGGATGTGGTTTCAGGTCTCACAACAGAGGTGTTATTCATGAAATAATGTTATTCATGAGAATCTGCTTGGAGAGTGGAGATTGACTTCCTGTCTGGCAGAAAATGTACCTGCTGATAGCTACCCATTGCAACCCACACGGCTTGTGCCAAATCTTGGAAAAGGGTGCGATCTAAAAGTTTCCAAAAAAAGATGCTCTTTCCACTCACAGACAGCAAAACTAAGGTGGTACTCTTGTCAATATTATAAGCTGATTGTTGGGGATTTTTTTCTGTCAAATGTTATTCTTAGAAACTTGCTGTTTCTAGAGCACCTGCAAGTTTTAGATAGGGCAGTCCCAGCGACTCAGTCCTTAACTAAGTCGCGCACAGTGACTAGGTTTAGAATATTGAGTCTTTCAAATCCGGGAGATTTTATAATAAGGAAGTAGATATACTTATGAAAAACCGGGAGATTAGTGAAAAACCGGGAGAAATAGGGAGAGAAAACCAAGCCGGGAGAAACTTTAAAAAATTGTCAAAATCCGGCCAAACCGGGAGTGTTGGCATGTATGACCAACACTTCCCTCAATGCATATATCCAGATGTTCTCAATGCACAAAGCACTTGAAATACTGGTACACACAGCAATTTATAATCCAGGTCCTTTCTAAAACTGCTTTCCTCAGTAAACAGCATGGCCTTCCATGTTGGAGACTGCACTCTGAACATAAACATGCCTGATTTATTGGAAATATTTTATGCTTCAACCACTTTAAAGGGGCCCTGGCATGGTAATGCATGCCCGCATTAAAAAGTCACATGATCACCCCTTGACCAATCAGGGCATTGCTATTTTTCCGCTGGTTCCCGTGATTTTATGATCGCTGTTTGAATCGGTACCCATGTTAATTTTCCATGCCAGCCCCCCTTTAAGTTGCTGTACAGGAAGAGTACATGTTTGTGAATAGGAGGGACAATTTCCAGGAAGTGACATTGAGTACTTAGTTCAGAATATCTATGTGATTTTGCCACTATAGACTTGTATACATGTTGGATCCTGCCCCCCCCCCCCACCTGTTGTCTTGTTGATAAATAATGACCACTCTCTTTCTCAGGGATTGGCGGTCCTATAGTATAAACTTAAGCCTAAGGCTAGTAAGGTAGTTGTCATTATTAATAAACGTGATGAAGGGTCGTTAGTATTCTGTGTAGAGGTGTGATTAAATGTTTACGCCCCACTCAAGAGCTGTCAAAAGCTTTTGGCTCAGGGGTCTCCTGAGTCTATACCGCCGGATTGGCGGTACATTTTAAAAAAGTATCGTCAACCATTTTTCAATGACAAATATAAAATATATATCTTTGATTTAAACAGCAATCTTTATTATATTGTTAAAGCAGAGATTCTAGACTTTCCATTTCATTGAAAGCCAGTGTTTATCTCCTTATATTTGTTCAGTGAATAGGCTATGAAAGAAAAGTTTTAACTTTTCTTTATGCTGCGAATGACTTCTCCATAGTGTCTACTCCTTGTGACCTAAGACTTCACTCTTTGTTCCTATATATGATACCTCCACCAGCAGCACAAATTGACTTAATTGGCCCATGCAGAAGAAAATACCTGACATGTTTGACTTACTTTCTTATGAAAACGAGGCTCCATAGGATAGCATTGGGCAATAGATTTTGGGGGTAGAAATAACACATTGGCTTCTATGGGAATAGGGCAATTAAGACGCTTTTTTCAGCAGGTAAGGTGGGATTTTCTGTATAGGACGGGTTAAGACCGTTTATAAAAGTAGCTGTAAATCGGACCACCATAATTTTGTTATGTCTACCGCCAAGTGCCTACCGCCAAACTTCTGGTCTTGCGACTTGATGCATGAGCGCAGAGTAACCGGTCATCATATTTTATTTTTCGTTTAATAGTAATTTGAGGTGTATTTGATTAAATGCGATATATATTGCCAAAGATGTATGGATTATATTCAAAAAGCCATTAATTTCAAGTTAAATCGATAGAATGTAGCATTTCTCCGTCGAAAATGCTACTTCCGGCGAGGAGGGGTCGCACATGCGCAGAGAAAATCGAAATTCAAAATGGCGGACAGCGAGACGCTCGACTCACAGTGCCATCGAAACTGCTGGATTATAACAAAATGGAGGAGAATTACATTGTCTCATGCATTTGTATGGTTAATATGGATCCTTATTCAAGACCTCCTGTTATTGTGCAATGCTTAACTCGCCAGGAGAGGAGTTATTCACCAATGAAACATGCAAGCGATAATGGGTGCATCCTCCATAGCCTTAAGCATTGAGTCTTCTACACACTGTCAATATTTTGACAGTCCCCTACGGTAGGAAGTGGGCGACCTGGGCCAGTCGTGCATTGCACGCGATAATCTTTTAAGACGCTTTTCATCAATGGAAAAGTTATGAAACGCCCTACAGGGTTCACCCCTTCAATTTAAAAAAAGAGCGGAATAAGTCCCTGTTCATGACATCATTGTGCATAGACAGAATGGGTACATATATAAACAAAATCTGTGCCCTGAATTTGAAGATAAGCTGTAGGCTGCATCTGGTTTTGGTATAAGCCATGGATTATACAAGAGATTCTTATGGTAATGCATTCATGTATCAAAGCATGAATGCAATACAGTGAGACCTTGATAATCCGGCCACCCTTGTTGCAGACAAAATTTGGTTGGATCTCAAAACTGACGGATTATTGAGACATATTACCACAGATTTGTATAGAAATGTCCCAGCCACATCCTGGTCTGATCCCGTGTATGACAGACTATCAAGGGACGGATTATCAAGGTCTCACTGTAGTTTGTATTTTTTCACAGAATTAAACATGGAAAGACGGTGAAACATGAAAACACCGACATTGCGCACAGAGCTGTTAGCACCACGCGGTGACTGCCCACCCAGTGGGCGTAGGTGTTTCTATGTAAAACAGGCAATCAGAAAAGGTTGTCAACTGCCCCCATTCACAGACATCCATTTATGCTTGCCTCTCATGTTTAGCCAGGACCCGATGAAGTTATGGCTGCACCCAGGGGACAATCCTGTTAACCCCTATACATCTCTTACCAAACTATCCTCCCTTATCATTGATGGCAAAGGAACATGCAGCACCTTGTTTCCAACTAATTTTTTCGAGACAGTTACCTTAAGCATATTCTCTCTGTCTTTTGACCAAGATTAAAAAGGATAGAGGATATAAAGAGTTGACAACCCATCCCTGAGCCTTCTGTGCTTTAATGCACAACGTCCAATTTTTGTGACACCCACGGCAAAGCCAAATGAGGCCGGCTGGGTCAGCAGATCATGACAATCAGACAGGCAGCGTCTGCAGCTGACGTCCAACCTTATCAGGCAATATCAAACATGTTTAATCTTCTGGATTGGGAGTACCCTAGTTACTGTTTGAGTCAGGCCCGTGTATGCCTCTTTAGGGTCTCTGGAGGCACATCACTTTCTCACCTCCTCATGTGCACAAAGTTGACTTCTGTGCACACTCTCCCGAAAGGGTTATGGAGTCTCAAATAAAGATGTATAGATAAGCGATCTGTGGGGAGAGCTCACTGGAGTGGGACTGCTGATCCCTCTCTCACTTTACTGAATTTACAATAAGACTGGGTAAATCTGAAAAGATGGATGCATTCATTACTTGATGTAAACTGGAGAAAGCATACATTAAACTGATGATTGAGCTACAGCAGCTGAAAGTAGACTTCACAAAGAGGAGTTAGATTGGGGAAGATGAGAAAGCGACCATGTCTACTACTGGTACCATAAATTCCATAGGCTCCCTGCAGTGTATAGGATCATTCCAAAGAAGTAAGAAGGGGTGTGAATTATAGACAGCCACAATAGAACAGAATTAATCATACAATTTTCGAACCCCAGGTGCGGCTTATTGCTCCCACCAAAGTTGGGGTGTGGCTTAGTTATATGCAGATGCGGCTATACACAGTAATTTATGGCACGTAATGATATTAGCGGGGGATCCACTGGTGCAATTTTCTTGTAACTTACATATGTGCGACATAACGTCCAAGATCTAATTATCTTGATTCTTTCAAATCTTGTCGCAGACCGCCCGTATGACGCATGAATGTTGTTGCAGCAGCTGTTCCACTTCTGGAATGTTTCCTGCAAGAGCACATGCATGTATGCAATTTGCAAGAAATTTCGCACCCAGACTTTGTAGATGTGAGGAAAACATTTAAAATATCATGAATTCTGTTCTAATCTATTGATTTCAAAATCCAATGACCTATTGCTATCTCAGGACTTCCCCCATTCCATTCTTACCACTCTACATGACCAGAGAAGTATTGAAACATTTTCGAGAGAAAAAGTCCCCTAATTGATTCTGCTTATTGATTGATTTTCATTGCTCTTTCCCATCATATAAAATTTAATGTGTGATATATGAATCACATATGGCCCAGGATTTGGCACATATGAGTTGAAGTACAATGCATAGAAAGAAAACATCAAAAATTCTGACAGGGCTAGTTGGAGCGTCCATGACCTACCGTAGGTGACTGGTACTATAGTGACAGTCTGTCAGTTGTCAATGGTTAAGCCTATGGAGAATACACCCTTTATCGCTTGCATGTTTCATTGGCGAATAACTCCTCTCCTGGCGAGTTAAGCATTGCACAATATCAGCAGGTGTTGAATAAAGATCCAGATTAACCATATAAAGGCATGAGACAATGTAATTCTCCTCCATTTTGTTATAATCCAGCAGTTTCGATAGCACTGTAAGGCGATCGTCTCGCTGTCCGCCATTTTGGATTTTGATGTTCCGTGCGCATGCGGGACCCCTCCTTGCCGGAAGTCGCATTTTCGATGGAGAAATGATAGATTATATCGATTTAACTTGAAATGATTGGCTTTTTGAATATGATCTATGCATGTTAGATAATATCAATCGAATTGAATCGAATACACCCCTTAAATTTACTGTTATAAAATCAAATCTGACGACTGGTCACTCTGCGCGCATGCGCAAACTGGCACGAGGATGTTGTGGCTGGGAGGGAGAGTGTTAAGACTAGTACATATGGTACATATTTATTATGTCAGAGGGCACACACAGTAGCTAAGAGATTGAAATCATAACAGCCTGCGTCCTCTGACTATACCATTACGTACATAGAGTCCCACACTCGCCCCGCTGGAAATGCGATAGGCATAACAAACTTATGGCGGTCTGATTTACAGGGTCGGTATATAAACGGTCTTATACCAACTTTTCCTCAAGCTATCGCGTTACATGGACGGTCTTCCAGCCTTACCTGCTGAAAAAAGCGTCTTAATTGGACAATTCCCATAGGAACCCATGTGTTATGTCTATCACGAAAATCTATCGCACAATGCTATCCTATGGAGCCTCGTTTTCGTGAGAAAGTAGGTTAAATATGTCAGGTTTTTTCTTCAGCTATTTTCATAGCTAAAGAAATTTTTTTCCCAGGAATTGTGCATGTACAATGAAAGACTAGATCCTAAAGAACATGTTTCCATGATTTTTTGTTTAATTATCCCCCAATTTCGATGAGCAATTCCCATCTAAAGTTCAAATTCATGACCATCAGTTTACGACCGACAAGGCGCCGCCAATGACCCAGCAGGAGCTGGGCCAATATATGTGTTTGCAAGATAAGGCCACCCCAAAATATGTCCATTTCCTGTCCATAGGGTGGGATTTTTCAGACCCATGAGGGAGGGAGGAAAACGTTTTTTTTTTTAGGAAAATATTTTTTATCTATTATGAACGTCGAAACGTGGACGGCATGAATTTGTCATTACATTTTAAGATTTTGTGATTGGAAACCTCGTTTCTTGTGCTGAAGGCGAAAAAAAATAAATCTTTTTTCAGAACTCAGGAAAAAAATTTTCCATTCTCACAAAAAATTTCACCAGGCCTCTGGACAGGAAACGAACATATTTTTAAGGGTGGCCTAAGAGTGAATAATAGCAAAACCACATGAGAATACAAGAGAAACGTATACATTGATCTCTGACCTTTACATTTCAGAACTTACTACAGCATTAAAGATGTACTCGGTGATAGCTTTATGATGAGCGATCCTGGCCGCAGCCTTGTTTTGGCTCAAGTGACAGGCGTCAAAGACAACAACCTTGTATATCCATCCTGCTACCAATGCTATAGTAAGGTGTTCAGGAGACAAGATGCAGAGCAGTAAGTCTACCTGCATTTTCTTAGTCTTTCATCAGATGCAGTCACATAGAACTAGCCTTGTCCTGTCGGTAGTATATACTATGGATATCTGATAGTTGAAGTTTAAATAGATATAATGAAAGTAGTTTTTTAAATCCCCTAGAACGACATAGATTTAGGTGCAAAAGAGTATGTAGTCGATATTATTGATTGAGTGAACCCTTTAATGAGCTGCTTAAGGTACTGTGTATGTCAGTTATATGGCACAGAAGAACATTTTATCTGAATCCAAATAATCTTGTGAATGATGATATTCTCGTTTACAGAAACCTATGGCAGTGTTTAAAGTGCAAAACAGTCCATACAGAAGCAGATATCTATGAACGCTATCGTCTACATCTGTCAATCACAGATGATAATACAATATGTGATGTAACCGTTTTCGGCACGAATCTCGATGAGTTCTTCGGATGTTCAGCCTCACACTTCAAAAAGTAAGACCATATTTAAAATCATAATAATGATATTGTCCAGTAGTGGAATAATGACTCTTATCTAGGATTCTTCATCTAGTGAACTATAGTTATTTAATATGAGCATAAGAGCATATTTGATATTAAGCATAGAAAGGGAAATAATTACTTTTTATTATACAATTTTCTCATTTTCTAGGTCAATCAATGTTGAATGTGACAACACTGAAGGATTGCTCTTGAGTTCATTAGAAGAGGTGTTTGTCGGTAGATTCTTTCTGTTCGGATTCAAGTCAAGTCCCATAAGACGGCGGGACTCTGAGCGATTCTTCAGGGCACCAATCACTCTGGCCAGAGTGATTTCAAGCAATAACCGTGGACATGTTAGTGTCAACACTCAACAGTCTTCACCTACTCTTGTAGCGTATCAAATGATTCCTATGCAAGAGTCTGTTAACAGGAGTGACTACCCAACTGTTGTCCAAGTACTCAGGCGAAAACTAAGCGGTTCAACAGGCAGCCAACGATTTTCTGAAATCACAAGTGAGGAGTTACAGCAGTGTGATACAAGTGTTGGATTGACGTCCACAAACCCATTGTCCAACCAGTCAGTTGTAAATCTTACAATGAGCTATATGCAGTCATCCTCCAGAAACAGTATTAACATGACTTACGGTCAGCCATCTGTGCTTCTAAGTTGTGACCGTGAAAACTCTAAAACGATCAATATGGATCAAAACCATGTAGGCGACAGGAGCTACTTTGATCAAAAAAGGCTGAGAGGTCTACCAATGTTATCTCAGGGCTCTCACCTGTCCGATGCGAGGTATCAAAGATGCAATGATGTAGGTGATCAGACTATTGGAAGCTCTTTCACAAAACACTGTTCCCTAAAGGACAATTTGACTCTAGATGTGTGCGAAATAAATTTTGACCAAAGTATGGAATTGGAGTCAAGGCTTACAAATGAGAACAGAGTTGAAGAAATAAAGGGAGACTACCAACAGGATATCATAAAGAGAAGCTCCAATGACCAAGTAGGTAAGGAACTCATTGGAACAGATCGTGATCAAAACTGTGATGTCCACTTTGATGCTGATGACTTTGATGAAACGTTTGATCCAAATGAAGAAGAAATAAAGGAAGACTGTTATGAGGATATCAAAGAGAGAAGCCCCAATGATCAAGTAGATGAGGGGCTTACTGGAGCAGACCGTGAACAAAATGGTGATGTCCACTTTAATGCTGATGAATTCGATGAAACGTTTGATCCAAATGAAGTAGATCCTCAGAACAGTGGCACATGTCCCTTAACGGCTCCCCATGGAGCTACGGTAATAGAGCCACAAGGTGCTACACTACCAAAGGACAAGCAGCCCCCAAAGTCCTCAAGCTCCTCCTGTGACAATGTGACAGACACTCTATCAGACAGTTGTGACAGTGACTCTGATAGTATTCTTCTGTTAGCATTTGATAATGGGAAAAGATTTGAGAATCTGGATGGTTCACTAGGCAAAACAGCAATGATAATTGCTCCTAAATCAGATGAGGACAAGAATAGCACTGAACAAGTTCAAACCAGTTCTGAAGCAGTCTGCCCCAAACCTAGTGAGTGTGTAGATAATAAAGGTTCAATGACAGGTTTATCTGAACCTCAAGAATCTGCTACATATGTGCAACATGGATGGACCACCATGAACCATGTATTCACAGATTCTCAAAGTGGCAATTTTGTATTACCAGAGGAAGAAATGCCTTTCTCCGAAGACCTAGATGCCTTCTTACAGGACATGTCTTATTCACACGCAGAGTGTTCACAGAAACAGCTACCAAGAACTGAAGCAAGTATTAGCTCTCCATTGAAAGAACCAAAGCTTCACACAAATAGTGTGAGACAAGAATCGGAAAACAGTTTGTCAAGCAAAGAGACCTGCAGTCCACAGCGTATGGTCCCCAAAGAGAAAGATGTACAGCTTACAGAAGGATCACCCATTAATCAAAACCACGTCAGAACTCCAATTACTGATAAAGTGGACGTGATACCATTAAATCAGGTAGTAGATCCACTGGAAAATGGATCTGAAGATTTATTCTTTACCCAAGATATGTCCCAACAAGATAGCAAACTGGAAATGAAGTCAGAAATTAGTCTTAGGGGTAGTCATGGTTCAACTGCAGATAGCCAATCCATGGTTCTTTTCAGTGGCTCAGAACTATTTTCTGAATCATGCATTGATTGTGAAGGAGACACAGAGAATGAGTCATGTATAGATGGTAATGCTGAGGTATTCTACGCGGGATCAGAGACCAAAGTCAAACCCAGAGTTTGTAGTCAAGAAACTAAAGTAAAGAGTAAGCATAGGGCAGTCCACAAAACCCCTCGCTTAGAAAAATTAAGCAGTCGTGCTAAAAATGTCCAGTTTGCAGGACCCCTTACAGAAGCGAGGGATATAGCCCATATAGATTTGAAAATGAAGACAGCACCAGCACCAGTTGCAAAGACTCGAAGGAAATCCTGTCTGAAATCGGGTGTGTCATTTGTACCCATTTCGGTTTCTCCATTGCAGGTACTGCAAGTCAGTAGTCCTGATATTATATTAACTCAAATGGATTTGTTCTCACCAAGTCCTGAGGTGGTGCTCCGACAGCAGATTAAACATGGAGTTAATATTACCTTCCATAGTACGCCTGTGATAAACAAGAAGACCCTCAGGAGAGGATCAGAAAAGGGTGTTTTATCTATATGCAGTTCACCTGATGATTCATCAGACATTATACCATCAAGCGCCATAAAGCCGTCATTGCCATTGCGACAGAATTTCAAAAGTGAAGGGACAAAAGCCGATAAAGAAAATTGGATGGGAAGTAGTGGGTTTCAACGAGTCCACAGGCCAACTGATTCTAGTATTACAAGGGGAGGCCACTCTAATCTCCATGGTGAGGAAGGAACGACCAGGGAGCTGAATAAAACTATTGACTCTTTGCAAAGTCAAGAAATGTCACAAGATCTCTTCAGTTCAGCCCAATCTGGAGATCTCTTTTCTGACTGTAGTTGGGAAGAAGATTTGGACATATGCAAAAAGTTATTTTGACTGATTATTTATTTATTTTGTTGCGTTTCTTTAAGTCTTCTTGCCTTATCCTTACAGTTCTACTTCACTTTCTTTAGCGAACAGCCTGAATTACCTAGAACGAGTCAGATATTATCTCGAAATCAAAATAAAAGGTTTTAACGTGGTAATAACGTAAGTTCTTGTTCATGAGACTCAATAAGAATAGTCTTTCTATCAAATCTCTTGATGGGATGAATAATGAATGCATCTCTGAGTTGATAATTAATTCTATATTGTAATTTATTGACAATATTTACAGACGTAATTTACACATACCTGATTCTACTCTGTTGGATATATAAAACGGGATAAATATATTGTGAGCACACTGATTCTAATACCGATATTATGATTGCATAACTGTCAGAGCAGCACTCTTAATACCTAGGAAATACAAGATGCTGATACCTTCCCAGTATGTCTTTGATTCAAAGTACACAAAGGTAAATATAATTTAAGAAGACAATTCAATGTTTTAGTGGCAGTTTGTTTTTAAAGTTGATATTTCATCTAAATATAAAAGTACCAATCTCACCCGGTTTGAATATATTACCGAAGTCAGGAGGCATCTTATAATCAGAAAAATTGTATTAGGTATACAGAGATGCCATTTTTCCTGGTTTACCAGGAATTCCTGGTTTTTATTCCAAGATCTCTGTATTAAATTATGTTAAATGTCTGGGAAAATGTGTCCAAAGTCTAGTTTTCCTGATTTTTGTCGGCCAGTGTCAGAGTGGCATCTCTGAAATAATAGAGCAGTGCTAAATGTCTAAAATGCCTTCCCAGCTTCATCTTATAGTATTTCCTTCAACTCATTTTTCCAGATCTAAGATCACCTTATGCATGGGGCAATATGGTAGATTGTGTTAAGCAACTGGTTTTAAGCATAATCACGTGTGTGCGATGAACATTAAAGATATTGGATGTCTATAAAAAGCCGTTATCAAATGCAACATTTCCCAACTACCTCCATTCTTTAAGCACAAGGGTGTCAAATGCACAATTAAACCGTATATGTATGTAAAAAAGAAAATGTTGTGTAATAAACACTTGAAAAATATACTTAGTATAACAAAATATCGAGTAGATACAAAATTAAAATGAAAATTTTGCAACTTCATTTTCTCTATAAGCATGTTCTTTCTTTAGTGGAAATCAAATAGTATCGGTACATATTGTAAACACAACTAATTTATCATTTACTTTGATGCTATTTTTCACTCTTGTAGGGATG
The DNA here is from genome assembly GCA_949317995.1 of Acholoe squamosa. Lineage (NCBI taxonomy): Eukaryota > Metazoa > Annelida > Polychaeta > Phyllodocida > Polynoidae > Acholoe > Acholoe squamosa. The sequence continues at coordinate 39,191,729 of OX439042.1, read as the reverse complement.
GGTATTTCTGTACAGTATATCATATCACGGCAGCTACACTGCTTAATGTAATCTCAATATCTAACTCCAAATGTAAAATATAGTAAATTCGGTCCCCTAATATCCTATGGCATGCCCACCAACACGATTCTGATCAATAATTGTATATGAAGATATACGATGACATAGCTCAGTCCAACGTTTATACACAAACAAAGCGCAACAAATAGGTAAATACATATTTCCCCATCTTCCTACTTAACAGACATCCCGGTATATACAACACACAGAGGCACATATGACAACAATAGAGCAAGTATTTACAATGTTATGCTCTTTTAAATGTCCATGCGTGTATAATGCTTCAAAAGTTTTATGGATGTAACTGATATGACTAAACGCAGTTTTATAGTTGAAATTTAGCTTTTCTGTTGTATGTTCAAAGAGCCATGCAACATGTCAATATAATTGGATTTCTTGTTACATCATTCAGCTAGGATGAATACTTCATTATTTGAACTAAATTAAATAACTGCACCGTTTAGTAGAGAAAGATGACTGCTCAGGTGTAGTAGAGAAAGCTGATCTCGTTTATAAATGTCAGGATTAAAATACTTCTTATATACTACCATGTAACTTGGTCTTTTATAATTGCTGGAAAAAATAAACACGATCTAAAAAATCTTGCAACCGGTGGGGGGATTTAAGACAATGATATAGTTCTACTTAGGGTTAACTCGATAAATAATAATCCACCTATTAAATGTATATATTATAGCTCTACATCAACAGCTCCCATATTTTCTCATTTATAGATATGTGTAGCTAAACAAGGACACTTCTTATAGACACTTTACATAGACACCAACATGATCTTATGTTTCTGATATACGACAAATGAATAGAACAAATGAGGGATTCCACAGACAAAAGGGACGCTAATGTGAAAAACAAATTGTATACATTATCTTGTCATATTAACAAGAGATTCCAATATTTAGAATGTGGGACTGCATGGTTAATTAATCCTTTTTTTAGGCCAAACCGCAAAGCAGGTTAGATTTCAAATACCGTAATCTCCCGCGTATAAGGCGCGTCATATACGGGGAGATTTAGTTCTCATTGGATCCACAAGGGGGACACCAAGACCTTTCTTTTGATATCTTACATGTCCCCTTGGTCATAATAGGACATAAGGGGGCCCAGGAAGGTCCGGGGTGGCCCAAGCTACACATAGGGTTTCGAATTTTGAAAATTCATTCAGTAGAACCAAAGTTATGAATTTTTCATTTTTTTGAGAATTTTCCAAAACTCTAGGTGCGCCTTATACGCGGGCTGCGCCTTATACGCGGGAGAATACGGTATTGAAGTTTTCTGGTGCTAGTTATCATTAAAGGTATATCAGCAATAACAAGACTTGGAAGAGGGAACAACTCGATGTCATGTTACATACTCCGCTATATATAAATAGAACATGTATTATTGTGCAAAATTATCTTAAGGCATTTGGCTGTACAGAATTTATGGAGTAGTGGGGGGGGGGGTGATGAATTTTGTCGAGAAAAGCCAAAGAAATTTACTCAGGTGGGACTAGGTCCCTCTAGACGTCAGAAATAAGCCGACCTTCACTCCCAACTAAACGAACACTCCTCAGCTAATATCTTTTACACCAATGCTCCTTGACAAAATGCAGCACACCTCTACAACCATTTAACATTCTTAGAAACTAAAGCATCTACTGCTACACATTTGGCATACTGAGCTGTCTTCAGCTTATCACAATCAACTTCAATGAAGCTTATGAATGAACAAGTTGGGGGTATCTTATTGATAATTGGCGATGTTCTAATTGAAGAGTAATTGCATTCCTCAGATATAGATTCTATATCTAACATAAAGAGTCGTTTAAGCGCAGAGGTCTCAATTAAGCTCAAGTCTCATTTTAGAGCAGGAGAGGACCCCCAAAACCCAAAGTCGCTGTTAAATACGTAACTTCAAAAGTGTCCTGCATAAATGCAGACAGGTATTAACAGATAGTTCAAATATTATTAAGATAGGGCGTGTTCAGACGAGCGATTATGGTATTTATGGTCATTATCAAAACAAGTGGTAATTTCACTGGTGGTATGTCGGCATTTTGAATTATATTCATAAATAACATGTCCACCATGTATTAAGACTAATGAAGAACTGAAAGACTCATTTGGTCTATATTCCCTTCAAGAACACACTACCCTATACACCATGGATTGGTCCTTGCCTAGGGAAAAAGTGTTGTGAATCACATTCGCATTCCCTAAACCATGGCCTGTTCTGGGACCATCAGTGATCAAGGTGAATTCTATAAAATGGTTAATTCCTGCAGTATCAGTGAAAAGATGTCATCCTTATTTGGAATGTGAAGCTTGAAGAATTCGTTTCATCTATAATGGGTAGCACAGTGACGTCAGTACAACAATGCTGTGACGCACATGTACTTCATATAAAAATGTTCTCATGACGTATAGTCAACAAGCCACAAGTCATTAAGGATCCATCCTTCATTTGCCCACACATTTCGGCCAGGAGAGTCCACCACATGATATACTGACGATAATGTAGAGAACAACCTGGAAAATCAAGTACATATAGGTATAACATGCAGTAAAGACACAGGGTTAGAAATGGTAATGTACCGGTAGTTGAATAGAGCAATACCTATGCATATGTTTCTGGTATAAATAGTAGCTCTCAGGTACATGTATATTTACATCTCACTGTATGGGTTTGATACCTGTATAAACTTTATGTATGTGATTATTTATACCGTAATCTCCCGTGTATAAGGCGCACCCCGCCTATAAGGCACACCTAGAGTTTTAGGATTTGGCCAGCAAAATGAAAAATTCATAACTTCTTTTCTACTGAATGAATTTTCAAAATTTAAAAAGCTGTGTGTTTGTTGGAACCCCTGGACCCCTCTGGACCCCATATGCTGCTGATTGGGTTACATGGGAGTGTCATATATCAAAAGAAAGGTCTTGGTGTCCCCCTTGTGGATCCAGGGAGAACTGAAACCCCCCGTATAAGACGCGCCTTATACGCGGGAGATTACGGTAACTAGAGTCTTCTCTATGTCTGCTATTCAATGTAAGACATCAAACAAGTATTAAGTTATTCAATTGAGTCGGATGATGCTATGTAGTCTATTATCATTATATATAATACTACACAAGTGACTTACGATGGCGACAATGACGATGATAACCGTGATTTTTATGTTCTTCCACCACATGGATCGGGCCAAATTTCTACTTGTCTTTTTGAATGATATGGACTGTAACATAATTGTTTCATGTTGTCAATTACAGTTTTATGATTTTAGTTTCATGAAAGGCTGTATTTTTTATCGGTCGGATATCATTTCAGCAAGTTTTTAACCTTTAAATATAATCTACTGGTACTCAATACACTACACCTACAAGCATGTATAAAAAAACTATTAACTACACATTCAAAGATTTCTCAATGATATTTCAGATCATTCATATACAATACAAGATGTTTCTCACATTGGCACTCAGGTCTTCAGTTTTATCTACAAGAAGTTCCAGCTTTTCCCCACGCGTGGCGAGATTGTCTGAATCGATGAAAGAGAAATTATGGCGCCGGAATTATTTTATAAAATTACCAGATGATGGGTACAAAACCTGACAAGTTGAACCATTCTTTCTTAAAGGTGCACTCTCATAAAGCGTTAATATTTCACTAATTTGTTTGAGCAACATCAATATTTGGTGAGAGGGACACTTTGAGCCCAGTTTACCTCCAGCCATTTAGGGCAAGATGTGTACCATGGTTCTCAAAGATATTGCCACAGAACAAGGTTACATTCATACAAGTTTGTTTTTTAAAGAAAAAATGTTTCACTTGTATTGATTGCTCACCTTTGATGATGCAATCTATAATCAGTAAGTACTTACCTATGTTCCTAACCATAATGCCTTTCAGTTCATCTACCTGGTTCTGTACCTGACCAACTTTGTCGACTTCTTCGATTTCATTTGTACTATGTCGCTGTGAGAAAAAATAAATACACTGGTATTAGTTACTTGAATTTGCTTTGGACATTGTTAACCTTGGAAAGGATAAAGACAAAATTTGGAGGTAGGCAGGGGTGATGAGAAAACGGCCCTTTTGTAAGTAATGGAAAAATGGATGACGTGTCACGATTGGCCAAAGGAGAAAATCAGAGGGTGCAATTTTTAACCCTATAAGTAAGGTATAGCTGACATATCGCTACTTTGATAGACTCACCATTTGGGCTGCAAGAATCCGAGAAAACTCGCTATTCATGGCATAGGGTAGCGCAGTCTGACATCGGTCACCATACTGTAGCTGGAACCTGCATTTTCAAGTTGACAAATTTTCACTCATGTAGACTTCTTGTTTTATTTCATTATTAATTGGAATTATTTGGTAAAACATATCAGTCATTCTAGTTATGTCATTTCGGCCTAATCCTGGATTAGGTCGCTATGTAAAATAAGGAATGTATATGTAGCAAATGGCATTACAAATAGGTATACATGTATACAGCGACTTATATTAGCGACCTAAAACGGGAGTATATATGCCACAATAAGTACACAAAGTAGCATGCCAGAAATAGATTGTTTTCATGGAGTTCCAGAGCGACTTATATTAGCGACCTAAAGCAGGAGTATATATAAGGGAAAGATAACAAACTTAAATCATCCAAGGGAGAGGGATCCCCCCAAAGAGGGTCTTTTGAAGGGGCCTATATAGGAAAAACTGGGGCTTGGCTTTTTTTGGGGGGAAAAGAAGGTTAAATGGTTCATATAATTTTGTTTTAATAAGTCGCTTAAAGGCAAAGCCTTATTCAATTAAAGTAAACTATTTTATTCATATTAAGCAGTGTGGAAGATTAGGTCGCTATTAGGATCTTTATTACAATAAAAAAAGAATATTGGATGAATAAAGCCTTATTCAATTGAATTATTTTTGTTTCTTATCTTCCCATATATACTCCTGCTTTAGGTCGCTAATATAAGTCGCTGATCCATTTGTATGTAATATGAACTATGCAACCTTCTTTTCCCCCAAAAAAAGCCAAGCCCCATTTTTTCCTATATTGGCCCCTTCAAAAGACCCTCTTTTGGGGGGATCCCTCCCCCTTGGATGATTTAAGTTTGTTATCTTTCCCTTATATATACTCCTGCTTTAGGTCGCTAATATAAGTCGCTGTTTGTTTTGGTTTGACTGTCACAGGTGCCTACAGAGTTTACATTTAGCTATGAATGGGTAATCAATGTGCTGAAGTGGGTGGCGCCATGCTTAATTGGGAGGTTGTACATTGCTGTCTGGGGTCGCTATACACGGCTATGGCCCGCCCTACCCACTTATATCTCGCCTATAGCCCCCATAATAGACACCCAATACCCCTCCCCCCTCTAGGGCGTGTACATCCACCTGTATGCAACCCCCCCCCCCACCTCCTCCTAATCACCTCGTAATAGTATAGCTGTCAGACCCCCCCCCCCCTCCCCTGCATCTATATCGCTAGGTTGGTATAATAGACTACACATTTTTATTAGCCGAGAGACCCTTGGATCACCTGTCATTTTATTCCATAAGGTCAGCGTGATGCACCAATGCATTTATTTGTCCTTAAAAGTATCGATAACTTTCTTCCCATTGTGCAGATTTGAAAATAAAGACCGCCATGACGTTCGCCAGCTCGAGCTACCCTTTGTCTATAGGTCACACTATGGGAAACTCCTATTATTAAGGGAGATACGATTTATTTTGTAAAACTGCCAGTTCTTGGACCTCTCTGCCAGTGCCTGGACTGGGGTCTGGCCCCGCGTCCCAAAAAAGCCTATATTTCGATCCATTCCTTCCTCAAACCTGCCCTTTTTCGCCGGTGACACTTAAAACAGATAGGTTTTGGCTGGAGGTAGGGCGCACATGGACCGGCTCAGGCCGAAAAGGCCACTAGTTAAAAAAATTATTTCGCTTATTCTTTTCCGAAACAAATTTTTTAGGGGGGCATGTTCTTTAGGGGGACGAAACACCCCAGATTGATACCAAACATTCCATATCCGCGCATATTATTTGCATAATTAGCATAATTATGCAGTATCTTGGTACTGTTCAATATAATATAGATATGTTCCATTGGTCTCTTATAGAATTCATATGCTTGCAAGTATAAACTACTGACTGCACCTAGTGACTAGTGGAATCTGAACAGTAGAAAAGAAAGACCCCTCCTCTACCTTTGTATAGCATCAAACAAGTTGTTCAATGGAGGCAGCCATTGCTTGATCATATGCTTAAACCTTTTAGATCCAAATGCTAGTTACCAGTGCATTATCACTGTTGATAAGCTTTACACATCAATACCTGCGCAAGCCCTGTTTGCACTGAACGGATATCTTTCCATTTCTCCATTCTCTGGTGTTCGATTGAAAATGTTGACGTCATTCTGTGTTTTAATTTGTGTTTTAATCTGTGTTTTTATGGTACATGTATTGAGTTTAGGGCTATAACAGGTTAGTGTTAGTGCTATGGTATGATAGTAATTACTCACTATTTTTAGCAATTAGTCCAAATATGTCAGTATTTACTCACAATTTGTCAGCAATTTGTCAATATATGTCAGTAATTACTCACAATTTGTCAGCAATTAGTCAATATATGTCAGTACTTAGTCACTCTATAACTTCAATTATCAATACATGTCAGTATTTACTCACAATCTGTGAGCAAATAGTCAATATATAACAGAAATAGCCATTGATTCAATTGTGCATCCTGCCTTGACTGGTATTTGTCAAGACATGTCAGTATCTATGGACTATTTGTCAGCAATTAGTTAATATTTGTTAGTAATTATTCACTATTTGTCAGCAATTAGTCAATACATGGTAGTAGTTACTTACATTTATCAGCATTCAGTCAATATATGTTAGTAATTGCTCACTATTTGTCAGCAATTAGTCAATATATATTAGCAAATACTCACTATTTTTCAGCAGTTAGTCAATATATATAGGTAATTACTCACAATTTGTCAGCAAATAGTCAATATATATCAGTATTTACTCACAATTTATCAGCAATTAGTCAATATATGTCAGTACTTAGTCACTCTATGATAGCAATTATCAATACATGTCAGTATTTACTCACAATCTGTTAGCAATTAGTCAGTATATAACAGAGAAATAGCCATTGATTCAATTGTGCATCCTTTCTTGACTGGTATTTGTCAAAATATGCCAGTATCTATTGACTATTTATTAGCAATTAGTTAATATATGTTAGTAATTATTCACTATTTGTCAGCAATTAGTCATACAGGGTAGTAGTTACTTACATTTTATCAGTATTTAGTCAATATATGTTAGTAATTGCTCACTATTTGTCAGCAATTATTCAATATATATTAGTAATTACTCACTATTTGTCAGCGGTTAATCAATATATGTTAGTAATTACTCACAATTTGTCAGCAAATAGTCAATATATATCAGTATTTACTCACAATTTATCAGCAATTAGTCAATATATGTCAGTACTTAATCACTCTATGATAGCAATTATCAATACATGTCAGTATTTACTCACAATCTGTTAGCAATTAGTCAGTATATAACAGAGAAATAGCCATTGATTCAATTGTGCATCCTTTCTTGACTGGTATTTGTCAAAATATGCCAGTATCTATTGACTATTTATTAGCAATTAGTTAATATATGTTAGTATTTATAATTCACTATTTGTCAGCAATTAGTCATACAGGGTAGTAGTTACTTACATTTTATCAGTATTTAGTCAATATATGTTAGTAATTGCTTACTATTTGTCAGCAATTATTCAATATATATTAGTAATTACTCACTATTTGTCAGCGGTTAATCAATATATGTTAGTAATTACTCACTATTTGTAAGCAATTAGTCAATATATATCAGTGTTTACTCACAATTTGTTAGAAATTAGTCTTAAGATACTAATAAAGAATTCACTACAGCACTGCTGTACCTATCTCAAATGTTCTCAACAATTACATTCTCAACTAATCATACAAAATCCTTAAAATGATCCTAGAGTCATGGGAGTCCTCGTTAAAATGTGGAGCGGTGTTTGTTATGGAACAAGGCATATTTTGTGTCTAAAACTGTGCCTTGTTCCATAACAGGCCCCCTTCTCTGTTATCTACCCCTGTTTCTTTCCCCCCCCCCCCAAAAAAAAAAGGCAAGCCCCAGTTTTTCCTTATCCAGCCATAACGCACTCTCAGACCTTTTCTTCGTCTTCAAGAAGCTGCTGGTTTCAATTCGGACATGTTAATAAATGGGAGGAATATACAATGTCAACTCCTCTATACATTTCCAGTTAAAACCGTTTAGGTTCAACGGGGAATCGATCCCCGGCCGCTGGGGCAGGAGGCGAGCTCGCTGTCCACTATACCAAGACGACCGGTGATAGAAGCCAATGGCCATGGAGTATTTGAAAATTGTTTCCGACATACCTGATGTTTACACACCTCGTTAGCATAGAATCCAATGGTGGAAGGTGGAGTTATTAACAGGGAAACTTCCATAGATATCCTAGAGTCATGGGAGTCCTCGTTAAAATGTGGAGCGGTGTTTGTTATGGAACAAGGCATATTTTGTGTCTAAAACTGTGCCTTGTTCCATAACAAGCCCCCTTCTCTTTTATCTACCCCTGTTTCTTTCCCCCCCCCCCAAAAAAAAAAGGCAAGCCCCAGTTTTTCCTTATCCAGCCATAACGCACTCTCAGACCTTTTCTTCGTCTTCAAGAAGCTGCTGGTTTCAATCAGGACATGTTAATAAATGGGAGGAATATACAATGTCAACTCCTCCATACATTTCCAGTTAAGATACTAATAAAGAATTCACTACAGCACTGCTGTACCTATCTCAAATGTTCTCAACAATTACATTCTCAACTAATCATACAAAATCCTTAAAATGATCCTAGAGTCATGGGAGTCCTCGTTAAAATGTGGAGCGGTGTTTGTTATGGAACAAGGCATATTTTGTGTCTAAAACTGTGCCTTGTTCCATAACAGGCCCCCTTCTCTGTTATCTACCCCTGTTTCTTTCCCCCCCCCCCCAAAAAAAAAAAGGCAAGCCCCAGTTTTTCCTTATCCAGCCATAACGCACTCTCAGACCTTTTCTTCGTCTTCAAGAAGCTGCTGGTTTCAATCCGGACATGTTAATAAATGGGAGGAATATACAATGTCAACTCCTCCATACATTTCCAGTTAAAACCGTTTAGGTTCAACGGGGAATCGATCCCTGGCCGCTGGGGCAGGAGGCGAGCCCGCTGTCCACTATACCAAGACGACCGGTGATAGAAGCCAATGGCCATGGAGTATTTGAAAATTGTTTCCGACATACCTGATGTTTACACACCTCGTTAGCATAGAATCCAATGGTGGAAGGTGGAGTTATTAACAGGGAAACTTCCATAGATATCCTAGAGTCATGGGAGTCCTCGTTAAAATGTGGAGCGGTGTTTGTTATGGAACAAGGCGTTTTTCGTGTCTAAAATTGTGCCTTGTTCCATAACAGGCCCCCTTCTCTATTATCAGACCCCCCATTATTGATATGTGGAGGGGTGTCTGTTATGAAATAAGTTGTATTTTCCATTTACTTTATATAGGAATCCACTTTTTACTTTCACCTCTTAGAATCACACAGTAAATGTAGTCTTCAGCGACATAAACATTCCCTCAGCGACCCATTCATAGAGAAGGCCGTCATTTCCAGAGGATACAGTTCCTCGTCTAGTCTAGTTCATTCGAAGTCTAGACATGACAGGTAGTGGCTATTTACACCGTACAAGGTTGTGGTAAAGTAGTTATCTAAGTTATGCTACTGGTAATGGCGGGGTTAAAAAAAGAAATCGGAATAGTAATATCCAAGTTTTCCCACCTCCTTTTGACCTCCGCTAGGAATGTGAATGCCTTTGACCGTTCGAAATCCTGCAAGAAATGATATGTTTAATAAAATATCTTGATTCTTATTTCAGATTGTTACCTGAATATTTAATGAAGGGGGAGGCATTTCCAGGAATACACTGTAAGGTCTTTTGCTGATACATTTTAATAATGCTCTTCGATGAAGGGGACTTCATAGATCATTTCCTCCCATTTTTAATCATGACAAATTATATGAGCATGGAATGTGTACTTACATCGTCCGTGATACACAGGTATACTATCCGGTTGTCTGATATGTAGTGGAAGAGGTAACTGCAAGAAGTAATCCAGCAAACACTTAAGACAAGATTCCTTTCCTCACTACCGGTAGTATGAAATTCTACCAAATACCTACTGGGGTATGTCCTTTCACTTTTTAAAATCTATTAAGACAAACTTAGACTCTGTACAACTTATTTTAAAATTCTTTTCTTTTTTATTTACTGAATATTCGGTATTGGTCCTCAATATCACATACATGCCGTGTCTGTATGTCAATACCACTCACCTGCCGTGCGTGTACGTCAATTTGTTGTTCTCAGGTGGGATTTTAGCCAGTACTTGTTCCACCACTTCCATAAAGTTACCCGCACATCCTGCATACTTAGCCAGGATTGTGTTGCCCCTGGCCACTACAGCAAATAACAGCGGCATGGTGATTTCTGCTAATTCAAAAAAAAAAAGGAAAAGGGAATTACATTTAGTAAAATGGTTGCTGAGGTTGAAGAATAACAAGACTTCCTGTTTTTGATTTTATTTCTAATCTAATTACTGGTCGAGTGTGGAAAAAGATCTTTCCCCTCACATGATAACAGGACTTCACCAGTCCATTTCCTGGACGGGTAAGAAGCCAGTCTGAACTTTGAGTAGACTTCAGAAGCATACGTGTACAGGAGCCATATTTCATTTCCATATAGCTTGACTGTTGGGGCGTGGGACCGGTAGGAGGCGTAGTCTGAGGACCGGTAAGGGAGCATTCATCATTTATGGCAGGATGGTGGCTAAATGGAGGTGATCAGAGAGGAGGGGGGATCATTTTTTTCCGACCTATTCTGAGAGTGGGTACTCTCATACTCCATTATTATGGTTCCCATGCTGTACTACTTAACTACTGAGGTATTAAAAATGTCTTGGTATTCTCTGGTATGGACTTTGTAGGTGGGTATATTTCAGCAGAAATCATTTCCAATGACCTTGGTGGCCAAAAGAGATCACAAAGCATGTTTTCTGTAATTCCAATTACCATTATATTACTTTTTTAATTTGTCTAGGATGTCGGAAGCAGTGAACCATTATCAAATCACCAGTCACAAGGGTCTTCTGTCAAGAAGTAGAGAATTGTAAACATTGTCAAATCTGCTGTGAACCATCAGAATAGGCTACAGCAGTAGCTTGCTAGAAGTAGAAAGGGAGGCTGGCATAAGTTAGGCACTGAAATACCTCAAGTGTGTGAGTCTGCTGCAGTAGAGGTGTGAAACTGTGATAAAGCTGAAACTGGGTAGTGTTAAACTCTCCTTTCTTTGCAAGCTTATTCTGAAACTATTTACTGGTGGATCTTTACAAACAAGGGCTCATTTTAACAGGCTTGGCTAGACCTTTAAAATGAATATTTTTTGTACAAGGTTGCATGCAGGGAATTTTGCCTTTGACCCCATTGAAGTTCAACCAAAAGTTTAGAACCATTTTATGATGAGAAGATCACTGAGCACCTAAAAATAAATGGTTCCCACCTGTTCTACGGATAAAAATCATCTAGAAAATGTCTAGCTTTTCTTTTTCTAAGGGGCTGCAGTATGTTCGACAGACCCTGCAAACTTTTTAGACGAGATTATCTCTGGACACTTGTCCCAACCTCCCCCATGTTCGGCACATACCTATCAATTAAGACCTTATTGTATGCATTTTATATGGTGAGAAATTGATAGCTGTGATAAAAATAAGTGGTTTTGCTTTTTAAATGGAGTTTTTATGACAATTTAAATGGAAGTCATGATCATTCAAACATCCTGAGTCAAAGACGCTATTCTACTGTGGTTCTGTCAGAGCACACAGATCAAGGGAAAAGATGACATCAAAAATTTGCTTTTACATTGTTTGATTATGATAAAATGTATCATTATTCACATTCTTGGGGGTATATCTTGCTTATCTGAAAAGAAAATTATCAAAAATAATCATTTTAGTGACCTAGTCTACCTTGGATTCATCTTGCTTGATCACAAAATTGGACCTAAATTAAACTCTTAACTATGGCAGAATTCTGGGTCTGATTTGGTACCTTTGACCGGTCATAATTCCACTTTAAATTGACATAGAGACTTCATTTAAAAAGCAAATCCACTTCTTTTCTCAAGATCTATCCATTGCTCCTTATATAAGTTTAATGGGATAAAGTCTTGAAAATCTAGGTAAGTGCCTACATAAGTATGGCGCAAACAGGACTTTGTGGTACTGCCCCATGCATGTTACTTGAGCTAAGAGGTGCCAGATAAAAGGCCACCTGCTAAAATCGCAGCGACTAGTGATCAGAAAGAATGAAATTCAAGCAGTAGGAGAAGTTCCAAAAGTTTGTCTCTGTATGCGCAAATTTGAAAAAGACTGCTGCAAGTGCCTCGATCACAACAACCCTCTTTAGCTACATCAGTAATGGCCCATGCTAGCCCCCTTCAAAATAATATTTTAGAAAGAGGTAAATCAATCAATGGCAGGGTGTTCACATTTTAATTTTACAAAAGATTGGAACCATTTTGAAGGAACTATTAAATTCTAAGAAGTCTTTACACGTCCACCCCATTATGACACATGATTAGGTCTAGAATGGTTCCAAATCTGCTAATATAATGTGCAGGAATGAATAGGCCTGATTGACAGACTTTGTTGAACATGGTTAAATGTAGGAGTGTCATTGACATCCAATATATATCGATGATGAATATCATCATTTTGGTCTTGATATTTCAAATATATCGATTATTGCTAAATAGAGCAAAATGGCCATGATATGAGCTTTTAACAGGGAAAAGTTTTTTTCATATACTCTAATTACTAGGCAAATTAGAGTTATTATATTGCCCTGTACACAAAATTTACAGAATTATTTGATTTATTGGCAAAATGCAATAACAAACTCAAATGAACGATGCATTAATTATAATTTAAAATTGTTGGGATTGGGTAATTCAAAATACCGGTATATTTGAATCACAATACATTTTTGATCATAACTTTGGTTCTAATAGGAATTTCTGGAAAATTCTTTCAAATTTGGAAAGCCAAAATCCTGTGCATTTATGAGACAAATGACTGTATCGATATAATGGTTTTATCGATGCGATAATCGCGATTTCGTAAATCGCGACGTATCGATTTGGTAGGTATTGATGACACTCCTAGTTAAATGTTTAAGGTAATGTGCCATTATGTGGTAATTTTCTTTCAATCAATTTACTTTTTTTTAACCCATTCCCAAATGGGGGGGGTCTTTTTTCTTCTTTTCTTTTTTTACGTATCTATTACTTTTGCCAGATTGCTGGGCCCTGCCATAAATAATGAATGCTGCCTACAGGCAATCTGGCCTCAGCTCGACCACTTGCGTGAGTCGTCTCTGGTAGGTACATCAGATGAAAACTACATTTTATCATTAGTCTTTAAAAAGCACTCAGACTACAAAGGTATGGGAGTCACTTATATTGTGCTTTTGGATTTTTTCAAAAATTCCAACCAGTTCCAGAGTTATTCAAGATTTTCATTTTATTAAATGGTACAAAAATGTCCTATGGGAGAGAGGGTAAATCTTGTGACCTTTTCTATCAGGAATAAAGGGATTATCCTCATGATGTGATGACCATGAAAACATGTACACTGATTAATCTATTTGATAAAAACTAAAAATTGAGTTCACAGTTGTTACAATGCAAACAAAAGATAATTTTTATGTGACCCATATAAGTGACCTAGATTTTCTAATTAAATAAGATCGTTGACCTAATTTCTGTTATCGATCTTCAGATTTTAATTGCCTAAAATTACAGACTAAAAAATAAACCACTGCAATGTAGAGATTTATCATTTGACAGTTTTTCATCCATCAATAACTCTAGGATCATAATGGCTCAATCAAATATATAACTATTCATCAGTAATTACACTAACTACCTATGTAAACTTTGGTGTAAGACCTTGAATTTCTCAAAGACGGGGGTTATTTTGTATGGAACTCTTGATGCCACACACTATTATGGCACATCAACGGAAAGAGCATGAATCCTACTTTCACTTTTTCTGGGTTTCACCTAGCTTTTTTGATAATCTGACATTCATTTTATAATAATAATCAGACATTAGAATTCATAATTATCAAAATCTTGGTCAAAATCAAATTTTTTTCCCAAGAAATCAAGTACCGGGTAGGATGTAGATTGAAGTGTACTTTTCCATATTGTAGGCCATTCTAAATAATTTACCCAAATCAAATGCATTTCATCAATGAAAAGCTAAACCCATGCTAGGAAAAGGTGGTTCAGGACTGGGTCACAGTAATGAGGACAAATACACAGTGGCACCACCACTGAAATTTTATGTACCTATCTCTGGCAACCAGCATTTATGGGTAAAAGTAGTTCTGGCCGCTGTAGTGGTAAAATGTAGGCGGGTACCTTGTGTAGTAATATTCCCCAGAAAATGGGGACCCACAATCCCCAAACACGAGAGAGGGTACCGGTATTCCCTAAAATCCCAACCGGACGAGACTGGCCTACACTACAGGCAGAAATTTGCTGGGCAGTCGTGAGAAGAAAATCACAATTTGCAATTCACCTTCGGTGCTTGATAGTCCCTCAGTGCCACTTTCACATTGTGACCAACTTCACCAAGTTTCGAAGTTTGTCAGTGACAGTGTGTTACTGTGTAGACTGTAGACCGAGAGGCACCACCCCACGGTAACTGTGCCCGTAGGGGTGGGGAGCAAGTCTGTCTGTTTTAACCAATGTTACTCTGCCAACTTGGCAGAGTAATCTTCCCACCACTGCTATAAATAAAGTACTAACTGTTTGGGTCCCAAATTCGGCCTAGCATATCATGAAGTCTTTGCCTAGTGGATTATCAAGTTATTTTGAACAAAATCAGTAAAAATGAAAGAAATCCAGACCCTTTTTAAAGTGTGCAACACAACTGAAACCTCCAACTGACATTTTTGGCACTGAGCCAGAGCAGTGCTGCACTGGGGATCCCCCACACTGCCACAGCAATAAAAGTCTAGATTTTTTAGTTTTCAATTAATTTGAAAAACCTAAAATCTATCAAAGGGAAAAACGGCATCAGAATTAAGAATTGTGAACTTTTGGCACACAAGAAGTAATTCACTCAGAAGACCAGATTTTTTTCTTGACCCTGTAGCCAAGTGTAGGCATTCTACAGACTTGCTCTCGAACTGAGGGAAGCCTTCACGGAAGGGCCCCACAGTTTGAGCCTCTATGATTTAGTAGAGTCTGTAGACTAGTGTACTACTACAGACTACAGTCTACAGTAGGTATGTGACTAAAAATTTTAAACACATGAGAGCTCTTGGTTTTTAGCACAGTCTTTTACGCACATATGTGAGAAGCAACATGCTTTTTGAATTGTAATTTTAAGGTCATTTTTGGGTGAGTTATTGAGGTTTTTGTGAGACAAGGTTGGCCAAATTTTCGTCATGAAATTAAACTCTACAAAGAGGAATTGTCTGTGACCTTTAGCTACATTATTGCCATAATTTGAAAAGAGATATATCATAGCAAACCATATATTTCATGAAAGCCAATGACTTTACGGATACAATGCAGTTTAAATGAAGCTGATATGACCACTAGGGTCAGAGATATGAATTTATGAATATAAAAAGTTGAGAAAAACCATCAAAATTAGCTGAAATTTAAGTTGGCTGATCCTAGAAACCTATGTGCTCGTCGATAGAATTCCTTTATATTTGGTAGAGATGAGCTTAAGACTATGTACTTGCTGTTCTATATGTTTTTGTTCGACTTCCTAAGTTCTATCATATAATGAATGAGATATTACTAAAACATTGACCTAATTAAGGTGGTAATTAATTAACTAATTAGAGTTCATACAAAATTGAAACACTAAATCAAAGGAAATCTTGTCTTCTTGGCAGATAAAATATCAGGAACCTTATTCATCAACTATTTCTATAATTTTAAAGCTAATCACTGAGACCTATCCCTGCACACACCTCCCAAACCTGTCACAGATTTCTAGGACATGGTCCGCGCTCATAGCAGCCCTTTCATTCACGTACCTATCTACAGTGTCAGTAGTCTGTAGTGTTGACTGTGGTCGTTTATTCTGCCCTGCCAAAGACGACCCTATTCAAGAGTCCTCTTGAATTTTAGGGATCGACGTGAAACAATGGTATTAAACTGCCTACTACATACCTGTGACGTCTTTGTTTCTTAGTATTGAAGGCAGAAAAGTTTGTTTTGTTGTCAGATTTTGTGACAAGAAGTCATCACATGAGCACTCTCGCTGGTCTACTGCTTAAAGTACAAACAGCTAACAGACATGCGGGAACCAGCATAAATTCATTCGGCGATTTTTGCACGAGACAGGGCACGTAACTTGTTCTCGTGTGCTTGGCGGATTAGTTTAAGTACAGGCGAACTGGGGACAGCATGGCAATTGATCCAACCCGCGGAAGGCTTGAAATTGTAAGAAATCTCAGCTACCTGTAGTAATTCTTGTGCGGGATCATATTAGTAATAAGTGCAAGATGGTGTTCATAAAATTGTCCAGCTGTAAAGATCAGGAAAACCAGTTAAGTTGGGGACAGTGCCAGTGGCACACACTCCCACAGATACTCAGCACAGAGCCTGATAATAATGAGTGATAATAATATGAGCGTGGGAATATCACGCTGACCACAACCAGGTGGCGCTGAGACTGAGGCAGTCTCACACTGAGTGTAAGAATGTGTCTGCGGACCCTGGAAACAAGGAACGACTTTTCACCACTTTGACACAAGTAAATTTGGTGAAAATTTGGTTCAGCAGAAATTCTTGTGAAATGTTGTGAATTTCACGAGTTTTTCACATTTTATTGTCAGATGCATGTAGGCCTACATGTGAAAGTCATGTGAAATTCACATGAAATCGCATGAATTTCATGTGACTGCTGAATTTCACATGAATTGCTGCTCACAAATTCATGTGAATTCACGTGATCATTAACGTGAATTACACCAAATTTTCTTGTGAAAACACGTGAATTCACAAGAAATTGTTTCTAGGGGAACCTCGGACAGCGGCTAATATAAGATTCTAGACCCAGTGGAGTACAGTGGATCTTGTCCGGCGGGCGCTGACTCTTACCTGACGGGAGAGTCAGGCTTCCTGCATAGGGCTCATTTGTCAGGTGGCTGGAATTGTAGGACATCATTTTTTTATGTCGATTTCCTCTTAAAGATGGCTTCCTAAGACATGTTTGTTGCCATTTTGTGAGAAACCTTTAATACGGGGGCCCAGATTATTTGGTTCTCGCAAATCTGTTAGCCTTCATATCAAGTTTAGCTGCCACGGTCGGCCATGTTTGATGTGGTTTCAGGTCTCACAACAGAGGTGTTATTCATGAAATAATGTTATTCATGAGAATCTGCTTGGAGAGTGGAGATTGACTTCCTGTCTGGCAGAAAATGCACCTGCTGATAGCTACCTGTGCAACCCACACGGCATGTGCCAAATCTTGGAAAAGGGTGCGATCTAAAGGTTTCCAACAAAAGACGCTATTCCCACTCACAGACAGCAAAACTAAGGTGGTACTCTTGTCAATACCATAAGCTGATTGTTGGGTATTTATTTCTGTCAAATGTTATTCTTAGAAACTTGCCGTTTCTAGAGCACCTGAAAGTTTTAGTTATGCCAGTCCCAGCGACTCAGTCCTTAATCCTTAACTGAGTCGCGCCCAGTGACTAAGTGGATCCACCATTTTGATTTTTGCTGGTTCTTAAAACAGTGTCAAAACACACTGATAGGACATTGTCATGGTATGATAATGATGTCCATGGTTAACAACCACGTCCAGGGACAAGCTTGACTGAGTATCATCTGTCCCACTTAGAACTGATTTTGTAAAATAATCCCCCCCCCCCCCGCCAAAAAAAAAAATTAAAAAATCGGGTAGACTGGTGGAATGACACATCATGGTGGATATAGTTTTTGACCCCTCAGTGTGAAGGTTTATTGGGGTTTGCCCCCCCCCCTATATCTATCAAGCTACCCCCCCCCCCACCCCACCTGCCAATAAATGACTCAGACCTAAAACCGTCGTAATATTTTAAAGGTTTTTAGTGAAAAGGGGGTTAGGCCAAGAAAAAATAAGTCATTTTTTTAAGGTAAGGGAGCATTCATTATTTATGGCAGTGAGGGGGGGGCATTTATTTTCAGGGTACTCTTAGAGGGGGGCCAAATATTTTCAGGGTATTCTTAGAGGGGGGGGGCTTTGTTTTTTACTCATCTTAGAGGGGGGGGCATTTGTTTTTAGGGTATTTATCCAAAATGCCGTGAATTTCATCACCATAAAATGTCTTATAATGTATCATAGAGACTTCTTTTGAAATACTAAATATAATCAAATTAATCCAGTTCAGTCAAATCTAATTGGATGAAACTATCTTCAGACATCTTTTTCATTTGATCAATACCAATGTGCTTTTCTTGTCGATGAGTACCAGAACATGCAGTTACAGCTGACTTTTAACCTATTTTATCTAGAAGTAGCATATTCTAATAGAGATGATATGTAGTATGCACCATATTCCAAAGAATCCATGAGTATCTTATGAACAACAAGATTTGTCATGCTGGCAATCTTACATGTTTCCCAGCAGAATTACCGTAATCTCCCGCGTAGAAGACGCGTTGCGCGTATAGGACGCACCCGAAACTCAGCAGGACCATTTTCGTGTATAAGACGCACATTTTGATGCTGATATTTATAAATTCAATACATTTCTATAGTAAAATTACCCCTCGTATAAGACGCACCCCCAACTTGAAGAAATCCTATAAGACGCACAAGGCATGTGTTTGGCATAGAGGACGCGTCTTATACGCGGGAGTTTACGGTACTGCATAAACTCATCCCTCTTAAATATCCTTCAAATTGTGCTGTAAAGGTTCATGGAGATAAAACATGCTACTGTAATCTCCTGCATATAAAGCACATCTTGTGATTAAGATGCACCCTGAGTTGAAGGAAATCCTATAAGGCACATCGGATGGGGGCTGATTTTTTAAGGTTTAGTACTTTTCTACAGAAAAAAAATCTCCCCCCTATGAGATGCACCCAGACTTTGGGCTGATTCTATAAGACAGAGGAGGGGTCTAATTCATGTATAAGCAAGCAACCTAATATCTAAGGTGTATCTGAGTTGAGACCAATCAGTTATCCCTTGGGTGTATTAACCCTTTAAGGGCAGAAGACACATGAGTTATCAGGCCGTGGTGGCAGCTCCTACAGAATTCATTCTAATAAACACACCTGCTCTATTTAGCACACCCCCTCGCCTTTTGGGCCATAAGTACCAGGTACACCCCCCCCCCCGTGTCAAATCATGTAAATGAGGGTAAAAATAAAGTTTTTTAGAGAAAAAACAATGTTTTTTTCGGCTGTAACAATACACTAATTGGAATTCATTTTTGTATAAAGGTTTTGACCATCTAATAATTAACTTTTAGCACCAGTGCTTTTATTAGAATGAATATGGTATTCACATTTCCTGTACTCACTTTTGCCCAGATGGTCACAGAGTATGCGAATTCACATATCAACAAACCCGGCGGCGTCGTGGTGACCCCTGTGCTAAATATAGACAAGCCAGTGGGAGAGTTCCATACACGCAGCCAATCAGTGATAACGCCGGGTAGGGGGTGACAATCTGTAGATATCCCTCAGTACAGATTGCATAACAATCTATATAATTACATGTATCACACAATGTACACTGCATCATGCATGGTTTTGGCATTAATATTAGATAAAAGAATAGTCATGGATGATCGTCATGGGGGGGCACTTTATTTTCAACCTGTTCTTGAGGGAGGGCCATTTTTTTTCAACCTATTCCTGAGGGGGGGGGGCAAAACTTTGGACATATTCTTTAGGGAGGGACCTTCTGTTTTTGCCCTATTCTTTTTTGCCAAATGCTCACCCCCGCCCCTGCCATAAATAATGAATGCTCCCTAACATGCTGAAAAAAAATAGGTACCGTAGGGTAAGTCATTTTTTTTTGCGAAATCTTTTTTACTGCTGCAGTAACTCATGACAATTCATGGTGACTTGAGGATGAGTTGTGGTGACTCTGGGACTAAATTGGATTTTAAAAAAAGGTGAAAAATGAATAATTTATCTATTTAAAAATTTGAGTTGGCCCTGTTTTGCTAGGTAGGGTCGGGTTACCTGAAACAAATATTTTTTTTCCTTATCTCCGTAGTCTTCTGCTGCATAGAGAGTTGGCCTGTGTTGAGAAAACGTTGTTGATTACACTGGCTCGATGAGATAAGACAATATATCACATAATGTACATAAATATGTTAATCTTTTTTGCAGGCAGCCGTCGACACTGGAGAAGATGAGACATGTCAGACCTTTGTAATGCATGGGGAGGATCATACACTCGGAAATAGTTTACGTTACATGATTATGAAGAAGTGAGTAAGTTTTCTCGGGCATCCGTAGTTAAGCACACCTGTATGCTTATAATGTCTACTACCGGGTAGTATTGGGTCAGAAAGTTTGGGTGCAGGCTTGATGTCTTCAAAAATCACCGTAGTACCTCGCATATACAGCAAATCTGCATGTGTTCGCTTTGGTGCAATAAGGTTGTAACTGTACCCAAAGACATGGGTCCATGCTGCATCTGACTGAGAAGGGACATCCGAAAGCTGTTCACAGAGGTAGTTTACTTTATTGACCCAGATGCAGTTACAACCTTATTGCACCAAGGCGATGATATAAGACACTCCTTGAGTTGAAGAGAACTCTACAAGGCTCTCTTTTTGCTTAATAAGTAACGGTTAAGTACTGTTGGTTTTACCGTAATCTCCCGCATATGAGACGCACCCTGTGTTGAAATAAAAGCTATAAATTTTGAAGATTTGGTATAGTTCTATAGTAAAATATCCCGCCTGTATTAAAGACGCACCCTGACCAATCTTTTTTGATGCCCAACTGATGATATTTTACTATAAAAAGTACTTTTCATAATATGTTTGCATAATAATGATGATTTAATAATGCGTTGTATTTTGATTTCTATCTTCAGTCCTGAGGTTAAGTTCTGCGGTTACAGCATCCCTCATCCATCTGAACATAAAATCAACTTTCGGATTCAAACTAGAGGTAAGGAAAAGTATGTCAGGAGGCTGCTTATGTTAAAGTTGACTATCATCTTTACCATCAGAGTTTTGCTACTAGGTAATGCAAACTTTGCTGTTTTAGTTATAATTACGAGTCACTGTTAATGATATGCCTTCAAGTCGCAAATCACATGTCAAAAGTTAGAATATGGATCTCGAAACCCTTTATAAAGACATGTGCATACTTAATAAAATTGAACACGTTTAACCCCTCCCCATAGGGTTTGATACCTAACCAATCAAAATCCCATCTAAATTCCCATGTGAAGAACCCCAATCTTAATTACAGCATATAACATTAAGAAGTCTTTGCTTATGTCAAAAATTGCTGCTGGGTATGTTAGCTAAAGGAGAGACGCAGGACTTTCTGACGGTATATATCATTTATCAATTTCCACTAATACCTTGATTATACCGGTAAGATTCCCTCACCTAGACAGGGTTATTATTTGCACCATTGAGACGATGTATTCAAATCACATTCACACACATTTACACCTTTAGACCTTAGTATTCACACAGTATGATGTGTCCTCAACTTTCAGATTCCGTTGCTGTGGATGTACTAAGACAAGGATTCTCAGAGTTAACTGCTTTATGTGAACATGTATTAAATACATTTGAGGTGAGTGCAGTGGATACCAGAATGTTTTACCTGTGTTATTGGTACTACCGTAAGGGTAGATGAATACGCAACTCTTGACTTTTGGGATAGCCATATATGTAATAAAATTACAACTTTGGAGTTTTAGTCCAGCCCGGTATTATCAATTGAAATTACCCAGTGACTGATTCCAAGTTGAAATAATGGCCTGACGGGCGTGATGGGTGTGGCTAAAGGCTTGTGAACTTACACTTTTTTTGGGGCTTCCCTAGCCCACTTAAAAGGGTCTATTTCTCCTCTTTCCTATCCCCTCAGGATGTGTGTGGTGCACATATGCGCGGGCACTGATACATTCCTCTGTGAAATTGTGTAATGTAGTTCTCGCCATGAATATGACCTTAGCTGTCGAAATGGCGTTAAACATCTATTACTCACTCACTCACTCACTTACACTTTTATATTTCATTTTTTCAGACAAGTGTGGACAAATTCAAAAACAGTCAAGAACAGAAGATGGACCTGGTTAGCTAGCTATTTTGAGAGACGAAGCATGTACTTATGTTAACAACGTATAGTTGCGTTTAGCACAGGTTCATCAAGATTATACAGAATGTAGTATCCATGGCTTTGTAAATAAAATATCTTTACTTTTGTATAAATTCAGTGTCCCGTTTTTGGTGCTCGAAATATGTTGATGTATATGATGTTTCGGGGGGGGGGTGAAAAAGAAATTAGATCCTTCTCCTGTCTCTTCCTACCCCGCCCATGTTGGCGACAAAATGACCAGTGATTTATGTCACAAGGTTTTGTGACCTATTACCTACCCGATAGCACAACTGTACCTGTAAGTATATGCGAATCAGAGGCCCCTTATTATATAGGATGGTTCGGATGTAAGGATGTGCCCTATATGCAAAGTATTTTTACTATGAAAATGCCCGGTAGTACTGAAATATGACCCCAGTTGCACCATATAGGTCTGACATAAACTCAGGGTGCGCCTATACAAGTAACCAAAGTTAAATTTAGTGCTACCCTGCTGCTGGGAATACCCTTTGTCTACAGTGAGTTTTGCTCTGTTTTACTGGGCTTAGGCCACACCAAATAAAAAAAAAAAGTCGATCTATGAATTTTCAGTTTTTAGAAAATGGAGGGTGAAATTTTTATTTTATTTTTCTAAGAAAATGTATGTCTATGGATTCAACATGTCAAAGATGTGGAGAGGGCAATTTTTTTTTTATGGTGGTTAGGGGGGGGGGTGTCCTTGCTCAAAATGTTCTTTTTTTCTAAATGAATAATAGACCTATATAATGAAACCAGTGACGTTTTTACCTATCCAATGAGAGGTCTACCATTTCAGTACTTTAATTGATTGATCCTGTAAGCTCCTTTAAAAAAAATCTGCAACTTTGCAGGAAGATGATGCGGGCGGAATCCATAGACAAATAAATTTTCTTCAAAAAATAAAATTTGTGTTTTGGGAAAAACGTGCGGGAAATCCATAGACCCAACATTTTAATTTGGTGTGGCCTTTAATAGAAATATTCTAGCAATGAAAGGCTTGTTGCAAAACGTGCTACCTCGTCAGTAATTGGCATAAGGAGGGTGTTATCACGGCACATGGAGAAAGATGTGGACGTGCCTGGGGGATTTCATCACACATTGTAACAGCAGAGGCGGCACACCAATGTATGTGGCTCTAAGTGTAATCAATTTATGCGCGATCAGTAAATATTGTATGGACTGAAATCTTCCTATCCATAATGTTATGTGGATTATCAGTTTAACGATATTTTATGAGTTCGATATTACCAGGAGGAATGTGATTCGTTTGAAGGATATGGTTAGCTCGGTTAATTCAAAAACAAAAGAAATTTGAATGAAGCAATGGAATTATTGATGCGGTGGGGGAATTTAGTGTTATAAAATATAATTACATCCCAAAATCTGGCCTCAACAAGCAAGTCCAACAGATGTTGATAATTACATTTGTAATATATTTATTCGGCATTTTGTACATTTAAATGTACAACTCATACTCTTTAATGTTCGATTTGAATATCAGTTAACATTTTCCTTTCCATAATAGCCATCGCAAAGGATTATCATCTATGATAAGATGTATATATCACAGAAACCATGTACATTATAGTTTTGTAACGAAGATAATGAAAATACATTTTGTCATATTTCATTTGGCATGAAAAGCAATGTGTTTAATATAAACAGTCTCTGCATTCCGTCTTTAATGTAAACTGCCGTTTGTAGTACATGACATTGTTATGTACAGTATAACCAATGTTATTTACAGTATAACTTAAGGCATGTCTAGTTATGTACAGTGGGTAGATCTCAACTTCAAGATTCATCTTAATATATTCTATATCACAGTCATAGAGTGGTGCATAATTTAATAAATGCAAACCGGTATGAAGGGTACAAGGGCCTTCAGTGAATAATCAGGGTATTCTAACTGCATAACAAAGTGCTCCAAAATCTCTGATATATCAGTCATTATATTGCAAGTCATAAATGATTTACTTCACTATTCTATGGAGAGCATATAGGCAAGTGGCACCAAAGTAAAGAAGGGCATTGTCATAATCTGGTGCAACAAATGAGCAAGTCTTAACTTGTGAGAGATAGTCTCCTAGAGTGTCAGTACTGGCCTCGCCAGTTTGTGTGCCCTTGTCCTCATATGTGCGTGTAGACATCCAGTTCCAGCTGGAGGGCTCAATACGTTCTATTTTAGAGGTTTGCCTCGACAGTACATGGTCTGACGATGAACCCTCTGCACGGGCAGCAGCATTTAGAGCATTGAGATTTAGTTCCTCATTTTGTTCTTGGTTCTCCTCATCATCTTCCTCCCCCACTTCCCTTTCAGCCTCATCCTCATCATAACATTCTTCCTCTTCTTCCTCCTCATCGTCATCACAGTCATAATCACGATCGAATTCAGGAGCTGTAGCCATCAGCTCCTTAACTCGTTTCAGCATGATGTCCATGTCAACCTTATTCTCGGCTGTTATCACAACACCATTTTCTGTGATACCTGTTGAAGATGGAGCTTCAGTATCAGAAGAAACTGTCGAAACAGCTGGTGTATTTTCAGCATTTGCCTGTGTCGAAACAGCTGTGTCACTCACAGCATGCTCACTAGGAGGCGAAAGAGATGGTGTGTTTTCAGAGACATCTGCAACAGTTGAGACAACTGCTATATTGTCAATACTGTCTCCAATTTTTGGTTCCTCGGCAACATTTGCAGAATCAGACATCTCTGAACTGTTTGGAGTAGATGTCTCAGTAGCACCATCTGCAGATGCTGAAATGTCTTTGCTGTTATCTACTTCAGTAGTTGAAGAAACAGCCTCTGTGTCCTCAGTGCCCTCACTCTTTTGAATGTCAGTAGAGGCATTTACTGAAGTGTCACAGTCCTTTTCCTGAGAAGTGGCTGATTCATCATTAGGAGTAGAGTCACTGTCAACATCATCTACCTTAGTAGGTGTACTGACAGTGCTGTCATTAGGTTGTTCAGAAGTAGAAGAGATACCAGTGTCCTGAACCTCTGAACAGGCTGCTACTGTGGTTGCTCCATCAGTAGTTTCTACTGAGGTAGTTTGACTAGAAATGTCTGTGGAGGTCGTAGTAATGGTGTCCGTCATAGTAGTATCTTCTTCCAAAGGTGCAGAGTCCTGGACTGGAGATGTAGTGTCAGCATTGTCCTCAAGTTCAGCAGTAACGGCAGTGTTAATAGTTTCTGCAGATGGAGATGAACTGTTAGCACCATCAGTTGACTCTGTAGAAGTGGTTGTAGCTATACCACTGTCAGTAATGTCAACCACATCAGAAGTAGAAGCAGCATTGCTTTCTGCTTCTGACTTCTCACTATTGTCATTGTCAACAATCTCTGTCGATTCAGTAGATATAGTGGCTGGAGATGTCGTTACAGCTTCTACATTTGGTTCTGTTGCTGGTTCTTGAGGTGTTTCTAAGGTTGCTGTTACTGGTTCTGCTGTTTCCGCAGTTTGTGTTGGTTCTGTTGCTGGTTCTACTGTGGTTTCCTGTGTTGCTGGCACGGCTGATGCTCCAGGTGTTTCTACAGTTACTATTGCTGATTCTACTGTTTCTGTAGCCTCTTTAGGCTCTTCTGATGTTTCTGTAGTTGCTCCTTCAGCTGACTCTTCAGTCGCCTTGGCGGCTGCTTCAGCCTCTGCTCTTGCAGTTTCTTCTGCTTCCTTGGCTGCTTGCTCCTCAGCTGCTTTTTCTGCAGCCTCATCTGCCAGTCTTTGTTCCTCCTGCTCCTTCTCAATTTCTTCAAGGAATTTTTTTATTTCATCGTCATCTTCAATAAGACGTTCACCAGAAAAGCTTTCGACACTGCGACCTGTCAGCGAAAGTCGAACGCTTCTGTAGAAGGTATCAGAGTCCATCCCACAGAAATAGGGAGAGAGTGGGTCCTCTTGGTTAGGTTCATACATCAGGAACAGTAGTCCTTGAACACAGTCCTCTAGTCCAAAAGTACTCTCCCACTCATCCAGTAGGCTAAGGCACACGTTGCCATCATCACCAGTTGGGTCAATGTTAGGGTGGTAGATATTGGTGAGACACTCCACTGATGGCCCAGCCTTGGGGAACTGTCTTGGCAGATTGATCTGTTGGGGAGAAAATGACACAGATTATTAGATATGTGGTTATTTCAATGATTGGTACATTGTTTAAGAACTATTGTGAGTTTTATCTCCGGCATTGAGCGCGAGCATCGCCTATAGTCGACACCATGGTAGGCCTAGTGTCGTCTTTAGTCGACACAGGTTATATAGGAATTGTATAGGAATTGAAAATAGGCTCGTGTTTCAAATAAGATGCTGAAAAGATTGTAGGGTAGCTTTTCGCCTTTACCCCCAAAACGTTGTAGGAATTGTCCATAAAACTGTTATTCAGGCAAGTTAATCCGACAAACTCCATGTACCCTCACAAAATGATTTAGAATCGGTCTGTATAATTATTCTAGTAATATTCATGAAAAGAAATCTTCATTTTTGACAATAAACCTTAAAATAACTAACACATCTGCTTGATTGAGGATGGAAGTGTCAACTTATACCAGTAATAGAAAAAAAAAATCACGCAATTCACTTTCTTCAAGGTGGTTTCCCACTGGTCCCCTTCAACTTTTGGCTTAGATCAATAGCTTAGTAATAAAACTCAAAGTTCATATGGAGGTTCCTACGAATTCTAAATTTGAGATCCATTGGCAATACATGCATCACTGCCATACATAAACCTTTAAGCTGAGACTACTGGAGCAGTGCCAACTGCCATACCACCTAGATCTTTGGAGATATTGCACAATGCTTTGGAGCCGCCTTTATGTATGTACATATACCACAAAAGGTTAAGCTAGCTGGCAATACATATTTTATACACTCAGATTGTTGATCAACATACTGTTAACAGTGTTATGTACATATATTAAATTCAAAATCCGATTTGAACCATGAGTGAATTTATAGAAACAGCATTAAACTGCTAGTGCTTGCTCATTTTCGGCCAATCTATATAATATATATTATTATGCTGCAATACTGGCTAATGCATGCAACATGGGGTTTCATCTCCAATTGAAGGGCAGGGGATCTACGCTAAATGTAGATAAAGACCACTACATTCTGATGATGTAATGTCTGAATTCTATTTCTAAAGAAGTGTATTTCTTTCATATATCGATCGTCGCCTTAGTTCAAAGAGGTTGTAACTGGCATTTTGGTAATGATTCATCTGTTTTAACAACTATAGATTTACCCTTTTCTATCTACTGTGAATATACTAAAGCTCTGTATATGATATATGTGCCTACAGACCAAAGTACAATATTGTGGTGTCCACTTTGTGCTATAGTAACTGAAATACGTCTTTTTTTCTCTCCTGCAAAACTTAAAAATGCAGTTGCAACCTTCTTGCATTAAGGCAACCGAGAGTTGAATTGTCTTATCATGATTTGTGAACCAGGAAGTTTTATCTCTGATGTGAAATCATTACAACTCATGTAAAACCAAAATGCAACTTGTTGAAGATTTGCCATCGGGAAAAAATCGGGTAGACCACGGCATTTTTCTTTGATTGTTGTGAACAATTTAATAAAAAAAAATTACCCTGTGCAGGTCAATGGTGCATTAATGCATCAGGTCGAACCTTCAGCCTTCGGGACTACCAATAGATTTATATACTCTATATGAGCTACATAATGCATCAATGCAATCTTAATGAGTACTCACCAGGACTGCACTCAGGCATCATGACGACAAATCGACATGATGCATTAATGTCTTATCAGACCTAAGACTATTACAGGGTTAGAGTGTAATACATATTGATAAATACATGGGCTGTTATACACACATGTGTGAGACACAGCTATACATACCTTGAAGTCAATCCTTGCACCTTTGTAGGGGCCTTCACTAGGACTAACATTGAGAGACACCCAGCTCATGTAGTCACAGTCCCAGTCTGACACCTTCACCTGGCCATCTGTGAAGGACTCCACACTCTGGAGGAATTTGAAGTAGTCTTTAGCCCGCCGTGACACCATCTTGAGGCCGTATGTGGAAGGCTAATATGTCTACTGCAGCACTGAGTCTATGGCCTATATAGATACACTGACTCACCACTCCTATATAGTATAGAAGGGATTTTTTTTTATCCCCCACTGCAGGGGCTGCACTGGTGATATTTATAGTGATGAGAACTGGACAGAGGTCTCTGTCTCTTTAATAGCTTCAGCTCTGTTTGTGACGTTTCTTCATGTCCTTAGTGTTGTGTTGCAGTGGTTGTTGTGGTATGCTGCTCAGCAGCGTTCAGTATATATAGGACCTCCCACCATGGAACTTCCTAGTATATTGCGCCACAGTCAGTCAGCGTCTGAGGAAATCCCCGACGTGTCACAACAGGCCGGCTGCCTGGCAGTAGGGGGAAGCCTCTGATGACGTGTCTAGGCTAAAAATAGAGCACATGGACAGGTCTCCAACCACAGTAGACTTCACTCTCCAGACACTACTTTTGAGTTCACAGTATTGAGAGAGGAAAGGTCTCGATGGAGGATGTTAATGTTCATGTTGATGATGCCTGTCTCATCTCAATACATTTGTTTCACCAGGTTAATACACTAGGTAGCGCTCCAGGAGCCCCACTGCTTACGTGGGCATGCCCATCATTTACTCCCAGGGCTCCATAGGTTTACCCTTGTTGCACAGACACCACTCACTGAAATGCCATTTTGCAATGTAAACCAGCGCCTTCGGCGCAGGGATAGTGTAAACAGCCCACATAGTGTAAACGCCCCTCAAATACAGGACTTCATCTTTGAATCAAATTACTTCTCCCCCAACTTTAAATCAATCTCTCTCTCAATCTTTCAGACATGGGATCATTTGAAACTCAACATATAATTTAAGACACAGGTAAAAAATTTGTGACATATGCCCCCCCCCCCCATACTTGAAAGTCAACATGCCAAACCCAAAGTGACGTAGAATAGCCTATAATAATGGGGGAGAGGAAAACTAAGCTTACATCTGACTTATACTGGACTCCCTCTACCCAGCCTCCTATACTGGTACACTCTGCATCCCTGTGTTTCACTCCTACACCTTCTATACACCCTGTGTCTCGCTCTAACACACTAACCCCACCTGTATCTCATTTTATGCCTTCCGCAGACCCTGCATCTCTCTCAGACACCCACATCTCACTTTTACGCTTTCCGCGGACCCTGCGTCTCACTCGGACACCCCCCCCCAAACCCGCGTCTCACTTTATGCCTTCCGCAGACCCTGCATCTCACTCCGACACCCTCCCTCCAACTCTGCATCTCAATTTTACGCCTTCCTGAGGCCCTGCATCGCACTCTGACACCCTCCCCCACCCCGCGTCTCACGTTTATGCCTTCAGCAGACCCTGCGTCTCACTCCGCCACCCTCCCCCCATCCCGCGTCTCAGGTTTACACCTTCCGCAGACCCTGTGTCTCATTCTGACACCCTCCCCCCACCCCGCCACTCACTTTAATGCCTTCCGCTGACCCTGTGTCTCACTCCGCCACCCTCCCCCCACCCTGCGTCTCATGATTACGCCTTCGGCAGACCCTGCGTCTCACTCTGCCACCCTCCCCCCACCCACGTCTCATGATTACGCCTTCCGCAGACCCTACGCCTCACTCCGCCACCCTCCCCCCATCCCGCGTCTCAGGTTTATGCCTTCCGCAGACCCTGCGTCTCATTCTGACACCCTCCCCCCACCCCGCCACTCACTTTAATGCCTTCCGCTGACCCTGTGTCTCACTACGACACCCTCCCCCCACCCAGCGTCTCACTTTTATGACTTCCGCTGACCCTGTGTCTCACTCCGATACCCCCCCACCCTGCATCTTACTTTAACGCCTTCCACAGATCCTGCATCTCACTCCGACACCCTCTCCCACCCCGCGTCTCACTTTTACGCCTTCCGCAGACCCTACACCCTCCCCCCACCCCGAGTCTCACATTTACGCCTTCGGCAGACCCTGCGTCTCACTCCGACACCCGACACCCTCCCCGCGTCTCACTTAAATGCCTTCCGCTGACCCTGCGTCTCACTATGACACCCTCCCACCACCCAGCGTCTCACTTTTATGACTTCCGCTGACCCTGCGTCTCACTCCGATACCCTGCGTCTACTCCGATACCCCCCCATCCCGTATCTTACTTTTACGCCTTCCGCAGACCCTGCGTCTCACTCCGACACCCTCCCCCACCCTGCGTCTCACTTTTATGCCTTCCGCAGACCCTGTGTCTCACTCCGACACCCCCCCACCCCATGTCTTACTTTAATGCCTTCCTCTTCTTTTTTTTTTAAATGAGAAATAAATTTTGGCTTGATATTCTAACTTGGAGATTTGACCCCCACCTCCCAAGCGTGCATAAAAACGTGAGGATTTTTATGGGTTGACCAAAGGGGGGGGCAGACACCCTTGGCAATGTGCACAATGGGAAATTTTACTGACACACCGATGCAGCCTGAATTCACGATGGGGGGTATCCTCGCTTGTTCCCATGACAGGCTGCTCTTGCTTTACCGATGAGTAGGTCCCATCGGCAGGCGTCAGAAGGGACTTACATCACCGATCGATGTTGACTTTAGGGAGTGGTCATTATTTATCAACAGGGGGGTGGTGGTTTTTCTGACTTTAGGGAGTGGTCATTATTTATCAACAGGGGGGTGGTGGTTTTTCGCGCGGACATTTTTAACGCCCCCCCTCGACGGGCGTCAAAATTTTTTGCGCCCCCGTGCCTCCGGCGAGTTTTCGCGCCCCTCTTTGATCTATAGTAGTGCGCTGGCTTTTTTGCTAAAAAGAGGGTTGCCACCTTACGTCTAAAACATTGCGTTAACACTTGCACGATGTTGCAGTTTGGGCTGGATGCCTTTCGCTGGTCCTAATAGGCGTTTATCTAACAACACTACAGAGCTAACCACGGTAACAATATAACACCGGAAGCCCACAGCTCCAACGCGCCGTTTTGGTTAAGTTGTGGAAATAGAGCTCCAGGTCTTAGAAATCAAACCTACATGCAGACAAATAGTTTGGTTATATTCACTCTAGATATCTAAAGGAAATATTGAGCCAGACATAATGCAGACCATTACAAACATTTGGGGCTATTACAGGTGCTGGAGTCAAAACCAGCCATGCCCCTATAGAGTAGCAAAGTGGCATGGCTGCCACTAGCGCCATCTGCTGTATCAAAGCTAGTGAAAGGGTCATATGGGCACTAAGCTCATCCATTATTAGGATGGATGCTGTCCCCTGCATTACTGTACCATTACTTGGAATGGAAATGAAAACTTCATGAAATAATGCACAGGGCTTGATTAATGGTAATGGTAAGAATAATTTATTATAAAGCAGACACGTATAATGGTTAAGATGTGGTGGTATAAAGCTTCGTAAGGAACTATATAAAAGTAGACCGCAGTCCATCAATCTGCCCCCCCCTGTCTGATATATCTACACCACAGGTGTGTATATATATATATATATATATATATATATATATATATATATATATATATATATATATATATCTGATATATATATATATACCTGTGGATACATATTTTATATTTTTAACATGAAAGACGAGTTAAAAGAGTTGGTAAAAAAGCAGAGATTCAGTGCCTACTAAATGGTAGGTTAACAGTGAGAAAAAAATAAGACATTTTTAGGCCTATGTTAAATCCCATAGGTGGTGCAAAAAACCAAACATTCCCGCCTTTTTGGTCCGGAGTGGTGCGGATAATTGATGAATGTTGATGAATTTGCCGTAATTCGATCCGTCCGCGCATCTCTATTGTCGTAAAAATCGTCTTTATTAATAATTTTTTTTCAATTATTCTCTGTTATAATATAGAAATATGATACAGAAGGGCAAAAGCATATCATTTGAATCGATATGTTTGATTAAAAATGTAAAAAATCACGTGTTCACCCTGTCGTAAATTTGCATCACAAAGCCGTGGTCGTGCAAATTGACCCAAATAACCATGGAAATTGGGTCGGGCATGCGCAGATAGAACCAAAATCCAACATGGCGGACAGCGAGACGATCAATTTGTGGGCTATAACAGTAAATTGAGGGGATTATTCGATTCAATTCGATTGATATTGCCAAAGATGCATAGATTATATTCAAAAAGCCATTATTTCAAGTTAAATTGATAGAATCTATCATTTCTCCGTCGAAAATGCTACTTCCGGCAAGGAGGGGGTGTGCATGCGCACAGAACATCAAAATCCAAAATGGCGGACAGTGAGACGATCGACTCACAGTGCCATCAAAACTGCTGGATTATAACAAAATGGAGGAGAATTACAGTGTCTCATGTGTTTTTATGGTTAATATGGATCATTATTCAAGACCTGCTGGTATTGTGCAATGCTTAACTCGCCAAGAGAGAGTTATTCGCCAATGAAACATAAAAGCGATAATGGATGCATTCTCCATAGGCTTAACCATTGGCAGTGATAACGCTCAAAGAAAACATGAGGTTAGTATCAGAAGGGGCCTAAAAGAAGAAATTAAGTGCCCTTTCGAGTTACTTGCATTGCAAAATGCTGTCCTATATTTATAAGTGTAGGCCTACCAGAGATGTGCTTTCTCCTTGTGTAGATTTTGTTCACCAGCGGCTGCTTTAAAGTTGAGATTTTACTTGTGATTTTAATCAATTTCCATTTCCAACATTTACCCCTGCCCATAAACACCCCTAGAAATCCCCGACATTTGTGGCAGAGATGTAATGGGCCTATCGTGTATTATGTGCGTTCATTCCTCCATGTCATTCCCATGCGGTTTCCATGACCCCCCCCCCCCTCTCCCAGACCCTACCTAAGGTCCATCACATTCGGGATAGCCTACACTATAGGCCTATCACCGAATGTATAAATTTGTCAATTCCATCCCCATCGCATAATTTCTTAATTGTGGGTGCAAAATAATTCCTGCCTCGGTAAATGTGGCAGGGCAGGATTTCTTCCTTTACATAATCTCTTATGCATTTGACTGCTCCATTGAAAGTTGAAATTGAATAATTTTGATACACAAAATGAAGATTTGGTTGTTGTTGTTTCTTCGTTCTTAATCTTCAATCAGAAAATAATGTCAATTCCACAGTCATTCCGTCGGTCTGGCCGTGGATTCATGTGAGCTGTTTAGATAACTGGTCTTGTAAACGATGTGGCCCCATAATATTTGCGCCCATCTGCATTACGACATGTTATCATCATTGCAAACCTATTTGGTGAAGGAAGAATCCGTCAGAAAATTAGCCTCCAGCTCATTTTATCTTTCTGTACAACAGATTCCCAACTCATGGGCAAGTCTCTAATGAAGGGTTGAGTAGGAAACATTGAAAGGAATTATAGGAGGAGACAAGGAGGGTTCCAAATAAATTCATTGTTTGAAGGTTATTTCGCAGAGAGAAATGATGACAGCAATGTAGTCCTAATGTAGCATGAATTACAATTCTTCATACTTTTTCTGTTCATCTCACTCACCATTAGACCTACGCTACAGGGTTGAAGGCAGGTTACTCCCCGGGAGGACTTGGTATAGTTTGCATATAATATGCGATTATTTGCCTGCAATAATCCCAGTATTTCAGCGAAAATGCGGCAATTATATAAGGGTCTTTAGTGTATAACTTTCATATATCCTAAGGGCCTGGCTTTTACAAAATAGATTCCAGTTTTCACTAAAAGGGCGCTTATAAGGGTACAATGATAGGTCCAATTCTCCAGGTATTGACAATGTAATGTAATGTGAAGAGTTCTTGCTTCATCAGTTATTTTTTAGTACATTGTACCCTAATAAGGGACCCTGGTTTCTCGACAAGGGACCATCTATCAATTGCATACACATTTTTTTTTGGCCAAAATTTAACGCCATGTACACATTGGGGCTACCCCCTCCCTGGGTACATACTCAAGTGACTACCTCCCCCGAACCTAAAATGGATGAGTATAATGTGGGCAGATGAGGGGAAAGGGCCCTCCCTGTGGTATTTTTAGTACTAGATTTGGTCAATAGGGGAGCTATAGAGGCTAGAAAAATGTGAAAAATAGACCAGAAATAGCTTTTATATACATTTTTTATTATGCTAATTAGATGCCTGATTTGATTAAAACAATGAATGATAGAGCTTATTGGCTGTATTGATACAGTCATGTCATTCCATTTTCGTGAAGCAATATCTCCAAGACTAGAAGGGTTATCTACAGGTGCTATACCTCATTTTAAAGCTGGTAACATCAATTTTAAATTTCATATTTTACCTGGGAGGACCCTTTCCCTCATCTGTCCACATATATTTGCACCTCTATTAGAATGTATTTTGTATCATTTAATAGAAATGGTCATACATGTAATAGATAGATTCAGTACTACTGACATTACATAGCTATATGCCCTTATAGATAAACATACAAATTGAGGTTCAAAGCCCTATGCAAACACAATGCATATGGTACCATCCACTAATCACATACGCACAATTTGATCAGAATTTGCCTCTCCCCCCTTATCTCCCAAAGTTAAATGTCAGTATCCCTGAATCTCTTCATTACATGCATGCCTATTTCTATTTGATAATACAAAATACCTTATAAAAGAGATCCAAATATATGTGGTTTCTACCCCCACCCCTCCATTCATCCTCGAGATCGTCCCCTATTTAGGATGGGGGGGGGGGGCAGTGACTTGAGTATGCATGCGGGGGGTGTCAAATTTTGATTTAAAAAAATTTACACAATTATGTTATTAATTGATGGTCCTTATGCCAAAATGGCCATAGACCTCTGTACGCACATGTATACGCATTTGGCTTGACAAACCCATCCGTGCATATGCATTGTATAATGTTGTAATTATTGGATGGTCCCCAAGCAATGCATACATTCCCCTCACGTAAATAAGTTTTTGATTGACAAGCAACACAGTTCCTGGCCCTTTTGGACAATCCCTCGTAAAGGGTAACAGTATATTTATAAGGATAATGCCGCATACCATGTCAAGTGACTATCCAAACACCGATTTTATACAACCAGATAAGGTGGATAATTAGGTGGATAATTAGTGATTCACTCCTATATACGGACTTAGCAGGATAATTTATTAGCCAACAAGATAAGCCCAAAGATTTACTGCGGTCCTCTCGGGGGCCGACTGGTACCCATCTGATAGGTCTTATCAGTAGAACTCGCTGGTAACAAGCTCCAGTAATGGCGGCGCCCATGGAACGACCTGCTAACTCGGAATACGTTGGGAGGGCGGGAGGCTATTTATACCTGCCACTGTTTTGGTCCATGACCCAGGTATTAGATCTGATATAGATGGTGAATTTGATGATACTGAATGTTATGCCACAATGAGTATAGCCTGAAGCTTTCGTTATAATTCCCGCTGATGTTACGTGCTTATTTTGATAATTGCAATAGTTTTACCAAGGGTTACGATTTCACCGATAAATACAGCTTTACTGTCCACTTACCGCATTTAGCTATTTTGAAATCCTTTGAACCTGTACCTGTATATGCCTTTTGGATGTTGTACTATGTTTTAAGTTTATATTGAGTAGTCACAATTATACGTATATCAGTAGGCTACTTTTCAATGTTTGACATTCTAATATGCTCTCCTCTTTTATGACAACTTACGAATCTTAGTTGCATTTCTATAAATTACAATCAGGGACGTCGGAAAAAGGGGGGAGGTGCAGGCACGCCTCTGACAATGTTAAAATGTATGGATCTTTAACTAAATCATCAATTGTGTACATTGTTTGGATTTCATTAATGCGAATCGCACATGCAGAGAACTTAGTCTATGAAAAGAAAACTTGTGATGATGGCCACAACCATCCCCTGTGTAATATTGTTTTTAGGTGGGAGCTTTATACAGTGTGCCTTAGGCAATCCCGACCCTCTTAAACACCCAGGCACGAATGTACTAGATTTGGGTTGTGTACATAAATTGGACCCCATAAGTACACAGCTATACAGGTAATCCGACATGAATGGGACTAAGCATTTGCTCTACTACCTGTGATTCACTTGGTTACACCTAAC
The DNA here is from genome assembly GCA_949317995.1 of Acholoe squamosa. Taxonomy (NCBI): domain Eukaryota; kingdom Metazoa; phylum Annelida; class Polychaeta; order Phyllodocida; family Polynoidae; genus Acholoe; species Acholoe squamosa. The sequence continues at coordinate 39,155,066 of OX439042.1, read as the reverse complement.
TATTAAAATCCAATACAGCTGGTGTCGTGGCCGCCATGACTTGAGTCAGACCTCACACAGGCACCCCACGCCACACCACCCCACACCTGTGCTGTGTAACTTTCAGCTACAGGTGTGTATTGGCGGTGCATAGGCCCCTTGGTATTCCCGCTTAGCGGATTCCTCAGTGGGCTGACCCCTGCTGAAGCTGATACCTTGCAAGATAAGGACTGATAACAACGAGCGGATGGGTACCAGGTATTACGTAATGCACCCTGAAAAGTCGGCACTGAATGAAAGGAATTTTCTCATTGGTCAATAATTATATTCCGCTAGGTTCCTATACGGCACATGGCTATTGTATTATTGACCAATGGGAGGCATCCCTGGCATAAACTGCGGAGTCGGGGGCTGAAGGTGTTAGTCATAGTGGAGTCGGGGTCTAATGGCGGCCCCCAGCTGATAATGGCTATGTGAGCTATACACCTGGCATATACATGTACAAGATGTGCAGGAGGTAGCATACTGTTTACAGAGCAACCCTCTCCTATGTAATGTGGCTCTGATGTCAGAACACAGGAGGTAGCAGTTACCTCACGCATTATGCACCCAACTAGATCTATGGGGGTGGTTTAGTCAGCAAACATTGGAGGACCCCCGTCCTGCTCTACTTCTGCTACCTACAGCTATCACAGCGTTTTGTGTGTAAAAAGGAAGTGATAGGCATACATGTTATCATATATCTTCTTGTGTCCTGACTGGGAGGACAGCAGTACCTGACCAGGTCCATCTCTGTTGGATTTGTTTTGCCTTCCCCAATATAATTGGAGGTGCTTCTTCCACTGAATAGGTGAGTGTTTTATTTTATTGATATATATATATATATATATATATATATATATATATATATATATATATATGTTTGTATTTACGATAACGGGTTCTCTTATACATGTCTATAATGTTAGAGTCAGAGACTAAGGATAGATTTGCTGAGTTGAACTTGTGCTAAAATAAAGGAAAGGCTAGATTCCTAAGTCCGCATTATCTGTTCCTTAGTATGTTGGACTATGTGTATAGGGAGAGTGATGCGAACGATTAGGTAAACGACCTACTATAGAGTGAGTGAGTGAGTAATAGATGTTTAACGCCATTTCGACAGCTAAGGTCATATTCATGGCGAGAACGACATTTCACAATTTCACAAAGGAATGTGTCAGTGCCCACGCATATGTGCACCACACACATCCTAAGGGGATAGGAAAGATGAGAAGTACCGTAATCTCCCGCGTATAAGGCGCACCTCGCGTATAAGAAGCACCTAGAGTTGAAGAATATTGTCAAAAAAATCAAAAAATCATAACTTTGGTTCTACTGAATGGATTTTCAAAATTCAAAAAACTATGTGTAGCTAGGGCCCCCCGCACCCCCTTGAAACCCCCTCTGTCATTTTTTGAGTTAAGGGGAGTGTAACATATCAAAAGAAAGCTCTTGGTGTCCCCCTTGTGGATCCAGGAAGTACTAAAACCTCGCGTATAAGACGCGCCTTATACGCGGGAGATTACGGTAGACCCTTTTAAGTGGGCTAGGGAAGCCCACCTACTATAGAGTCCCTTGCATTGGATGCCCGTCTATTGCCCCCCCCCCCTTCCTCATTTCAAAGAAAAAAAGTCCATGACCCATTGCTTGGCCATGCACATTATGCCTGGTAACATTAATAATCCACAATGATTATGTTAAAACATTTGATCAAGTATAGCGTCATCAGATTTGCACATTCACAACTGTGTTGAATTTGCGGCGAGGATGAAATCTAAACAGTATTTTAACTCCATATACATGTCGTGTAAGATGTCATAAAACGACGCGGTACACGTGAAGTGGGTAGGCCTCTATTCCGTACATTTAAGCATAGACCTAGATACCACCATTAGGTCAATGATTTAACGACATAGTTGAGAAGGAATGTTGCCTGGGTGACACTGTGCCATACTTGCTGGCACACTTGCAGCATTTCTTTGACACCATGGTCTGATTGTCAATTAGGTCAGATCATCAGAGGTACAGTTTAGTAGGTACCTGAGTTGGTACCTGATAGTGCAGCTCTCTCTGTTTTAAACAAGGCAGGTGGCTTTTCAGACTAATGTGGTGAGTGCAGGTACTTTAGTGAAGCAGTGCACGACTTGTTTAGAAAAGAGGGCACATACTCACAGGTCTTTTTACAATAGGAGCAAGACCCTCCAGATCATCAGAGGTACAGTTTAAATAGCGGTATGAATCATAGGATTCATCCAAAGACAAGACTTGACATCGTATACCATATTTCCCGGGATATTTTTGTAGTAGCCTATAGGGTATGGACCTCGGGTATGGGCTTATTTACATATATGTGTCATCATAAAAAGGAAGTGATGGCCCTTTCATCTTTCAGACAACAAAAGATGTATCATAACAATGTCCATAATTGATTTCTGCAGTAATTATTGTTTTTCAGAAATTCGCTTAAAGAACTTAAGAACTGTCTCCCTCAAGGATGGCTGAAGCGGATGATCAAAGAGATGGTGGAAAGCAAGGAAGTGGTAGTGCTAGCCGTGGGGGCGATGGCCAGAACAGACCGCCACCTCCACCTCCACCTGGTAAGTGGCAATCAATAAGATTTTTAAGCCACCCAATCAACAAAAAACGTTGCAATACGTTTCCTCCTGGTTTTGAAACGATCAAACTGTTTTTTGACGTTGAATAACGTTTTTTTCTTTGTTGAGTGGCAGGGTCATTTCATTATTGGAAACTGTGCTAGATGTTGGGTAAAACTGCAAAAAATATTTTCAAATGTCAAAACAGAGGCGTAGGAAGCAAATCTTCATTGGGGGGGACTGGCGAGGGCAGCATCGCGACCACCTTGAATTGTCGGCTGATGCGTGGTGGCGTCTATATATGCGTATTTAGAATTCATATAGAAAAGTGATTTTTGGTAAATTTTGGATCTGACTTTAGGCTCAGACCCCCAATCTCCCTATGACATCACCATAATAATCTAATTTGAGATGTAAAGTTTTAGCTTCTTTTCCATTGTGTTTATGAGTTCTTGGAAAATATTGGGGGGCCCAGACATATTCAGGCCCCACCTCCTTCATGATTGAGGGGGGGCCCAGGCCCCCCTGCCACCCCCCCCCCTTTTCCTACGCCCCTGCAAAAACGTTTCAGAATCATTTTTAAAAACAGCACAGTCCGGACCACCGGGACTTGTGTTCTTTCCCCTGGATTGACTATATGGAACGCCACATATAGGCTATTCTACGAGTGATGAAAGCAATAAACCTTTTCAAAACTCAACTCAGCTCAACCACTTTTGTCATCTAGTTATGTTTCCTCCCGGGCGTTTCCTTTATCGAATTTATGATATATTTTAAACACCACATTCTAATACCATTCTTAAAGTTTTATATTTGATTAGCAAACGAGACTATAAAAACGTAGGTTAATTCTAGTGTAATTCAATGGTTCAGCGTTTCAAATTGCAAAATTTCACCAAGATCTTTTTTAATAACGATGTTCTTTCTTCCAACAGCTCCCTTTCCCGTGTACGGCATTGTCATCATAGCACTGGTTGCAGTCATCCTGATTGTTGTCGTCATTATCCTAATTGTATATATTCGACGTCGCAAGAGACGGCAAACAGGTGATGTAGAAAAAAGTAGAGGTAAACAGCCCCAGAAAGAAAACCATGGAAAACATGGAAAACCCAATGAAAAGTCAAGGATTGTAAAACCAATGTCACAGGGAGAGATAAGGAAGAAGACTGTGAAAGATGAAAGGATCGTTCATAATGAGCCACCACAAGATAAGAGAGTGGGACGAGAGAAGTCAGTGCCTACCGCACCACAGGTTAAGAAATCTGCTCAGCCAGCTTCAGAAAAATCAGGAGATAGTTATATTGATATGACACAGCAGAGCTCCAAGCAAGCAAAACCACTGCCTCAAAAACCACCACTGCCAACCTATGACAATAGACCGCCAAATCAAAATGTGTATGATAAGTTAGATCCAATGGAGTCTTATCAAGGTCTACAGAGTGAATATCTGGAACCAACCCCACAAAGTGGTGAGACATATCAAAGCCTTAACTCTGATAGGAGGGACTATGTGAATGAGGAAACTGGCAGTTACCTCGAGCTCCAGCCTCCCGGTTATGAGGACCCCGTGTCGTCTTCACAGTTGGTAGCACATTATATGGATCTAAAGTGATGTTCCATCTACCTTCTGATACTTCTCTTGCATGTATTTCATTGTGCACGTTTGTGTACAATTGATATGAAAGACAAAGTAGATATGAATTGAGACGAGTCAGAATTATGCCGTTGATATGGTACTACAAACATTTTGTGGTGGGTTTTCCTTACAAGATATACGTTGAGCAGCTCCTTTTCATGGCGGAACTCTTAAGAGGCCAAACATAGCCTACCCGCGACTGGTAATTATAAGGTTACCCTTCAATGAGTAGTGTCGCAAAAAGTTTATTACCAGGAAACTGACTCATAACCCGACGCACTCAGTGCCTACATTTGTCAATGACTTCGTTACAACACATTATACACACATTAGTTGTACAATGTTTTTTTGTTGTTTTTTTTTTGTATAAGTCCATTTTCCTTCATCGAAATAAGATAATCGAAAAAATGGTTCTGCACTTGATATTGAATCCTAAAAGTGTGAAAGCATACAGGGTCATCTAATGTAAGGTATTATAAGCCAAGTCCTATAACCTCTCGATTGTGATCCCTGGTCGAATATACAACCTATACATCCGGTTAGTGCCTTCTACATGTACAGACATTTCAAATGCAAACCTTGAAATAATTTCTATGTGCAATATATCTATACTTGTTATACATTTGTTTAAAGAAATGCGATACATTTATCTAATACTGTATTTATTTGTATACCTGTTTTGTATAGGGTATTGTACATATATAGCATAATACTGCATTTTCTGTACACCTGTGTTACAAAGGGCCTTGTACATAGCATGTTGTAAAATATGATTTACTAATACCTGGTTTCTTTGCGTCAGAATTATCCACTCATACCTCACCTTCTCTCAAACCATTTCACGTTTCGATTAAAGGGGATAGATTCGAAGATACAGCTGAAATTTGCCTTCAATGGTATCAAAACAATATACGAAATGAGATCTAGCGGTGAATTCGGCGTTTCAATAACATCTCATATCCACATCATTGGCTATCTCGTTGTTATTATTACAAAAGCAAATAAAACATACTCTGCTATAGAGAAATGTTTCCATCAACTCATTAACGAATACAAAACCATAACAGAGAATTAAGCAGATGTGTATAATAACTGAAAGCACAGCTAGTCAACAGAAGGATATTGCTAGAGTTGCTGAATATCAAGACTCCTCGTCTTGTTGTGTTTCTATAACATTTTGAAAATCCCATAACTGTGAAAGCGATCCTGGAACACAAGCAGCTACCTTGACCTTCTCTCCGCTATTTACATCGGTGACATCTAGACACTGGTTGCTTCCTAGTACCTTGAAAACCTTGGTATGCTGTAGGGTCAATAAGCATAATTTTTGAGGGTTAGTCGCATGATAGTTTTTTTGTTTTTTTGTTGTTTTTTTTGTTGTTTTTTTTTTTTTTGGGGGGGGATATCTATTAAGGGTCCATTCCCAATCTATCTACTACTCACACATTAGGGTCATATCACAGTTTTCAGCAAAAGTGATGGTTAATGTACGTGTTGGTATTAATGTGATTCTAACAATGCAAATTACAGGCAGTGATATTTATTCATATGTTGATATTGTATTCGTTTTAACCTATCATATGACTGCAGGTTACATTATGATGTAGGTATTCTTCCACAAATTCATTGAGCAATAATGGGGGAATAGATTGTCAAAAACTAGATCGTAGAATAAAGACACAGCCTTTTTCATATTGAATTACAGAATGTAGAGACTAACCTTGTTGTAGTGCCATCGTGTATTGCTGTGAGGATAGTGGCACATGTCCATAGAAATACCACCATAGGAATTAGCTGTAGCACACGTTTCTTCCCTCCTCAGTCTATACTTTTTACTGAGAGAGAAATACTGAAATTCAAAAATGAAGATAGCTCACATGAAGAAGATTTTGTATGCAAGATGTGCCTCCTGGAGAATAGCTCTACCCTCTTAATCAGATTACCACATATTATTGTGCCTAACACAGTTCCCCTTGTATATATGTATAATGCAAACTGGCTAATAAAACCCAACTTAAGTTTGTATCTTTGTCCAATTTATACCTTCTGTTCTACTAAAAAAAAAATAAAAGTTCAAACGACTGAAGCTATGACTGTTCCCCTGGATCCCTGTAGGGGTTAGCGGGATTTGTAATATTTATGAAAGGTGTTTGTATGCCTAATATAGGACCTTCATATAAACTATGTCTTCCTATAGCCAGAGCTGCACTAGGTGTTTGCTTTTCTTTATATTACACATTAGTTTTGCCTGAATATCACAGCGATTTCGCGGCAATATTGCGCCAGGATCACCCAGGAAAATGTAAATGTAAACAAGAAGGACAATGGAATTGATTGAAAAGTGTCTCAGGTGACATACACGTGCACATGGTGCCAGTGGAGTTTTGGCTCGTGTGGGGCACTCCAGTGGTCATTTCTACTGAGGCTTAATCTCTTTCAATCGTTTTTATCCCAATCTTTATATCCAAAAGTTCCCAAACGTTACTTTTTTTTAACATCTTGTATCAGCAGTCGTGTCGTTGACTTACCTGAGCCATACTGTCTTGTTGGCAATGAAAAACACCTAATCTAGTACTCCTTGTTTCATCTGCACCCATTGTGTCCAGACATAGGCCACTAGCTGGGTTCCTCACCTTGAGATGCACAGAATATATAATTTTATTACATGTGTACAATATAGTAGAAAAACAGTACACTAGATTTCGAGAGCAATGTCTTCTGGGTTTTCATATAGTTATAATAAACTTATGCATATCAACCCAATCCAAGCTAGGCCTAATCCAGAACTCATATTCAAATATTTTTATACTGGATGTTTTAATGCCTGGCGAAATCGAGATAAGTGTTTTTGAATTGTTTTTTTTCATGCAGGCATGGAGTTGGTTATTTTCCAACAACAGGGGGCCGATGGATTTTCATGCACTCACGTTAAACATATTGGGTCCCCATATGGGAAGGATTGAAAACCCTTTGGACCCACCCCAAGGAGAGGTCGAAATGTCGCAGTTAATCCCTTTGCTAATCCGTGGGCCCTAAAGGGTCAAGTATTGTTTTTGCTCTTGCCCTTTGAGGGGTCAAATTCTTTAAGCCCCCTCCCCCCAATCCACGACCCCCACGGTGTTAGATAATAGACACTCCCTAAGGGAGTGATCATTTTTTAACAACGGGGGGGGGGGGCTGGTGGGTTTGAGGGGGGGTCAGAATTTTTTCAACCCCTTGACCAGGGGGGGTCAGAATTTTTTTCAATACCTCTGATGGGGGGGTCAAAATAATTTCACCTGTTTTCAGTGGAAAACCCCACACATTATTATAGGCTAAAAGGGGACATTCGCGCTTGATTTTTGTCCCTTATAGGGGTCAAAAATTTTACCCCCTCGAGAGGGGGGGTCAAAATTTTTTTCGTGCGTCCGTGCGCAAACCCACCAGCCCCCCTGTTGTTAAAAAATGATCACTCCCTAATATTTGGATAAAAGAACAATGTCTTCTTTGATGCTTAGCCTATATCATGAATTTAATTGACCTTTACCAACGAAATACTTACAAAGGGATGTTTAGTCTGTGAAGGTCAATTGTACCCACCTGTCCATATGCATAGACATTTTCATCTAGGATAAACTTCTCTGGGTAGACATTGTCCAGATACCATTTAAAACTGTGACACTTCAGCTTTTTACGTAGAGCATGCCGCTCCGACATGTCTCCGGCATCGGCCGTCTGAAGACCAGAAAGTAGTTTAAACTGATGGGTAGAATGAGATATATATGCAAACTGGTAAAAAACGTTAATACAATAGAAATGACGAGATGGACCTTTTGGAAAATACAACATTCAATATCTCATAAACCTATTAATGGTCATGTCTGCTAATGAGTCCTCTAGAATATCCCTAACTGCATCCACAGCATCACAGATGCCATAAGTATACTACTCACATGGACCTCTGTGTTCTCCATTAATAATATACCCGATTTCATACACTACTCATATCGACCTTCGGCTCTTCTATTAATAACCCTAATGTCATATACTACTCACATCGACCTCTGGCTCCTCTATGAAATAACCCAAATGTCATATATACTCATATGGACCTCTGGCTCCTCTATCAATAACCCTAATGCCATATACTACTCACATGGACCTCTGGCTCCTCTGTCAATAACCCTCATGCCATATACTACTCACATGGACCTATGGCTCCTCAATCAATAACCCTAATGTCATATACTATTCATATGGGCCTCTGGGTCCTCTATTAATATCCATGATATTACATACTACTCACATGGACCCATGTGTCCTCTGTCAATGACCCCAATGTCATATACTACTTGCATTGACCTCTGGGTCCTCTATTAATATCCACGATGTTACATACTACTCACATAGACCCACATGTCCTCTATCAATAACCCCCAATGTCATTATACTTCTAACATGGACATCTGGGTCTCTGTCAATAACACCAATGTTATATACTACTCACATGGACCTCTGGGCCCTCTATTAATATCTACGATGTTACATACTACTCTTATGGACCCCTGTGTCCTCTATCAATAACCTCAATGTCATATACTAGTGAGGGAACGTCTGTCTCTGAGTAACCACTACCACAAAGTGCTCGCAATTCGTCCGAGGCATCTCGGAATGACTAAGGGTGCCTCAGTCTGAGTTTGCCATTCTTTTTGCTGGTTGTGATAGGCTGGTCTTCATATTTTGTTTACTAATTAACCTTTGACCTCCAGCATGCACACTGCCTATGTCCTGTGTACTGTAGTCCTACTCACTGACAGTTGGTATGTTACAGTGTAGTGGGTGGGCTTTGTGCATCCTATACTACATGTATTTATACATGGACTATGGGATGGGGTCCCCATGATGTGCCCTTTACGAGTGGGTGTTTTTTTCCATTTGCGAATTAGCTCCAAATACAAGGAGTTAATTAGTGATTCATATAAGCTGTTATATGAATATGACTTTGTCGTTTTGACCCTTTTGGCATCATCATCAGGTGGATTTTTCCCCATGTTTATTTATTGGGGGGGGGGGTTATTTAAAGCCCCCTGAGTAAAAAATCAGTTTTTGCACAATTGTCAGACTGTGTGTGTCCGGTGTACCCTTCTAGGTATTTTATATCTTGTTGGGATTTTTCCCCAAGGCACCATTTTCCTTACGAGTTGCGAGCGCTGGACAGGGCTGGGTTTATTTATGACTAATGTTTGTGATACCTTGTGAACAAGGATATTTCATAAATCTACCCATATCTGCCGTCTTTGGTGTTCATCCCCCAAGGGAAATGGCTCCGGAGTCTTTCTATCCAGTGAAATTCTGCAAGTGCAAGCAGTCTTCTTTATTCCTTACTCTTGGGGTGTCTGCCTATGTATTCTATAATGTACATTTTGACATCCCTTCTACCCTGGTTATCTGGTTGGCTGAAGTGCCATGGTACATCTGTTTCTTCCTTATTTTTCCTTATACCATTGAGGTGTTCCCAGAGTCTCTCCCTGATTGGTCTTTTGGTCTTTCCCTCATATTGGGCTTGGCACCTGGTCCATTCCAGGCAATATATGAGATTGGATCTTTCGCAGCTCACATTCCATTTGGATGTGTGTGTTTTTCCTGTTGATTTCCAGTTGATTTTGCCACCTTTGTCCAGTTTCACACATTTGTCACAGAACAAACGTTTGCATTTTGCTCTTCCTGGTTTGGGCTTTGGTATGGCTTTCCCATCTTCCTCATCCTCGGAAGTGGGATAGTGTGTCGATGCCCTCACCAGGTGATCTTTCAGGTTTTTTGGATGTTTTTGTTCTTTGATGAGCTGTAGGAATTTGGTGGTTTTTGAACCACCCAAATGGTCCCAGTTTTGGCTTACTGTGTCATTAATGATATTGTTTCCCGGAATGTGTGTGCTTATGAGAAAACAAGTGTCCAAGTCCAAGGCAGTTTTCTTTTTTGGTTGAAGGGCTTCTTCTCTCGATTTTTCTAGGCCTTTTTTTAGTGCTTCATCTAGGAGGGGTATTGGGTAGCATTTTTCTTCAAATTCCCTCATTTTGATTCTACTATGTTTTTCGAAGTCTTCTTGTTTGTGACAGATCCTAAGTAGTCTTAGTAGTTGTGAGTATGGCAGGCCAATGTTATATACTACTCACATGGACCTCTGGGCCCTCTATTAATATCCACGATGTTACATACTACTCTTATGGACCCCTGTGTCCTCTATCAATAACCTCAATGCCATATACTACTCACATGGACGTCTGCGCCCTCTATTAATATCCACAATGTTATATACGACTCTCATGGACCTCTGTGTCCTCTTTCAATAACCCCAATGTCACATTTACTACCCACATGGACCTCTGGACCCTCTAAAGTATCCCGATCTCATATACTTCACAGAGAGAAGAACACTGGTCGCTTTGACGCATACTGCACAGCTCACGATTTGTCTCCCTCATGATGTGTATGAAGGCATGTCGAAAGGGGTTGACACTCTCACATTTGGTTCGTCAACTCCACTTGACATGCGTAATGAAGACATATCACACTTTCCTGACCCATGCACCTGAGTGCTAGGTAATACTGTGAGACAAGTATGTAAGGGTTAAGAGCAGTCAAGAGCTCTATACCAATGGTTCAATCAAGGCTGGCCTATAATAGAAGGCAGGGGATATCATAGTCCCACAGGCCTGCAACAACAAGGCACTTTTTCCTATCTACAGAATTTCTACCTGACTGATGACCTCTATGCAGTCCATAAGACAAGGGCATAGAGGTGCATAGCAATGCCATATGTCTCCATGTACTGTAGATACTGAGATTATAGATTGTGGGTTAGCATACAATCTTTTGGTAATTTCACTGACCCACACATAAGGTGTCTAACCTCTCCTGTTGAAGAATTCAGGATTGTGGGTGTCTATTTTGATATTCAATAACAAATGCAAATTTAACAATGACATAGAATTCACTACCATTCATTGATAGTATTTACAAAACTTAGTGATCTTTTCTTCATGAAAACAAAATGACACAGATACATCAAATGTCTCAAGTCTTGGTAGTACCTCTTGGTAGTGATTAATCCTGGTACCAAAATGGTTGTTTGCCCCATCTAGTGGAATATCCAAGAACAATTATGTATGTCAAACCATCACACGTCAAGTGCCTTTGACATGGCCATGACCCTAGTCAACTTACAGATGACATGGCATTTTAAGGCATGTCAAATCATATGAGGATTACTGTGTGCTACAGTTGTCATGGTGACATATGTGCACATGTCCCAATGACGTGTGCTCTCTGTGTCAAATCAAGTTGACATGGGTATACATCTCACTTTGTCATGAAGACTTTTTTCAGTGTTCTCATATGGACCTCTGGGCAATAATGTCCCTTATATGCTACTCTGGGTCCTTATCGATATCCACAATGCCATATACATGTACTGCCCACATGGACCCCTTATCCTTATCCTTATCCTTATCTATCATAATTAAACTAATTACAAGGACCCCTTAGTCCTCTATGATATCATATAATGATCTCGTCTGCTTATGTGTCCTCTATGATAACGACATCCACATGGGGGCCCATATCTCTCTACAGCACCAATAATGGCATATTTATACTATTCACATGGACCTCTGTGTACTCTATCGATCCCCCCAAAGCCATATATATGTACTACTCATGTGGACTCCCGAGTCCTCTATGACATCCTTAATATCATTTACTCACATTGACCTCTGGGTCCTCTATGATATCCTCGACCATATATATATACTACTCACATGGACCTCTGGGCAATAAAGTCCATTATATGTTACTCACATGGACCTCTGGGTATTATCCCCAATCTAGTATACTACTCACAGGGTCTTTGGGTCCTCTATGATAACCTCATCTCATTTACTTCTCACATGTACATCTACATCCTCTATAATAACCCCAATGTTATATACTACTCACCTAGCTTTTGGGTCCTCTATAATATCCCTAATCTCATACTCGCATGGACCTCTGGGTCCTCTATGATATTCCCAATCTAACCCTGAAAACAATTTCTTATGAATCCATGTGAAATTTACATGATTCCACTAGAAACTTTGGTGCAATTCATGTTATCTACCGTATGATTTCACGTGAACAAGCAATTCACGTGAAATTCAGCAGTTACACGAAATTCATGTGGTTTTATGTGAAATTCAATTGAATTCCTTGTGTACATCTGGCACAAGAATTACCAAGAATTTCTGCTGAACCAAATTTTCCCCATATTTATTTGTGTCAAAGTCGTTCCTTGTTTCCAGGGAATATACTATTCACATAAACCTCTGGATAATATCCTTCATACCATATACACTAACTCAAATGGACCTGTGGGTGCCCTAAAATATCTCCAATATTATTAACTACTTAGATGGACCTCAGTGTCTGGTACAACGTCCCCAATGCCATATACTACTTATGTGTACCTCTGGGTAATATCCCCAATCTCGTATACTACTCACATGGTCTTTGGGTCCTCTATAATATCCCCAATCTCATATGACTTGAATGGACCTCTGGGTCCTCTCTGATATCTACAACCTCATATACTACTCACATGGATCACTGTCTCCTCTATAACGACCCCTAATGATATACTAGTCACATGGCCTTTTGGGTCCTCTATAATATCCCTATGCCCATATACTGCTCACATGGACCTCTAGGTCCTCTATGATATCCCCGATCTTATACTACTCACATGGACCTGTGGGCAATAGTATGCTATACTCATATGGACCTCTGGGTTCTCTATCAATATCCCCGATATCCTACACTACTCATATATGACGTCTGGGTCCTATATAATATTGCCAATTCCATGTACTACTCACATGGACCTCCTGAGTCCATGTTGATATCCCCAATCTCATATACTACTCACATGGTCCTCTGGGCAATGATATTCCTTATAAGGTTCACCCGGGATATATTATTAACCATCAGATGATTCCCTGTATTGACTGCAGAATTTTTTGGGTACATTATGTAACACATGGTACCCATCATGCTGGTTATTATCAGTGTTTATCTAGCCAGGCGCCAGATCAAGCAATGGCCGTTCCACTAGGCGTCAACACTAAACCCTATATGGTACTCACATGGGCCCCTGGGTAATATCCCAGATCTCATATACTACTCACATAGACCTCTGAGCCCTTTCTGATATCCCCAATCTGATATACTACTCACATGGATGATTGGGCAATAATATTCTTTATATGCTACTCATATGGACCTCTGTGCCCTCTATTGATAACCCCAATGTCATATACTACTCATATGGACCTCTGGGTGCTCTAAAATATCCCCAATGTCATATACTCATGTTGACTTCTAGGTAATGTCCCCAATCTCATATACTACTAACATATCAGAGAAACAAACAGCCTGATGTTATCAAGATAATTTGACTTACTTTAAGAGGGGGTCTCTGCATGTAGAACATCCTCTTATAGTCATCCATCCAAACTTCTGCCACTCTCTTAGAGTTTAACCCATGGTAATCTCTGGTTTTACCTGGTGATCGAAAATTGTAGTTTAACCAAAAGGTTACATCGATAGTAATTTGACACTGTATATGTGGTTTACATAATTAGATTAATTAAAATAACACTATGGTTAGCCTATGTTCTTAATTATATTTGGGGCATGAGCTTGTTGGATAGACGTGGAATATGCAACTTACTTGGGAAACCATATGGATGGGTTTCTCGGAAGATATGCCCAACCCTGGAGCAGGGGATAAACTCCAGTGTTCCACCACACATCCAGATCTGGGGTAAAGAGGACATGTTCTGTCATAATGTCATACAACCAGGGATAGACACAGCCATTGACCCGCTGGTCAATACTCTTCCCTAGTTCAGACTGCAAAGAATATTCCGATGAGCTTCTCATATCTCAGCTTGTTTCTGACACATTGTCATTATCGAAATTAAACTGCTGTGTAATTGACATTTGACTACATGTCTCCAATAAGTAACTGTGAACTTTACTAACCCTAAAGGACATTTCCAGGTTCTCTCCTCCCCAGACCTCCATGCCGGAGTCATAGGCACCCAGGTGGAAGAAGTACTCCCTATGCAGAGCCAGCAGCCCACCTGCCATGGTAGGTGACCTGTCAAAACGTAATAAGATTCAAGCCAGCCAGGTAACATACCTACTGTAACAAAAACCCTCAAACTGACTTCCAAGATATCACTGCACGGCATTCAGAATATCAGCATGTCTCTATTTATAAGCGGATTGCCAATGGGGGAATTATGGAATCTGCAATGCCATAGGATGCTATAGCCGACTGCTGATATGAACAATATAAAAAGTCCACACCTCCCTTTTGTCAACAAATTTCATTGAAGTGTTCTGGGAAGGGAAAATCTTGAAAGCATGAGCTGTTGACAAGAGGAGTCTGTGGGCCTAATGATTTATTTGAACTGACATCGACTCCCCAATACCTCTACCGTTACCGACTTACCTGATGGGGTCTATGGGGGATTTCCTCCTGGCCTGTTCCCGAGCAGGGATGGACCACCAGGTAAAGTGCATCCCCCAGGAGAAGCCACCCACAGCAGAGAATCCCCCTGAACTGTAGGACAGGGTGTCAGCAGATACCATGTCAATAGTGGGACACAACACAGCTGTCCTTTTCTCCTGTATACGAGATACCAGTGGCTCTAACCTGCAAGTGGATTGTTCTTTGAAAGATGTGTCTCCTTGTGGATAGTTCAGACTGACGTTTCTGCATACTACCGTAATCTCCCGCGTATAAGAAGCGTCTTATACATGAATCAAAGCCTTACTGCACCTTATAGAAGCTCCCAAAGGAGGGGGTGCGTCTTATAGGCGGGGCACTTTTACTATAGAAAAGTACTAAACCCTGAAAAATCAAGCCCCAGGTGGGTCTTATAGCATGCTCCTCAACTCAGGGTGCGCCTTATACGTAAGGTGCGCCTTATACGCGCGAGATTACGGTATATCAACTTCAAGGCAGGCCAACTGAAATCTATAAAATCCAATTAATTCAGATATGGTATAGAAAAAAAAGAAAAGGGTTATATTTCTAATTGTTACGTACCGTACTACGGAGCCCCTAAAAGGACATACCACAAATAATTTTTCCCCTGAAAAAATATTCTTGCGGATACTGACGAATCCTTTCGGAAACTGAAGAATTCTTGCAGAAACTGAAGAATTCTTGCGGATACTGAAGAATTCTTGCGGGTACTGAAGAATTCTTGCGGGTACTGAAGAATTCTTGCAGATACTGAAGAATTCTTGCGGAAACTGAAGAAATCTTGCGGATACTGAAGAATTCTTGCAGATACTGAAGAATTCTTGCGGGTACTGAACAATTCTTGCGGGTACTGAACAATCCGCAAGAATTGTTCAGTATCTGTAAGAATTGTTCAGTTTCCGCAAGAATTGCTCAGTTTCCGCAAGAATTGTTCAGTATCCGCAAGAATTGTTCAATTTCCGCAAGAAATGCTCAGTTTCCGCTAGAATTGTTCAGTATGCGCAAGAATTATTTCTGTACCCGCAAGAATTATTTCTGTACCCGCAAGAATTGTTCAGTACCCGCAAGAATTGTTTCTGTACTCGCAAGAATTGTTCAGTACCCGCAAGAATTATTCCTGTTCCCACAAGAATGTTCCTGTTTCCGCAGGAATGTCCCTGTTTCTGCAGGAATGTTCCTGTACCCACAGGAATATATTTTGCATGAAAAAATCTTTTTATAATGTTCCTGTTTCCGCAGGAATGTTCCTGTTTCTGCAAGAATATTCCTGTTGCCGCAAGAATGTTCCTGTTTCCGCAAGAATGTCCCTGTTTCCGCAGGAATATATTTTGCATTAAAAAAAATCTTTTTAGTATGTCCTATTAGGGGCTTTGACATTCCTCTATTAGGTTTGACCGATTTTTCGTCTCGTAGAGTATGTTGTTGCCATTATGCTCAGAATTTATGAACAATAAGACATTGCCAGACTTTGTAAAATGATCCGGATATTGCTTTATCAGGCATTAGGCCTGTTAGTCCTGTACTTTAGACTGGGCCTCCGTGAACTGCTCACTGGAGCTGCTCTAGAACTGGGGCACTTACCAGCCATGGTTGGCCTCACAATGAGCGTCTATGAATACCAGAATGTCGCCTGTAGCTGCTTTTGCACCCACAATCCGGGCTCGGATGAGACCCGACCGCTCTTTCGTCCTCACGATCCTTATGATGCCATCCGGCCACGTGTGGGATACGTAATTCTCCAGTTTATTCCCTAATTCAGCTGGAGAGATGGAACAGATGGAAGGCAAGTAAATTACCATCATAGATGAATGGGTTTCGCTCTTTATCATGATCTATGGCCATGTGATAATAGGTATCATTCAATGTATATGCTTTATTTGGACATTGATGCGGTGTTATTAAATTTCAGAGAGGCTAAAAGTCGGAAGTGGAGTCGGAAGACCTCGCTGACATTCAACAACTCTAGGGAGCCTTCTTTGAGTTGCCACTTCACCCAAATTAATTTAAGCATAGAATACTAAATCCTTAGGCCCTATTAGATCATGCTTTCATATTACTTAATAAAATACGCATCTAGCAACCTTTCACCCAATTGATGCATTTAATATATACAACCCTGAAAGGGTTATGTCTCACGTTTGCATGAAGGAAGTACTAGATTCCTATTTTTGCAGCCAAAGTACGTACACTAATTACTGGACACTGAGTATGTTGCCTAATCTTGAAAATCTATTAATGGTCGTCATATGGTTATCGTGTGCTGCAATGTCATTGTTTGTGGGAGCTGTTTTAACGACTACATCCATTGACAATCTTTACTGCTTATTTTGCCGGAGTCACTTAATAACTACATACTTCAAATCTTGTATTGTCTTACTCTCGTATTCAATACTAAATGTAATATGTAATGAAGCATGTGTTTGAGCCCGCTTTACCCTGTTATCTGCTGTGTCACTGTTGTGTGGCCATTAAGTCCTATGGTAGTCTTGTTTTTGTGTACATAATACATATATTCTCTACTTGTTTGACCTCATTTCATCATGTACATTCATATATGTCATAATGTGTAAATAACTGGATTTGTAACAGATAAATTGGATGAGGAATCACCTTTATTGTCATTATCCACTTTTGTTAAATTGTGTCGGACAATAAAATTAATTTTCAAACCTCAAAAAAAAAAAATTGGTCGGACAATGACTATAGAACTAGTAAAATAAGGATGTGAAAATGGATATATGAAGAACATGTATGAATTATGAACTAGCGCGGCATCATATAAAGCGTACTGGAAATAGGTTTCAGGCAGAACACTCTACATTTAGTAAGTGGCCTTATAAAAGAATATATTATGATAACTACATTGGCTAGATCTATTAAAGATGCACAATTTATCGTAATTTGCCATGGCTTTTTTTCTGCTCGTTTTGTCAATGCCATAACCTCTTACGTCGTGTGCTGCTGTCGTCCAAGAGAACTACTTCCTTCAGGTTGCGTGGAGGGCTGCGATTGACGACGCTGTGGACCGTCCTCAGGATGGCTGTCCACTCCTCATTGAAATAGATGATCACTACACTAGCTGTTAGATCTAGAGGCGGAAACTGAACTTTTCGGCATCTGCAGGATATAAAATCAAAATTCCGCTATTAGTATTTTATTTATTACGATAATGTAATGTAAAATGATGTCATGGATATGTGATAAAGGGGACAGGTTGAGGGAAAGGCCCCTCCCTGTGGGATTTCTGGCACTGGGTTTGGCTAATAGGGGAGCTACCAAGTATAGAACTGTGAAAAATGGGCCAAAACGTATTTATGTTTTACACATAAAACGATGGTTCTACCAAAAGGTTCTATTTTCTGACAATTTCTCTATATTCGGAATGTTTTAAAACCAAAACAAGGCATAAATAAAGGTTCTCATGGCAATGAAAACAGTCCAAAAAGGATCACAGATTGATTTCGATTGATACAGTGATTTATGGGTATTTACATACTGAAAACAGGATGTCGTTTTAAGAAACCATTTCTATATCCTATGTTATTGTCAAATGTATGACAAGATTCGGTCATTTGGTTATTGGATATTTAGGGCCTACACCATGATGCTAATTGGATGATTTGATTAAAACAATGCATGAGAGAGCTTATCCTAATCTATTCCATATTTATGAACTGATATCTCCAAGACCAGAAGAGCTATCTGCAAGTGTTCAAAAGTTTGAAGGAAGTTTGAAGATGTCATCCCAAACTTTCGAAGATCATTATCCCTATATCATTCCCTTACTGTACGACTACAGAGTATATACAGGCACGATCTGCTGTAATTGATAGCCCAATACAGTTAGTGGTCAGACGGAAGTAGTTTTGAGAAGATCGGAGATGAGAGATAAGATAAGGGTCCATTTGAGGCTCCCTACGTCTGACCCCTGGTTCACAAATCTCACTATTTTTTAGAATAGATACTACATTGGCTTGTTTTTTTCTACATTCTCTTAGGTCTTAAAAATTCCTGATTTGTTTTAGATTTTCTGTGCATTTTTCTTTTAACTTTTCAATGATTTTGTGACTTTGAGAAATTTCTTTCTAATTTTCTATTGCCCAGATGGTTAGAGCCCCACTCTCTCTGCCCACATCACCCTCCCCGCTGGGGACGTTTCTGAAACGTCTGTCCTATGCCTGAATAATACGAATATGTGGCAATATTTTTGAGTGCACTTATTTGTGCATTAAAAAAGATGACCACTCATCACTAGAGGCCACTAATAGATGGCGTCCATCATTAACGTAACGGTGACATCCTCAAAATTGTCAATCGTTAAATTCAGACAGAGTTGAGTAATAGTCCTATAAGTCAACGGTAGGCCTATATAGGAAACGTGGTGGCTTAAGGTTTTGGTATACATCAGGCCAGTGTAATATACTTTTGAAATCAACAGTTGTTTTGTTTAATAGAAGATGTGCACACAATGGATTGTTCATTCTTTAGCACTATGGTATAGCAGTATTGGTAAAATTCGCTTGTTGGGTCATCCTCTCACCAACACCTGTCATCCCCATTTGGTGGGCCTCTCGACATAGAAGTCCCTCCAGATGGGCTTGGACTGTCACACATGAAGCAGCTGTTCAGGAGAGGACGTTTTAACATCATACAGCAGAAAGCTTTCCCCCTTTTGCTCCCCTAAAATACAGGGAACACCTTTGTTTGCTTCATCTTTAGCTTGAAATAGTATTCTAGATAAGCTGTCTTAGTGATATAGTATTTAGGAAGGCCTGCACTATGGATAAAGGCTGTTTTGCATATCCTTTGTGATGGTTCGACATTATTACAAACTATAATCTGTGGAAACGTTATGAGCGTTAAGAATAGATAAATTGTACATTGTATTTTGTGATCACTTCCTAAGATTGATAACATCGACAATATGGCTTAGGGAAGGCTTGCAAATGTACGTGACCCTGATTGGCAAAAATCGACGTAACGTGTGGGAATGTTTAAAACCGTAAGACAAGGTTGTGAACGATGTTCTCTTGTCATAAAAGTTTAATTGTTTTAGATAAGTCAAGAAATGAAGATTTTGACTTTTTAGGTTAAAAATGAACCTTAGAAAAACTTAAAACCGAAAAATAATAATTTATTTACTTAAAATAATTTCTTTTTCTGTCAGATCTTTGGTAGTTGGGCTGAGGAAGAGGGAATGCAGAGTAACCACCCGTTTTGCACTCACAACGCATCCCTTTTGTCGCTTAGACTTCTGTCCAGAGCTATCTTCTCACTGGCTGCCACATTAAAGCCCTCTTTCTCTATCCTCAATTTATTGGCCTCCATCTCTTCTTTGGATAGTTTTACTCCTGTACCCAATTCACCCGGGCCTGTCCTGCTCATCTGGGTCCTCTGGTAATCCGTATACCTGCGCTCCCTGAATTCTCTAATATCATTAATGGAGTCCTGAAGATTTCTCTCTCCCCCATTGCCACTTTTAGTAGTGCCAGTAGTGAAGAAAGTGATGTTGACAACTACTCCAATGGTGACGAGGATAAGAATGATGGTATTCCATCTCCTTCTCCTGCATATTGTACGTGATGACATTTCCAACGAAGGCTGCTGGTCACGCCCCACGCTAAAGGCAATATGACATGGAGACTGGCCAGGCAGTCTCACTGTGTTACTGTGTTAGGAGAGTAAATATATCAAGTACTTTATTCTCCAAGCAGCGAGGTAGGGATGAGTTATAGCAGAGAGAGAATGGTCAACATGTCCCAGCAATTAAGTCTGAGTAAACTCGAGTCATACTTGGTGGGGAATGTGTAAGTACACTTGAGTGATAATTCGAACTGTGGTGACTGTGTCAATTCTCACACTGCTTGGCAAACCATGACTCACTTCAATAAGACCTGAGGTAAGACTAGATGAACATGCGCCAGCATGTGCCAATACTGTTGTGGCCTGTTTAAGCACCCAGGCGCTTATAGATTTCAATACCACTCTATCCCCAGCACTTATACAAGACCGACACTTATTCAAGACATAAATCATGAAGTGAATATTTATATTAAAGCCATCACATACCCGGCACTTGTTCAAGACCGGCGCTCATTCAAAGACCCGGTGCTTAAATAGGCCACTACAGTGCTTGACAACTCTCACTCAGCTTGACAAACCATCACTCACTTCAATATAGACATGAGGGTGGATTGGGTGAGCATGTGTCAACATGACAGTGTGTCAATAATTGTCAACTCTCACACAGCTTCACAGGTCTTCACTAACTTCCATAAAAATTCTGTGAGGAAGAACTTGGTGAGGGATTGTTAGCTTTTGTTAATAATTGCTAGCTCTCACGCAGCATGACTTTTCTACACTGAGGCTTCAACAATAAAAGACAGTGGAAACTGCATGGATTCTCATGGCTTGTACTTTGCAGAATGGGCCCATTGATTAAAAGTCAATATGAGAGTTTATGTTGCAAAGATCAGGTACCTCTCTTACATGAAATACATATAAATCAGGAAAAAAGTGATAGCCAAGAATATGTGATTTAGTGCATATCTTAAAGTTAGTACATCCGAAAAATGGGATTTTCTAATTTCTGCTTAAATCTGTTCCAAAAACTGTATCAATCTCATATTTAAAGGATAAGTAGTGATAAAATATGATCCATGGTTAGAAGGGGGTCAGGCAGGGGGAAGCATAATATCCAGCCTCAGGTTTCCTCCAGTGCATTTCTAATGGGTGCAACTTAATTCATGCCCTCCAAAATGTGCACCTTAGGCTTAAATCTGTCAATAATATTAAAATTTTAATGGAATTGCTGAGAATAAGGATGGAATTACCTATATTTTATATGATATCTATGTATATAATTATTGGTCCTAGTTCGATAGGATATGAAAGTTTAATGTTACAGATCAGTTAAGTTACAGATGATTTGAGGAAATAGACACGGATTCTTGATATTCTGATTTAAATCTCTGTATTGATTGATAATAAAGATGCTTTATCCAACATGAGCATGACAGACTGTATGAGTATGAGCCACCTTTGTCAACTCTCACTCATCATGACACAACTTCACGCAAAGTGACATACTATGACCATGTAGTATTCTGTGTTATGATTAGTTCACTTTCCTCCCTTTTCTTTGGTAGGTGGTCACAGTTCTAGGTTGATTTGTACTTGAAATCCCATGTGATAAGCATTTATACATCTTGATATTATCTACAATATCTGAACATTTATCTTGTTGCTGAATATAGGTATTTGTTTCAACACCCCAAATTACGAGTTGATATAGAGCTTTATATATGAGCAAGGTTTACGGAAATGTGTGGGATCCAGGCTGCTAATTTGGAAGGTTTCTGCCCAAAATTGAAGTTTCCCTGTAGGACTATTGAAATCCTCATGAAAAACTAGTATAATACAATTTTCGATCTAGCTTCCCCTTTTTAAGCCTTATAAACACAAATAAAATTGCTAGAAGTACTACTTTGGGATCATGGAATTCCCTGCAAACAAAAAAAACAACGTTTCTTTAACGTTAAAAAACGTTCAGGAAAGGTTGAGAAAAGTCTTTTTAAAGTTATGTAAAAATGTATTTTTGTGTATATAAACAAACATCATTTTAACATCATAATAACGTTTTTTAAACGTTTTATAAAAGGTGAAAGACAAATGTTTTTTCTACACCTAATCTGGTTCAGATGAAAACGTTTTCATCTGAACCTTAAAAAAACTTTTCAAAACATTCAGAAAAGGTGTTAAAAAAAACGTTTTCTCTTTGACCTTTTAAATACCAAATCAAAACGTTTTTTGAAGGTTGAAATTAAGTTTTTCAAAAAAAGTTGGAGTAATAACCTCTTTAAAACGTTTTTTTTTTAACTTTAAAAAAGCGTTTGTGACTATTTTTGAGACAGGTATTTTGGATTTAGAATGATTTTTTTCACTCAAAAATTTGATCAATTCAATATTCTCTCTGAAATATATGAGATTATGAATTATTCCTTTTATAAGAATGTAAACGAATTAATTTTTTGAGTAAGATAACATGTTTTGACATTTTTTTCTACAGTGAAATAAATGTTTGGCAAACTTAGGAACCAAAAAAAAACATTGTTTTAACATTAAAAACGTGTTTTTTTTCTGCCAAGTGGAAGGTCTTTTACATATATTCTTGTAACGACACAAAGGAGAGTGAATACATTTGCCCTAAGGCCCACGAACAGAGAGTGGGGAGGCACTTTATTACAAAAGTGAACAAGTAAGTGAAAAGGGATAAGTGAAATAAGTAATGAACATACAATCAAAGAGAAAAAAAAAAAAAAAAAAAAAAAACTGTGTGTGTAGTGGACTTGAACCATAGAAGACGCCCCAGGAGGGAAAAGTACCGGTATATATAACCTTCCCCCCTAGTGGATGGTGTGAGAACTAATTATGGTCTGTTACCAACAATATAGAATCATATTCATTGGGGTAATGAATACGGTCACCATATTCTTGTAACGACACAAAGGAGAGTGAATACATTTGCCCTAAGGCCCACGAACAGAGAGTGGGGAGGCCAAAAGCCCAACAACAACATTTGCCCACTCAACAGAACTTAGACAATTGATCAGCAACTAAATTGTCTTTTATGGATCTGGTTGTGTAGTTATCTGCCAAGTATAGGAGGACTGCCCAGCTACGCCAGTCCCCATAGGCTTTCACATCTTGCAGTGGCATGAAAGTAGATAGGAAGGTAGCAGATCCTCTACGAATGCTATGAGTCGAGTAGTGTCCTTCCAGGCCTATGGAAGCACACAATGATTTGAGTCTGGAATTATATGCATTGTACGAGAACCCAAAGAGTGATTGAGTAGGAAGAGGCCTCTTGCATGAAGAGATGTAGCGCTTCAAAAACCCTACTGGACACAACGGACTTGAAGGGGAAGCCACTACCGGTATCCGAGTTACTCTTTGGTTGAATTGAACAGTCTTTGAGCTACGTATGAACACATCCATCCCTGTGGCGGTGAATTGAATGTCTCTGAATTGTAATGTATGTGGTGATTGAGTAACATGGCTGACACGTAGCAGGCACCTGAATGAAATTGTAATAGAGCACCAAAACTTGAGATCAGCTGCCACTGATAAGTCCAATAGTTTGTGGAACTCCAGAAGGTTATCAGGTGTAATAGGTAATGCTGGATTTGAAGCACAGCCTAAGAGTCTTTTTGCTCCCATCAGAGTTTGATGGATCAGGAAGGTAGATGGTGATGGGTGTTCAAATCCCAGATATTTATGCAGGTTCCACACAGCTGATAAGTAATGTGTGATGGTCACATAAGACACCGTGGAAGTCAAGTGAGTAATGTATAAACATACAGTCTCTACACTGGTAGGAGCCGGGGACAGCTCATATAAGTCACAAAATGTCAGGTACTTTTTCCATCTTGACTTATTTGACTTCTTCGTGTTCTCCGCCCAGCACAATGACCTCAGTTGCTTCCAATCCTTTTTTAGAGAGTCCAGGTCTGCAACATGAATTAAAATCCAGTATGAGGTCGGCACACACAGTTATGCAGTCTGAGTTTTTCAGACGGGACAGAGAATCTGCTAGGATATTATCCTCAGATTTTATCCAAGATGGGCGGAGATAAATGTTGTAGAATGATGTTACCCAGAACAGTTCTCTAAGCCAAGACATTGTGGTTGGATTTTTCCCCCTACCGGTTTTTATGGCGTAATAGACTTGGGTATTGTCCGTAACTATAGACACTATACAGTTTTTCCACAAGTCACCACACCTATGAACCGCGGTGACTACTGGCCACAATTCGCCAACATTAATGTTGTCAATGAACACATTTTCTTTTGGAGCGGCAGCTTGATGGGAACAACACAACTCGTCCTGGTCTGACTCAGACCAGAACCCCCAAAAGTAGTCATCATCTGAATAGCCTCCAAACCCAATAGTTGTAGACGCATCAGTAGTAACAGTAACAGTTCTGCACTTTGAATCAAACATTCTGGCCTTCCCATTGAAGGTGATGAGGAAGGTAGACCACCATTTAAGGTCCTGTAGAGCTAAGTCACTTATGTTAATGCGTCTACAAGTGGAGGCAGTGTCCCGGAGTAGATTGTAGATTCTACGTGTGAAGGTGCGGCCTCCCTTCACCACAGTAGAACAATGGGCTAATAAGCCAGCTGTTTGCTCTAAGAGTTTTCTAGAGCACCATTTTTTATCCAGTAACTTATTTACACAGTCATTTACTCTTTCCACCTTATCATTGTCTATAGATAGAGTCATATTGGTGGAGTCAATCACGATTCCCAGATACTTTACTCTTTGAGTAGGTGTAATAAATTTTTTCTGGGACACACTGAAGCCCAATGATTTTAGGACACTATGTAAGGTACTCTGGGCTTCACAACAATCTGCATAATCATGTGTCACAACAATGAAATCATCAAGGTAGTTAATACAGTTCTCAACACCGTCATGATTACAACATTTCACACAGAAATTGGATATTTGAGTAAATATCCATGGGGCACATTTTAACCCGAAACAAATACACAAATCCTCATACCATCTATGTTCTCCCTTGATATTCCAACCGAATCCCTGGAGTTGTCTATGAGATGGCAATACATTCACTGAACGGTAAGCTGAGGTAATATCTGATACTCCACAGAAGTCATTAGGATTTAGAATATTCACCACATCGTCCACACTGTTGTAATGAAACTTTTTACAAGAGTCATCCATATATAAATTTATACACAATTCTTCAGGGGACGAGCAGTCTGTGATGGGTCTGAGAGAGCCATCTGGCTTAATGACTCCTCCCAGGGCATGAACACACCTAGGCCTATGACTGACTTGCCTGACTTTGCCTTCTTGAGTCTCTTTGAGAATTTTTTCTGTCATCTCAGTTTTGAAACTACCTTGTGTAACAGTGGCATAATTATCACTGTAGTAAGCTGTATAGCACCCATGATCTACTATACGGAACCCCCTAGAAACTCCGGTTATTACATACCAATCATCTTTAGTAACACTTGAGAAGGAACCGAAATAACTAGCAAACTGACAGGGACGTAACTGGGTGACAGCGCCTTGTAATATGTAAGTGCAAGTGCACTCACCGCGAAGACATGCCACAAACACGGGAATAAAATTACCGGGAATTACCTCTATACAATAAATTGGTGACTCACAGTTGTGAAAAGCAGCTAACTGGTTACAGATGTCATCTGAGTCAGTAAATCCCACAAATTCCGGTAAATTTTCCCAATCACTAGCTTTGGGAAGGATGATTTCCATTTCCCATCCGCCATTTTGTTTGTTGACAAACAATCGTATCGCGTCTTGTCGTACAAGGTTGGAAATTACGGGGGGAAAGCCCACGTTAGAATTGAATTCACTATCATCTGAAGAATATGACTTACAGTCCTCAGAGGATGAGAAGCTTTTCACATCAGATTTTAAATCAATTTCGTTAATATTGCTGGCGCTACTTTTTACGACATCAGGTACCGAGGGCTTGTAAGACGCGCGACCTTGACCTTCCGCACCACAACAATCGATCATTTCACAGTTTGCGGTAGTGACAATTTGATTAATTATATTTCCACAAGTACCAACAACACTGTCAGATTTATCTGATGTGTTAACCACGTTTACCAGTGACTGAGTGGGTGAATCTAGTCAGTTATTCTTATCAACCGGATTGGAATCATGTTTAGAACAAGCTAACAAGCCATGACTTGTAGAGTTGCAGTACAGGCACTGATGTTTGAATGCACAGCCATTACATGGTTTTGCCTCTGAAAAATTGAAACAGATAGATTTCTCGGCAGCGTTCTTACGCCACCCAGTAAATGGCCTATTCTTCTGTCTATTGTGTTGTTTCTGTTTGTTCCCAGAGTTAGCCTGTTTATCAGTACTCTGAGTTTGCTTGGCTTGTTTAGTACCCCCATAACCCAAATGAAAGTTGACCAAGTTAGTATCAATTTGAGTCGCCCACTCTCCTTTTGGGGATTTCTCTACTTTATCTCTCACTGCTGCATCATATGCCACCAGAGCCGAAATGTCATAAATACCTTGACGTGACATGGCAGTTAAGAACTTTTGATGTGCCCGAAGGCCAGCAGTATCCTTGCCTTTATCACATAGATCATCACACAAACAAGTCAAGCAGTATAACAAGGTGTCGATACAGTCAATAGGATTGGTTTTTTTCCTCTCAGGTTCCGGTAAGAATTTGATGATGTCGAACTTACTCCTTTTTCTCTCTAGGCGATGGATATATTCCGACACCTGTAGATCCTCGTCCCATTCCTCGCCCAGGTCTTCGAGTATGACCGTGCCTGTCTTGCGGCGGTTATCCCCCCGCTGTCCGCCATCTTTGTCTTCGGTCTTGTTGTCAGGGACGCCATCTTTCCCGCCACATGCACAACCGCATTTATGGGCAGAGTCCTTCTTGTCGTCGTAATCCCCGTCCTCCCTGGGATCATGTATGTAGGTTTGGCTTTAGGAGTAGATGTAGGCTGATCAAGGCTGCCTGTCGCCTTCATGAATTTCATAAATTCTTGCATCATATTCTGCATACCTTCCATGCATGACTGCATGGCTTGGGCGGTGATCGCAATGGCGGCCATGTCGGGGTGAGGCTCATGAATGCTACGGTTCAAGTCGTCCAACTGCTGGTCCTTTTTATCCAGCTTTTCCTCCAGGTTCTTCTTTGTAGCCTCCAGTTGTTCCAATTTCTCTCTCTCCCTACATTTGGGACAATGGTTATAATTACCATGATATATATGATCGCACACAGTACACTTTGTCATTGTGTGTGTGTGTAGTGGACTTGAACCATAGAAGACGCCCCAGGAGGGAAAAGTACCGGTATATATAACCTTCCCCCCTAGTGGATGGTGTGAGAACTAATTATGGTCTGTTATCAACAATATAGAATCATATTCATTGGGGTAATGAATACGGTCACCAGACATCATAGGAAAGATAAAGATTTTTTGGTAAAAAAGAGAGCTAACATACAGTACCAGTACCTTAAACCAGGGTGACTTTAACTCACCAGGGTGACTTTGGCTCACCTTCCGAAAAAAGTGTTGTTTTTATGCCTACAAATACTATCTAGGCCCTTGGACCAAGGAATATAGTATCAAATATTTCCTATAAGCCAAAATGAATATTCTATGCTAAATTGGATGATTTTTTTGTGAGAATTTGCCTGAATAAAATTTGAAACAAAAATCATGATTTATTTAACAAAAATTTCGCATATAGGGCATTTTAGTTGATCATACATGGCATATCTTTTCTACCCCAAAGTGAAGAATTGTCACACTGGTATTCAGGATACATGAAAAAAAAAACAATGAAAAAATATACTTTTAGTGGAAAAAAATTACAATTTTTGATTTTTAGAGGATTTTTTAGTAAAAAATGAAGTGACTTTGGCTCACGGTGTGACTTTGGCTCAATTCATTTGTTTGCCATAGTCTCGCACTGTATTAATAAGGTCCCTGTCACATCAAAAATATAATCTGAATGGTATTTTAGTACATCAGAGTTTAACTATCTCCAAACCAATGAATATTTGTGTTTTTGTCTAGTCAATAAACTTTTTCTTTTCTTTTGAGAACAGATTTAAACTTTATTTGGTTAAGTTTAACACTTTATTGTGCATATGAATTACACAAATGCAATACATAAGTCATCCATCTCTTAATGGGTAATATCTAATAACAGTGACCAAACGGTTAATGACCAGGTCGTCATTTGAAAAATGTTGTAGTGACCTGGTCATACAAATAAACTACCATTCATCATAATAACATTTCAATATGTAGAACAAGGAGGCACATCTTTACTTTAAATCCACAATAGTCTTCCCCCCTTCTTCTCAATACCTAGAAGGCGCGGTAACTACACCTTTCTAGAGTATGATTAATATATTATATTAAATATCAGTGTGTACACCGGACGCCGCAAAGGGTAGTTGGGCAGTTTAAAGATTATAAATTACATCCAAGGACAGGTGCCCATTACAAGGTAATGGCTAGGGCCTTCTTGGATGCACCTTTAAATGCATCAACATCCCTTATATTCCTTACATCACTCGGTAGATTATTCCAAGTCTGAGCACATAGACATTCTGGTGATTTGGCATACGATGTACAATTTATTTTTTCATATTTTAAAACTGGAGCACTAGAAAGCCTAGTCACCCTCACAATAGGTTTTACATAATCATCATTTAATGAGCGTTTAAAGGCAAGCATTTTTATATGATGATATCTTCTTGCACTGAGGTGCTAGGAGTTAAAATATGTACACCCAAACAAGTTTTCAAACACTTATTTTGTAATCGCTGTAATTCTAACAGTAAATCAGCTTTGGCACCATTATCTAATACATCACAATAATCAATAATAGGTGTTATGTGCATCTTGAACATTCTTATCCTCGCTTCAACGGACAAATACTTCCTTGTTCTGTACAATTTCTCAGATACATATTAAAGTTCAATTCAGGGTCTAGCATAACACCCAGGTATTTGTCACTTGAGACATTCATCAATGATTTACCATTCAAAATAATTTTTGATTTTTGGCTTTTCTTAAGTTTGAACGAGGAAGCCAAACTGTCTAAACTTTTTCCTGATACATATAATACAGAGTCATCAGCATAGAGAAGTATTTTATGGGTGTCATCTGGAGATATACAGTCATTAATATACAATAAAAAAAATAGCAGACCCAAAATTGACTCCACAAGAGAGGTTAGCCTTGATAGATTGTATATGATTTGCTATTGAATATTGCTGCCTACAAGATAAATAATTTTCAATAAGTGTGAGGTTTCTATTTCTAAAACCATATTGTTCTAACTTGCTTAATAAAATCACGTGATTAACAGAATCAAATGCCTCTTTTTATATCTATGAAGGCTGCCAGTGTAATATTTCCATTGTTTCTTTGCTTTAGAACATCATCAACCAACTGAAAAGGAGTCAAGTGTGGATTTGGATTTTTGGAAACCACCTTGGTTTTTCGATAAAATTTGATATCTGTCAAGATGAGTAGTCAATTTATTATGTATTAACCTTTCTAAAACTTTACCCGGAACAGGAAGTACACTAATAGGTCTAAGGTTGGAGACATTTGAGGAATCGCCTCCCTTAGGGAGTGGGATTACCGTGGCAAACTTCCAGCTATCTGGAATAGTAGCGGTAGCTGTTATTAAAGTGTGTACCCTTAAAATCAAATACAGTGTTATGCTGTTCTGCAAGACGGGGTCCAATTTCTGTGAAGATATTATTTATATATGAAGATTTTGGTTCCAAAACGCAACAAATCCATTCCAGATTTTCAGCATATAGCCATGTTTGTAGTGCTTCCCTGGAGTAAATCTTAGAGCTATCATGATGAAGTCTTTACTAAATAGACTCTAGACAGCTGAAAAATATATTTATCAGAGAAAATGGTTTCCTTAATACATCCAATTATTTCTAACATGTAGGCCTTTGAAATATTTACCTATTTTTTCAAAATGGCGTTTATTGCGTTTTGGAACCAAACTCTTCATATGTAGAAGTATCTTCAATTGTTATTACTTGACCATTTTCATCAGTTAAAGTGATTGATTTAGTAGTTCCCTTACTGGACGGAACAACCTCTTTCATAATATTCCCAAATTTCTTAAAGTCCTTTTTGTAAACTTCAGTCAAATTAGAATAATATACCTCCTTAGCTGTTTCAATTTCTTGGTTAACTGCATTATGACATGTCCTAGCTCTGTGCCATGATATAATGTCCATTCATCTCCTGGCATTTTTTAGTAATATATTTTTATCATTAATACGCTCTAACAATTCATTAGTCATCCAAGGACTGATCTTGTCAATTACCTTGAAACATTTTACAGGACCTTGTATGTCTAACATTTGCTTCAAAAGATTCTCTAAACTATTCCAACATAGTGTGGGGTCATCACTCTGATTAAAAAGACTCCAATCACAGTTATTCAAATCAGTATAGGACTTTTCAACATCAAACCTATTATATGATCTGCCCAGAAAAGTTCTGTAACCTTTCTTTACATGTATTTGGTACCTCTGCACATGTACAGGTAGATGGTCTGATAAATGAATATTAAACGGACCGCTTAAAATGATTTTATCACAGTTTGAAAAAATGAAATCAATACATGTATTTGTACCCGATGTTGTGGTTACTTCATTTATGAGTCTCTATA
Source organism: Acholoe squamosa (assembly GCA_949317995.1). Taxonomy (NCBI): domain Eukaryota; kingdom Metazoa; phylum Annelida; class Polychaeta; order Phyllodocida; family Polynoidae; genus Acholoe; species Acholoe squamosa. The sequence goes on along the minus strand of OX439042.1, from coordinate 39,123,990 downwards.
AGAAGATTTTAGAACAAACCCAAATCATTACCCCAGTTTCTGTTTTTCATATCAGTATCTAATCTCATTTGAGCCAAAGTAACCCCAAAGCCCGGGTGACTTTGGCTCACTTAAAACATTCCAATTTCAAAACCTTCCAAATATTTTTTTTTAGTATCTAATGAAACCATCATATAAAAAATATGGGTCTAAAGAGATTTTTTAATCATTTTCTATATATATTCACAATAGGAATAAAGTTATCATTTAAAACATACAAAAAGTAAGCCAAAGCCGATCAAAGTTACCCCAGTTTACGATAATCAGTACCAAGCACTGGCCCTCTGGTGGTTGGCCCACCAACTACGATGTGCTTTCATCATTGGGTCTATGGGGACTCACTTTAAAAATGAATTCTAAAGTGTAAAAAACCGTATTTGCCAATATTGCGAAGAGTCACTTTGGAAATTCATAAATGATTTATAGCTGTTTTTAGAAGTATTGATATAGTAAATTTTGCGGAATAGAGGGAAATCTTTTCTTAGCAATTTTTTCTACACTGATATTTATGAAGAAGTGATCGAGGACCAGCCAATCACATATATATGTGTTGAACAGGCCTTTGCACATTTAAAGGCCTTGTATGCTGAGGATGACACAAGAGCTCAAGAAATACTGGAAGCCAACAACTCCAAGCAAATAAAGAATATCTCAAATGATATCATTTTAAAGGACCCTTCTGAGTGGAACAGAAGGAAGGAGGAATTCCTTTATCACTATAACCGCATCAAGTATCAGGATGTGAAATTGGCAGACCAAATAGTGGAGACTTATCCTCTGAATCTTGTGGAGGGAACCAGCTCAGTAGTGTGGGCTGGGGGGGAACCGTTCCACAGCAAGTGTTATGACAGGGGTGTGTATCCTGGCGAGAATCGATTTGGTCGTATTCTAGAAAAGATCAGACTGGATATCATTGAGAGTAGAGGGCTAGATAAATCCAAACTACTGGCCAAGAAGTATTCTGTTTTAAGTAAGGAAGCCACAAGGTTTGAACCCAACTTCCTGTCTAAGAGGAAGCAGTAATATGAATGTCTTGGGGGATTTGGTTATATATAGAATGCCTGGTGTCTGTATTTGAAGCCTTTGGGCTGTAAATAGTGGCCAATTACATATGTGAATTCTTGTAAGGATTGATCAGAAAAGGCTGAACTCAGAAGGAAACCTTTTGGATACCGGGTCTGTGTAGGGACACCTGGTCTAGTTTCTGCTGTGGCTGAATGCGAATGCTGCCAGAAGTTGTTAAAATCCGTCACCTTCTGGGTATAGTAACACAAGATAGGAACTTGTAAAGAATAAGTATTCTTGAATCCATAAGGAACTGACTGTGAGGGATAATATTCAGCCCACAGGATGGGCCTCAATTGAGAAGAACAGTGGACCAGTGCATTGTGTAGTGGTCAGACAGTACCTTGGGTATAGTACCCTATCAATTGTGCTTGACCTGTGGATGGTACCACGATGGATGGTTGCTTGATTTATAGTGATGAACACTGAGCAGATTATGGACTCTCTATTATAGTACCACTATGGGTGGTAGCTGGAACTTAGTGATGAACGCTGAGCTGATAATGGACTTCCTACTATAATAAACTGCTGACTTGGGCTTGATGTATGGATGGTTAAAGCAAGAGACTGTGACATTTTTTTTGTTTGCTGCAGTTGACAACTGAATTCGTTATTATTCCCTTTATGGTTCTATATATAAAGTCATCAACTGTTTCTATAGGTAAATTCTTTCGCATGTTATAGCGGTATTTTTAAATGGTAATTAACTTGTTGACTCAAATTTAAGGACCTTGGCCCTGATGTAGGCCAAGGTTGTTATTTGATTAGTTCATTGAGGATTAACTTGGTTCTGTAAGGTGCTCGAGTGCAGCAGTAACGTATTTCATCGTCTAATGAGTGGTTGTCAAGGTAACCTAGGAATATCATTTATCCATTTTATGACTCTACATGTTGTGAAGTTCTTGAAGTTCAATGTATGCATTGTGACTATATGTAAGCATTATAGCTATCAGCAAATGGTTGTCATGGTAACCAAAGAGTCTATTGTGTATGATTATGATGCGGATTTAGAGTTCAGTGTTCAGAATTGTTACTAGTTAGAGGTTGCTATTTTGTATAGCTCCATAGATTGATTCCATGGTATTACTTTGGAAATCATTTTTTCACTACCTTAATTCCAAGGTATGCACACACCTTGTTTAACAAATTGTTCCTCTTGTTGGGAGCTGCCGTTTGACTTGGTATATGTGCCATGGGTATGTACATCTTACTAGGTCTGACTCATGATCCTGACTTATGTCAGGGGTTTGGGTTAGACTTCTCACCGGAGGGACTTCATCCTGGCTCTGTGGTGGTATGCGATCATCCCCATTCCTTAGTTTTTTGGTACGCCCTCGTTTTTGAAGTAAAGTCGTCCTTCGAAAATGGATAGTTTGTCTATTAAGAAGGCTGACATTCGAAAGTTACCAGTGACGGAAATACATAGGGTCAAGGGAATTAAACTGGCACATGCAAACTGCCGCAGCCTCAACACAGAGACCAGAGATGATATCCAAATAGCATTGGATGGTTTTGATGTAGTGTCCCTGTCTGAGACGTGGACTCATGAGTTACATGATGAAGCTCTGCTTAACTGGCCTGGTAAGAGGTTCCATAGGCTGGATAGAGCTGGTCAAGTGGGTGGTGGACTTCTCTGCTACTTGTCTAATGAACTGTATCAATTCTCTGAGGTTCTCCATGAACACTCGAGGATGACTAAAAGCATTGAATGTCTGATGGTTTCAATCAAGAAGCCCAAGAATAAAGCTATGGTTATATGTAATGTTTATCAGCCTAATGGTAAAGAGAGTGATATAGGAGAATTCTTTAAACAGCTCAGGTCGATTTTCAAGGATCTTAAGAGTGAAATTTGGATATTAGGTGATTTGAATATCAATGTACTAGAGAAAGGAGGTAATACTTTCCAGCTTAAAGAATTTTGTAGAAATCATGGACTTAGATGGCTCATTAATGATATTACCAGACCATATAGTGGAACTGCCATTGATAATATTTTAACTAATTGTAGGTTTGTTTTGCAGTCAGGAGTGAGAGGAGACTATATCAGTGATCATTTGCCTGTTTATGTTGTGAGGAAGAAAGATAGGAACAGAAGTGTAAAGAGTGCTTTTCAAGGTCGCTCATATACTAAATATGTGAAAGAGGAATTGAATGATGTTGTTTTGGAAACGGACTGGGATAATTTCTTTGAATTGCAAGGCTTGGATGATAAGTGGAATTTTATGGAAAATGTACTGTCTGCATATCTGGATGATAAATGCCCCGTGAAGGAGTATACCTTCAGGGACAAGGGGAATCCGTGGCTGACGCCAGAGATTGTTTTTGACTCCTCTGCAAGGGCAGCTAATATCAGACGCTTTAAAGCCACTAAAGATTTTAAATTCTTACATAAAGCTAGAGAGCTCAGGGTCAGTATATCCAAGAAGGTTAGGCTAGCCAAAGTTGGTTTCATCAGGGGGAACCTGGAGAAAGCCAGGAAAAATCCTAAGAAGTTCTGGGCTCATATTAATAAGCTAATCAATCCCCCTAAGTCCCATGATTCTGTACTCTTGGTGGATGAGGACTCGGGAGAGAGGGTAGTGGATGTTCCAAACTATGTAAATGAGTACTTTTCAAAAATTGGGGATAACTTGTTTGAGAAGTTAGGTAGTGAAGTTCAGCGGACCCATCCTGTGTCTGGTGTTTACAGCCAGGAGGGAAGGAGCCCAAGACTTCTGCCGGTTTTTCAAGGTATTAGTCATGCTAAGTTAACACTGTTATTGAAAGATATTGAAGTAAATAAGCCATCAGGGGTGGCTTTCATTAGCTCGAGAGTAATGAAGGACTTTTTGTTGATGTGTGTTACTCCTCTGTGTCAGCTTTACAATGAATCTATCGAGACTGGATATTTTCCCAAGGCATGGGCTATGGCAAGAGTTACTATAATACCGAAGGGTGTCAAATCTAAATGTGTGAGTGACTGGAGACCTATATCTATCCTGCCTGTTCAAGGGAAAATATTAGAAAAGGTGGTGCAAGAATACATAATGGGAGTTTTGGAAGACAGTCGATATTTCCTGGAGGACCAGTATGGCTTTAGAAAAAACTACAGCACGGGAGAGGCCGTCCTTAAGTTGGTAGAAGATGTCTTTCTGGCTAGGGAAAAGGGAGCTGTAACAGCTGCCTATTTTTTCGATGTATCTAAGGCATTTAATTCGGTCCACCATGGCCTGCTTCTGTCCAAGTTAAATAGTATTGGTCTTCCAGATAATATAGTGGCTTGGCTTGACTCTTATCTGAGTAACAGAAAACAGCATACTTTTGTGAATAATATGCTATCTGACTGTCTTGATGTGCCTTTTGGAGTGCCACAGGGCTCAGTGCTCGCTCCAACACTGTTCTCCATATTTATAAATGATATCACTAAAGGACTAGTTTTCAGTAGAGTCAAACTTTATGCTGATGATCTGGTATTGTATACATCTCATAAAAATCCGTCTGTAGCCAGGGATAACTTACAGAGAGATTGTGATGTCTTATGTAAGAATTATAAACAAGAAGGGTTAACCATTAATGTTAATAAAACTAAGGCTATGTGGTTTGCGTCAAGGCAAAAGAGAAAGGTATGCCCTGAAATGGAATTGTTGGTCAACAACTCAAGGATACAACAGACTTCCTCCTTCTTATATCTTGGTACAGTGTTAGATGAATTCCTTTCTATGGAGGAAAATGCTGATAGAGTAATGAAGAAGTTGAACCAGTTAGCCTTTAAACTTGGGAAGATAAGATATGTCTTAAATGCTAATGTAGCGATAATAGTTTTTAAGCAGACTATTCTTCCGCATCTAGACTACTGTTCATTTTTGTTAGATGTCACCTCTCAAGAAACAAGGAGGCGGTTACAAGCTTCGCAAAATAGGATGTTAAGATGTTGTCTTTGTACGGGAGTAATGGATGAATCTACTAGTGATGTGCACATTCTATGTGAGGTTCCTAAACAGGAGGTCAGGAGGAAGGAATTACTTCTCACTACTATGTATGCCATGTCTAGGAAATGCTTTTTTCCGGTTACCCACCTTAGAACCAGAGGGGATCACAACAAAAATTTTAAGGTGATTAGACCTAAATCTCAAGGCTACAAGAGGGTTCCCTTTTATAGGGGGGCTCTTCTTTGGAATGCTTTAGATAAAGACACTCAAAATGCACCTGGTAAAGAGGTTTTTAAAAGCATTATAAGGAAATCTCTAGATTCTAACATGAGAGGGAAAAGAGATATTTTCCTGAAGGCTAGACGTTCTAAAAGGTATGTGAGGGGAAGGGTGGAGCCAAACATATTTTGGAGGATCTTTCCCCATAGGAAAAAAGTGATTGATGTAGTGACTGGGTAGTCACTCCAACCTGGTTTATGTGTCATGAAGGTGACCTTGAGATATGTATTTATAAGTGTGTCTGTATACGCCTGGATGAGCGTATAGTGTGTGAGGACAAGTGTTCTCTCGGACAGGGATCTCGATTTCAATTAAGGACCACCTTGTATTTTATGATATAATGAGATAACATCTCTGTGTTTGAATATTGCTGCAATTGTTTTTCCTGACCCTTGGTATATGAACTATTGATAATTACCTTTTCTTATAATTTGTACCATCGCCCTCATCTGTATATATTCACTCTGTACATGAGTTTGTTAGTTGTTACTCTTACAGTCTGTACTATGCAGCCAAATGACTGGATGTAATCACCTATGAGTCTAACGTAATTTCTTGAATGTATTACAATATACAATTATTTCCTCTGTGACACTCGTGAGGGATGCTCCGTCGGAAATTAATCGGGAAGAACACAGCCTGTACTCTATGTTGTTGTGAGCGATTAAATAAATAAATAAAAAAATAAAAATCCCACACACAGTGTTCTCATGTAAGGTTTCATATGATAGAATGCAAAAGAAGATCTTTTGTGGGGATTCAAGATTCAAGATGGCTTTATTGACTAATGTACAGGTACACTTATGTCAGCATCAGGTTTTCATTTACAATGTTGTAGACAGATTTTGGCCTTTTAGATGATTTACAATATAGGGCCACTGCTAGTATTTGAGAAAGTTTTCTAGTGTCATTGTGTCTTTTATAGTAATCAATGAACTTGAGGTATTTTGTTTCAAACACAGACCGCACTTTTCTCATCTCAGGCATGTTACAATGTAAGAGGACATGATTGACATCTTGTACAGTATTACAGTATGCGCACATAGAGTTGACAGGTTTCTTTCCTTTACATCTTCTTGACAGGCTGTCAAGTGTACAGTTATTGTCAGTTCGGAGTTTAGCAATAATGCTTCTAATTTTAGGTGATTTGTGAATTGTGGGGAATTGTTTTATGTCATATATAATTTGCATGGCTGATCTACACTGGATTCCTGTACAAGGTTCTTCTCTCGGAAATGTAAAACTATTCTATGTACAAAAAACTGGGATATCACAATCTCTTTTAATTTGTTTGACCATTTTGTTTTCCAAATTACATCCTGAAATTCAAAGGATCTCTCGTTAAAGTAAGGGTTAATGTACGTGGCACAGGCGCCTACATAGGAATTGTACTAGGGCCATGAGAGATGAGTTCCTTGCATGGTGGGCCAGCATGGCAGCAGAGCCACTTGATGTATTGTAGGGTGTAGATTATTGTATAATCATGTATTTTAATGAAGAACTGACTCAGGGACAAGTGTAGACGTTCAGGCCGGAAGTAGAGGTGTCCCACTGTGTTTATTTAACATTGTAATGTTTACGTTATCCGGTGGAGTTTTCGCGGTCATAACATATCTCCCTTTCTCAAACCAGATACGGAGTATCGTAATACATATAATATCAACACCAGTAGTAAATGAAACATAGCACAACAATCTTTGTTGATATCAATATGAAAAATGAACTCGCAGTCTATATGTTATTTATGTCTCATAATCGTTGAGTCTCTGTGGAGGGCGCCTAATGCGTGCTCCACGTCTTTGGACGTTTTCATTAGGGACCGGCTGTGCCACCCTAGGTACATTGTTTTCATTTTGGACTGGTTGTGCCTGCTGTGGCATAACTGGTACAGGTTGAATGTTCTCATCGTTTTCTGCCAACATGTCCATGTGGTACCAGTCATCAAACTCATACTCATTATTTTTGACTTGGACCTTGCACAACCTAGAAGAGTTCCATTTCTTACCATCTTCTAACATTATACAATTACCATTTACCTGTTTCACCTTTAGAGGTTTTGAATATCTCATCCCCCCTTTTAAAACATGCCTTGGATTTCTTACCCGGACATAATCTCCGACACCAATCTGGTGTTCCTTGACACCAGGCTTGCTGTCAAACTTTGCCTTATAGCTGGCTTGAGCAGCATCTACTTTTGCTTTAACATTTTTATGATGAACATTTTCATCTTTGGATTGGAGTATTTGAACCTTAGTGCGTACCTGTCTACCTCGCATTAGCTCGAATGGAGTCTTACCTGTAATACCATTTGGTGTCGCATGATACGCTACTAACCTTTCCCTAACAGCCTCAGTAGGAGTCTTACCCTCAAGTTTACCAATTTGAATTCCCTCCTTTATTGTACGGTTCATTCTCTCAACTAGGCCATTGGCCTGTGGATGGTACAAAGCAACCCTGCAATGTGTTATATTGCGTTCTGAAAGAAAAGACTTCATTTCTCGTGAACAAAATTGTACACCATTATCTGTAACAAGATATTCAGGAAAACCTTCGCTTGCAAAAACCATGATAAGAAAGTCCTTGACTTTGGCAGTTGTCACCTCAGTGACAAATGAGACTTCACACCATTTAGAATAGTAATCTACTAATACAATGGCGAATTTGTACTTTGTATTAGGAAATGGACCAACAATATCCATAGCAACCTTTTGCCACACTCTCTCGGGTAGCGGAACTGGGGTGAGTGGTGGCGTATGACAAGTATAAGGTTTGTCACTCGCAATGCAATATGTGCAGTTTTTCACAGTCTGTTCTATGTGGCGATCCATTGATGGCCACCAATAGTACTGGCGTAGCCTCCGTTTAACCATTGTCATACCGAAGTGTCCTTCATGGGCGAGCTGTATCACTCTGGCCTGTAGTGAGTCAGGAATGATGAGGCGCTCACCTCTGCGTAACATACCGTCCTCAAAGGACAGTTCATTAGCAACACTATGAAACTTAGCCACCTCACTTGGAAGTGACTTTACTGAAGGCCATGAAGATATAGTGTACTCAATAACACTTTGCAAGTTGGTGTCATTTTTAACGGCATCCCGCAGTTCATTTGCGGTAATGACACCATTCGTAACTTCCTGTATGTGTGCAATACTCTCATCCATGGGAGAATCATGGCAGAACTCATCAGGAGATCCTGGTACCGGAAGGCGTGATAGACAGTCAGCTATCTTGTTATTGGCACCAGGAACATACGTAGCATGGAAGTTGTACTCAAGCAGTCGTGCAGACCACCTGTTGATCCTGGGACTTGTTCTGTCGGATGAGAAACCTTTTGTCGTTAGTATGTCAATCAAAGGTTTATGATCAGTACGTAGTGTATAGGGTATTCCCCAGAGGAATGTGCGCAGGCGCTGAGATGCCCAATAGCATGCTAGCATTTCTCTTTCAATGGTAGAGTACCTTTTCTCAGCGTCTGACAACGTGCGTGAGATGAAAGCAATAATTTTCTCCGAACCACCACTGACCTGAGACAGTACGGCACCAAGACCGTACCCACTTGCATCTGTAGTAACAATCGTCTCAACAGAGTCAGAAGTGTCGAATGCATGTATAAGTGGTTTTGACATGATTTCGGATTTCAGATCCGAGAATATCTGGTCATGCAATTTCTCCCACTTGAAGTTTACATCCTTCTTCAGGATTTCTCGTAGTGGAACAACTTTTGAAGCAAAGTTCTGGATAAACTTAGACATATACTCGCACAAACCCAAGAATGAACGAAGTTGATCCTTGTTCTCAGGAGTCGGAGCATCCATGACTGCATGTACTAGGTCGTCCTTTGGTCGAATACCCTCGTGTGTAATTGTATGTCCGAGGTACTCAACTGACTGGACTCTGAACTGGCACTTCTCCTTGCTTACCGTAAGTCCATGGTGTCGCAAGCGAGTAAGCACTGTTCGCAGAATGTCATCATGCTCTGTCTGGGTTTTTGCATAGACCAGAACGTCATCTTGAAAGTAACGGACTCCTGTAGTGTCCTTGAAAATATGGTGCATCATACGCTGGAACAGCGAAGAGGCTGACGCTAGCCCAAATGGAACTCGAGTGTAGCGGTAAAGTCCATCTGGGGTGATGAAGGCAGTAATGTCTTTAGATTTCTCAGTGAGCGGAATCTGGTGGTAAGCAGAACTGAGATCTAATTTTGTGAAGATCTTAGCATCTCCCAGTGTGCTAAGCATTTCATGGATGTTAGGTATGGGGTGCGTTTCAATGACAATTTTCGAATTGACGTCCTTAAGATCGACACATATGCGAATGCGGCCATTACTTTTCTTTGCAATTACTATGGGTGAAACCCATTCGGAAGCCTCAATAGGCTCTATCATACCTAAATCCTGTAGTCTCTGAAGTTCTTTGGTGAGGGCAGGTCGTACGGATAGTGGAACATTGCGCACTCGGTGCTGGACGGGAACTTCACCCTCTTTCCAGCGAATATCGTGTGTAAAGTATTTTGCCGCTTTAGTCGCACTCTCGTCAAAGACGTCTGAGAACTCTTCAACGAAGCTCGGTGCTGTGTGTAGAACTGGTTGCGACAAAGTTGGGTCAAGCACAATTGAAAGCTTGCATTGGGTAGGCCAACCAATAATAGCGGCACCTTTTTTAGATACATATACCTTTTCTGTAGTGGACCGCTCCTTGTACTGAATGGTTGCCTTGAAAAAACCATGAATGGTAATGGGAATGCCCTCGTAACCACCAGGATGAATATCACTCTTATGTAGCGGACAGTGACTGAATAGCGAGTCGTAAAGCGACTTTGGCAATATAGTGTACATGGAACCGGAGTCGACAAGAATATGTACGGAAACACCTTCAATAAGTATGTCACACCGTGGCATCTGACTGTCATGTATAGAATTAATCGTAAGGACCACTTGCTGTAACTCATCGTCGACTTGGTTTACCTGTCCGCTAAAACATACACTGGCAAAATGTCCTACTTTCTGACATTTGGTGCATTTTTTACCTATGGCCTTACAGTTAGGGTCATTGGCGTAATGATCAGGGGAACCACATCGATAACATCTACCTTTCGTAGGTTTACTTTTTGGGGCACCCTGCTGACTGGCCTTTTGTACGTTACCAGGATTCTGCTTTTTACCTTTGTATTTCCCTTTTACTGAGTTCACTGTATCATCAAAGGTGGAACTGTTTGTCGCCTGTGCATTTTTTGAAGCACTTTCAATCCTTTTTGCAATTTGAATGGCCCTATCTAGTTCAAGATCATCTTCAGCATAGAGTCTCTCTTTAATTTTGTGACTGCTCACCTTTTCTATCAGCTGATCACACACAGCTTCATCCAGAAAATCACCGAAATCACATGTAGAAGCTAGATCTCTAAGAGCGGCGACAAATTCGGAAATGGTCTCACCAGGTTTCTGTTTCCTCAGCCTGAAAATAGCTCTCTCAGACCTTTTGTGCTTTGAAGTTTTGAACTCATTTCCCATTTTCAATTTTGCCTTGTCTAAATCAGTGGCTGCAGCTGGGTAATTTGGAAGTTCTTTTAATTTGGTATACCTCCTCTGACCTTCAGTACCCAGATAATGTAGTAAAATGCACACTTGCCTTTTTATGGGCACCTTGTCAATGTCAGGGGAAGCCTGTAGAAAATTGTCAAATAAATTTACCCACTCCTCCCATGGGATAGGAGGTCTGCCAGGCACATCCAGAAATTTTGGAATAGGGTCTAAGGGTATGTAAGCAGCAGCCATGGTGAATATGTAGATCTAGTAGTAATAGTGCAACACACTGTAGGTATAGCCAGTAGGCCTAGAAATGTACATGTATTTGTGGATTGGCACTAATTTCACCAAAGTTGGCACTACAAAATTGTCAGTATGCCACTGTCTCCCAACAACACTTGTAAATTGTAGATAGTCTGAAGCCAGTCTGTAAACCAGATTCAGGTGCAGTTTGTAGTAGTATTACACAATGTTGGGGCTGCAGTGAAATTTTGGAGCCAAAATTGATGTCACTTCACTCACCAATATTTCCACTTTGGAAGATCAGAAATGGCTCAAAATCACTTCCCTGATATTCTCCAGCGTAGATTCTTTATCCTCGTCGCCATTTGATGTATTGTAGGGTGTAGATTATTGTATAATCATGTATTTTAATGAAGAACTGACTCAGGGACAAGTGTAGACGTTCAGGCCGGAAGTAGAGGTGTCCCACTGTGTTTATTTTAACCTTGTAATGTTTACGTTATCCGGTGGAGTTTTCGCGGTCACAACACCACTCCCGCGGTGGGACCCAAAGTAGACTCGTGTTACTGTACAAAGTTTAGATTGGTCTACACAGGCAACCTTGCTTATATGGAGACGCCGCTTATATTATAAGGAGCAAATTCACTTTTCCCAGAGCCCTCCTTATAACAAAGTTTTACTGTAGTTGGGACGTGGTGGTGGCAAGTGGACTCTGAATAGGATACTCTAATGTCATCATAGTACAAACCTATACCACTAGATGTCACCACAGGTGAAGAAAGGGAATCACTTTGGCCTACCAGGGAATGGGGAACATTCACAAATAATGACCAGGGGCTATACATTCTCTCTGTAGCCCATTGAGCCTATGCTGAGTGGGGGGGGGGGATCCCTAAGGCCCACCCCCCTTGAAAATTTGAAATGAAGTGAAATGGTGCATTTTTGGCTAGTTGTAAGGGTGTTAATCTTATTAGGCAGTGACCATTTTTTTAACACGTCCCTAATGACCTACACAACCCTAATGTCCATACTGACCCCTAATGTCCATACTGACCCCTAATGTCTATACTGACCTCTAATGTTCTACACACCCCTAATGTCCATACTGACCCCTAATGTCCAAACTGACCCCTAGGGCCTTATGTCCATACTGACCCCAAATGTCCATACTGGCCCCTAATGTCCATACTGACCCATAATGTCCATACTGACTTCTAATGTTCTACACACCCCTAATGTCCATACTGACCCCTAATGTCTATATGGACCCTTAATGTCCAAAATGACCCCTAATGTCCTACACACCCCTAATGTCCAACACACCCCTAATGTCCAACACACCCCTAATGTCCATACTGACCCCTAATGTCCTACACACCCCTAATCTCCAAACTGACCCCTAATGTCCTGCACACTCCGAATGTCTTACACACGCCTGATGTCCATACTGACCCCTTATATCCTACACACCCCTAATATCCATACTGACCCATAATGTCCAAACTGACCCCTAATGTCCTACACACCCCTAATGTCCATACTGACCCCTAATACCCATACTGAACCCAATGTCCAAACTGACCCCTAATGTCCTACACACCCCTAATGTCCATACTGACCCGTAATGTCCAAACTGACCCACAATGTCCTACACACCCCTAATGTCCATACTGTCCCCTAATGTCCTACACACCCCTAATGTCCATACTGACCCCTAATGTCCATACTGTCCCCTAATGTCCATACTAACCTCTAATGATCTACACACCCGTAATGTCCATTCTGATCCCTAGTGTCCACACACACCACTATTAGGCACTAATGTCTCAAACACCACTAATCTCCAAACTGACCCCTAATGTCCTACACACCTCTAATGTCTTATGCACCCCTAATGTCCATACTGACCCCTAATGTCTTAATTACACACCCCTAATGTCCATTCTGATCCCTAGTGTCCACACACACCAATATTAGGCAATATTATTATAATGTCTTAAACTGTTAGAGGCCACAACAGGCCTACTATATTTGTCATTAACCATTGATATTTACTTGTGGTGTCACAGTACTAATAGGGCCAAGGAAGTTCTGATTTCCCCCCCCCATCTTCCACCATAAAACTGGCGTCAATCGGGTTCTAATTTGATGGCGTTTATAAATAAAGGCTTAAATTAAAGCTGAAGTCATTCTTAATTTTTTTTAGCATGGTCAACCATAACGGAATCAGATCCGTTTTTTGCACCAGTTGCCATGGAAACCACCATGTTGAATAAATTACATGATACAATAGGTTTCCATGGTGACCAACAATTTTTCGCATTTTTTCCTCCCAAATCGTTACCTTTCTTCCGGTACCAAAATTATTAATCTGCGATAAAAATAAGGTCCCCTGGCACTGATTATACCAAGCAAAACACTGTTTTTAGTTGGGACTATTTAGCTGTCCTAGGTTTACTGGGGCGGAATACTACTGTGACACCTTGTATCCATGCATTTTGGCCCGGGGGGCAACTCAAATAATTCTTACCAGGAGGTGTGGTTGAGGTGTGGTCATGATGTGCTTTTTCAGCCCCTAGGACGTAACAGGGTGCACGCCATAGGAGTATGTTTCTCTGGAGCCCACACCATGAGGGTGTGATATTTACCTAGAAGGGGGGCTGGTCCATGTGAACCTCTGAAGACACCCCCACCGCCCTCCTCCAATCAACTTTATCATTACCCTGAGCTCCCTACATATGACAGGACCTCCCTAGGGTATTTACAATTACATTTCAAATGGCAAATGACATGAGGGGTGTGTAGGATATTAGGAGTCAGGATGGACATTAGGGGTCAGTATGGACGATAGGGGTCTGTTTGGATATTATAAGGTTCAGTTTGGACATAAGGGGTCCGTATTGAAATTAGGGGTCAGTATGGACATTAGGGGTCAGTATGGACATTAGGGGTCAGTAGGGACATTAAGGGTTAGTATGGACATTAGGGGTCAGTGTAGACATTAGGGGTCAGTTTGGACATTAGGGGTCAGTATGGACATTAGGGGTCAGTTTGGTCATTAGGGGTGTGTAGAACATTGGGGGTCAGTGAGTGAGTGAGTAATAGATGTTTAACGCCATTTCGACAGCTAAGGTCATATTCATGGCGAGAACTACATTACACAATTTCACAGAGGAATGTGTCGGTGCCCGCGCATATGTGCACCACACACATCCCGAGGGGATAGGAAAGAGGAGAAATAGACCCTTTTAAGTGGGCTAGGGAGGCCCGATTGGGGGTCAGTATGGACATTAGGGGTAAGTATGGACATTGGGGGTCAGTATGGACGTTAGGGGTCAGTTTAGACATTAGGGGTCAGTAGGGACATTGAGGGTCAGGATGGACATTAGGGGTCAGTATGGACATTAGGGGATGTGTAGTACATTAGAGGTCAGTATGGACATTAGGGGTCAGTTTGGACATTAGGGGTCAGTTTAGACATTAGAGGTCAGTATGCTCATTAGGGATGTGTGGGAAATTAGGGGTCAGTTTAGACATTAGGGGTGTGTAGGACATTAAGGATCAGTATGGACATTAGGGGTCAGTATGGACATTAGGGGTCAGTTTGGACATTAGGGGTGTGTAGGACATTGAGGGTCAGTTTGGACATTAGGGGTCAGTATGGACATTAGGGGTCAGTATGGATGTTATGGGTCAGTTAGGGGTGTGTTGGACATAAGGGGTCAGTTTGGACATTAGGGGTGTGTAGGACATTAAAGGGGCCCTGGCATGGTAATGCATGCCTGCATTAAAAAATCACGTGATCACCCTTTGACCAATCAGGGCATCGCGATTTTTCCGCTGGTTCCCGCAATTTTATGATTTTATGTTGTTAATTTTCCATGCCAGCCCCCCTTTAAGGGTCAGTTTGGACATTAGGGGTCAGTATGGACATTAGGGGTCAGTATGGACATTAGGGGTATGTAGTACATTAGAGGTCAGTATGGACATTAGGGGTCAGTATCTGAGTATGGACATCAGGGTTCAGTTTGGACAAAAATTGATAATGGGTGTTATTTAGGCTGATATTTGAGGGTAAGTTGAGGGGGTTGCACTCCTTTAAATTACAGAATTTATTGCAATCATTCACTGCAAAACCCCGAAATCTATATATAGGTATGTCCGCACTCTATGGCCAATAGCGGTACATTGTACCACATCTCATGGCCCTAAATTAATGGGAAAAGTGTGTGCCTACAAGAAAATAACAGTGGCTAAGCCCAGAAATTTGCACAAATATTTTATTTTAGTGAGTGAGTGAGTAATAGATGTTTAATGCCATTTCGACAGCTAAGGTCATATTCATGGCGAGAACGACATTACACAATTTCACAGAGGAATGTGTCAGTGCCCGCGCATATCTGCACCACACACATCCTGAGGGGATAGGAAAGATGAGAAGTAGACCCTTTTAAGTGGGCTAGGGAAGCCCTTTTATTTTAGTACATTAGGGGAAAATTGGGTAGCATCGCGCATCTTGTTGTATCCCGCACCTGCAGTTAAAGAGGTCTAGTTTTCTAAATATTGAAGCTTTTTCAAAAATTCTTTTTGCAGTGTCATCCCACGCTATATGTGCCCACATTTCAATGTAGTTTCATCAGCTTGACCGTAAAAGTACTACCCAGTAATGATAAGAACTAAAGGCGGTCAACCTTGACACTTCTGCTGTATTTTTTAGTATTAAATTCCCATAAGAAACAATAGTTATCTAAATAAGGATAATATCGTGCATATCTTGTTGTCATATCGCGCACATGATGAAGGATATGAAATAAAATTGTCAAAGCTAATCAAGATAAAGAAAATAAGTCAAGTGGTAGCCAATGACATGGTTCTAATCTGGTATAAAAATCGGGATACTAGTTCTACCCAGGGAGGTGTGACAGCAGTCACCCTGACCCTTGTTGTTTGACACCTAATTCACAGCTAAAGGTGTGAATGTTTGTGCAGGATACAAGCTCTATGGGAAGAAGCATTATATTTTGGTTGTATCGTGAAATGCGCGATACAGCCCAAAGCATCGCGATATAACCCAAACAATTACATAGCCTTTAGCACAACCACCTCTCACAATGCTGAAGTGCAATCAGTGCCCATTCCCACGGGTGGTGAGCGTGGTGTAGGTCCATATCTGTACCACCCCTAACCCAGTCTCTTGGCAGCACTTCTTTGGGTTGTATCGTGAGTACCTACCGTACGCGATACCACCCAATTTTACCCTAGAGGTCAGTATGGACATTAGGGGTCAGTTTGGACATTAGGGGTCAGTTTAGACATAGAGGTCAGTACCGGGTATGCTCATTAGCCTGATTAGGGGTGTGTGGGACATTAGGGAATCAGTTTAGATATTAGGGGTGTGTAAGACATTAGGGGTGTGTAGGACATTAAGGATCAGTATGGACATTAGGGGTCAGTTTGGACATTAGGGGTCAGTTTGGACATTAGGGGTGTGTAGGACATTGAGGGTCAGTTTGGACATTAGGGAACAGTATGGACATTAGGGGTGTGTAGTACATTAGAGGTCAGTATGGACATTAGGGGTCAGTTTAGACATTCTACGTAATGTGGCGCTGATGTCAGAACGGTTTTGCTGTTGTAGAACGAGTTTGGGTTGCAACAGGTCTTCAGCTCAGCATGCGGAGCGACGTGGACGGGGTAGCGGTCTAAGCTCAGCATTTCATCAGCCGGTTCCGGTTCCCGGTCGATGGATTTCGGTTGAAAACATAGCTCCGATGCAACGTGCGGAAAGATGGCGGACGCGGCAGAAGTTCGTGTAGCCCTACAAGCTGCGGTCAAAGAACAGGGGGATTTAATCCGTAAACTTAAAGCAGAAAAGGCAGAGAAGGAAAAGGTGAGCTTACTTTATCAGAATCATGAAGGCTTAGCACCATCAACAATGAAAGGCCCCACAGTTCGAGCCTATACGATCTAGGATCCTTGCGGCTTGCCAATCCGTTGCCTGTACATACCGGTACTATAGCTCGATGCAGCAAGTTGGGAACCTGAGTATTTTTCAGTTTTGGAGGCAGCTGTGCATGTAAAATGCCTTCATTCAAGGGACATTTTTGTATATGCTGCAGAAGACAAGTCTTGTGTATGATTCTATCTCAAAAATCATAACAAAATATGAAAATAGAATCATTTGCTATGCAGTATTCCCTCATAATACATGTCAGACTAGACAAAATGCCCTCTGTAGGTCCCATATGGGCTGTAAAAGCACCATGCTCATAAATGCCTTCATCATTTTCAAGATAAGAATATCTGAAGACCTGAACAATGTGAACAGGTCCATGGTGCAAAACTCTTTTGTTTCTATTAAATTCCATCATCAATTGTTGTTTTGACCTGATGACCCATTGAAACCCATATTGAAATGCTATTAGAACCCCATATTAGGCATGTGAGGCCTATCATAATGCACTATTGAGCTATTTAGCTGTAAAAAGCAACAAAAGCGTTGTCGGCACCAAAGACTAGAATCATAAGATGTGGCTAATTCTTCTCACACTTATTGTATCACTTAGATATTTCACAAGCCTTTAAAGATGATCAAGTAGACCATAAAAATGGATAATTCTGGTATTAGTGGGTGATCACGCATCCATATATGGTGATCAATGTGGTCCCACATCAAAAACCAAGCAGAAATTTTGCTGAAAATCACAGTTTTTGCAAACTAACAAAAATCACATGTTTCCCATAGTGTAATAAGTCACCATAGAGGTAGGGAAAAAAGGAATACTCATTTATAAACTTGATGGGTCAGTATTATGCACTATCTATCAAAAACTGATGGTTAGAATATTTTTTCACAAAATATATAGGGCCAAACTTTGAAAAACAGCAATTTTTTTAAACTAATGATTTTTAAATTTATAATTTGTACTTCAGTGGTAAACTGTGCACTATATTATTGTTATACTATCTACCTTGGCCTGAAAGCAATGAGTTTCATCTTTCATTTGCTGCAAATATTGTGTAAATCGGATAATTTTTGGCTAAACTACAGCATTTCTTAGCGAAAATTCAGGAAAAACTAAGTTTTAGGTTCCCAACTTGCTGCATCGAGCTATAACAATCTGAGCACCCATCGTCCCATGTAACATGGGTGCTCAAGATTTTTATGATGTCACGCTGTCACTCTTTTTTTTGGGGGGGGGGCCATGCGAACAAATTTTACGTCCCCCTCAACGGCAGAATTTTTTTAACCCGCCCCCTGGCCTGAGGTGCGGAAAAATTTCACACCCCTCTTAGTCTTACTAGTAGTGCTTGTCACAGCACTGAGACTCTAAGGCCACTCCGTTTTAGTATCTGGGTTGGGCAGCGATCGGCCAACTAAGTAGTGCATGCCCCCCCCCCCCATTACTTTATGATTAAAGGGAGGCTAGCATGGATGGCCGAGCTTTTAAGGTAAATGACGGGGGACCAGTCCCAAAAGCAGGTCATTGACGGTGCATTCGGTACCACTGAAAAAAGGACATAGAGTTGAGAGCTAATCTTTTTCGGGGGCTCTGCCCCCGAACCCCCACTAAAATTTTTGCATCTACCATCCCCCCAAAATAAACTTTTAAATATGCTCCCTAAAATTGTAACATTAAGTCACCTTTTCTCTGAATATTCAAAGAATCTGGCATGTGGGCAGACGTAGTTAGAGATAAAAGTTAGCAACCTAACCTAACGCACCCCTCATGACCTACTTTCGAGGGTGGTCCCCCGGCATTTACCATATAGCTTTTAGCGCATGGGCCGAAGTGCCCGTGTTAGCAAGTCACATGATCACCCCTTGACCAATCAGGGGGCATGATTTTTCTGGAATTCAGCTGGGTCCCGCGATTTTATGAAAAAGATCTTTGAACCGGTACTCATGTTGAAAATCGCCATGCTAGCCCCTCTTTAAGAGGGGTAAAAATGTTTTATGTGCCCCCCTCAGGAGGGGTGTGATTTTTTACACCCCACTTAAACTAGACTGAGTTTCGTCTGTGTCACAGGTTGGCCGTTCACAGACTGACTGCGATGTATTGGCTTTTTGGGGGCAAGTAAGATGTTACTATGGCAAATAATAGTTACGTCATATGCACATCAAAATGGCCGCCACTGTCTTTACTACTGCAGGTATCATTAGAATTGTGATACTTACACTTTCATAAAGTGTTATTCAGTTCTAATTTGATGTAATACCCAAAGGTGAGACAAAGATCTATCCAAACATATATCACTTATTGTGTAAAGATAATGTTTTCAATGTAATCCACCCTTTTGAAAATTTTCCCCTAAAATTGAATGGGCTTCGCCCAGTAGCCCTACTTTCGTAGGGCTACGAGAGTGGCTACCCTAAAACCCACCACCACCCCCGTTGATAAATAATGACCACTCCCTTAGCAACCCTTAACTCTCACCTCCTACCTCAAGGTGGCACAGAGATGAGAGTTTAGTTTTCAAAGCTAAAACCCTTATTTATTTATTCATTGAGACGAAAAGTCCAGTAACCTTGGTAACATGCCGACGTCGGCACACCAGATGCCGGGGACAAAGTGTTTCTCGGCGGTCCCCCTTACGTAGCATAATAAAATCACTACAATGAGGCCCTGCACATATTTTGAGTCGATATTACGGTCATTCTACTGTTCAAATCTCTTATTTATTGACACTCTATGACCCTCTCCCTTTTTACATCGTTCCTCTAAATAAAGTCATGAGTGCTCCAGATTTGGATAATTTAGACATTGAATGGTGAGGGCAACACTGGAGCATCCAAATTTGTCACCGGCACAGTATGGTGCTGTCCGTGCACACATGACACATTACCTTGGCGACATACTACTATACGTGGTTACCGTCCAGACGAATCAAAGACAAAGGAGGGGGTGGGTTAACATTTCACACCCCTCCTGAGCCGTAAAAACTTTTGACCCCTCCTGGGGGGGGGGGGGCATAACCCTCTTATTAGCAAAAACAGCCCACACGTTTCTACAAATTATTCCGAGTACTATTTAGGGAGTGGTCAATATTCATCTGATGGGGCATAAAAAACTTTTGACCCTTCCTGAGGGTATACAGAAAATCAATCCCATCATGCTGGCCCTGACCCCCTCTCCAGCATGACGTCATTTGTGGATGCCCCCCAATTGAAGAGATCGGCGATTCGCCAGATTCGGCAGTTGGAAAGAATTAGCCAGGTCCAGCAATTAGAATAAGCTATGTAGGGATAAGACGAGGAGTCTCTTCACAATTGATCCTCTAGAAATATATACAGTAGCCATTCGTCCATAAAGCAAAGGGAAAAAGCTATGGCATAAGTCTACTGCATTATTTTCAGCTAAGGGTACATAGGTTAGCAGCAATTCTTCATTATATCCACATATTTTTTTCAAATTCGATGTCTTTCGAGAGCTTTTTGTTTTGGTCAAGAGGATCAGAAATGATTTGGAAATTATTTCAGATCCTTTTTTCAGACCTTTAGAGAGTTTTTCGGACTTAAGGGGACTTTCTCAAGATATTTTTGGACTCTAATGGACCTCCTCAGACTCTTGGGAACTTTCTTACTTTCGGGTAGACTTCCGGACAGACTTTCAAACAGACTTTCAGCCCCACTTAAATTCTCTTATACAATGGGAAATTGAACACTGTCCAAATGCTATGGACCTAGACTTTCAACTTTAAATGTCGTCTTTAATTACACATCCACTAGACTTGAATATTACAGTTTATTACATGACTTCTGTGATTTTGGATGCTTTTTCTGGATATTCCCATTCTGATTCCTGTCGATATTGCAGGTTGTAGGAGTGCTGATATCCTGGATATCGGCACTCCTAGCATGTCCTAACATGTCATATGTTACATGTTAAAACCTACGAAATTTTTATTGCCAGGGTAGGGGTTGAACCTGCAGTCTCCTGATCCCAAATCCAACTCCCTATGCATTGCGCCACAGGGACTGACGAGAAGTGGTTGGCTAGAACCAGGTCTCTATGATATAAATCCACCCAGCAGTAGTGTAGTGTGAACGTGTCCAGCACCTTGACCCATAACCAGGCCAGTCGCGCACAGTACCAAACCAACGGCTGCCGGGTGCCGAGGTGTGTGTACTGATGGTCTAGTGGTTAGCGCATTGCGCTCAGTTGCTAGAGGTAGGCGGGACGAGTCCCGGTCCACGCGTACATTTTTTTTCGCAGTATGTAAACACACTATGGCAGGCTTTGAGACCCGGGCCCGGGGGAGGGAAACGATTTTTGTTTTCAACTTGTATTTATTGATATTCTATTGATTATTTATTGATTAATCATGTAATAAAAACAGTATTTAATGGGCTAACGGGCACCTCATTCAGTGTATCGTAGGATATCGTAAAACAGTAATTACCACTTGTTACGATATCCTAAGATACACTGAATTCGGTGCCCGTTAGCCCATTCATTACTCTCTTATTATTGGCCCAGGGTATCCCCTGGACTATTGGAGCCGGGTTTTCAGTCAGATTCACAAAATTTGTAATCACCAACTTTAGGGTGTAATCATTCAGCAGGGAAGAAAGAGTTCAAGGTTTTCCTTGATTTCAAGGTTTTTTCACTCACTTAAGAAAAATAAGTTTTCTTGAAAATCCTCTGAAAACAGGATAAAAGAGTCACAATTTACCTCCAGAGGTTGCATACATGCACACAGTCAGGTCCCACAGCACTGCATACAGTGGCAGCATGCCAGTTTTTAGTTCAAGGTTTTCAAGGATTCTCAAGTTTTTCCTTGAAAACTTTCCCCTCTTTATTGGTGTTTGTTCCACTCTTCAGTGTAGTCTTAGCAGCAAGCTATAGTTCCTATGCTAGAAGAGTGTCGGATAGTATACCCCTTTTCTGCGCGTTATGATTTCATCATGTAACTATATTGGTCATTTAATCCCTGCACCCTTTGACCTATCTCTATACATAACATTGTAATTGGTCCCTAGGTCGTGTTGCGCAAAGGCACCACTACCAGTAGATCAGGTGGTGCATATTTTGGGTATGCTATCCGAACTAGACCTTGGAAAACAGCTATACAGTAACATTCTTAAGGGATCCTAGGACATACTCTGCAAAAGGGCCATAATGTGCACATTTTGGGTATAGTATCCGAACAACATCTTGAAAAACAGCTTTTCCTGTTATCTGAGGAGAAACTACACCCTTATACAACACCTACTGCCTCCTCCCCCCCCAACCACACAAACCCTGTAACACACTGGAGGGCATATACAGTGCATTTAAAGTTGTTTCCTTTTTCAAGGTTTTTTGTCATCGTTGACTTTCATCCCTGATTCAGTGATATACTGTTAGTTTACACATTTTTCAAAAGCCAAAAGAAAGTTTCAAATCTCATCTATCAGACAACATTTTGTCCTCTATGGTGAGTGATGTCTTTCTCTACGAAAAAAGCTGCTGTACTTACGTCATATTTTTGGGAGCTATACTGACTACAAGTTCTTTAACAATTGGGACTATGGGTCAGATAGATTTTGGCGATGAAATTAGCACATTGAGTCCTATGGGTAATCACCAAGTGAGACACTTTTTTTTCAGCAGGTAATGTTTACAGTGTCCAAGCTATACACATAACACATTGGGGACTGAGCTATAAACTAAGCATGCTAAGGATAAAGTTTTCTGTGGGGGCTAGGTGTCCAGGGGGCCAGGTGTCCAGGGGGCTAGGTCTCCAGGGGGCCAGGTGTCTGGGGGCCAGGTGTCCGGGGGGGGCCAGTACACCAGGGGGCCAGCGGTCCAAGGGGTTTAGAGAAGATTATGCCAGACTGGTGTCAGTACATGTATAGATAATAGTCTCTAATTGTAAGTAATTACCGTAAACTCCCGCATATAAGATGCGTCCTCTACGCCAAACAAAATGCTGGGGAGTCTTATAGGATTTTTTCAAGTTGGGTGTGCGTCTTATACGAGGGGTAATTTTACTATAGAAATGTACTAATCTTACAAATTTTAGCCTTAAAATGTGCGTCTTATATGCGAAAATGCATGTGCTAAGTTTGGGGTGTGTCTTATACGCGCACTGCGTCTTATACGCGGGAGATTACGGTAGTCAATATTTTGCAAGTGCTGATTCCTGTGACCCTACAGGGTTGATAGAGGGTTTTATGGTACCTACCCTGAGCCTTCTGTGCTTCAATGCACAACGCCCAATTTTTATATTGGGGGTGGGGTAGTAGACCCTGGGCCATATGAGATATATTACACGTTAAATCTTACTCCTTTGTAGTGTATTGTAATGTGTCAATGGTACATTGTATACAAAATGAATTGGGGCAGTGTGTGTATAGCCTTAACCTTAGGGCTAAGTTTATATAGGACGCACTGACATCTCCCATATCCACTATCCTCCACCAAGGCCAAGAAAAGTTTTTGTTTCAGTTAACCCGACCCTACCTAGCAAAACAGGGCCGACCCTAAGATTTTTTTCTCTTTCGAGGTGTATTACACTGTCATGAAGACCTAGGTTTTTCTCCAATTTTGAAATTGTCTTTGGATGTTTTTTTTTTTTCTTTTTTTTTATCAAATGTTGATTGGGGGTTTTGCAAGTCATCACCGCGAGTCATGAGTACAAAAAATGGACTATATAAAAAATTAAGCAGCCCACCATACCTGATTTATTTCTACATGTTACCTGAACAAGCGCATTTTTTGCGCCTTAGGTATAATCTTAAAGATGGCTTGATATATTACACTGCCTTTTTAATACAATATTGTGCTCAAACTTGTGAGTCAAAGTGCTTATTGTAACTTCAGTAATAATGAGAACTGGCAGAACCATGGAATTAGAGATGAGTTCCCTTGACCTGAGTTTTAGCAGGGTATATGAGTTTTGAGCTTGATATGTATAGGTGTTTGTACTAAAAGTAAAACCACAAGGTATCACATCAATATCTAAATTAGTAGATTATTTGCCCTGCAACAAGGCTCAAGAGTCCTACGGGTAGTTTGGGTTTGACAAAGTCCAACTGTCTGGTTGCACCAGATGATAGCAGACATAGATAAGACTCACTCCACGTGAGTCAATATAGATCCACATCCATATATGATACACCTGTACCTCTCTCAGGCTGGCACTAAGACTTTCCTCAATAGTGCATAGAGCCCTTGATTTTTATTCAATGGAGCTTACTTCCTTTGCGTCAGCCTGTAATTGGCCAATGGGACTTTTTCATCATGAGCTCGGGAGAGAATATGGTACCCTCAACAGAGGAGCAAATCAGGAAGCAAATCAATCTGGAAGTAGACAAAGACTATAGTTTATATCGATCTCTTGTCAGTATTGGTGAGCATATTAAAATACTAAAAGCAGAGAAACGCCCCGGTTATAAACAGAGGGTGAGTCACAGGTTTTGTTATATGGCATGAAAAAGGAATATGTATAAAAAGGTCCCAAATGTTTATATTTTATTTATAATGATTTTTTCCCCCCATTTATTAAAGAATAGAAATTCGGTTTCTATTTATCAAGCCAAGGAGAAGGACATCTAACCATTATCAGTTTCCCTTTAAATCTTGACACTTGTATATAGGTTAAGGAAACCACATATGGGTATTGATTCATGTGGTCTTGTTTGCACTTGGGATTTCATAAAGACGGATGAGTGAGATTTGCACATAGCGGTATTTCATGTCTCTTAACACAGCTGGGCGTGTGATCCCATGGTAACATTTAAAACTTTGGTTCTAAAGTTGTCTTTTCTTACTTCTCAGAATGATAAATATAAGACCAACCTATGTTTGAAAATAGGTCGAAGGTCAGATGTCTGCATTTGCAGAACAGTCTATTATTCTGTCTTCCATGTCCCCTACTGTTTAAGATAGGCAAAGAATGTAGGGAGAACCATGACTTAAGGACTGCCGTACCACAGCCAACTTTGGAGCATTGGCGTTTAGACAAAGCCAACAAATATCAAACTTTAGGCAACCTCAGCAGTGAAAACTACTGGTAGAGACTACCAGTAATAAATAATTGATGGGATTTCTGGGAATCAGTTTCATACAAATACTAGAAATTTCCGTTATTTGGGGTTTGAGCGCCTCACCCCCGTCTCAGGTCTCTGATTGGGGCACCATGCCCCACCCACGGCACCCCACCACCCCTTCATAAATTTCCCTACACCCCTGCCTACTGTGTGCTGTTGAAAATAAGACAGGTATTTCAAGACCAGTACTTAGAGTGCAGTGAATAAGTTGAACTAAGACAGCCAATGGCAGGACAAGATCTGACACAATTGTACATCGCTTTTGTCATTGGCAGATTTGCTGAAAGAAGTTTTCTCTGATTTCCACATGTGCTGTCTCCTTCCCTGCTGATGTTAACGTCCACAAACACTTCCATCCTATGACAATGTCGCTGCTTGCCCCTCTCCGTATACTTCGCCGACTGCGAACGTGTCCATGCCACAACGTTGGATATGTGCGTTCTATGTGGGGACATCAACAGGTGAGCATGTTGATCACCTAGACTTGAATTTGTTTGTCAAGCATACTGTATGATTAGAGTTTAATAATGGGGGATGAATCAGTCTGAATTTTTTCTTAAGCAATATTGAAACTTGTATTGATAGAAGTTTTGTGTTTCTGAATTCCGAAAGACTAAAATGTTACAAACTTGATTACAGATCGATGAAGAAATTGCAAGGCTTCTTGAGCTGAAGGCTCAGCTTGGCGATGAGGCACCAAAGAAATTTGCACTCAAAACCCCAAAGGTACGTCTTATATTGACTACATTACCCTGGTAGATCTGGTAGTTAATACCAGTGCACCTGTAAAAAGCTAGCCAAAGATTTTTATTCTTCAAACTGTCAGCATCAGAGAAGTCTACTCTCAGTTATTATCATACTAAATTGTCCTCTGTATTTTTCCTCTAGGGTACAAGGGACTACAGCCCTCAACAAATGGCCATTCGGGAAAATGTGCTCAAAACCATTGTTTCCACATTCAAGCGTCACGGTGCTGAGACAATGGACACACCTGTCTTTGAATTAAAGGTGAGAATATTCCTTGCCATGTAACAACAGTATAACACATGACTATGAAATAAAGACTGGTTTTCTCACAGGGTATGCTATCTGACAGTCTACCTGCCTACTAGGTAAGTAGAGATTGTAATAAACAGTGCAGTACTCACTTTACGCCAAGTTGATAACATGATACATGATGAAATGACTCACTTTCCAGGAGACACTAACTGGGAAATATGGAGAGGACTCTAAACTAATCTACGATCTGAAAGATCAAGGTGGAGAGATCCTTGCGCTTAGGTACGATTTAACTGTACCTTTTGCTCGATTCCTGGCTATGAACAAAATCTCAAACATCAAACGCTACCATATTGCCAAGGTGTACAGGAGGGACAACCCGGCTATGACAAGAGGTCGCTATCGGGAATTCTACCAATGTGTGAGTACTGACTGAGCAGGTATAATGTACCAGTGAAGCAAGCTACTCTACTTTAGCTATAATCAGAAGTATTGAATGATGTATTCATATTGAAATGAAACATGGAGAAAAGTTGTGTATCTGGAAGTGGTTTTAACATAGGCTGGCGCCTAATGAGCATCTCACAGTTATTCAAATCATAATTGCCCTTTCTATTTACCCTCCAGGATTTCGACATTGCCGGACAGTATGATGCAATGTTGCCGGATGCTGAGTGTGTCAAGATTGTCTCAGAAATTCTGTCCTCCCTTGAACTTGGTGACTTTGTTATAAAGGTATGTAACAAACTTTTTTCCCGCTTCATTCAAAGAGATCTATAACCTCAAAATAGCTATCTGTCGACACAAATTCTATTAGTATGGAAAGAAGAATTATGGAAAGTCTGAATTTGAAGGAGGAAAATTCATAAAAGCTGTTATTCGGACACTGCTCTAGCTTTAAACATGTGTTCTTGCATTTGATTTAGGTCAACCACCGAGGTATTTTAGATGGTATGTTTGCCAGTTGCGGTGTACCTGACAACATGTTCCGGGGTATTTGTTCTGCCGTAGACAAATTAGATAAGGTAAGTTTAAGTAATGTTGATATCAAATGTCATTAATTATGCTTATAATGGATAGGAATGGAATTGGTCTAGAATCACTCTAACCTCAGAACACATTTCACATGGAACACATCTCCAGTAGTGAGTGGCACTGTGAACAATACATCGCCTCAGTGCAATAAGGTTGTAAATGCATAATTCTGGGTCAACGAGCTAAAAGGTGCCCCTGTGAGACCCTCACAGAGGTAGCCTGTCCCTTTTACCTCATTGACTCTGATGCAGTTAACAACCTTATTACACTGAGGCGACGAATATGGTATAGGAATATGACCAGAGATCTAGTAAATGTGGTTTATAGCAAAGCATTTGATATATTTCGGGGATGGAAGACTCATGAGTTTTATTTATTTCAATGATTTTTCATCTTCCAAAGACCTACATTCATATTCAAAACCTATGTTGTCAGAGGTTCTATTTGAGCATTTCAGTGTTGTTTTTGTACTGTCACGTTCATCCGTGTATTTTGTATGTTTTAGACATTCTGGGCGGATGTTCGCTGTGAGATGGTAGATGTGAAGGGACTGGCTCCAGAGTCAGCAGACATGATTGGAAACTATGTGCAACTCAGCGGTAAGTACCGCACATATTATCTGGTGTTCTTAAGGCCACACCAAAAGAATAAGTTGGTCTATAGATTTTGGTTAAGAACTTTTTGGCGTCCAATGGATTCCTTTTTGGAAAAGTGAGGTGAGCGAAAAAAAAATTATTTAAAAAAAAGGGCCAAACATCACAAAGAGAAAATTCGTAGAAAGTGAAGCGAGCGAAATCCTTGGACAAGAAATTTCTTATTTCCGAAAATATGGAGAGGGTGATCTGTAGACCAACTTATGTTTTTGGTGTGGCCTAAGATAAGCTAAGTTTAAGTATAAGAGGGTGGGGGGGGGGGGCATCCGAGATAAGTGGTGTTTAGGCAGATCTATGCCCCAATAGGCCTTACTAAATCGCAAATGTTAAATCATATTCTGGTGACCCTGGTCTCAGAATCCCTCATCTCTATTTAGTCTTAGCTACTGTTCGTAATCGATGTCATAATTGGTATTATAAAGATGACCAATGCATGCATCCTTCCCAATGTGTTTTAGGTGGTATGGACCTGGTCGAGCAGTTAAAACTGGATGAGAAGCTCAGTAAGAACAAGTCAGCCATGAAGGCCTTGGATGACATGGCCCTCCTGCTACAGTACTGCCAGCTCTACAATATTCAGGACAAGGTCAGTGCAGTTATTTATAGATACAGATTTTCTAGCAATATGGTGGTGACTTTCTATAACTAGATGTTACATCTTGCCTTTTCCCGTAGGTGTTACTCCTCAGCTTTTGCTGAACTGATTGAAATTGGAAAGAATAGAAATGTATTGAATGATTACCGGTACTTAAACATCTCAACTTGACTTAACTATAACAATGCAGTATTGTGTATTTTCCTTACCAAGGTGGTGTTTGATCTGAGTCTGGCTCGTGGTCTGGACTACTACACAGGTGTGATATACGAGGCAGTGCTGAAGGGTCATGTTACAAAGCCCGCTGCAGGTGGTAAAGGTGAAGAGCCTACCGGGGTAGGTAGTGTCGCAGGAGGTGGACGCTATGACAACTTAGTGGGGATGTTTGATGCCAAAGGCAAAAAGGTAAGTTGAGTGTTCATGTTCAAGGACTGGATTAATCAAATTACTGTATTTCCTTAATCATAAGACAGGGGCCAAATATAAGCCTGCCCCGTTGATAAGCCTGGTCAATATTCCATTTGAAATCAGTATAAGCCCGGGCTTATAGTCGGGGATATACGGTATGAATACCAGGTACTTTGAATAATTAATATCCTTTTAAATCAGTCAAGAAAAATTGTCTTTAGTTTATTGGTTTTCAGCTATGTGACTAGTAAATGATGAATTGAGCAATGTTCAGGTATGTTACAACTCACTGCTATTCTTAAAGACATATACCTCATTTTTCCAGGTTCCATGTGTTGGTGTAAGTATTGGCGTAGAGAGGGTATTCTCCATCCTGGAGGGTCGCTTAGAGGCTCAGAAGACAAAGGTTCGAACTACCGAGACTCAGGTCTATGTCTGTTCTGCACAGAAGAATCTCGTTCTAGAAAGACTCAAATTATGTAATGAGCTCTGGTCTGCAGATATAAAGGTAAGTGATGGATATGTATGTGTTAAAGGTATGTGATGGATGTCTGTGTTAATTTGTAACCCCATTATAGCTGTCTTATCTATGTTTTGAATAAATGAAAACACATTCTAGTCACTGAATTTACAGTAATGAGAGTCTGTGAATTAGTTTCGACGTGATGTATTTACCCCTTAATGTGATCGTCCAATAAATACGGATTACTGTTTTGTTTTACAGACGGAGCAGTCGTATAAGAACAACCCCAAGTTACTAGGACAACTGCAATATTGTGAGGAGAATGGCATACCACTAGCAATTGTGATTGGCGAGTCAGAGATTCAGAACAACATAGTTAAAATCAGGAATATTGGCACGCGTGCAGAGGTAAGTTTAAAACATCCTAGGGTAGTCTCCCATGGGGTAACTTTGGTGGCTAATGGCTCTGAGAGCAGTGGCCACTCAGACCTGGTAAGGGTATCCAATCATACACCATAGTTCGGACAATCCATATATAATTCTTATCAATCAGTATAAAGCTTTTATCAGAATGTACATTACCCACTTTCACCTTGAGCCAACCACCTTGCACCTTGAGACAATCACCCATGCTCAATATACTTGAAACTCACTGGAAATTTTCTTTATGCAATATGATATGGTGACAACTATTAATTCTCCTATCTAAGTGATTTTTGTGAGTAATAAATATCAGGCCATATATATGATGCATTGTATTGCTCTTATTTGAACAGCGAGAAGTGCCCAGAGATCGGATGGTCGAGGAACTGCGAGCAGAATTTGAGACGCTTAACAGTATGCAGGCCGACTCATAGCAAGAATATAAGCATAAATATTTAGGTTCTATTTGTATTTATATTCATTATGCCTCAAAGCTTGTTCGCTAGGATATGTCAAGAAGGCATAATCATTTAAGAATATTAGAAAACATGATTTGTATTCATGTTCATTCAAGTGAGGTAAAAGCTCACAAGGGATGGGTAAAGGGATATGGAATACTACGTGTCTTAGTTTCCTTCATTTCTAAGTATGAGACGTCTCATTTATTTATTATCTGGCTTTAATAACAGATATACATACATGTATACTGGT
Organism: Acholoe squamosa; assembly: GCA_949317995.1. Lineage (NCBI taxonomy): Eukaryota > Metazoa > Annelida > Polychaeta > Phyllodocida > Polynoidae > Acholoe > Acholoe squamosa. The sequence goes on along the minus strand of OX439042.1, from coordinate 39,093,609 downwards.
ATATATCATGATTACTGATTTTTTTTTCCTGGAATACAATACATAATCAGACTTGAATTTCTTGCATTTTAACGGTATCGTGGAACGCATATATACATTGGACTATTGGAATGATCAGGATAAACATTACTGGTAATATTTATGAATACCATGATAAAAAAAACCCACTAAAATAGGAGGTGGTGACCAAAAGCAACGTTAACTTTAATAACATTCATTAACGTTAGATTAATCATCACTGAATACAATGCCACCAAATATAGGATGTGTTCTAAATGGGTGTATAGTTTTTCAACTTCATACTTTATAATTCCGTGTACCGCGACTACAATGCCCACTTTGCATTCATCATATGAAATATACATGTATCTGATGATTCCCACCTCTCGATAGCAATTGTCCCAAACTAATGTATTATATTAAAAGCCATCCACGAGAGTCAACCATAGGAACATGTATGGCCTTTTCAAGAGATTCAGAGCCACTTTAAAAACATGTGCTGAATAATCCTTTGAAATAAAATATGTATACAGCAAATATTTTGTATTTGTTCCATGCAATAATTAATATTCTAGGGTAGACACTTACATTTTCGATATTGGGTGGACCAGCAGTCCAGTATATGTCATGTACTCTTAAAAAGTCTGCACTGAATGTAGAGAATTATCTTGTCGGTCAATAATTCATTCTACTAGGTGGGTATACCTTGCTCTCTTAATCTCTTGACATCAATATCACCCGCGAAATAGTATAACGGAGGACCGATGCAAATCTATTATTTGCTACCAAAGAGTTGTTTTATTTTTGTGTGTGCCTTAAAAGTTAGCAGTTCAATGCGCATCTAATGGATGATGTCACACGGCCATGGAAGACTGCCCACACTCTCACAATAGCTCAAAGTTTCTGCAATTCATAGTTCATGAAATACTTCATGGCAGCACTGAGTTTTAAGAGACACTTTTTGTCCAATAATGAAGGTAAATGGACTAGTCAGAGATACACGAATGGATTGAATTCCTTTTGAAGGATCGCACATTATTATTAGCACGGACCTGTTTCTGGTCTGTTAATAGGTACTGCGTCTAGTGAGTGTGTGAATCTTGCATATGTCCTAGCCGATTCTATATGGTGCACATGGAGCTTGAATTTAACCATATTACCATAAATCCTGCATATAACCCTGACTTTACAGGGATGCCACTCACTGATCACCAACAATTCGGAAATCCTTCTGATTATCAATGGGAAAAAGACCTATAGGAATGAAAGTAACAAATTCGGGATTCCTAAAAGGTTAGGAAAGGTGTCACCTCTGCTTTAATAGAATACTACAAGCTGCAGGAGCCTGAAATATTTGTAATTACTTTCTAGTCTCTAAAAGAATAACCCTGCGTATAAGACGCATCCTGAGCTCAGGAGGGTCCTACAAAAATGTACTGTTAATTCCCTTGTACAAGCCGCACCTGAAATGAGGAAGAATGGTATAATACGCACATGTGGCTTGAAAATGGAAAGTTTAGTAGTCTTTTATTACATGATTTTGGGCCGTTTCAGTGTAACACATCTTGCGTATTAAAACCAAAGAGAAATACCTTGCCTGAGGTGGACTCAACCGCTAAAACTTCCTACGTGCTAGCCATTAGACCAGTGCGTGAGGTGAACGAGAGGGGTTGAGAGCTGCCCTTAGGTGCTTTGATGGCTTGCAGTAGTTGCAGAGGATGCATATACCGGGCCACCTTCAGAACTGGTCTGATTATAACTCAGGGGTGGTGCGACAAGAGCATGCCGAGAATGGCATTGTATTTAAAGAGGCAAATCACCCACCTGGCGACATAGCTTAGTAGGTAGAGCGTTGTGCTCAAAACCAGCACCGTTTCACGGCCTGCCGATCGAATCCTTGCCGCAGTGTTCTGTTTACGAACACTTTGCGACAATTAGACATATGCTTTCCACTTGTCTTTAATGATTTATTATGGGTTACCTTGAATTGAAGGATATCACACGAGGCCTTCAATACAAGGCATTTGTTGACCCTTATCCATACATTACTTAGTTAGAGTACTATACTGTCTATAGTTAAAATACCCTCGTATGCACCCTGAGTTGAGGACTATCCTATAAGCTGCACCAATAACCTGATTCTTATATAGGCCATGGCATACTTACCTTATCACACTGAGCTTGTGAAATGGTCTAAGCCGCTGCTTATATGCTGGGTTTTACAGTAGGTATACTATAAAAACAAGCAGCACATGAGCACATATGTCATTTGTAAACAAATGTGGAGATTATTCCGTTTACAGTTGGTGGATGTACAAAATATGAGATTTATATGACCTTTATTAGATTTTTTTCCTGAAAAATCATGGACCCAGACCTTAACAAGAATAAGGTAATAGCTTAGTGTCTTTTGTAAACAAAAGATGAGACCTTGGAAGGATATGCAGTGACAACAGGGAGAGCAAATAAAATATGATCACAGTTTAGTATATTATATAAACTAGTTTATGCACATGTGCCAAGTGTTCAGGGATGGACTATAGTTCACAATTATTCGACCAACATGTGCCAAGAGTTCATGGATGGACTTTAGTTTTACAGTCATTCGACCAACATGTGCAAAACGTTCATGGGTGGACTATAGTTTGCAGTTATAAAAGCCTGGCCTCAAATATAAGCCTGCCCCGTTTATAAGCCTGGTCAAAAGGGGTAGTGGGTGTAATATAAGCCGGGCCCTGAATATAAGCCTGGGTGTGGGTCAAAGTTCCAGATGAGATCACTTTAATATTCAGCCATTATTTGACTTTTAAGTTAGATATCTATGAATTCCTTGTACAAATTAATCGTCGAATGAATATGTAGACATATCAAAATGGGTGTAAAGATATATTATGAGTTTCAGTGTCAGTGAATATTTGCACAGTTGTTTAAACATTGGAATAAATATTGTAAATATGGCAAAGGAACAGAGTAAACCTTCTAGTGAAATGAATATAAGCCTGCCTCAAATATAAGCCTGCCCCGAATATGAGCCTGGTCAATTTGTCACTTGAAATCATTATAAGCCGGAGCTTCTGATCGAGGAAATACGTCATATGACCTACATGTGCAAAGTGTTCATGGATGGAATAAAGTTTACAGTTATTTGACATTCATATGCTAAGTGTTTAGGGATGGACTGTAGTTGACAGTTATTTGACCTACATCTGCCAAGCGTTCATGGACATGGAGCTCCTGGGAACACTTTAGAAACCTGGAGAAAGTCCCCTGCAACTCTGTGAAGAATAGTCATCTGGGAGCTCCTGGGAACTATCTATATTCTCAGAGCACTTTGGATAGAGAGAAAAAGCCCCCTGTCCCTCTTGGAAGATATTCCCACCATTTTAGCACCTCTCCTTGCCATCTGGAAGTTCATCAAGGAGCTCCTGGGAGCTATCAAGGAGATTCTGGGAGCACTTTGCAAACATAGAAGAGGTCCCCATGAAGGAATTCCCAGCCTTTAGGCACCTACACATGTCCCTTACACTAACAGTTCACTAATGCCAGAAAACTGCACTGCATCCTAATGTACAGCAATGGAGACTCAACTTGGAGAGAAACCTGCTAGGATAGTGTAGACTCTCATTAGCATGAATGGAGACTATTCTGCCATGTGGATTCCCTCGCCCGGATTTCCAAGCTCCCTGCTGCCTGCAGTGGCCATATTGACAGGGGGTACAAGCAACTGAAGGAAAAACCATTCATGCCAGGTATGTACATTGTGTAACTTGGGCACATAACTCTCAAACATTATGTGCTGAAAGAGAACACACACCACTGTTCCTAAGGAGATTCTTCTGGGCTATGGATATAACTTCATCATATAGTATCTACCCAGGAAAATCTCCTTAAAAATGCCTTATTTACCAGCCGCACTATGAATTTTAGAAATGAGAAAAGCTAATTTAAGAGTTGTTCACTATCCAAAGAGTTTTAAGCACCAAGAATCTATATTTAAGTAATTCAGGAAAGCAATAAGTTGACCTTGGTTTATACATGGATGATTTATTCAACAACAATAGAGAGGACACCTTTGAGAGTCAAAGTAGATAGAATGAAGTAGCACAATGACCACTATCGTATTTGTTCCTGGTTTGGGGCAGTTGCAGCCAATCAATATGAAACAAAGATCTACCTTCAGCTTATTGACATTGTTGTTCACACATTCTTGTTACTTCTTGAATATCAGTTACCTCTTACACTTTAATCATTACAATTTACACGGTGTCTCTAGCTGAACATTCAAGTCCTTTCCATGTCATATTGTCGTGTAAATCCCAAAAGGTCTCACACATTTACCATACATTTTGAAGGTCAAATCCTATGTTTGTGATGTGATAGTACAAATCTCATCTTTCTGTCGGGACCGACCATAAACTGTGCCACACAAATTAACAATAATGGCTCCATGATCTTATGGTAGATGGTATATTTAGACATATTTACTTGGCATGTTAACACACATTTGGCACACCAAGTCAACCAATACAAAGATGAAATGCTCTTCGGACCTGGCTTCTTCACAAGTACTGTACACGTGTATATCAGAGACCGCTTTCATAACTCAAGATATGATACTCAGATATGATATAGTCGGCCTTGTTTAGATAGGCCTCTTGCCATTTGATCTGCCATACACAACTCGCTCCCTTATACCCATTTATCATCCATCCCACGTCATCTACTCTAACAAAGAAACAAGCGAATGAACATCAACATCTTATAATAAGGTTCAAGCTACTTACAAATCATTTTCAACTTTGGTGGTGGAGACATCATCCCCAACATTTATACACTTCTTACAATTGGCTAATCTAAATCCACCTTTAGTGGAGCGCGGGAGCAAGGTCACTCAAACGCGCTTGTCATTAGACCAGGATGCCCTGTCCTCTGCCATTTGAATAATTATCATCATGGTTTCATTTATGTTACAATAATGGTATCAATCTCAACCCATATCCTATTTTATTTGTTTTATCTTTAAAGGTCATGGGTTATGACAATTCTTTATTAGACTTGTCTTTCTGTACAGTCACCAAAAGAATTTACAATAGGGAAATAGAATGAAGTGCAAAAAAAAAACCTGCTTACAATGTACATATAGAATGTAACACTGATAAAGAAACAAACAGCCATGTAGTTTTAAGAATCTTATGTACTTGACATGGAAATTGGTTATGGTGCATGTACAAGAAGCTTGGTAAGCTTAACATTTAGGCCATATCAAAGTAGTAGTACTTTCCTTTACGTGGAGTAACACCAGCAGAACTATCCATAGAAACGTTCATAATACACGTACTGGTATGTTCTTTTCAACAGGTGCAAATTGAAAATTTCATCTCACGTTTATTCTATGATTTCTATGGGAATACTCACCATTTTAAAAACATCCAGAGCAATAAACCATAACTATTGATAAATCACAAATCACTTTCAAGCATAATCGAAGTTCTGTGGTACATACATAATGTGACAATAAGAACTAATTATGTACCATTGGCATACAAATGTATAAAGCTACATTCAAACAAAAACTCCTTTACCCTTTGTAGGATTGTAAGAAACGTAGTGACAACTTAGCAATGTATGCAAATGGATCACACAACACACTCAAATAAAAGGGAAGGGTAATGACCTGGAATCTGACAGGGTCTTATACCGACATCGAGATCTTCAATTATTTCAGATATTGAACCTTATTCCTTATACCTAAAAGCCGCACGCTACATGTTTCCAATTATACAAATAATACCACAGCAACATACTATGTCGATAGCTAGCAATATTAGGTTATATTACACAATTTGCTCTTCGACAAATCTTACAGCGCAATTCTATGCGATATCTTGAATACATGACTAATTTTTGATATTGTGAGATTTCTTGCATATATGGTTATGAGTCACAGGTGGGTGGTTACCGTGGTTAGTCAACTCGTGTACGTGGCACAACTAGTAAACCCACAAGTAACTTATTTTTATTCCTAATATGACGGGAAAAGGCTATGGACTGCATCCTTCCATATTCCTAAAACACTCTGCATTTCTCGTCTGGCCCCAGGGTCATGATCCTAATTTGTGCATCAAAGTAACAAAGTAAACTACTTAATAAGCCAAATAGTCTTTTGGCACCAGCTGCCTATGGTGCAATCTGTGAGATATTGGCCACATACCTAAACACAGAAATCTGAAATAAATCAATGAGTGCCATGTTTAACTGACTTGGACTAGTAAACTCCATGGCAAGACAATTCTAACTCTACAAACATAGTACAACAGCCTGTCCACGTCAGTCTGACTTCAAAAAATCAATATACATCGTGTTGACTTGAGGACATGCTAGAACGAGTGACTGGGAAACACAATGTTGTCGACATAGCATAGCGCATACTGACCAGCGAGATGCAAAAATTTGGTGAAGTGATTTTGTTCTTGGTGAAAGCGTTTGCCCTACTGGGGCTTCTAGTTGAGTCATTCTTGGTCAAGGCTTGCCGATAGCATTACGGCCTTCTCTAGAACATGCATATAAATGAACGGGACTAAAAATCTTTTAATACCTCAGTCTTTTTGAGGTTTTGTCTTCCTTTTGCGTGGTGAAGTTCTGCAATGAAAAGAAAAACATGGGGTTACCAACAACATCAGACTTTATCTAGAACATATTTATTTGTCCTGGTTCAAAAGTATCAGTTACACTGTTCAACTACGAAATAAGCCAGTTGCTATGGGAAGAAGATAGGAGAGATGATAGGTTTCCATTTGGACACATTTTTTCTAGTTGCCATGTTTGGTCTACTCCAATGAATCATGTCAATATTCCTACCTTGTGGGTGTAGCCTTCTCTACAGGCTTCTCCTCCTCGTCTTCGGCATCAGCCTCTTCCGCCTGAAGATTCAAAATTGATATCTCAATCATGTGCATGGTACTATTAAACTAGATCACTAACGTTGCATGAAACAAATCCTACAGAACATTGATATATAAAACCAATACCTTAAATTACGTTAACAGCAAACGAAAATGTTCACATTAAGATCTATTCTGAGTAGCTATGCACAAAGGATTTGCCAAACGGTGGGCAATGAGTCATCCCTTTTCAATGACTACTCAAGGGCAGGGGTTCGTCCAGAAATCATGGTTATCTCTGATTATGGCACCATCTCATACCATAAGCTCTATACGTTTTTAATCACTCAAGGGTCTCCGGGTACACTGACTCTCGTTAAAAAGTGTGGTTCACTCGTTAATGTGGATAGATTCAATTCCATAGTACTATTTAAACCACCTTCTGTGTATGGAACTAGTCAGTAATCTTCCGTGGGTCAAAACTAAATCATTAAGACTGTCCTTTAATCGGTCAAACCTCAAACTCAATTATAACCTTTGTAACCAAAATCTTTAAACTAGGAACCTCAAGTCTGCCAACCATGCTAACAGCATAATAATGGTAGTGTTTGCAGTGGCCAACCTTGACTGTCTCAGTCGATAGGTGGAGCTCAGAGCTACATACAGAATATGAGCTTGAAGAGTCATAGCTCTCAAAACCGTCCAGTTCAATCTCAGGGTCTGAGCTACTCGACTCGAGCAGATCAAAGTCAGGGAAAGTATATGGGGACTGCATCAATTCCTCCGGATTCACGCTGGAGACAGACTCATCAGCACTCTTTGCAATTGAAAGATAAGTGTGAAGATCAACACACTGAGTACAGTCTGTAGATAATAACCTTTGTCATCCTGAGCAAATTGACGAATGGTGGCAACCGTTGGCAGACAGTTCGGCAGTTCGCCAGTTCAACAGAATTTCGTGTAGTATGGAACAATTGGACAGGACTATTGGACAGATACTTGTGCACATCAAACCATGATAATATCCCTCTCTTCTTAAAGAATTTGAAAGGGCAACAACCCTAGTGATACTGTCCCTACGCCATAGAACCATGGAATGACAGTCTTTTTTTTTTTTTTTTTTTACTTTTTTTGAAACAATAAGAGTTATAATTTTAAAACATTATTTTCATCAGTCTCAATTTGTCAAATTGTCCCGAAAATCTGTCCAACAGTCCTATTAAATCCTGTCCAACTGTCCTGTCGAACCGCCGATCTGGCAAACTGTCTGTTCCCTGTGGCAGCGTGTCTAAATGTTGTGTGCGAGATTTTTTTTTGTAGTAGTGGCCTATCAAACCAAACAGATCCATAGCAGAGTAGAACTGTGGTAGTACTCATGACAGTAGACAATGTAGAAATCCTTTGATGAAACAACAAGTCCAGCTTTGAGCCCAATTCAAAGCATTATGTATTGGGCCAATGTTGACCCTTTTTAGGGGTTTATTGAAGTAGTTGGAATGGGATATTTACAAATAATAGTCCAAAACATACCTCTTCTGCTTCTAATGCACCTTTGCTGGACTTCTTTTTGTCTGCTGATTTAGGTTTCGTTTTGGCGTCTCCACTAGCTCCTTCATCTACGTCATCCTCTGCCTCATCGTCATCCTCTGGCTCGTCATCAGGCTGATTGCCCTCATCGGTCTTCTTGTGACGACGGACCTCATCGGGCTGAGCAAAATTGTATATATTATGGATTGATACTACTGTTACATACACATCTCTCTGACAAGCTTCATTCATTGAATGTTCCTACAGAAAATGTGAATTCGATATATTTTCATCTGAGTAGCTACAGTTTTGCCTAATAGTGGGATGTGTATATCTTATAAAGAAGCTGAATATCATGTATCATTAATTCATTGCTATGCCAAGGATCTTTAAATCAATATGGAAAATGCTTTAAACATTGTTTAGGTGGAACCGTCGTTGTTCTCTCTATCAGCTATGCTGCTTGTCCAAGCTGCAGTTTTGGCTCACTGCACCATGCCTAAAGACATTACCTTTGTTGATCGGCAGCAGAGCATATATATGAGAGTGATAGGGAGAAGCAGAACCAAGAGGTACACAGCCCACAGCCATGGTCGTTCTTCAGTTGAATTTATGAGCCAGTTCATCCCAGAGAGCGCTGTCTGAAATACAGGAGCACGCGACACAGGGTCTTTACTAAGCTGCAGAACCATCTTACCTTAGAGGGAGAGGACATGCAGCAGTAGGCGATAACGAGGACCACCGGCAGGACAACGACCAGGATAAAGACCACCCAGAGCCATGGCCGCTCCTTGGTGGCGTCAAGCACAGCCTGTACTACACTTTTCTGTAATGTGAGAAACAAAATGGAGAACATACTTATTAGTCTATTGTCAGTCGACGCCAGAAATCCTCATGTGACCTGACATAACACCCTTCACCTAGAATTTAAATTAAATGGTCTGAAATAAAGTCCAAAAGGCGATATCCAACAAAATCTACACTACACAATGGGGAATGTGTACACAATTAGCCCTTGCATAAACAGACATGGGAAATCCAAGGAAAATGTCTGAGTAAACAAATTATCTGAGGAGTTCAGTCCAAATATAATAGAAAACATAGAGGTAGTTCCAGATTTTCTGTCTGAAGTAATGAGGGATCTGAGGAATAAAACGGTTGGGGAAGTGAAGGTTGACTGTATACTTAAAAAAATAACACTTATTGACTATTCTACATCCTACACTATACTACAACACACTAGACTGGTCTGAAATTCAAAACAAAGTTAAATGTCTAAAAAAGAAAAAGATATGTCAAAATCAATTTCAACTAAGATATCTTGTTAGAAAAACATGAGCTAATAACTACTTACTACAAGTTACTACTTACAACAGTATCACTAATGTGTGTAAAGCAATCGACAGTCTCTACATTATCTAAATTAACAGTACATGTACTTTTTTCTTCAAAATAAAAAAATAAACTGCTGTGACTAAAGCTTATAAAGACATGTTGAAGAGTTGACGAACATACTTTTAATGAGGGTTATCTATCAAGTTTGACGTTGTATACTTAATAAGGTAGAGTTAAATGGACAAAATATCCTAGGCCTCCAGATATTCGTTACAAACTAGATGCCAAGGTTTATGTATGTACATGCAAATCAGTACCGGTAAAATTCCTGATTTGTGCCACCTGTGATGGCGTTGTTAATCAGGTGATCCAGTAAAATCAACTTACCCCAGAAAGTCCTCCAGCGGTTTCTTGTGCTGACTTGAGCTCCCAGCTCTCTGTAGCGAACTGATCGGCAACCACTTTGTCCTCAGCAATAATGAAGTTGTCAAAGTAGATATCATCAGACATAGACCACAGCTCGAGGCCGAGTGCTGAGATGGAGGTCATGGTTGTGAAAGGATCAAGATCCTCAAAGTAGTCTGGGTTATCAATCATCCTGGCCTTCCACTTACCCTATTTGAAAAAAAAAGAAAGAAATTATTTGATAATAAAAAATAACATTGAAGACTTAAGATAATGCAGCATTTTCTAAACTTGAACATTGGACAGACAGTCGTAAATGTCTGGGCCCGGATGTCTGGGTCACTCCTTATACAGCGCTTCTTTGTTCAAGAATTCTAATAGCAAACTTGATCTGTTGAAAGAGGGAAATGAGTAGCGAATTTTTACCTGGTAGTTAGGGTTGTCGATCATTGGGGCCTTCCACTTGCCCTTGTAGGCAGGGTTCTTCTTGGTCGGTCTCTTCCATTCGCCACATCCAGGGGCAGACTCACACTTGGGGTTGTTGATCATGGGAGGTTCCCATTCTCCATCCATGTCCTCATCCCTAATGGATTAATATCATATATATAAAGTACATACAAGAGTCCCCTTCACGAATTCAAGAAAGGACAAGTATGAGTTTGCCAACATTTCATAAATGCGATTACACGTCTTAAAAACTTTTACACATTTTCCTTCTATTTACAGGAAGTTGACAAGATAATATAAGCTAAAAGGTACTCACCAGTCACTTGGTTTTTCGGCATCAGGGTCAGCAGTCAATTCAGGCTCATCGTCCAACCAACCATCAGGTTTGACAGCATCTTCATCATCAATCATCTCAGGTGCAGTCTCATCCCTAAAACGACATTTGACCAAACATCAGTTCTCATGACCACAATAACCTTAAATGCCAGTGGGAATTTGTAATTTTACCATTTTGTTTTACTAGTTATTTCACAGTTGTGTAGGGCAATGGCCTATAAACAGTGGCTCACAAAGGTCAATCCAAAGTGTGACACACCTTGCATTGACTATGTCCATGTGCAATCTGACAAATGTGATGCACTGATGGTATTCAATAATCTTTCTTGTGCATTTGTATGTCTACTATTAAATCAAGTCAGAATCTTGACAATCCATTACTTACCAGTCTTCTGGCTTAGATGCCTCTGGGTCCTGAATTCTGTAAGGAAAATAGAGGAAGAAAACATTAGGGAGAGTGTTCCAAATACAATTTTGCACTTCGACAACTGTATTATCTTAATTGTCGTGCATTTACAGATGCATAAAAATTGGCCAGGTTCAAGAGCATATATATGCAACAGTCAAATTTTAATAGTTCTACACTTCTTTTACCAGTAAGACATCAAATACAATTTATTCTAGAGTGATATGCGTCTTACTTTTCACGCTCGTCCCAGTTTGCGGGTTTCTTGTCATTGGGATCCTTAATCTCCTTGGGTGGGTTCACTGGTGGTCTGTAATTGAAATGGGCCGATGCCATCTATAGAATGATTCTCGTTAAGAAAATATCAATTAAATCTAAAAACAGACTTCTTTTCACAATGTCAATACAGATATGAACCGATAGGATAATTATAGGTATAAACAGGGTTGTAATGCAAAACTATTTCTCTTAAAATAGAAAATATACTCACTCAACATCTTCCAACAAGCTTCCAGAGTTGACAAGTACTTGATCAACAAAGACTTCGAAGGTGTTGTCTGGATGTAAGACTGTGGAACAGAAACAAAGATTTTATCATCAGAGCACTTCACCATTAGTAGTTAATGAGATGATTTTAAATGTCAAAGTATTTCAAGCACAACCAACAGTCCAAATGACAGTTACAAAGGAGATACTAGTAGTGGACCATGTACTTACTCAATGTGTATAGATGTGTCTTCTTGTCAGTGAAATACGATGCGAGTTCTGCAGTTGGCTTCTTGGCGTGTTTTTCCTATTGTAATAAGGAGAACACTAATTCAGACACGAGGCAAATTACAGCAAGTAAGACTTAGACATTTAAAATACCTATTTTATATGAACATTCATTTTCATGTATTCTTCCTTGGCATACATCTTCTTGGCCAGTCATGAGCAATTTATACAGAGGACCATTTCAATATTTTTCAAAAGCAAGGCTATATGCGGGCTTCTCTTATAATATTATGTGATGTACTATAGTATCTTTCACTCTCCATGGCTAATGTATATGAAACTAGGTAAAAACACAACTCTTACCTCAAACTTGCCGGTGATTGGGTTCTTGTGTCGGAAGATGAAGTGGAGCTGAAACAAGCAAATACCGGTAAATGACATTTGATCATGTACGATAGTCTATGTATCAGATGATAAATTGCTCAATACATGTATTACATCTGAAGTACAGGGTAGCAAATAAGTGATCATTTATGCACAACGTGTACGTGAATGCTCTACCTTGTTATCATTTCCGCACTTATCTGGACCAAACATGATGGTGTATGGAGTCTTGTCAGCGAAGTTCACCTGAAATGAGGCATAGGGAAAAGATCAACAATGGGAAAGCAGTAATTACCGTAATCTCCCACGTATAAGGCGCGTCGTATAGGCGAATCAGAGGTCTACTGCACCCCATAGAGCCTCCCAAAATAGGGAATGCGGCTTATATGCAGGGAATTTTAACTATAGAACAGTACTAAACCTCTGAGCCTCAGATGCACCTCATAGGATTGTCTTGAACGCACGGTGAGTCTTATATGCGGGATGTGTCTTATACGCAGGAGATTACGGTAATATGTGGCTCATCAAACAATACAAATTTGGATATATGAAGTTTATGCTTACATTTTTTCTCAAGGCAACCAGAGAGGAAAAATACTTATATCATCCTAGACTAAAATGTAGTCACAATGTTGTGAGCAGAGGTTAGGCCTCACAGATACTTATAATATTTATAATTATTTCCTATCTACTTACGGGATTAAATTTGGCGTCCTCAGTCAGAAGCTTAACGTAGGCACCACCACACTCCTGTCCATTCTGGAACTTTACTTCATACCTATGAAATAAATTCAGTCATGTTTTGAAGAGGTGGATAATGTCATTTTTTGAAGAAGGCACAATAAGCCTATAAATAATCACAACACTAATACTATAGAAGATTAATTGGCTATTGCTGTTTTACATCCAATCAATCTAAGACAAACTGAAGGTATACCTGTGGTATGAAATTGTAGAAGAGTGAGTTAGAAATTAAATTCGTGATGTTAACTCCTTAAAAGCACAGATTATGCAGTATGATACTTACTGGACGATGAATGGTTTATCCCTGAACTCGAACACCTCATCGAGATTAGCAGACACAGCATGAAGTTTAGCACGAGACTAGAAATGAAACAAATTTTACATTCAATGTACAGCAGTGTTATGTCTAGAAACGGGAATACACTGTGGTAATAATGCTCTCTATAGTGAAATGTCATTGCATTGAATGAGGTATTTAAGATCCACTTACATGTATAACTGACTTACCTTTAGCACAAGGCCTTGGTCACCCTGCAGAGGACTATCAGTGGGTTCTTCTATGGCCCATTCACCTGGAATAGAATGAATAGAAGGGTGATTAAATGTCAGACACCCATTACGGCATAAGATTACCCATTTCAGTGACCCCTCATCACATTCGTAAAATATTCTTACTGTCGGTACATTTTTAAATTAGATACAAGCTTGGATCCAACTCACATAACTTCAAGAGATCTCAAAACGCATGCACTAGAGTAGGAAATTTGCAGAGTTAGTTTAGTCTCCTAGGGGTTTACCACGTGTCTGCAAGTGCAATAATGCTAACTTACCATTATATTTTGCAATATTTTCATCCGCTTCGTCTTTCTTGGTCTGTGATAAGATCCACCTGAAAACATAGAGTACTTTGATGAATATCTCATTTGAAATGGGTTCTAGTGTTTAGATTTCTTCATAGATTTTCTTGTGTGGCCAATGCATCGTCGTTTGAAGCAAAGCGTTATTTTCATGTTATAATTGGTAATTCATTCTCACGTTTGCATGTACAACTTAACTTTGATGCAACTATAACTACATAGAAACTTACTTCTCTCCAATAGATGAATCATCGAATGTATCAACAAAATACGCTTTTCCCTTTGGTATCGGGGTTTGATACACCGGCTGCAAAAGAGAAGAACAACAGTTAGTGATATACATGGACATATTACATATTTCTGTGAGCAAAGGAGCACCACAACCAGAAAGCATCCATGAACATAGATACGTCATCAAAAGTTTAAGACTTAATGTGAGTAAGATTAAAGATCTTTTTTAATAATCTATTCTAAACATGTCTTCATTATAGTGGGGCTTCACTGGTGTTAGAACACGACTCATAAAATCCTTACCCGTTCTTTTTGTGCTTCTGACTCGGCTGGAGCTGGCTTCTCCTCGGACTCTTCATCGTCCATAACTCCATCTTCTATATCCATGTCGTCCAGGTCATCCTCCGGGTCCTTGCTGGCAGCTGAAAGGCTGACCAGCCCCAGGAGCAACAAGCACAACGCCCAGCGTGTTGGTACCTTCATCTTGTATGTAGTTCTTGTCTACGGGATAGAGGTAAACAGTCACTTTAAAGAGTCTCGTTATAGGGTATGTATGTATCAGTGTATGGTATTGGAGAGAATTATATTTGCTTCACCCATGGCCAGTAGATACGAGGCACCCTTTCAGATAAAGAATGAGGCAAATCGGTGCATATCTGAATGGACAATGAATGATTTAGAGCACCTGAACAACTGTTGAATTCAGTAGCGGCAGAGCCGTGGGGGATGCATATCCACACTTTTTCAGGTTTCTTTTTAGATTATATTGGAATAATTATGGGAGGATTTACATACCTCATCCCCCTATACTTTTTTCAGCTGCTCCGCCCCCACTGAAGACTGGTTGTCTTTCCCCTCCCCTAAATTTATTTCATTTTTTTTTTTAAATTTGAAACAGGACTTTATTCAAAATCCTCACTTACAGTAACATAACAAACCACAAATTGCTACCTTGGTGCAAGAAGGTTGTATCTTGCAATGTATAGAACTGCAATTACAACCTTCTTGCACTTAGGCGACAAGTTTATTCATTTACAGCTGTTTCACGATGGGGAAGAATTGCGTTCACCTTAGTTTTGACATGACTTCACAAGGTACCGGTAGTATGGAATACATTTAATGCAATTTTAGTGGTCCTACCCTTGCTCTTTTAGGTATTACGGCACTTCGCCCCCCCCCCCCATTGCAACAATGTTGTAACTGTATCTGGGTCAACAAAATAAAAGGTAGCTCTCTGATGGTCCTCGCGGAGGTACCTTTTTGACCCAGATTCAGATGCAGTTACAACCTTTGTTCCCCTAAAGTGAAGACTTATACTTTACCGAGGCCACATCAAAAAAATTAGTTGGTCTACGGATTTTGGTTTTGAAAAAATGGTGTGAGCGAGCGATTTTTTTTCTAAAAGAATGTTTTGACGTCCAATGGATTCCTTGCTTGAAAAGTGAGGCGAGCGAAAAAATTTTATTTAAAAAAAAAAAAATTGCCAAACATCACAAAGAGAAAACTTGTAGAACGTGAAGCGAGCGAAATCCGTAGACAAGATTTTTTTCAAAAAAAAAAAAAATATTGTATTCCCGAAAATATGGAGAGGGAAATCCGTAGACCAACTTATTTTTTTGGTGTGATAAAAGTCACTGAGGCCAAAAATCATAAAATGCTTGATATGAACCCATCTAAATATTGATTTTTTAAATGAATGTATGGGGCTTTGGGACTTGAAAATCCCTGAAATCAGGGAAATCCCTGAAATACTTCCGTCCCTGCTCTACTTAAACAGAATGTGCTAGGTACTGTTATAGATTTAGAGATGAAAATAGGCAAAATGTTGGTCATTTTCCTTTGTTGTAATAATCACTATGAAGGTCTAGAACATTCTAGGTTACTAGAACATTCTAGGCTACGTGTCATGTTTATTGTAAGCTAGGTGTATGCAGTCATATCTATGCCAGGGGGTCATGCATTATCACCTTCTAGAAAAAGCTACCGCTATTACAACATGTGCCATTAGAACTCTGCCTAAAAGACGACCTTACACAGACCACAGATTCCTGCATCAGAGTGGGTGTGGTCGGTGATGGTGCATATCTAAATCTGTATCTAACAGAAACATGAGTCCACAAGGCAAGCATGTATTGACCTGTGTGGAAACACTGACCTATCTTAGTGTATTGACCCTACCCCCCCCCCCCCCCCGGCATAACTCACCTCAATATACATTATTCAGTAGTACTGGGGTAACGGGTCAGGCTGTGGGAGTACAATTGGGAAACCCAAGAGGGATACTTCCATGTGAATTTTGTGTTGGGGGAATGCTTTGGATTGAATAACCTGACAGGACCATGCATACTGATACATCGCTAAAAAGTATCCACGTACACGATAAGCATTGTCTTTCAGTATCAATCTACACTGGAGTTGGGGTTCAATGGCACCTACCGTAATCTCCCACGTAGAAGACGCGTTGCGCGTATAGGACGCCCCCCCTTTTTGGGAGAAGCATTTCCGCGTATAAGACGCAACTCTTAGGGCTCAATTTTGTAAATCCAGTACTGTTCTATAGTAAAATTACCCCTCGTATAAGACGCCCCCCCAACTTGAGAAAATCCTATAAGACCCCCCAGCATTTTGTTTGGCATAGAGGACGCGTCTTATACGCGGGAGTTTACGGTAAGTCCTAACACAGAGTGAATGGCTTTCACGTATAAGCTAAGCCTATGTATTCTCGCACACACACCCACAGACACCTTCACAAGAAACATACCTCAGCCCTAAATATATCATGTAAACCAATAATCAAATTCAAATCCTCTGATAAAATCCTAGCTTTTACAATGCTACCAGCATACAGCATTAGTCACCTTAAATTAATGCTCTTGCATTATACCAATAAGCCTACCACCCTCAGGTGCCAGGTGTCGTCGCAGTGAGGCATTGTTGCATATGTGGCCTACTGTAGGTACATGTACTAAACCATGTATAATAAAAGAGTCTATTGACTAGGCATACCTTAGTATACAGGGTTCCCACCATTTACGAGTCATGGTTTTAACTGACTTTTACCTGACATTTATCAGCTTTTACCTGACCAAATATTAGATAATTCACAGGGTTCAGGAAAAAAATCATCGACTCCAAAGCCAGGATGTTAAAGAAATTTTGCCAATTTGCGTGAAATCTTAACAATCACCCCCTTAAAATAATCAAAATACCATTTTTAACTGACTTTTTACTGACTTTCCCCCCAAATATCTTAACTGACCTTTATAAAGAAAATGGGTTTACCTGACTTTTAACTGACCAGTGGGAACCCTGAGTATACCTTATATCTTTATGGTGTTTTATCACAACCAACAATCATCAAGTAAGTTTTTAGAGTTAGTTTTGAAATACCAATAAGAAAAAAGAAAAAATACATGCTAAAGTTATCATTGGCATTTTTAACAGTCTGAATATGTTCTGCCTTCCTCAGTTCCTGGCACTGTAAGCTTCAATTTGATACCAAACTTGACTACCGTAATCTCCCGCGTATAAGGCGCGTCTTATACACCAAACAAAATGCTGCTGGGTCTTATACGAGGGAGGTAAATTGCCTTGAGTTTGAGGTGTGCCTTATAGGGGGGGGAGGTATTTTTACTATAGAACAGTACTAAATTGACAAAAATCTCTTCTCAGGGGGGGGGGGGGCGCCTTATATGCGAAACAGCCCTCCTGTGAGTTGGGGGGGGGGGGGTGCCTTATTCCGACCTAGCGGGATAGGGGTGGTGCCGTAGCTGAAGCTGGTCAGCAGCATGTGCCTTACACTGGTTTCAGGGGTCAGTTATGTAATACCTGGTGGGAATCCACTCTGTCCCATCCAACTACAAAAGTACTTCTAGGACTCATAAAGTAGCTCATGGTAGGTTAAGAATATATAATTACAACTTCAAAGGTATGGTTAGCGTAGCCTATGACTCATCACACCTCCAGGTGTGGAGTCTTCACACCTACAAGTGTGGATACTCAGCCCATGTATAGAGTGTCTTCTGACCCCTGTAGCTGCAAATCTCACGAGAATGCATGTTAATTGGTCCTTTCTGTGGGAGGTATTTTTATGGGGTGGATATCTCCCAAAATGTAAGACCCCCATCACCATATTAATGTTAGATTATTTTCTCAATGGATCTGTGCAAATCACATTTGATATCACAAGGATGACCCGTGCAGCCCTCAAATTTCCAGATATCCGGAAAAATCAAATGCCTATTGCCTGTAAGGTTTACTCTACCCCGGGTGTACGATAATACATAAGTACAAATTTTCGGGGGCAGCAGTGGCGTCACACAGGCCAGCCCTTATCAGGATTATCTCCTTAAAGATAAGAGTCCTCCGGAAGGTTTCAATTAAATACCATAGGAAATGTACTACATGCAGGGATGTAAGTCAGGGTGTATGAGAAATTCTGATATTCACACAGACATTCTAAATTCCTTGTAAAGTACTACAAAACGTAGGCCAAAGAAAGAAAGTTTGGGTATATCCATAGGCATGTTGAACTTTAAAATTCTGAAATCCGACAGAATTCTGTAAACTTACATCCCTGTACATGTAGTTAAAGTCCTTATCAGAACAAATCTACACCACCTAAGCAAAATAATGCCCAGAGGTGTCGGTATAGAAATAGACGTTTTTCTAGTACATTGCCTATGAACCTTAATTTGACCCTTTCTGTGTCTTTGCTACATCCTTAGGCTTAGCAACCAGAGTTCTGCTCATGAGAATGTACTACATTTATAGTTGGTGTATCACCTATCGGTACTATAATCTAGAGTAAGCTTAGCAGTAGATTATTTATAGCCTACGTTTAGGAAAGTGGAAAATCAAGAGTTAATAAAAGCTCTCATTTTCATCATTAAAAGAAGAAGTTTATCAAGTCCTGTGAAAAATGAAAAGTTGCCCCTATATCTAGTATGCGGCTTATCGCCTTAAGGCGTTCATTATTTGTGGCCGGGGGGGGGGGGGGGGAATGGTATTCTAGTTTGGCGAATATCTGAAAATGAAGCACCCCCTTTACACAAATGACCCAAAATGAAATTCTTCCCCCCCCCCCTGCAGGAGTATCCTAAAATGAAATGCCCCCCCCTACATAAATACCCCAAAATGAAGCCCCTCCCCTCGGGAATAGTCTGAAATAAAGCGTGCCCCCCCTTCAGAATAGCTTTACAGGGAATGTCCCTTTCAATACTTCATGCTAATAGCATATAGAAAAGACACTTTCCTGATTAAAGTGTACTGCCAAACCTTTAAAGAAGAGATACAGCTGCCAAATGTCAAATGATATATTTCTGTGACATAACATATTGGCCTGTATAAGCACCTGGGCATTCATTGATTTCAAATAGGCTCTACCCTGGTGCTTATTTAAGACCAGTGCTTAAGGGGGCCACAGACGGGACCGACTGGATCAGCCGATCCTGATGATCGCGAGCACCTGCATGGTTGTCTGATCCAGTCTGTCAAAATCAAACAAGTTTGATATCCCCGATCCATGCATTCATTTCAGCTGATTACTGTGGTCGTAGATATATTTATGTGTATTTAAATTCACAGATTTTTGTCATAGCTAAAAGTAATATGGTATAAGGGACTAGAATATATGTTCTGTATAGATTGATTTAATTAGTGGCCTAACAGTCACAACTATTCTAAGCCTACATACTAGAAAGCATTTAGAAAGCATTTCCAATCAATGCATGTAGCGAAGTTATTACATTGGATACTGTTGTTTTCACACCTTTAAGATGCTGTGTAAATCTAAGACAGGGGCAGGGATGAGCTCCATGGCAGTCGGGATGCTTTTCAAGAACACCTCCAACTATCACATCTTATCACATCTTGCTAGCACTGGCTTAGTGGCTAACAGAACTGTAGTCTAGATAAATTTTCAAGGAGGACATGAATTTGCAGACTTTTAATTACCATGAAACGCGAAAATATGTACAGCGCGAAATTAACTACGACCAGGTACATGTTGGAAGTGCAATGGATTCAAGTGCATCAGGGATCATTCCTTCGGGCCATTTCTCTACTTTAAACCATTCAATATGAATACCCATGAACAGAGCACCCACCAAAATGAATACCCCAAAATGATGTGCCCCCCTACCATGCATATATACCCAAAAATAAAGCACCCCCCTATCATGTGAATAACTCAAATTCATCTCAAAATGAACTGCCCCCCTACATGAATGATACAAATTGAGGCGCCTCCCCCTCATGAATACCCCAAAAATGAACTGCCCCCCTACCAAAATACCATCCCCCCCCAGCCATAAATAATGAACCCCGGGTAATGAACATTCCCTCATGTAAATTTAATGCTCTGTGACCCTGGGTCTGTGACACGCACAGACATAGACTGAACCCATATGATATGGTGGGGGCTCTCTATGGCAATAGGGAGCCTAAGTCTCGCATTAAACCATGTCGTAAAAAAATTTTTGATTGTGAACTAGAATGACCAATATCTCAATTGACCTGAAGGCCCACCACATATGAAATTTTTAGGCTCAACTCCTAATTTGCCAAAAGTTATACTAGGTCAAAAAAAATCCCCTATCCTTCAAGCCTGCGGGCGATAATATGCTGAGCTCAGAACGGGCGCACACGTGACGTGACTAAGTCTCCCTATGCTCATGAGAATACCGAAAAAAAGAGGGGGGGGGGGGGGGTGATACTATCCCGGTAGTCTAGTCTAGTCCATAGAGCCTGTTGAGGTTCCCGAAACAGTAGCACTTTCTCGCCTCCTTTGCGCGGAAACGGTTGAGATCCGGTGACATCGCCCACACATTTCAGTCAGATTGGAGATGTCATAAAAGCTTTAATTTCCTTCCTGTACATGAATTACTGATTGATATCAAAAAAGAAACCACCATTTATTGCTCTAGATATATGCTGTGATTATGTAATAATGGGTGTAACTAAACATGAAATGCGTGGGCGATGTCACCGCAACTCAACCGTTTCCGTGAAAGGAGGTGAGAAAGTGCTACGGTTTCGGGAACCTCAACAGGCTCTATTGATTTGTGCCCCACCCCTTCCACTTCAAACATATTGGAGAAGGTCAAACTCTAACTCACTGCCTGGTTTAGTCACTAGACAAGTGCTGGACCTCGGCTAATGTTCATAAAATACTGGTATGATACGACAATATCTGTGTGTTATTTAGGTCATACCATGATACCGGGGAGTTAAAGCAATGATCAATGATGGTCGCGTCCCAACTCCAGCCACAGCACGCGAGCCATGCCGGCTGGGTACGCCAACCCCACAGGCCCAGCCCTGACTCCTCTCCTGGTCCTGAGCCAGTGCCAGTGGATTGACTCTTCATTTACCGTACAATTTGCATATAGGAAAAAATCAAATTTATAGTATGAGTAGTGCAAAACTTACCACCCTCGATAGGATAGCTATCGATATTCTCTATTAAAGAGATAAAGCTAATTCAATAGAATCATCAAAATACAAACACAAACACGTTAACTTACCGCCGACAGAACGTGGACAACGCTCATTCGCCGGTCTCCGGAGTGAAGTCTAACATTGTAAACATGGATTTCATTGGCTGATCAAGGAAAGGAGAGGTCCGCAGTCAGTATCATTCTTGAAATGTTGAAAATTCGCAGCATCAAGTACATGTATATTTTAAATCTCTTTTGTCTCAGTTATATTGTGTAAAGGATATGAATTGTACATCCCTATAATCTTACAGAAACGTGATAATGAGAAAATATAATTGACCAATTATATAAGAGATAACAGATTATCGCCTATGGTCATCGTGCTTCGCTTATTTCAAGCTTGAGACATCCGACATTATGTCGCACAGAGATTCAGCGTAGAAAATGAACTATGCGCATGAATATATTTAATGATTGGGGTTAAAAAATGCCCCAAGTCAACAAATAAATCAGATCTTTATATGTCATGTCAAATATGACGGCATGAAATATTTGTCTGCCTGTCTTTTACTGTTAGAGAGCCAGAACGGAGAGTTCTATACGGGGTTCAAACAGCACTATATTACTCAACGGATAGTTATTTTGCGTTGCACGGTCGGACTATAAAAGCGATTTGGCGTTTCAACACAACAGAACAAAACGACGCACCAGAGAAACACAGACGAAAACATATTGATATCAAAACGGTAAGAATTCTCATCTTTATTATTATGACTAAGGGAAAGTTAGATGTTACCGTTTTGATTGTTCATTTGGTTTATAATTTGAGAGAAGTGTATCAAGAAAACACTGAGATGAGAATGACGGGCTCATATCTTCGCTTCCGCGTTGAAAAAAATGGCCAAAATGTACATGCAAAAAGTGAAAGAATTTCCCAGAATTTCTATCATAGAATTGTGTACTCGATTGAATCTTATTACGCATTCGTTTTTACCGACTTATAGATTTAAAATCAATAATGGCTATTGTTGAAAGGCGAGAGAAAAGGTGTTTTGTTGGATGTTCTTTGTGCCACCATAATGTACCTCGCCCTCGGCTCGGAGCCATGACGTCAGACCCGGATCATATGATAGGACGGTGCGACGTCACTAATCGGATTAGTAATCCTCTAGGCTAGTCTAGGGAGTGATAATTTTTTAACAACAGGGGGGGCTGGTGGGTTTGCGCGCGGACGCGCGAAAAAATTTTCGACCCCCCCCCCTCTCGAGGGGGTAAAATTTTTTTGACCCCCCCCACAAGGGACAAAAATCGTGCGCAAACGTCCCCTTTTAGCCTATAGTAACGCAGGGGGTTTTCCACTGAAAACAGGTGAAATTATTTTGACCCCCCCATCAGAGGTATTGAAAAAATTTGACCCCCCAGGTCAAGGGGTTGAAAAAATTCTGACCCCACCGTCCCCCACCCCCCTGTTGTTAAAAATGATCACTCCCCTAGGGAGAAACTCTCCCTGTCGGCAATGGCCGATGTCTATTCATCTGGACGAAAAGTCGAGATTTGTTTACAGGGGGCGCCACCATGCACCTAGGGCAGACATACTTTGGAGGTGAATAACACACCAGCGCCCACCATTGGCATTCTATTAGGTGCCTCAGGAGGGTGGTAGAAATGTTGTTTTTCTCTTAAACTATTTCACCAAATTATTTGAGACTTTCAGCGAGTCATCTAAAGATATAAATGGACATTTTGTGTGAATATGAAGGATATTCCTTTGGTAGATTTTCATAGAACGAGTTTTGAAATCATTATCCCATTGCACTTTCACCTGTCAATCCCGCACAACCTATACGCCCAACATTTCCAAATAATTAATGGCAGTTCTACTAAAATTAACCTCACAAAACTTTCAGCGAGTAATCTCCACTTAATAAAATAATAGTATCTGAAGTTTGAAAGCATTCTGACGAGGGAAAATATTGAAAAAATCAATTCAAGCCAATGGTTAGTGTCTGCCCTGCAGTACCCCTATGGAAGCCCTGTGCGAGGATTCACCTCCTTTAAATGGAGGTGCTACCAGTTGCAACGAGGTGAAGACAACTTTCCCTCCATTCAGCTTGCTTTTCGTCCGTACCAATAGTATATGTGGCGCTACATCTAATTTAATAGCTACATCTAAGACAGATGAAAGTACCACAATGTTGTTGCGCTGTGTGCTCTGCTTTATGAAGCAAAGTGAGATTACTACACTGACCACCTGCTCCAACTAGGGAAAACATGCCAATCTTTTATTTTGGATTTACCAGAATAATTTTACATCACCGGAAAGCTGGCAACTTGAGTAATTTAATGGTGTTTAAATTGTCTTTATAATGGTACTAGGGACTTGCATAAATTTTTCTAATTGTTTGAAACATTTGATTATGGGCCCTGTCCTGTAGAGCTTGTTGCCAGCTTTTCAGATCTGTTTAGATTGTCTTTCTACTGTATATAGTTCCTGAGCAATCTTAATCTAAGGTCCAAAATTGATGGACACTCGATCCCCATTGAGACAATGGTTAAGCTGATAAGAGGACTGTTATCAAAATGGAATCCAGATAGGGCCAGAATAGACAGAGGAAAGAGGTTTTTTTAACATAACTCAGTCAATAATTCATATTTTTGCATGAAAATTTCAGTATATATTATTCAGATATCGTGCCCTTGTTCCTCCATGCCCATTTGACCTGTGACCTACTTATGATTGACCTGTGACCTAATTAACTAGGTCAATTTGTTCAAACTATGATAACTACCAGAGGTTTCTCATAATTTGTGTACTTGCCATCAGAATTAACATTTATCCTACTGATAAATGATGGCGTATGATATTAAGGTCAACCTCCATGAACCTATAATTGACCTTTGACCTTCAAGGTCAGGCTATGAAGCCAAAACATAGCTAAGTACCTGAACACAATGGACATGTTGAGATGAGAATCTGTATGCTCCCTAATGTATTTTCATTTATCAGAATTCTCATGCATGTTATATATCTTGACCTTAAATTTGACCTTTGACCTGATTAATCCATACATGACCTAATTAATCACATTGTTTTCTCGCAATTCATAGGAAATTGCAGATATAACACTGAATTTTTGCATGAAGCACCAACAGCAAGAGGTACATATTTTGATACCTATCAAGTTTGTGTGTATTGACCTTTGACCTAGTAAAATAAGGTCAATCCATAAATAGGTCAACCTAGTTGATATAGGGCAAGTCCAGAGATGCCACTTTTCCTAACTTTTTAGGAATTCCGAATTTTTGATTTTCATTCCTATAGGTATTTCCTATTGTAAATTGAGAAAATTTGGAGGATTTCCGAATTTTGGGGAATCAGTGAGTGGCATTACTGCAAGTCAAAGTGCGGATTACCAGGGAAAGGTACATTGTAGATAACTTCTTCACTAGGGTCTGGACTAATAAATGTCTTTGTCAAAAGTCAATGTGTTTGTGTACATTGACCTAGAAGTATATGTCCATTTCTGAATAAATTTGACCTAGAAGAGAAGGTCAATTATTACTGTGGGCCAGTATAGTACGGCTTTCATTTTTATACTACCATGTTGAATAGAGGGGCTCCATAGGAGCCACTCAATAATTAATCCCCTGGAATTCGAAGGGGAGACATGCTTTACTAATACACTACAGCATAATAGAACAAATGTAAAAGATAACAGAGACTTGTAATTATCTTATGTCCATAGAATGGCTCAGTCCCTATACTATGCTATAGTCCCAGTGTCTAGGTTGCCTGCACTGAAGCTGCATTGACAAGGGTAAACTGTTATGGCTGGGGCTTCGTTGGGCTTATTCCTTCAGACTTGAAATTTGCAGGAAATATACTTTGGATATGTAGGAACACAACTATGTAGGCGAACTTTGGCGAACCTTTTTTTTTCTCTTAATTTTGGCCATTTTAAAATAAAAAATAAATTCAAAAGCCACGACCATACAGAAATATTCTACGGACATCAAATATACACCTCTCATTGTAATCGCCTAATTCTAAGCTTCAATTTGGTATATTAACTTTTATTCTAGCCCAAATATTAAACCCTCCAGCTGCTATTATCTGCTGCTTGTACTTTAGCAGCATGGAAAGTTGTTTTGATAACAGTAATGGCGCTACACGCAGCACGGACACGGCAGTGGTTTATGCAAGTGCCTAATGGTACTAGAACAGAAGTTATGAGGGATTGAATGTGGAATTTCTATAATATTTTCTGTCAGTGGATTTCCAGCCAGTGTGGGTCTTATCAGTCCCTGCCCACTGTGCACAGGCTGCACTGGTTCTCACACATTTCAGATGTTGCTTTACCTAATTTCAAATTAAATTTGATTGAATGATCATAGAGGGTAACCAATTACATCACTGTAATAACAACAGTTTGTGGATTAATGGGCTATATTTTGCATTAAAAGGAATTAAGATAAGTATTATAGATCATGTTGGACAGTCAAAATTTTCTAAATGTAGGCACTTACCTAATTTTTCAAAACCATATACTATCTATTCTACTTTATATACCATTGGATAGATCTCAAGAAAACAAGTGGATTTGCTTTTTGAATGAAGTCTCTATCTTAATTCAAAGTGATGTTATGACCATCCAATGACCACAAAATGACCCCAATATTCTGCCACAATAACCCATACTTAAGAGTTTAATCAGGGTTCAAATTTCGTGATCATGCTAGTTGTGGTCAGAAATGCCTGGAACACTTAAATCACTGTTTCTCAGAAGATATTGACACTAAGAACTTGAAATAAAAAGTAGAGGAAAGGTCATTAAGGGGTGCTTCCAATGAACTATGGCCTGACCTTGATCTAGGTCAAAGGTCAAATTTATTGCCTTTTTTTTTTTTGTTATTGAGTTAACATTTGTTGATACTTAGCTAGATGGAGAATTAAATCAATGATCAGCTCAGTATTTCTTTAATATGTGACCAAGAAGGTCAAGTTGCCTAAAGGTCAAGGTCAAAGGGACAATCTGTGATCCTGTTTGTTGTGGTCAGAAATGCCTGGAACACTTAAATCACTTTTTGTCAGAAGATATCAACAGTAGGAACTTGAAATAAAAAGTAGAGGAAAGGTGATTAAGGGGTGCTTCCAATGATGTATGGCCTGACCTTGGTCAAGGTCAAGGTCATTTTAAGGTCAAATTTATTGATGATTTTTTTTTTGTAAATGAGTAAACATTTGTTCATATTTAGCAAGATGAATGATAGAATCAATGATCAGTTGACTTTTTTCAATATTAACAAAGGTCTTACAGTGAAGGTCACAGAGAATTCCTGGTAGTCAGTCCTCCAGTAAGAGCCAGGTGTGACCCTGGAGGGGTGAGCCTGTTGCAGTGGTGGTAGGTGTGAGTGCCACATCTCACACCACCCCTCCAGGTAGCTCCAGTTCCTGTGGGGTCACTACTTTTGCAGGGTCTATAAACCATACTGCAGGCTGTCTAAACGAACTAAAATAAACATTTTCTAGAAGATATTTAATCATAGAATTGGTGGGAACCATTTATTCTAGGCTCCCGCTAGCCACTCGCCAAATCGCCAGTGGCGAATTA
This sequence comes from Acholoe squamosa, assembly GCA_949317995.1. Classification (NCBI taxonomy): domain Eukaryota; kingdom Metazoa; phylum Annelida; class Polychaeta; order Phyllodocida; family Polynoidae; genus Acholoe; species Acholoe squamosa. The sequence continues at coordinate 39,066,291 of OX439042.1, read as the reverse complement.
AATGACAGAATGGCGAATCCTTTTCCCATTGGATTCGCCAGACTGGCTAATCCAGCTGGCAGTCCCTGGGTCTATTAATGACCATCATGGAAATGCAGGGAAGAAAGTCTTCAGGGAATTACCTGATTTCAGGGATTTTGAAGTTCCAGGGCCCTATACATTCATATAGAAACTGAGGTTTTTGGGGCGAATATTGGACCATTTCAGGGTTTTTTGTGCTCTGTGACTTTCATCCCTGGAAATGAAATATAAAGTGCAGCATACCATTGGAAAGCTTAGAAAATGGCAAAAAACAATCATTATGCATGTTAGTCTTATCTCAGCACAAAGTGAAGCTGATATTCTCATTTTATATTTTTGTAGATTTGTGTGGCTCCACACTTCATCCAAACACACCCTGCATTAAGATTTTTTTCACAATATAAGTGAAAGTGAATGCAGCATTTGAAGACTGCATCTTTAATGTCCTTGTACGGGATAGCTTTTGGCATTTACAAATTCTATTAAAAATGTTTCGCATTCAGTCAAAACTTCTTCCCATCCCACCTCCTCAAACCCACCACCACCTCCCCTGCTGACGGTGCATTGGAGGGGGGGCATAAAACTTTTGACCCCTCTTGAGGGGGTGGTGCATAATAAAAATTGACAGCAAAAGGGGGGAAAAAACAGCATGGAGGGGGGGGGGGCACACAAAGATTTTGACACCCCTGTGATAAATGATAACCACTCCCTAAGCCACAGCATAGGAATAGGGTTTTACAGTGACTTGTTTAAATCTGGCTAATTCATTTCTAATCTGGCTAATGAAAACTGATGCAAATTCGCCAGACTGGCTAACCCAAATTATGTGTTAGCGCTAGCCTAGTTATTTTAAGGTGCAACATGGTCTTCATGGTTAAAAATGGCTTTAAAGCTGAGTTAAAAATGCATAGAAAAAATACTCTATGTTCTCTCCTTACCATTATTGATTAAATAGGTGCATGCGATAGATCTCTTCAAGCCCGTTAATATGGTACCTTAATTGTCCAAATCCCCCTGTAAACAAGCTCAGAATGATAATTTTAAAATTGGAGAGGTAAAAAGTGGCCCAGTATCACACTTTTGGCCTCCGTGCACGGCAGACCCGCGCACGGGAGTCACTTCAGTGCCTACTAAATGGCAGTGTGATAAGCAGACCTGAAATTCTTGGATTTTTTACTCAACTCTCCTATACTCTTTAGCTTTGGGCTAATAGATAATAAATAGCTGATTAAAGATCCTAAAAGTACACACTTTTGTGGTTATCCCATATAAGTTTTAAAAAATTACACAAATATCTAGGTTTGATATTTTCAGGTTTAAGTCAAGACTCTTCTGAAATGTATACAATCTCTCCAGATATTTCATTCTTTCTCCCTCTATGGTAACTGATAATGTCTTAAGCTTTTAATAGAGGTCTCAAATGTAAAAATTGACCGAGAATTAACAAAAATATCAGCATTTTATATTTCAAGGTTTTATAGAAATTACAGTCTGTGCACATCAATGCCCCTTGTGAACTGATAAGATATTAAATCAATGACTTGATATAAAGTAAAATGACCCACAGATTCTGATTCCTTGGTTATTTTTACCCTAAGTTCATGAAAATAGTTGTTGTTGACAGTGGAAAAGGGCCCTAAAGTAGAAAACCATATTGATTGATTTACTATAGTGACAGATAGGGACTCGCGGGAGTGGGTGCAGAGGTGTTATTCCTACTCCAACTTTAACAACCCAGAGCAAGCAAAGTATCTATCAAAATGGCTTCAAATTAACATATGTTAAACTTTGATGTGTATTCTTAAACATATGTAGGCATCAAAGCCCTATCAGTATCTAATCTTTGGTATATTTGAAGAAACCAGCGCCTTCGGCGCTGGGATAGTGTAAATGGCCCATGTAATGTTAGGGAGAGGTAATTTTTTTAAGAAAAAGGGAGGGGCCAAAAAGACCACAAAAAAATGTTAACCCCTTCTTTAGGGAGTGGTCGGGGGTTGGGTGAAATTCTTTGCGTCTGCGACAAAAAAGTTTTTCCGCACCCCTTAAAGGGGTCTGAAATTTTTATGTCCTTAATGAAAAAGCTTGCATGGCACCGTAGAATAAAATGGGGGCTGCAAAAAATCCCACACCCCTATCATGGGAAGAGCTGGACATTATCTTATATGGACACGGTAAAATCCACCACCCTTCACCTGTTGTTAAAAAATCTTCACTCCCTTTGACAGGCCTTTGTCTGGCTCTAAAGCCACAGCACCCCCCCCCCACTCTGTGTATCATGTGCACACCCCACCCACACACACACACACACACCTTGCATATCGTACATACCCTCCCCTATGCACCCTCAGCATCATTCATACACCCTTCCCCACCCTGTGTGTAATGTGCACAATCTCCCCCACCCTGCGTATCATGTGCATGCCCTCCCCCCACACCCTGAGTATCATGTGCACACCCTCCCCCACCCTGCATATCATGCACATGCCCCCTCCCACACTGCATATCATGCGCACACCCTCCCCCCACCCTGCGTATCATGCGCACACACTCCCCCACCCGGCATATCATGCGCACGCCCTCCCCACCCAGCATATCATGCGCACGCCCTCCCCCACTTTGGCAAAGGCTAAAAATTGTTGCCCCCCTTCCCCCTTAGGAGGAGGCAAATGTTCCCCCCAAGCATTATTTATCAGATTGTGAGACAACAAAAAAAATCGGCCTAAATTCGGAAGACTCCCGGTGAAATCTGGAGTGTTGGCATGTATGCATAGGCCCTATAGGGGTCTACCTGGACAAAAAATGTCAACAAACACAAACTTGGCCAAAAAAAACTCGTCCTGATATGCCAACCCTTCAGACTTGTCTTACTCTCATCAATCATTGATTTACCCAACCTGTCAGGCTTGTCTTACTCATTGATTTACCCAACCTGTCAGGCTTGTCTTACTCTCATCACCCTTTAATTTACCCAACCTGTCAGGCTTGTCTTACTCTCATTAGAGCATGTGGCGCCACACACGGCCAAAGCACTGCAACTTTACTGGGTCACTTTCGCTGGTTGCTATCAGAGTGAGTGTGAGTAGCCAACTACGGGAACATCCCACGTCAAAGCCGACGACTTCCGGGGTAGCCGTTTTGGTAGTTTAGGGAATCAGACATTTAAACAATCTCGCCATAGACGGCAATGGTGAACATGCTCCTACTCGCCTGTGGTACTGCTGCTCTACTCAGACTGCTGAGTATGGGCAGGGCCCCAGCATAGCTCACAGGAATCGCAACCCGACGGAGAATCTACCCTGCTAGCACCACTCATCCAAATGATGTCTATTTTATGTAAATAAGATGAGTTTTCCCGTAAGAATGACGTAAATTGCATGAGTACTAGTCTGAGTAGTGCTAGCTGGGTTACAGTTTACCGTCCGAGCCATTTTGAAAAATGATGAGGCATTTTTTCATTATTCATTATCTATCTACCATCACATCTGTGTTTCTAGGTTGTAGATGTCAGGGCTTTTGACAGGGCTGCGCAGTGCGCAATACACGCATTTAATGCTTAAATGTCGCATTTAAATGGCTAGAATTGCCATTCATTTACAGAATGGCGCATTGTATTTGCTAAAAAGTGTGCAATTGGCGCATTGCAAAAATTCCTGTCAAAAGCCCTGTGTCACCATGTTGATTTCATTCCCTGCAATCTAAGCTTCAATTTGACACCAAATATGCCCTCCTTTTGTCATTGCAGTCATGTCCAATGCCTTTTTTGGAGATTTTTTCAATTTTTTTTTGAAATAATGAATAATGAAATTTTCCCATGCGGCCCCTTCAGAATGTTTCTGGGTGTTAATTATGTTTAAAAAAAATGCAATATCAACTCAGTGTTTATATTTCTTAAATAGAAATTGATTCTACACACCTACTTTTTCCCTAACTTTTAAGTACTATTAGCGGACGTAAAATCCACCAAACCAAACCTTCTTTTTCCCTATCTGTCCTATGGTAACCATATGCGTACACAAAGTAGCTGGAAAGGGTATGTTTTGGACCCCATGGGCGTGTACGGCTGGATCCGTTATTTGGGCCATTTTTAGTGGTTTTGGGTCTAAATTTCCAAGGAAAGTTTTGACAATATCCTGTGAAAAGGAGCATACTTTTTGGGCAAAATAGCAGGGGTGACGCCGAAAGGGAATGATTTTTGTCACTTTTACATAGTGGTCGCTAGAAGGGCTATTGATTTTTGGTGACCGACCCACTAAAAGGGTATTTTCAGTGTATTTTGGCCCGCTAAAAGGGTTAAAAATGATCAGGCATGAAAATAAAATAGGAAGATTTCATCTGAGCATTTTTCCTTGGGACGAGCAATGATGTCACGAGAACCAGTGTGGTCTTATCAGGCTTATCTCCCCATAAGAATCCAATGATAAAAACTTTCATTAGTTTTAAACAGAGTCCCATGCATCCACTTTTGGCCCTTATCTACGGCTCATTGAAAAACAATGTAATATTCATAAGAAAATTTTGCCACAGTCCATTTGCCCCATCGTACATATAGCCCCACGATTTGAGCTGACCACAACACAGTTTAAAAGCTTCAATATGTGTTTAGACAAGAGATGCAACCTCTTTTATTTATTTTTCTTCATTTTTTTAAAACTTTGTAACGAATCTTTTATCCTGTAATTCCTAGAGACATTTGGAAATTGGGATAATTCGAAATTTTGGACAAGAACTGTGTGGCATTTTTGATAAACCCCTATTGTTAGTGAAGCTTGGTTAAAAAAAAAACAAACTGAGCGATGACAATACTTGGGTAATAACAACCTCATTCAGAGAGTGATGTTCACCGGTATATCATCTCTATGCAACTTGGTGGCAATGAACTTGATCATTTTGGTACTCGGGATTTTTTACTCAAGTTTTACTTTAAATAAATTACTAGGCCTCTTGCCGGCCTCCCCAAATCTTGGGAGATTCTTTGTAGCCCTTGGTTACCCAATGGTTTAAGAAAAATTAAAAAGGTTACTAACTCCTCAAACTGAGTGGTTCACAGCATATACACAGGTTGTGATGGTATAGTGAATTAAAGTGTCCGCCATACTATTGAAACTCATGATAGGTTTAAACAATTTTCTTAAGTTAGTAGGGCAGAAGCTGCTGAACATAAACCTTTGGACATTATACATTTTCTTAATATCTACATGACTAGATGTACCTAACAATTTGATTGTTCTCTATGCTGAATGGTCTATTCTAATGAAACATTTTTTCCCCCTTTTTATTACAGACATTATGCAGATCTTTGTGAAGACGTTGACGGGTAAAACCATCACACTAGAAGTCGAGGCATCTGACTCAATCGAAAATGTAAAGGCCAAGATCCAAGACAAGGAAGGCATTCCCCCAGACCAGCAGCGTCTCATCTTCGCTGGCAAGCAGCTTGAAGATGGTCGCACGCTTAGTGATTACAACATCCAGAAGGAGTCCACTCTCCATCTTGTGCTCCGTCTGCGTGGTGGTATGCAAATCTTCGTGAAAACACTGACTGGTAAGACCATCACCCTTGAGGTCGAGGCATCTGACTCTATTGAAAATGTAAAGGCAAAGATCCAGGACAAGGAAGGCATTCCCCCAGACCAGCAGCGTCTCATCTTCGCTGGCAAGCAGCTTGAAGATGGTCGCACGCTTAGTGATTACAACATCCAGAAGGAGTCCACCCTCCATCTTGTGCTCCGTCTGCGTGGTGGTATGCAGATCTTCGTGAAAACACTGACTGGTAAGACCATCACTCTTGAGGTCGAGGCCTCAGACTCCATCGAAAATGTCAAGGCTAAGATCCAGGACAAGGAAGGCATTCCCCCAGACCAGCAGCGTCTCATCTTCGCTGGCAAGCAGCTCGAGGATGGTCGCACTCTTAGCGACTACAACATCCAGAAGGAGTCCACCCTCCATCTTGTGCTCCGTCTGCGTGGTGGTATGCAGATCTTCGTGAAGACCCTGACTGGTAAGACCATCACCCTTGAGGTCGAGGCCTCAGACTCCATCGAAAATGTCAAGGCTAAGATCCAGGACAAGGAAGGCATTCCCCCAGACCAGCAGCGTCTCATCTTCGCTGGCAAGCAGCTCGAGGATGGTCGCACTCTTAGCGACTACAACATCCAGAAGGAGTCCACCCTTCATCTTGTGCTCCGTCTGCGTGGTGGTATGCAGATCTTCGTGAAGACCCTGACTGGTAAGACCATCACCCTTGAGGTCGAGGCCTCAGACTCCATCGAAAATGTCAAGGCTAAGATCCAGGACAAGGAAGGCATTCCCCCAGACCAGCAGCGTCTCATCTTCGCTGGCAAGCAGCTCGAGGATGGTCGCACTCTTAGCGACTACAACATCCAGAAGGAGTCCACCCTTCATCTTGTGCTCCGTCTGCGTGGTGGTATGCAGATCTTCGTGAAGACCCTGACTGGTAAGACCATCACCCTTGAGGTCGAGGCCTCAGACTCCATCGAAAATGTCAAGGCTAAGATCCAGGACAAGGAAGGCATTCCCCCAGACCAGCAGCGTCTCATCTTCGCTGGCAAGCAGCTCGAGGATGGTCGCACTCTTAGCGACTACAACATCCAGAAGGAGTCCACCCTCCATCTTGTGCTCCGTCTGCGTGGTGGTATGCAGATCTTCGTGAAGACCCTGACTGGTAAGACCATCACCCTTGAGGTCGAGGCCTCAGACTCCATCGAAAATGTCAAGGCTAAGATCCAGGACAAGGAAGGCATTCCCCCAGACCAGCAGCGTCTCATCTTCGCTGGCAAGCAGCTCGAGGATGGTCGCACTCTTAGCGACTACAACATCCAGAAGGAGTCCACCCTCCATCTTGTGCTCCGTCTGCGTGGTGGTATGCAGATCTTCGTGAAGACCCTGACTGGTAAGACCATCACTCTTGAGGTCGAGGCCTCAGACTCCATCGAAAATGTCAAGGCTAAGATCCAGGACAAGGAAGGCATTCCCCCAGACCAGCAGCGTCTCATCTTCGCTGGCAAGCAGCTCGAGGATGGTCGCACTCTTAGCGACTACAACATCCAGAAGGAGTCCACCCTTCATCTTGTGCTCCGTCTGCGTGGTGGTATGCAGATCTTCGTGAAGACCCTGACTGGTAAGACCATCACCCTTGAGGTCGAGGCCTCAGACTCCATTGAAAATGTCAAGGCTAAGATCCAGGACAAGGAAGGCATTCCCCCAGACCAGCAGCGTCTCATCTTCGCTGGCAAGCAGCTCGAGGATGGTCGCACTCTTAGCGACTACAACATCCAGAAGGAGTCCACCCTCCATCTTGTGCTCCGTCTGCGTGGTGGTATGCAGATCTTCGTGAAGACCCTGACTGGTAAGACCATCACCCTTGAGGTCGAGGCCTCAGACTCCATTGAAAATGTCAAGGCTAAGATCCAGGACAAGGAAGGCATTCCCCCAGACCAGCAGCGTCTCATCTTCGCTGGCAAGCAGCTCGAGGATGGTCGCACTCTTAGCGACTACAACATCCAGAAGGAGTCCACCCTCCATCTTGTGCTCCGTCTGCGTGGTGGTATGCAGATCTTCGTGAAGACCCTGACTGGTAAGACCATCACCCTTGAGGTCGAGGCCTCAGACTCCATCGAAAATGTCAAGGCTAAGATCCAGGACAAGGAAGGCATTCCCCCAGATCAGCAGCGTCTCATCTTCGCTGGCAAGCAGCTCGAGGATGGTCGCACTCTTAGCGACTACAACATCCAGAAGGAGTCCACCCTCCATCTTGTGCTCCGTCTGCGTGGTGGTATGCAGATCTTCGTGAAGACCCTGACTGGTAAGACCATCACCCTTGAGGTCGAGGCCTCAGACTCCATCGAAAATGTCAAGGCTAAGATCCAGGACAAGGAAGGCATTCCCCCAGACCAGCAGCGTCTCATCTTCGCTGGCAAGCAGCTCGAGGATGGTCGCACTCTTAGCGACTACAACATCCAGAAGGAGTCCACCCTCCATCTTGTGCTCCGTCTGCGGGGGGGTAACTAAGCCAGTGAGTGTCATAACCATAGGCTTTAAAATGACTATTGACCCACAGTAAAGACTCCCAAGAAGTAAACAAGCCAATGATTTCAACAGGATGTATCAATCTTGTATTCTAATGTTTCTCCAAAAGAATAACAGCAAAGTGCAAAATGACTTTTAATGAAACCCAAGTAAAGTGAAGAAAATTGTCAAAGAAGGCAAACAAGACCATGCTGGAGTCAATAAATTTTAAGCGTCAAATAATTTTTAGTTGATACTTTTGTGTCCATTTATTGAGTGCCATTACTGTTATTGCTCATTCAAGCATGGGATTCTTCAGGATATATTTAAAATCTCGGATATTTGATTGCTAAATTGTTTATCCTTGTGATTTGTAGGCCTACAAATCCAGTGAGAAAATGATTTCTAAATCGTCTGATATTTCTTCAAAACCATATCCCATGCCTGCAAGTAAAGCATGCTTTCCCTTAGTATTTCAACCAAATGGTACCCTTCTGCATTGATGCAGGATCTACATACATTTGAGTACCTTTGCAGAGGGATCTCTAGGGTAGGGAATGGCAGGTTTCTATTTAAGTGAAAGTAGGAGTGTCTCTCAACATTGACAGAATATCGAATCGATAATAAGTACCATAAAGGCCCGGTCATAAGCCAGATTTTTTTTGTTATTTGATCAAAACCGGCTTCTAAATTTCCCCCAATTAACCCCCACTTTTGGGGTTTTCCAAAAGTTTTTGAACCATATTTTAATATAAATTAGTAACCAAGACAGCTTTTATTCTGATTCATTTTTAGGTCTATTCTAATAAATAAAGCATTGAAATCTCATAGTTTACCATAGCTGACGGGCTTCCCTAGCCCACTTAAAATGGTCTATTTCTCTTTTCTATCCGCTCATGATGTGTCTGGTACACATGTATGCGGGCACTGACACATTCCCTTGTGTAATGTGGTTCTCGCCATGAATATGACCTTAGCTGTCGAAATGGCATTAAACATCTATTACTCACTAGCATAGCTGACAAATGTCTGCTCACAATTTCCACTAAAGTTTTTTTTAGGAATTGGGTTGGGGGGGGGGGGGGGGGGTCGGGCCCTAACTAGTCCCAGGCATATGACCGGGTTCAACAAAAACTTTAAAAGCTCCAAAACCGGCTTGTAAATTTGATCTGAACTCACCCCTCTGCTTATGACCGGGATTTATGGTACTGGTATATGGAATCGGCTGTTTGACCCCCCCCCCCAAAAAAAATAAATAAATAAATAAATGGTTTAGGGCTTTCAAAATCTGAAATAAGTTTAGGCAAAATCCTCAAAATGTTTAAGAAAAAGATTGAGTCGAAATGTTAATTCACACAATAAAGAAAAATTTGAAGGGTTTAGCCTTCCACCACAGGAGGGAATACACAACTGGCTCGAACTTTTTTTCTGTTTGGACTTGTCGGAACATTCTTTCACAGTTTGAAGGCCCAGAACTATGCCATTTTGGCCTGTATATGAGTAGTTGATATATCGAGAAAAATTGTGATAATCGTAATAAATTGGATATGAAAGACAGTCCTAAGTGAAAGCTACAGACCTCAACACTTGCATGTTCAATTTTTTGTATTGTACCAAATTTTTGTGACGGTAATTTCCATTAAAAAAAATACCTTAAACTCCCGCGTAGAAGACGCAGTGCGCGTAGAGGATGCCCCCCTAACTTGCCAATGGTTGTTTCGCGTATAAGACGCACCTCTTAGGTACCAATTTTGTAAATTCAGTACATTTCTATAGTAAAATTACCCCTCGTATAAGATGCATCCCCCAACTTGAGAGTAAGCTATAAGACGCACCAGCATTTTGTTTGGCTTATAAGACGCATCTTATACGCAGGAGTTTACGGTATTTCATTAATTAGTGCTTTGAAATTTATTTTTTCGGAAGTGGTATTTCTTTATATTATCTTTAATGAGCCTTTGACGAATGGGATCCCATTTGGTATTGCAAAAAGTATCAGTAAATACTTGAGTCTACAAAATTGAATACGTTTTAATGTTCCAGTTAAAAGTGTTGTGGAACCAGCTTTTGTTATACAAATAAGATGAACAGTGCGAAAAAACGTCTTCCTATAAGTTGATGTTTTCAACAAAAAGAAATGAAGATATCAGAGATGCCAATATTCGTAATTACTGTAAACGTATTAAATTTTTTTTGCTCAGTACATATTTTCGCGCACATGCTTGTATGTGCGAAATTCTG